>CM055117.1:990479722-991079722 GCA_029206835.1 Rana muscosa | reverse complement strand
CCCGTGGCTGGGCCCTGAGCTGCACCACATATACGGTATGCCAGATTCCGGAGAAACATTGCGACAGGAACAATCGTGATGTAGGTCCAAGGAGGAGGACAAAAAAGGAACGCAGTCCCTAGCGGTGAGTGCAAATTTATGGGAATGGGGTCATATAGTATTGGAGAGGAGGCGGGGTTAACCCACATGTAGGCTGCTATGGAGTCTGTCAGGAAAAAACAATTTTTTTACACTGAATGTATGCTTATGTTTTAGGTATACTTATGTTACTCGGCGTAACATCATCTTTCACATTATATGAAAAATCGGGCTAACTTCAGTGTTTTTTTGTTTTTGTTTTTATTCATGAAACAGTTATTTTCCCCAAAAAATGCATTTGAAAAATTGCTGCGCAAAGACCGTGTAACTTAAAAAGTTGTAACGACCACCATTTTTTCCCCTAGGGTGTCTGCTAAAAATATATATATATAATGTTTGGGGGTAATTTTCTAGCAAAAAATTTATGATTTTTACATGTAGGAGAGAAGCGTCAGAATTGGCCTGGGTGGCAAGGGGTTAATTACCATAAGTAAGTCATATACAAATAATTATTATATATTGTTTTGACGGTAATTTACTATATTTTCAAAAACTGTACTCAAGCAGGTGGCTTAACAGACAAATTACTGAAGTTTGAAGTTATAACTTTAAACCAGTAATTTCACAGTAAATAGATAAATAATAAATTATCATGTTATGTAGCGGGTATTTGAATTTAGGGGGAGCATCTGGGTGGTAGTGTAACCGAGATGCACTGATTGTTAGGGAATCTCGGACCATTTTATGGTTCTTGGAGGACTCTGGTGGTGTGAGGTTCCCTGTGGCCTGCAGGAGGCGTTGTTACCCTGGGCCGGAGTTGAACCCTCACCACAAGACCGCATCTCTTTTTGTCCTTTCCTGGCGCTGGTACGGCGGGGCGGGGAACCTGCTGTGACGCAAAGGGAGAGGAGATAAAAGGGGCGGACGCCCTGAACATGGGGTTCAGAGTCGGAGGACGCGGCCGCGCCCAGGCACCTTCAGCCTGGGTGCTGGCGTTCCGGAGTTCCGGGCCCAGGTGCCCTTGAACTGGCCGGAGCGGGTGATGAAGTCTATCCCAGGCACCTTTAGCCTGGGGTGAGGTACTATTGAGGAGGCCTGGGACCCAGTACCTTCGACTGGGTTCCGCGAGGGTGGAAGGTGTTGGGCGCCCGAATCTGAGATGAGGAGGCCGGGAGTGTAACCCTTCCGGACAGCCCGGGGCAGCATTGCCGGTGACGGCGGGGCCTCCGGTAACTTTCTCGGAAGGATGTCTTCCCTCTGACAGGGGCCGCAGCTAAAATAAGGTAACTCCTGTTTCATGTTCATTAGAATTGCTGGTAGAGACTCGAAGAGGAAAGAAGTACATTTTTCAGCCACTGTGCGCCATAACCGTTGGTGATATCTCAATGGTTTAGTTTTATTAAGGATTGTGCCTTGACCTACTCCCCACCTATACTGAACTGTTCGTTGGTCACAACCTGTCTGTGCTGAGTGACGATTTATTTGCTGCTAAGGAATAAATAAGAGTTGGACCTTTTCAGTGGTGTGGAACTCCGGTTACTGGGAGCAAAGGGGGGTCATATCAAGGAAAGACTTGACCCTGGGTTATATACATGACCCGATGGTAAAAATACATTCGGGCCTTCACCTCTATCCAGAAGAGGACATGGGCCGTGGTGGATCTCATCCCTCCTCCCAGGTTCCCCTAGAGAAGACAGCAAGCCGAGAAGAAGAAAGGGTAAGAGGGGTGGGCCCCGCTACAGTTGTAACATATAGCATATTAATATATTATTTTGCTTGATTAAAACAGTACTTTTTCAGCAGCAGCAGATTCTCCCTCTTAACTGTGTGAGAAAAACATGGGATTATGGGTTAATCTTACACCCCTAAACCCATGTTTTTTCCTTGTAGTTAAGAGGGCTGGGCTGGAAGGAAGCATTTGTCTATTAGACACATGCCCCCTTCTATGAAACTGCAGTGAGAGGAGAGCCTCCACTGCAGCATTATTACTATTGGACAGCTTGGGCCAATGGTGCTTTACCATTGATCCAAGGCTCCAAGCTGTCCATTGAGCTCAGTGCCTCTGACAAGAAGTGAGGAGAGACACTGTGAGCTCATCCTCTCAGTCTACTGCAAACAGAGTGTGCCAGCTTGTATTTAAACTGGCCCCACTGTATGTAGCTTCTGACAGGCTGCACAAGGAACATGACCAGTGGTGGGGTAGGAATGGTGGCAACCCCTCCCCACCCCCCAAATGTAGGGTCTCTGTGACCCCAGGTCACTGAGCTACAACCCTTGAAGCTCAATGTTTTTTTTTGTTATGTTCACGGCCTCACCTGCCTGCCCTGACTGCACGTCCCTGCATTTGAGAGCTCACTCCTATGATGGTGGAGGTAAGAAGCAATGACTAATGCCGCGTACACACATTCGGAATTTCCGATGGAAAAAGTCTGACGGAAAATTTTCATCGGATATTCCGACCGTGTGTATGCCCCATCAGACTTTTTCTGTCGGAAATTCCAACGGAGTTAGAAAGAGAACATGTTGGAAATTCTATTTGTCTGTATGGAACTCCGACGGAGAAAAAACCACGAATGCTCAGAATCAAGTCGACGCATGCTCGGAAGCATTGAACCTAATTTTTCTCGGCTCGTCGTAGGGTTTGTACGTCACCGCGTTCTTGACAGTCGGAATTTGGTGTGTCCGTGTGTATGCAAGACAGCTTGAGCGGAATTCCGTCAGAAAAATCCATCAGAGTTTATCCCGTCATAAAAACCGGTCGTGTGTACACCGCATTAGCCTTACTTAGCAATCTCCTGGGAGGAACTCATGAGGTACTGTATGTTCTGTATATGGCCTATCACCTATAGCATGAGCATAATTCAATGATCCACCCCTCACTTATTCTTTATTTGAAATATATGAGTACTTTACCCCCAACACTGCAACCAGGACTCTCCGCACATAGACAAACCATGACTTCACAGCAGGACTAGTAGTGAAGGAAAATCTCTCTGCTTGAGTAATAAATAACAGTAAGGGCTGGAAAACCCTTCCACAATCCAGCAAGGACTATAAAAAGATTTTGGGTAAAGTTTAGCTTTCAGTGTATTATCATTACTCCCACAAGCATCCCTATACCTTTTTCTTTATATACACTTGTGCCTACATAGTTCATTTTCCAACAACTTATTGCTCATAAAGTGTTTCATTATAAAATCTTTTCATCAGCCGGGAAGTAACTGTATAAGGTATTGGGTTTTATTTCAAGAAAGTGAGAACTGCAGAGGAAACATAGAAAGTAACAGGTGTTCTTTTTTTATTCTTCAGAATAAATGATTTTTTATTATATGCCCTTGTACCAGAACAAGGAAGGTTAAAAGCACCTATCAGAAAATATACATAATACGAGGAGACAAAGGAGGACTTTATAGGTGCTGCACACAACCCCAGGAATTGATGTTTTGAGTTTGCTTTTGCCTATAAAGCAATAGACTGTAAGGCTTCATGTACAGTGGCGGTGTGTCCATAAGGGGTGCACGGGCGCTGCCCCCTCTCTCCTGCCACTTCTGCATTGCATGAATCTATCTATGGCCACCGCTGCCACCCCCTATTCAGGTGCCCGGCCCCTTTTCGGGTGCCGGGAGCCTGAATTACAGCAGTGGGGTATTTTTCGGAAGCACCTGATTAGAGCCATAGGCTCTAATAGGTGTCCAAAAAGGTGAACAGCGGGCGCCATGCTGGGCGCTCGCAGTTCACTCAGCGTTGTGTTAGGAAAGCGAATGAATATTCGCTTTCCTAACACTGAACCGCCTCTCAGCCAATCAGGTGCTCGGGTCTGTTACCTGTCACCTGATTGGCTGAAATGACAGGTGCTGTGATTGGACGCCTATCAGGCATCCAATCATAGCAGAGGATGGGAAGAGAGGACGGGAGAAGACATTCAGGAGCATGGAGGACACTGCCGCTGTGACCCACTGCACCTCTGAGACAGGTAAGTGCCGGGCGGGTGGGGGATGCACACTGGCAACAATTGATGGGTACAGTAGCAGCAATTGATGGGCACAGTGTCAGCAATTGATGGGCGCACTGGCAGCAATTGATGGGCACAGTAGCAGCAATTGATGAGCACACTTGCAGCAATTGATGGGCACAGTAGCAGAAATTAATGGGCTTAGTGGCAGCAATTGATGGGCACACTGGCAGCAATTGATGGGCACAGTAGTGGCAATTGATGGGCACACTGGCAGCAATTGATGGGCACAGTGGTGCTAATTGATGGGCACACTGGCAGCAATTGATGGGTACTGTAGCTGCATTTAATGGCACAGTGGCAGGAATTGAGGGGCACAGTGGCTGCATTTGATGGTACAGTGGCGGCAATTGATGGCACAGTGGCTGCGTTTGATGGCACAGTGGCTGCGTGTGATGGGCACAGTGGCTGCGCTTGATGGGCACAGTGGCTGCGTTTTATGGGCACAGTGGCTGCACTTGATGGGCACAGTGGTTGCATTTGATGAGCACAGTGGTGGCATTTGATTGCACAGTGGCTGCTTTTGATGGCACAGTGTTGGGAAATGATGGGCACAGTAACTGCGTTGATGGGCACAGTGGCTGCAATTGATGTTTGTTTTTTTTTCAGTTTGTTTGCGCCCCCCAAAAAATTTGGAGCACCAGCCGCCACTGATGTACACATAGCCTACTTTGACCACAATGTGACTGCGATTTTGCCCCGATTTGCGTCCGGCGGTCAAAAGTTTCCTATCCTGAATGCAATGCTTACGCTTTCATGAGAGGGAGGTTGAGCCTTCCCTATCCACAGCAGCTGCTAAACAATCCAAAAGCCTATGTGTACATTTAACCACTTGCCGAATACCCCCCGCAATTGTATTGCGGCAAGGTGGCACAACTGCGCGAATTAGCCACTGGGGGAGCTACAGGGGGAGCCAATTAGCGGGTCCGGCCGACGCGATGTCTGCCGGAACCCGCAGATTGTTCCACAGAAACATAGAACAGCATGTAAACAAGGCAGACCGTCGTTCTGTCAGGCATGGACACTGTGATCTTGTGTTCCTGCTAATCAGGAACAGGGATCACTGTGTCCATGCAGTGAGCCCATCCCCCCCACAGTAAGAAAGCACAATCAGGGAACACACTTAACGAACAGAGGCTCCCAGGGAAAGCAGCACTGGACAAGGCTACCACAGATCAGGATCCTGTTAAGTCCCTTACCTGTGCACCTAGGCGAGGCTCTGAGGAAGAGGGTTACCTCGAAACGTGTTGGTTGATGTGTCTACAAGTCTAGTGGATCTTCCCACACAGACATGAGTGGATGTTTTTTATGTTTTAACCATGACACAAGTACTGGTTTGTGAGTACATTCACCTTCATTTTACCTAATAAAAACATGTTTTAAGGATAATGCACTAGGCCTATGTGCCTTCTGTTTTCTCTTATGTTTCCAGTGACTTTGGACTCCACCAGTCTCTAGAGGGCAGCCAGGTGTGCAAACGGATAACACGTTGGGATCTACTGCACAGCGCAGGAGAGTGAACATTGTGATATTCTCTAAAAGGGAACACACTTAACCCTTTGATTGCCCCTGATGTTAACCCCTTCCCTGCCAGTGTCATTTATACACTGTCAGTGCAAATTTTTAGCACTGATCACTGTAATAAAATCACTGGTTCCCCAATTTTTTTTAAAGTGTCAGTTAGTGTCCAATCTGTCTGTAGTAATGTCGCAGTCCCGCTAAAAATCACTGATCACCGCCATTACAATAAAAAATAAATAAAAATGCCATAAATCTATACCCTATTTTGTAGACGCTATAACTTTTGCGCAAACCAATCAATATACATAGTAGGTGAGGTTGAAAAAAGATCATCAAGTCCAACCTATGGGCATTTACGCTTATTGGAATTATTTTACCGAAAATATGTAGCAGAATACAAATTGGCCTAAATTGATGAAGAAATTCGATTTTTATTGGATATGTTTTATAGCAGAAAGTAAAAAATATATATATTTTTTTTCCAAAATTGTCTGTCTTTTTTTGTTTATAGCGCAAAAAATAAAGACCGCAGAGGTGATCAAATACCACCAAAAGAAAGCTATTTTGTGGTAAAAAAGGACGTCAATTTTATTTGGCCACAACGTTGCACGACCGTGCAATTGTCAGTTAAAGTAATGCAGTGCCGTATCGCAAAAAATAGCCTGGTCATTAAAGGGGTAAAGCCTTCCGGTCCTTTAGTAGTTAAAGGAGTTGAGTTTAGGAGCTTGGGCAAAAAAAATCCAAAAGCTCCTAAATTCAAGTTTGGGAGCTGTAGTGTATGTGAAGCCCTAGGCAAGTAATAACTGTCTCATTCCAGGTGACATTCATGCTGTTAGGAAATTTCTATTGTCCCCTGCACACCAGCAGACATCTGCCAGAAGAGGGTATTAGATGCTTCAATAGGAAAGACCATGGTGACTGGCATACCACATCGTCCACTTGTTTCCTGGGGTAGGAGACCACAAAAAAATATAAGCAGTCAGCTATTCAGGAAGCATAGCTAAGACGACCTAGACAAATTTCTGTTTAGATCATAAAACGGCAGACTTAATCATGTTAAAACAGCTGTACAATGTGAGAGGCACTTCTGGGGCAAAAGACGGCATGGGAAGACAAAATAATTTACAGAGAAGCAGTCGTCATTGAAAACCGATTGATTTTTATTTTGCCTTGAGTATCTCTTAAACTCCATTCTGTCTTGCCCCGTGACTGAAAAATACTAAGAAATGTCAAATTGAACAGCACAGTAAAAAGTGTCCCAGACCCTCCCTACTACTGCGTTACCAGGTCAAGCTTGCTTAACAAAAGAGACCATTGTGAAATGTAATGTAATGAGATGGTGTCTTGTGATAATGCCTATGATTTTCCAGGAACAGTGCCAAGTACCATTTATACTATGTTAATTTCTTGTAAAATATTCAAACCAAGAGGTCATGATGTCAACAGCTCAAATCAGTAAAATCATGGTGATCTGAACTAAATGTGAAACCTAAGCAGATGCATATAGTTAATCAGTATAAGGAAAGTATAAAACAATATTCAAAAATTAAAGTGGTAGTAAAGGCTAACCATTACTAGTCTTAAAAACATTACCTCCTCCCACCTCTCCTTGAATGGTATTGTGTTTGTCCATGGTTAGCTTGGAAGGTGCCCGACTCATCACGCGGTAGTCCGCGATCTTAAGGGTGGTGTGACAAATGCCCAAAAGTCGCAGCCTCCGATGCAGAAGCCTTACATGGAGGATTGACACCATTGTTCAAGCTGTTTACCTGTAGTGCATTAGCCAACAGTGCACTTTCCAATGTGAGTGTTTTTTTTCTTCTATAGTTTAATAAATGCAGTATTTTAAATTTAAAAGCGCTCTGATGGTATACATGTTTTATCTCTGTGTGTTTATCTGTGCATGCTGAGAACTACAATAGTTCTAGAGGAGAAGTTTATGTAGCAGGGGTCTAAATTTAGGGGGATACACCTGGGTGGTAGTATGACCCATGTGTGTGTAAATCGTAGAGGATTTAGACCACTTTCAGTCGTGGAGGACTTGGGTGGTGTACTATTCTCCTTGGCCTGGGGTGGCGGTGTTCCCACAGGTCGAGGTAGAATCACTGCCGCAGTGCTGTCCTTTTTTGTCCCGTCCCGGCGGTGGTACAGCGGGGGCGGAGAACCTGCTGTGACGTCACGGGAGGAGATAAAAAGGGAGAGACGCCCTCGCCATGAGGTCTTCTACATCCGGCGCCCAGGCACCTTAGGCCTGGGTGCGTTCGGTCCTGAGTTCCAGCCCAGGCGCCCATGGCCTGGTTGGAGCAGTGTTGGTGTCCATCTCAGGCACCTTAAGCCTGGGGTGAGGTACTACACCGGAGGCCTGGGGCCCAGTGACTTCGACTGGGCTCCCCAAGGGCGGATGAGTCAGAGGGACCCTGAGGTGGATGGGGCCCATGTCTGAGGTGAGGAGGCCGGAGAGGTTACCCGTCTGGAGAGTCCGGAGCAGCATCAACCCGGTGACGGTGGGGCCTCTGGTAACTCCCTTGGAGGGACATCTTCCCCCTGACAGGGGCCACAATGCAGCGAAGGTACTCCAATTCATGTTCTTCAGAGTCGCTGGTAGAGACTCATAAGTTTCAAGTTCCTCTCTCTAGCCAAGGGCTATAGCAACCGCTGGTGAAACCACAGTGGTTTAGTTTTATCATTAGGACAGTGCCTCAACCTGCTCACCCCACCGTATTGAACTGTTTATGGATCTCAACTAGTTGGCTAACAAAGAACTGTTTATTGTGTGTTACAATAAAACAAGTGTTGGATCCTTATCGGTGTGTGGAACTCTGGTTAATGGGAGTGAAGGGGAGTGTCAGCACAGCAAGACTCGGTTGTGAATAGAAACACACAGGCCCGAGAAGAATACTTGGTACTGGCTTTCACCTCACCTGCTGCAATGGGGAGGACATGGGCCGTAGCGCATCTCACCCTCACGTACAACATACCCCTAGACCAAAAAGAGGGGGTGAGGCCGCTACATTTACATTCAGGGATCCAACCATTAACATCCCTTAAAGGAACAGGTGCGAATGAAACCTATTGCATATATGTCAAGGATGAAGGTGAGCTGCTAAATGGTGAAGGTGCATGACACACATAGGGGCTGATTTACGAAACGTTTGCGCCATGAGTATCGGCGCATCTGCGTGCTCAACGGCTGTTTTGGTATTTACAAAACATTAGGGGGGTGAGGCCGCTACACGTGGGGGCTCGTAAGTCCGGGATGATGTGTGTTTTAACCATGGAACTGAGAACGGCTGTGTTTGAACTTTGCTGCCCGGAGGAGTTCCGAGTGGGTCGGCCATGTGATCGGCCAGAGTGCATCCCTGCTCAAAGTCGTGGACATGACCCTAAGACGGGAAAGGCCCATGCAGAAGAGCAAGAAGAGGGAGAAGTCCAGCCGTGTGACGTACTACATGTGGGGGCTTTTACTGCACTGCGCCATGAGGCACCCCATAGCTGCGCAGTTCGTGGGCGGAGACGGATAGAAGCCCGTGAAAACGTGCAAGTTGTGGGAGGAGTCTGGCCATGTGAGGAGATACACGTGGAGACTTCGGCGCGTGGTCAGTGCGTGATGGAGCAGCAGATAGTCGGGATGGCCTCAAGCTCCCCGTGGATTCCGATTCCCTACCCCACGAAGATGACTGCTTTTGCTGCTCCCCTTACAGACACGGGGATAAGACTTAGACCCAAGGGCAGTTGGCTCTGTACACTTGCAGAGACACGGAGGCCCTCGGCGTGATCTGTCCTGGATGCTCGGGACTGGTGGTCAACCTGAAGCCATTCGGGCGTTGCGAGGCATGCAAACAGTTTCTATTCGAGGTGGAGCCATCCACAGTAAGGCCCCGGGCCCTTCGCCTCAACTACCTCACAGGTACCGCTACTCCGGAAGGGGAGATCCAGGCCTTTGCGGAGGTCCCCGTACGCACTGACCAGGGCGACGTGACTGCCCAACCAGAGACTGAGAAAGTAAAATCCGAGGATGCTGCTTCGGTCACCACAGATTCCCTGCTCCCACCTCCGAAGAGGAAAGTCGGCCTGGTACAGGCGTCCTGTGGTCGTGGTCGAGCTTCACCCCGTCGCTTGCCGGGCCTGGATGGATCCGGTTGGAAGAGTCCTGGACATCCCAGTTCTACGAAAGGTCAAGGTGAGCCAGGGGCTGGGACTGTGGTGGTGGTTGGAGGTGTCAGGGGTCCACAGCCGGTGGAGCCTGCTAGGGAGGGTAGTTCCACGTCTACTAGGGACTACCTCCCTGCAGAGATGTATGACACCTCTGACCTGGAATCGCTGTCGGACTGTGGAGAGGACGGTGAAATAGATGAACTTTTTCACCGCAAAGGATGGGACAAAATGCCATTGCCTATGTCCACGGGAGACAGCACGCCCTGGGCAGAAGCCCCGGAGCTCACGAGGAAGCCTAGTCCTTTGCTTGTCATTTCACCACCCGCAGCATCACCCGTTCCGGTGGTGGGGACACAGCGCACATCACTACGGGCACCAAGATTCAAACCGACGGAGGTAGTGAAAGTACCTCGGCATCCAGAGGCCCTTGTTCCGCCAGGAGAAGGTGAGCGGGCCACAATGCCTCCTTTGGCCCGACTGCAGCGGCTCTTCTGCCAGAGGGTCGACCGTGAGTACGGATGGGAATATCCTTACTTGCCTCGGGACTTACTTTTTGAGGTCGAAGTCCTGAGACAGAGATGGTACGACGAGTTTGTTTGTTTGGGAGAAGCTTAAAGTGCCGCATGCCCGGCGGTACTTGTCCTGTTCACCATCATTGTCCAAACAATTCAGGGACTGTAGAGCGGAATGGATGTGGGGCCATCATATCCACGCAGACAAGGTGCTTATATGCCGAAAGGATGGAGAGGACATTGATTATTCAGTGGAAACATTTGATAAGCATCTGAAGCCCCTGTTCTTGCCGCACCCGAAATTTTATTTGTGAGGAGAGAAAGAAAAAAAAAACTCTCCTGTATGTTCTTCTGTTGCTGAACTTTCTGGAAGTGTTTTACCAGAATATCAGAACTGGGCCCTAGTTTTTTATTTGGGCTTAATGGGAGCTGTTTTGTTTTGTTCTCTCTTTCTTCATACATCAGAGATACAGACTTTGGGGTAGAATCAGAGTAGGGACGCAGGAAGAGGGAAGGTTGCCTGGAAGATTTCACCAAGTGTCATTACCGCGGCACTGTCACCAGGTGGCAGTGTTGCGCAACGGCTGTTTTTTTTTTTACATTTGCATCACCTTACTCATTGGAGCGAATGGGTCCCTCGGCTGATGGACCCATTCATTCCAAATTAACACAAATGTGTTAGGATGTTGTGTTTTTGTTTCCCTTCTGCAGGAGATTCATCTGTCAAGGCTGCTGAGTATGGGGTGGTTCTTAGGCAGTGATGGGAGGGATTGTATATGTGTACATGGTCAGATGGTTTTATTGAAAAGTTTTACTATTTCATGTTCCCTTTTCCTTGAGCAGGTCTTGGCACAATTGGGATTCAAATTTTGAGGGATGGCCTCTGGGGTCAGGCTTATGTTACCACTTTTAGGAAGACATGGGTTTGCACTAGACGCTGGGGACCAGCGTCAAATCACTAGGGGGAGAGTGAAGCGGGGGTCTAAATTTAGGGGGATACACCTGGGTGGTAGTATGACCCAGGTGTGTGTAAATCGTAGAGGATTTAGACCACTTTCAGTCGTGGAGGACTTGGGTGGTGTACTATTCTCCTTGGACTGGGGTGGCGGTGTTCCCACAGGTCGAGGTAGAATCACTGCAGTAGTGCTGTCCTTTTTGTCCTGTCCCGGCGGTGGTACAGCGGGGGCAGAGAACCTGCTGTGACATCACGGGAGGAGATAAAGGGGAGAGACGCCCTCGCCACGAGGTCTTCTAAATCTGGCGCCCAGGCACCTTAGGCCTGGGTGCGGTCGGTCCGGAGTTCTAGCCCAGGCGCCCATGGCCTGGTTGGAGCAGTGTTGGCGTCCATCTCAGGCACCTTAAGCCTGGGGTGAGGTACTACACCGGAGGCCTGGGGCCCAGTGACTTCGACTGGGCTCCGCAAAGGCGGATGAGTCCGAGGGACCCTGAGGTGGATGGGGCCCATGTCTGAGGTGAGGAGGCCGGAGAGGTTACCCATCTGGAGAGTCCGGAGCAGCATCAACCCGGTGACGGAGGGGCCTCTGGTAACTCCCTTGGAGGGACATCTTCCCCCTGATAGGGGCCACAACGCAGCGAAGGTACTCCAATTCATGTTCTTCAGAGTCGCTGGTAGAGACTCATAAGTTTCAAGTTCCTCTCTCTAGCCAAGGGCTATAGCAACCGCTGGTGAAACCACAGTGGTTTGGTTTTATCATTAGGACAGTGCCTCGACCTGCTCACCCCACCGTATTGAACTGTTTATGGATCTCAACTAGTTGGCTAACAAAGAACTGTTTATTGTGTGTTACAATAAAACAAGTGTTGGATCCTTATCGGTGTGTGGAACTCTGGTTAATGGGAGTGAAGGGGAGTGTCAGCACAGCAAGACTCGGTTGTGAATAGAAACACACAGGCCCGAGAAGAATACTTGGTACTGGCTTTCACCTCACCTGCTGCAATGGGGAGGACATGGGCCGTAGCGCATCTCACCCTCACGTACAACATACCCCTAGACCAAAAAGAGGGGGTGAGGCCGCTACATTTACATTCAGGGATCCAACCATTAACATCCCTTAAAGGAACAGGTGCGAATGAAACCTATTGCATATATGTCAAGGATGAAGGTGAGCTGCTAAATGGTGAAGGTGCATGACACACATAGGGGCTGATTTACGAAACGTTTGCGCCATGAGTATCGGCGCATCTGCGTGCTCAACGGCTGTTTTGGTATTTACAAAACATTAGCACTGGTAGCGCAGCGCTATTTCCCATTTACTATAGTGTTCTCGGAGGACGGGAGGAGGCGCTCAGTGCGCCACTATGTACCTGGCGCACGGCATCTTAAAATCTAAATATAAAGAAGCTAGAAGTGCCAATATAATGGGGGTGATGTGGGGTGATGTGAGGAAGTGTAGTGACACCTACCCAAATAACAAATATGGCCAAAATAGAGTGAGAAAGTAACTTTTTCAGAACCAGCCCGCTGCGCCGGCAAGTACGTTTAGAACGGCGAGAGGTTTTTTTGAGCTCAGCGCAGGAATTTTACTTGTTAAAACGCGCCGGGACACTGCGCCGGCAAAATCGTCGTAAATGTCAAGTCACGTAAATCAATTTGCATAAGTTGAACAGGCGCAGCTCTGAACTTGCCAGTGCGCCTGCAAAATGACATTTCTAAAGGAAAAAAAAGGCATTTAAAAGCACCCGCGTCTGTAATGAATTGTCGGCTCCCGGCAATATAGAGAAAAGTCATTGAAAGACTTTGATAAAAAAATAAATAAATGCGTGGAGTTCCCCCAAATTCCATTACCAGGCCCTTCAGGTCTGGCATGGATATTAAGCGGAACTCCGCGCCAATTCGAAAGAAAAAAATGACGTGCGGGCCCCCCTCAAAATCCGTACCCGGCCCTTCAGGTCTGGCATGGATTTTAAGGGGAACCCCCGCACCAAACTTAAAAAAAAATAGCGTGAGGGTCTCCCTAAAAATCCACACCAGACCCTTATTTGAGCACGCAACCTGGCAGGCCACAGGAAAAGAGGGGGGACGAGAGAGTGGCCCCCTCCCTCCTGAACCGTATCAGGCCACATGCCCTCAACATGGGGAGGATGTCCCCATGTTGATGGGGACAAGGGCCTCATCCCCACAACCCTTGCCCGGTGGTTATGGGGGTCAGCGCGCGGGGGGCTTATCGGAATCTGGAAGACCCCTTTAACAAAGGAGACCCCCAGATCCCGGCCCCCCCTGTGTGAAATGGTAATGGGGTACAATGTACCCCTACCATTTCACTAAGAAAGTGTAAAAAATGTAAAAAATGACAAGAGCCGGTTTTTGACAATTCCTTTATTAATGTCTTCTCCTTTCTTCCATCTTCTTCCATCTTCTTCTTCCAGCTTCTTCTTTTCTCCATTCGGGTTTCTTCCTCCATCTTCTTCTTCATCTTCCTCTTCCTCTTCATCTTCCTTCTTCCTTCGGTGTTCTTGTCCGCATCTTGCTCCGGCTTCTTGTTCCCCTTCTTCTTTCTTCGGCCGCTCCGCTTGAATTGGAGGTTCCCGCTGTGTGACGCTTCAGTTCTTCAGTTCTCCTCTGGGTCCGCTGCCACCCGGAAAGTCCCCGTGAAATCCATGTGCGTCAGAGGGGGGCGGGGTCACCGGGTGGCAGCGGACCCAGAGAAGAACTGAAGAACTGAAGCGTCACACAGCGGGAACCTCAAATTCAAACGGGGCGATCGGAGAAAGAAGAAGGGACAAGAAGCCGGAGCAAGATGCGGACGAGAACACAGAAGGAAGAAGGAAGATGAAGATGAAGATGAAGAGGAAGATGAAGAAGAAGATGAAGAAGAAGATGGAGGAAGAAACCCGAATGGAGAAAAGAAGCTGGAAGAAGAAGGTGGAAGAAGAAGATGGAAGAAGATGGAAGAAAATAGAAGACATTAATAAAGGAATTGTCAAAAACCGGCTATTGTCATTTATAACATTTTTGACACTTTTTTTGTGAAATGATAGGGGTACATTTGTACCCCATTACCATTTCACACAGGGGGGCGGGATCTGGGGGTCCCCTTTGTTAAAGGGGTCTTCCAGATTCCGATAAGCCCCCCACCCGCAGACCCCCACAACCACCGGCAAGGGTTGTGGGGATGAGGCCCTTGTCCCCATCAACATGGGGACATGGTGCTTTGGGGTCACAGACCCCAAAGCATCCTCCCCATGTTGAGGGCATGTGGCCTGGTATGGTTCAGGAGGGAGGGGGGCGCTCTCTCGTCCCCCTCTTTTCCTTTTTTTTGCGTGCTCGGATAAGGGTCTGGTGTGGATTTTTAGGGGGACCCCCACGCTATTTTTTTTTAAGTTTGGCGCGGGGGTCCCCTTAATATCCATACCAGAAGGGCCTGGTAATGGAATTTGGGGGACCCCCACACAGTTTTTTTTTTCAAAGACTTTCAATGACTTTTATCTGTATTGACAGGAACCAGCAATTCATTACAGCCGCGAGAACTTTTAAATGACTATTATTTTACTTTAGAAATGTCATTTTGCTCTCGAACTGTTATAAACATGGAAAACATGCGCTACTTTACAGGCATACTATAGACACCCCCCAGGTATGATATTTAGGGCCAGTTCACACCGGATGCAGTGCAGTGCGTTTTTTTGATGCATAAAAAACGCAAAGAAAGGTGATCACATTAATGCCAATGGCATAGTTCACACCACTGCAGTCCGTTCCAGTGCATTTCCGAAAGGAAAAAAAAAATTGGTCATGCTGCATTTTTTAGGTACAGAACTGTACTGGACCACAGTAAAACACATCAAAAACGCTACGGAACGTACCAAAAATGCACTGGAATGCACCTAAATGCACCAAAGACGCACTGCAATACACTTGTCCTAAGTAAAAAGAGGGGGAAAAAAACACTGGACTGCATAAAAAACGCATCAAAAATGCACTGGAACGTATCAAAAACGCGCATGCAGAAAAGCACCTGGAACGCATCCAGACTGCGTTTCTATGGTGTGAACTAGGGCCAGTTCACACCATAGAAACGCAATCCGGATGCGTTCCAGGTGCTTTTTTGCATGCGCGTTTTTGATGCGTTCCAGTGCATTTTTGGTACGTTTTTGATGCAGTCCAGTGCTTTTTTTTCACCCCTCTTTTTTATTACCATAGATAAGGACAAGTGTGTTCCAGTGCGTTTTTGGTGCATTTAGGTGCGTTCCTGTGCGTTCCAGTACAGTCCAGTGCAGGTAAAATGCAGCATGTTCTACTTTTTTTGTGGAACTGGAACGCACTGGAACAAACACTGCCATTTAGAACCATATAACCAACTTTCCATGCATTTTTGATGCATAAAAAACGCAATGGACTGCATGTGGTGTGAAATGGCCCTTAAGCAATTTGGCATATTTAAAGGCACTTCTCCTTGTTTTGTTTTTGGTGTTGTCCAAATTGGTAACAGTGATATATGTCCCTTAGGGTGGGACCTGGGCCCCAATTTTAAGGCCAATAACTAAAAGATAAGCCAGCCAAGTGGGGACTAGCAAAATTAACAAGTCAGTTCCCATAGACTGCAATGGTATTTGTTGGTGGGGGGGGGGGGGGTGTTAGTCCCATCTCTAATTTTGTAGTATGCTGGATGATGTGCTTAATTTTGGACGGGGGGGGGGGGGAGGTTATTTTCTGCTAGCTACATGTGTGTTGTTCTGAGCATGCCCAGGCAGTTCGTTTTTTTTTTTGGTGCTTTTTGTGTGTGAAGAGCACCTGGATATTTCTGGGCATGCTCAGAGAGAGGGTTTTTATGGGTTAGTCATTGAAGGACATCCTTAACAGGTGTGCCCACTTTGAAGTTCAGTCTCTACATTGGGTGAACTTGCATTTTGGGTGTTTCATGGACTGTGCATGTGTTTTCAATTGCCTCATTAGCACACAAACCTATGTTATATAAAGCTTGCAGATAGCATTCTCTCCCTTGCCCTGAAAAGAGGCAAGTGTGTGTGTGCGCGCGTGTGTGTCCGGCAAAAAGTAAATTTTTTATCCTTATGTATTTTATTTGTTATGTCTTTGCAAAACAGGTGTTTGTTTTAATTTTGTTGATTGTATTTTTTGGTGTGGGGGGGAAGTGTTCCCCTGAAATAATTTTGATGTTGTTAATGTGTGTCGTTTGTTCACTTTGATTTAATTGTCTGTGCTGCATTATTTTGCGAAAACTTTCTCAAGATGTTGTGAGTCTGTGACTAATGTTTCAAATTGACCATGTTTTTTATTTTGGCTTCCCTTTGTTTTGTTGACCAATAAAATGTGATGCAAAGTTTTGATGTTTGTTTTGTGTTTTCTTTGCAACAAATGTGACAGCTGATTGGCATGTCAAAACAAAACAGGTGTGATTTGTCTACCCTGGTGCCTTCATGTTAGCATATGCTTGTATTGTGTGCTGCCATGGATGGTCACCAGGAAATTAAAAATACAGAGCGGTAAGTATTCAATTCTCCTTTTTACTGCAGTGATTCTCAGCCTCAGTCCTCAAGTACCCCCAACAGGAGATGTTTTGTGAATTTATCTTATCGAGAATTGCTGTCCAAAATACAAAACCATTGACTGTGATTTAAAGCACATGTGCAAGATGAAGGAAGATGAAGGAAAACCTGCAAACATGGCCTGTTGGGGGTACTTGAGAAGCACTGATTTAGAGCACTGCACTTAAAAATAGCTCAAGGCAATACGATTCTAATTGTGGGCATTTTGAGGGAAACCAAGTAAGTGTTAGAACCCCTGCTTGTTTGTTGTTTTTTTTAGGTTGGGCTTTGTGTCCCTTTTAGTAAAATTGGCTTCACTTCCTGTTACACAGCTAAACAGGAAGTGAAGGTAAAACCCTACCAATGTCTTTTCTTGGGGACACACAGATCAATCTAACTAGTGTCCCCATTAAGCAAATTGCACTCTAGCACTTTGTTGTGTACACCCCAAATCATTGGGTAGTTTGGGGTTTAGTAAAGACAAATCCACTCTGCAGTAAAAGTGTAGCTGCTGAAAATCTGAGGGGAAGCACTGGTGATTGTAACATCCAATCATGTAAAAGCAAAGATGGTGTTTTTTTTTGTTTGCATGTCCCCCTTGGATATCCAGCAAGTGCACTTGTAGTGCAAAGTAGATTTGCCTTTAGTAAATAAACCCCAAAATCCCAAATACCTAATAATTTGGGGTGTACCCCGCAAAATGCTGGAGTGCAATGTACATAATGGGGAAAGTATTTAGATTGACCTGTGTGTCCCCAAGGAAAGACATTAGTAGGGATTTACCCTCACTTCCTGTGTGGGTATGTGACAGGAAGTGAATTATTTGGAAGGATAAAGTGGCCAAATTTGGGAGTTGTCTTCATCCTATCAGGGGTGCAGACATCCCCAAAAACTGTCTAGACTTGTAATCCCTCTGCACTCTATCCCCAAGCAAAAATAAGAAAGGATTTCATTTAGTTTAACTTTGCAAAGACACATTCCTAAGTTGAATTGTGATGCATGTCAATGGCCCATTTAGACCCTCTTTAATCACTTGAGATCAGCGCTATAACTGATCGACGGCCACAGCACGGTCCTCAATTGCCGGGAGTCCGTCAATAGACGTCCTCCCCTTGGCGCGTGCGCTGTGGTCACCGAGTCACTGAGACTCGGGTGATGACAGATCCGAGTAAGGGGCCGATCCCTGCCCCTTACCATGTGATCAGCTGTCAGCCAATGACAGCTGATCATGTGATGTAAACAAAAGCTGGGTAATGGTTTTTGTTTTCTCCTTGTGCTGACAGCGTGAGCATAAAAAAGGCAATCACCGGCTTATGTGCAAGGGACATCGGGCCCGAAGAGGAAGAGGCAATTCTGCGTCATCTGTGACAATCAGTAGTCCCTGCCAGTGCTACCTATCAATGCCCACCACTGGTGCCAATCAATGGCACCTAGCAGTGCTGCCTATCAGTGCCCATCACTGCCAACTATCGTTGCCACCTAGCAGTGCCACTTCTCAATGACCCCCAGTGCCAACTAGCAATGCCACCTCTCAGTGCCCACCCTTGCCCCCTTATCGGTGCCCATCAGTGCAGTCTCATCAGTGTACATCAATGAAGGAGAAAAATTACCTTTTTTCGAAATTTTCGACATATTAACCACTTCCCTACCGCCCACCGTCAAATGACATCCTTGGCTTTGTGCGGTAACATCTGAGTGATGCCTGCAGTTGCAGGCATCATTCAGATATCATTCTTTTCAGCCGGCGATTCTGTGCACGATAAAAACGTTCTGCCGCTTGATCGTTCTTATAGGCGGCGGGAGGGGACATTCCCCGCCTCCCGCCGCCATCCGGTGCTTCTCCAGGCTCTCCCGTGCCATCTAGGGCTTGGAGAACGAATTGGCCAGCGCCGGATGGGAAGCATAGAGATGACTGGTGACCAGATGGTCACCAGTCATCTCTATGACCGTCGGAGGCCCGGGCGCGACGTTATGACATCACGCCAGGTTCCCGTATGTAAACAAAGCCGTGATCTCGGCTGTCAGCATGAGATCAGTGAATTTTTTTTGACCGATCTCATGCTTTCCAGCCTGGAGGAGAGATGTGGGGTCTTATTGACCCTGCATCTCTCCATAAAGAGGACCTGTCACAATAGATTCCTATTACAAGGGATGTTTACATTCCTTGTAATAGGAATAAAAGTGATCACTCACGCTCAGAAGTGAACACACACGTAAGTCCCGCCCACATATGTAAACGGCGTTAAAACCACACATGTGAGGTATTGCTGCGTGCGTTAGAACGAGTGCAACAATTCTAGCACTAGACCTCCTCTGTAATGCGAAAATGATAACGTATAAAAAATTTTAAAGCATCGCCTAGGAAGATTTTTAAGTACTGAAGTTTGATGTCATTCCATGTGTGCGCAATTTTAAAGCGTGACATGTTAGGTATCTTTCACATTATAGAAAAAAATTGGGCTAACTTTACTGTTTTGTAATTTTTTTTGAATTCATGAAACCATTTTTTTCCCCCAAAAAAAGGCGTTTGAACATTTATTGCGCAAATACCGAGCGAGATAAAAATTTGCAATGACCGCAATTTTATTCCCTAGGGTGTCTGCTAAAAAAACATATATAATGTTTGGGGTTTTGAAGTAATTTTATAGCCATAAATTTATGATTTTTACAAAATAGGCCCGCTGCTGAAGTGGTTAAAATATCCCAATTTTTTTTTTTTTTTTAGTCGGTCTTTTGTATTTATATATAAAAAAAAAAAACGCAGAGGTGATCAAATAGCACCAAAAGAAAGCTCTATTTGTGTGCCAAAAAATAATACATTTTCATTGGGTTAGAGTGTTGTATGAGCGCGCAATTGTCATTCAAAATGCATCAGCGCTGAAATTTGAAAATTGGTCTGGGCAGGAAGGGGGTTTAAGTGGCCAGTGCACAAGTGGTTAATATAAGGCTACATGCACACGGACGTTTTTCCAGCCGCTTTTTTGAGCGTTTTTTGCAGCTTAATAACGGCTCTCCATGTTAGCCTATGGCCTCATGGCCACCATGGCGTTTTTGAGCTGTAAATGGCATAGGCGTTTTTAGGCCCCATGTACACGGGACGCTGGTGCAAAGTGTTCAGAACTAAGGTTTGAAGCAGTGTTTAGAAAGGCGCGCTTTGTGGCGTTTGCATGCCGCGTTTTATCACATTTGCGTCTATATGCGTTTAGTTAGGAAACATCATAAGAAGCCACCCTAAGCTCCAAAAACAGTATTATTAACGATTTCAGCTATTTTGTGAGACCAGAGTGAGTATCAGCAGCTGAGAGAGCAGCAGTGTACTTGTATTTAGCGTGTCACTTGCCACATCACTTGCCACAAGTTGTGGATTGTCCACTTGCCACGTCAGCTGCCCCAAGTTGTGGATTGTCCACAATGCAATGGAAGCAATTTCATATTTTCTTTGGAAATATATATATTTTGAATGGTTTTTCCTCATTTGCCATAATTTTTGAGTTTATCAATGTAAAAAAAATAGGTCACCTTTAAAACGCTTCTAAACTAAAATGCGGCTAAACACCGGTACCGCGTCTGAAACGTGGAAATCTTTGGCGTCTGAAGGCATTTTTTGGCTTTGTGAAAAAAGAGGTTAAACGCAACTGCAGATTTTTTTTTCCAGGCCAAAAACAGTGTTTTGGATATAATAGAATTCAATGGACTGGCATCCAAAACGCAAGTACCACGATTTTGCGGCGATTTGCTTTTTTTTTTTTACCTGTTTATAGCTGGGGTTGTTAAAGGAAATGTAAAAAAAATAAACATTGCCGGCTCAAAAAAAATATATATAAAAAAAACAGCGTGGGTTCCCCCCCCCCAGGTCCATACCAGGCCCTTGGGTCTAGTATGGATTCAAAGGGGACCCCCCCCCACCAAAATGAAAAAAAAAATTACGTGGGGGTCCCCCCAAAATCCATACCAGGCCCTTCAGGTCTGGTATGGATTTTAAGGGGAACCCCCGCACCAAACTTAAAAAAAAAAAAGCGTGGGGGTCCCCCTAAAAATCCACACCAGACCCTTTATCCGAGCACGCAACCTGGCAGGCCGCAGGAAAAGAGGGGGGCGAGATAGCGGCCCCCCCTCCCTCCTGAACCGTACCAGGCCACATGCCCTCAACATGGGCCTCTTCCCGACAACCCTGGCCGTTCGTTGTCGGGGTCTGCAGGTGGGGGGCTTATCGGAATCCGGGAGCCCCCTTTAATAAGGGGGACCCCAGATACCGGCCCCCCACCCTATGTGAATGAGTATGGGGTACATCGTACCCCTAACCATTCACCTGGTGGCAAAAAAAGTCAATAAAAAACACAACACAGGTTTTAAAGTAATTTATTAGGCAGCTCCGGGGATCTTCTTCCGACTTCGGGGGTCTTTCTGCCGGGCGCCCCGCTATCTTCTTTCAGCTTTTTTGCTAGCAGGGTCCCGGTCTTCATCGCCGTCTTTTTCCGACTTCGGGGGTCTTTCTGCCGGGCGCCCCGCTATCTTCTTCCAGCTCTTTTGCTAGCGGGGTCCCGGTCTTCATCGCCATTTTCTTCCGACTCCGGGGGTCTTTCTGCTGGGCGCCCCACTATCTTCTTCCAGCTCTTTTGCTAGTGGGGTCCCGGTCTTCATCGCCGTCTTCTTCCGACTTTGGGGGTCTCTTGTTCTGTTCTCCGGTGTCGTCACCACGCTCTCCGGTTCTTCTCCCACTCTCCGGTGCCTTCTCCACGATCTCCGGTTCTTTCTGCCTTCTGCCGGGCGCCCCGCTATCTTCTTCCAGCTCTTTTGCTGACCCCGCCCCCGTATCACATCACAGTCCCATCATTACCTGGGACTGTGACGTAATACGGGGACGGGGTCAGCGGGTAGCATCACCCGGTGACCACGCCCCATGCCAATATAAGTGCATTGTAGCGGCAGTCAGCGACAGAGCATTGTAGCGGCAGTCAGCGACGAGGCAACATCGGGCGAAGAGAAGAGGGAAGAAGACGACGATGAAGACCGGGACCCCGCTATCAAAAGAGCTGGAAGAAGATAGCGGGCGCCCGGCAGAAAGAACCGGAGATCGTGGAGAAGGCACTAGAGAGCGGGAGAAGAACCGGAGAGCGCGGAGACGACACCGGAGAACAGAACAAGAGACCCCCGAAGTCGGAAGAAGATGACGATGAAGACCGGGACCCCCGCTAGCAAAAGAGCTAGAAGAAGATAGCGGGGCACCCGACAGAAAGACCCCCGAAGTCGGAAGAAGACCCCCGGAGCTGCCTAATAAATTACTTTAAAAACCTGTGTTGTGTTTTTTATTGATTTTTTTTCCACCAGGTGAATGGGTAGGGGTACGATATACCCCATACTCATTCACATAGGCTGGGGGGGCCGGTATCTCCCGGATTCCGAAAAGCCCCCCGCCCGCAGACCCTGACAACCAACGGCCAGGGTTGTCGGGAAGACGCCCTTGTCCCCATCAACATGGGGAAAAGGTGCTTTGGGGTGGCGGAGCGCAGGGCGCCCCCTTCCCCAAAGCACCCACCCCCCCATGTTGAGGGCATGCAGCCTGGTACGGTTCAGGAGAGGGCCGCGCTCGCCCCCCCTTTCCTGACCTGCCGGGCTGCGTGCTCGGATAAGGGTCTGGTTTGGATTTTGGGGGGACCCCCACGCCGTTTTTCGGCGTAGGGGGTTTCCCTTAAAATCCATACCAGACCTAAGGGTCTGGTATGCTCCTGAAGGGGAACCCATGCAGGTTTTTTAATTAAAAATTGGTGTGGAGTTACCCTTCATGATTCATACAAAACACGGGACAGCGAGCGCGAGGCTGCCGAGAACCAGCGCAATGGCATCGCGCTGGAGACATTCTCGGCCAGGTAGTCACCTCTAGGACACGACTTGAGCGGCTGCTTCACGCTTAAGTCGTGTTCAAGTTGCCTCGCAAAGTCGCGCTGTCCCTGTGTCAGCTGGCACACGAGTCGCCCCGCGAGTCGGATCGTCTTCATCCGACTTCCCGGGCGACCTCTATTTAAATGAATGGGCTCCCATAGGGAAGCATTCATTTTCAATAGAGCGCCGCTCAAATTTTTATTTACTATAGCAGTGCGCCGCCGGTTCCTGCGCTCAATTAAGGATTTATCCGGCGCACCTATTAAGGTATGAACCGGCGCAGCGCACTGTTTATAGTAAATCATCCCCATAGGGTGTACTACATAAGGACTACATAAGGAGGATTAGAGGGGAACCAGCATGGTGCAGTGGACCTCTGGTGGAGTCATATGCATGGACCTTTCTCCCTTTTTTTCCTTTTCCATTATTGCAGTCATTGAACTTAGATTAGTGGCTATTATGTGGTGGAACTAGATGCGCATGGACGTTTTTCTTCCCTTTTTTAACAATGTGAAGTTTAAAGCACAGACGTTTTTTTCCTCTTTTTCTTTTTTTTTTGATTACTGTTTTGACACTGATATTGTGGATTTGCAGTGATGTTTATTAACCAATTGAAGACCAGGCCTTTTCTGGCACTTTTCTGACACAAGTCTAAATCAGTATTTCTAGAAAATTACTTATAACCCCACAAACATTCTATCTATCTATCTATCTATCTATCTATCTATCTATCTATCTATCTATCTATCTATCTATCTATCTATCTATCTATCTATCTATCTATCTATCTATCTATCTATCTATCTATCTATCTATCCCCTGGCAGAATTTATGATTTCTTGACCATTTTTCTGAGAATATTAGAGATAACACAAAAACATTTCTTTCACTCATGGTTAGTGTTTGGCTGACGCCATGTATTATCAATCAACTGTGTTTACTATTTTTAAATCATAATGACAACAGAAACTACCCAAATTACCCTGATCAAAAGTTTACATACCCTGGAATGTTTGGCCTTGGTACAGAAGGTGGCACACACAGGTTAAAATGGCAATTAAAGGTTAATTTCCCACATTTGTGGCTTTTTAAATCACAATTAGTGTCTGTGTATAAATAGTCAATGAGTTTTAGCTCTCACATGAATGCACTAAGCAGGGAAACAACAAAAATGTTGTATTTTTTTACTGTTGCACATGGTGAAATGTAAAAAAAAAGGGTAACATTTTTTCCATAAAGTTTTGCTCTTAGGAATGGATCCGTAATGCTTTTATTATTGTACACTATGACATCGCACTCCAATGACATCACAGACATCTCAATTTATTTAGCCATGAGTGGCAAGAAACATCAACCTGACTGATGTTGCAGTTCATTACATCAGTGGCGGTGCGTCTAAAAGGGCGCACGGGTGCCGCCCCCTCTGCCCAGCCACCCCCTCTATGACCAATGGATAGATTCATGCATTGCATAGGCTCTAATAAGCGTCAAAAATGTTGACCTGTGAGCGCCATGCTTGGCACTCCCAGTTCACCCAGGTGTATTAGAACAGCAAATGAATATTCCCTTTTCTAACACTAAACTGCCTCTCCGCCAATCTGGTGCTTGGGTCTGTTACCCGTCACCTGATTGGCTGAAATGACAGGCGCTGTGATTGGACCCCTGATAGGAGGAGACAGGGTAAGTGCCGGGCAGATGGCGAGCTGGCGGGGGGGTCACAGTGGCGGCATTCGATGGCACAGTGGCAGCATTTGATGGGCACAGTGGCAGCATTCGATGGCACAGTGGCAGCATTTGATGGGCACAGTGGTAGCGTTTGATGGGCACAGTGGTAGCGTTTGATGGGCACAGTGGCAGCATTTGATGGCACGGTGGCAGCATTTGATGGCACGGTGGCAGCATTTGATGGGCACAGAGGCTGCCTTTGATGGCACAGTGGCAGCTTTGATGGGCACAGTGGCACCATTTGATGGGCACAGTGGCTGCAATTGATGGGCACACTGGCGGCATTTGATGGGCACAGTGGCTGCAATTGATTGGCACAGTGGCTGCGTTTGATGGCACAGTGGCTGAAATTGATGTGGATTTTTTCAGTATTTTTCAGTTTGTTTGCGCCCCCCCAAAAATTTTGAGCACCAGCAACCACTGCATTACATAGTAAAAACAATAGCACTAGTGCATAACCAGAAGTTCTCGAATGATGATCATCCTATATATGAGCAAAAGGACAATTCTTTTTTTTCCCTTTTTAGCATTGGAAGAGCAATAGTAATCAATTGTGGCAGAAAAAAACTTCAATTGTATGATCACATTGTATTATGCATGCACATGTGCTTATCAATCTTTTTAAAATCAAGCAAAGAATAACTTGTCCTTAAATATTTAGAAAAAAAAAACGTTATTGTCCTTTTGCTTATAGATTTGTATGTAGCTCCAATTCTGAGTTTCTGAAGGTGACTTTCCTGACACATCATTCTTAGCATGACATCATCCTTCGTTCTGCCACCCTCTGTACTCATATACTAGATGAATGAGATTCACTATTAACTCGTAATTTGATTCTGATGACTGAACCGACCCAACAATTTTAAAAACAAGCCGGCATGCGAAACTGCATTACCTCATATGCCATAGTGAGCGGAGATAGTTTTGTTTTGATTAAAAAAAAACATGCTGCATGACACACTATTACATTAAGCTGCAAACTCAATTTAAAGCTGTTTGTCAATAAGTACTACATCATTAACATATGAGTTTCTGTAAAGCTTTTAGTTATTATTCTCAAATAGAAGATTTAAAAGAGAATACCAGCAAAAAAATTAAGTTTTGTAGTAATAAATGTATACCGTGAAGAGCTATATACTGTACCTGTATCAGCTTTTGTTGTAGATCTTGGTAGGCTTGATTGGTGCATTATGGTAACATGAGGAAAATGATGTGGGGCGTTACGGTGCCATGCATTTTAAATTGCACCACAATGAACTGAATTGCAGTGGATCGCTTATACACAAAAGGATTAAATATGATTTTCTGTGCGAAAGGATGTGGTTACGACCCAATCAACGAATGCAGTGCAGCATAAAGTAGTTAAATTTAAACCTAACACTAAAAGTAAAGAACCCTCAAGGTAAACGCCAAATGTGAATATAATATACTAATATAGTCAGTAAAACTTAGTGAAAAAAAGGAAAGAGGGGGAAAAAAAGAAGAAATGGGGCTGGAGCTTCCGGCAATATCATATATGTATAACGCAAGAATAAAAAACCTGATATAGCTCGACCGTCTCCAAAAAAAAATGTTAAATTAATCTATACAGCTCACTGTTGTCAATTTATTATATCAAGAATGAAAATAGAAAAAAAGCCACTATAGGGCATTTATGCAATTTAGAGTACTTTATGGTCTTATTTTCACAATAGAGGTGGTCATGCATTTTATTATCGTACATGTCTTGTGTATGTGTTTTTATGTGGCTTTTTTTCTATTTTCATTTTTGATATAATAAATTTAAATTTTTTCATATGAACAGTGAGCTGTATAGAATCACTTAACATTTTTTTGGAGATGGTCGAGCTATATCAGGTTTTTTGTTCTTGAGTTATACAGTTAAACTTAAACCCTCAGATTTTGTTTTAGCTTAGCACATTGAGCACAATAATAAAAAAAAAAAATCGTCGTTAAACTATTTGTTTAAAATCTTACCCCAGCACCCACAGTTTACAACTTTCAATACTCCTGTCTCCTACTTTCTCAATGCTTCTCCCCTGAACATCTGGTCATCCCAGGAAAAAAACAGCATTGCAATACCAATTCAAACAATAGTTATTTTTTGATAATCCAATAAAAACTTGTGTAGGGGGGTCCTAAATTTAGGGATTGCTATGCTAAATTTAGGGGTGATTCGAGTGGTAGTTGGCTCGAATCTTTCAATTTGCTGGACTCTGCCTTGCTGCTGTTTTGCCTGGTGTGCAGTTCCCCTAAGAAGTATGGGTGCCGCTGTCACTTGTACTCAGGGTTGAACCACAGGTTATGGAGCAGCGATTTAGTGTCCTCTCTCGGCAGCCGTGCAGTGGGTGTTGTCTACCTGCTGTGCATGGAGAGGGTACAAAAGGGGCAGATGCCATTGGAGAGGGAGCAATTCCCGGGGCCCATACCCGGAGGGAGAACCTACAGTCCAAGTTCAAGTGAATGGCCCTCCAGGCTATGGGGCCACGTGCGCTTCAGTCCCAGGCACCTTTAGTCCTGGGACTGCAACTTCAGCCCTGGGCCCAGCACCTTTAGCTGGGGCCCACTTCGGGAGGAGGAATCCCAGGGTGCCGCCTTGCGAGGGGACCCGTTTCTAGAAGAGGAGGCTGGGGTAGGACTGTTCCGAAGGACTGGTGAGAGATCACAGTGAAGGAAGGGGCCCAGTAACTCTCTGGAGGGATGTCATCCATCCGAAAACAGGGATCTAAACAACGGGACCATTAGGAGGTTTGGGACACTATAGATTCTGTGGCAGAGGATCTCCTGAATGCATCCATTAGGGAATCTAATAGACTTTTCGAGTTACACGCCGGCTGCTAGTGCCATTGGGTGACTATCCGGGTGAGCTGTACCCACTCGGGATCGAGTGGCGAAGAAACAAGAGTGCCTGAATTGATCTGTCTTCCTAACACCTTTCTCTTTTCCTCAACTTTGTGGATGTTCATGCATAAAGAAAGAAATAAACTCTATGTTGGAGTTGACACTGGTGTGGACCTTGGAGTTACTTGGGGTATAGAGACTTTGTCCTTACATTCTAGGATCAGAAACCAACTTTGAAGGGAACCCTGCTGAAAGACCCGTAAGTGAAAACAAGTGTGCTTAACCTCCGCAAACCAGGGGGTACGGGCATGGTGGGGACTGTGTGCCTTTTTCTCCTGTGAGCGAGCCAAGGACGGTGGAGAAAGAGGGCCGGTTGCTACACTTACTTGAAAAATCTCCTTTCATGATATGAGTGCTGCCTGTCTGCTGGTCATCTCTTTCCTCAACATCCTGGATTCCCTGCATGCTTTGCCACTTCTCCTCTACTGTTTACTTTCAATTTAGGACTATGTGGCCACACCTCCCAACTTTATGAGATGGGAATGAGGGACACCTATTAGCAAACGTATGTAGGCATAGGACACACCTCCTGCCACGCCACCCTTAAAGGAGAATTTAAAAAAAAAAAAGTGCTTTTTTTACCACTACTATTCCTTTATATTGGCTTTTGGAATTTACAAATGCAGCAATTTAGAAATTGGATGAAAGTTTTAGCACTGGGAAACACTTTTTGATAGATTAATAGTGCATTTTATATACAATTATATAGATCAGACCAAAATGAGGAACACATGAGGAGCAAATTGGGACAGAGAAACTTTGTTCCAAATTTGGGACGGTCCCTTAAAATCAGGGACAGTTGGGAACTATGCATATCCCATGGTACCCTGAGGCCTGCAAGCTGTAATTCCTTTTCTGATGTCAGAAACTCCTTCTTTGAGCACCTCTGTAGTTCATTAGGCAGGCTCTGTGAAATGTGTGACACAACAGTGCCTACCCAGAGGGCAGAGGGCAGATGGAATCAGCGTCACAGAATTCAAGGAAGTAAATGCATGGGATCTTCACAAAGTAAGTTTACACATGTCAAGGTTGTTTAGATTAATAGGAGTAGGCTAAAAATAATCAAAATACAAAGTGGAAATGAAGATATGATTTAACATTTTGACCATAGATATGCTTTAACAGCGGACAATGCAGTCTCTGGGTAGTCTGTTAGTTTGGAGAGGGGACAGGATAGGAGCAGGGGAGTGCCTTGCCACTCTAGGCTATAGTTTTGTGTGTTTCTATTGATGCACACGGTGTAGGGAGAATTGGCTCTAGTCCCTGCATGCAAATCCGGCTCCATAGGATGTTGCAACAGAAAAGAGTTACCCTGAAACAGGAAACCTGGGACAACAGTTATGGCACATGCATACTCAGTAAGTGAATAAATCACCTACTAAAAGTGTAATATCACTTTAACAAAACAGAAATGCACAGCAATAAATCATGTGTGTGCGAAATTCATAATTTAAAGGGGTCTGAAGCAGAGGTCTCAAACTGACGGCCCTCCACCTGTTGCGAAACTACAAGTCCCATGAGGCATTGCAAGGCTGACAGTTACAAGCATGACTCCCACAGGCAGAAGGATGATGGGACTTGTAGTTTCGCAACAGCTGGAGGTCCGCCAGTTTGAGACCCCTGGTCTAAAGCTTAATCACATATGCCAGTGCATTCATTGTGCATGGACGAGCAATTCGCACACTCACATTATTTATTATGTGCCCGTGATGCATATGGACATTCACGCACAGACTTTATCAATTATATAGTGAATGTTCTAATCTACAGTATCTGACTAATCTTTGCTATAGAGTGTGCATTCCAGCATTGAAATATGTTGATGTGCCTAAAATAGGGTTGCCACCTCATCCATTTGAACCCGAACACATATTAATTACACAGGTTCTGTGGCTGATTAAGGTGGTAATTAAACTCTCTTGGTGCCTTATCTGCATTAAATTAGCCTCAGAACCTGTGTAATTCATATGTGTTCGAGTTTAAAGTGATGATGTGGCAACCCTAGCCTAAAATGAAAATGTTTTTTTATTTGGATCATCTGGCTGTTGTTAGAGATTTTATACACACAACTCATGTAGGAACAAAATAACATGTCATGTGCACTGAGAGGGTCAGATTGCCCCACTGGAGTGCCAAAGGATCTTCTGGTGGGCCGAGTATGTGGCCTAAAAATGCAAAAAATCACCTAGTGGGGGAAGCTGACAATTCTACCTGTCCTGCCTGCCTCCCTGTGATGAGTGTCCAATCACCTGGCCCCCGTTCAGTCTCCTCATCAGGTCAGTGCAGCACAATAAGGACCTACCCTTCCTGTTGCATCATGCCTGTGCCAGCATTCTGCATTGTTGAGCAGTTGAGTTACTAGTACAGAGCACCTGGTCTGCTTCCATGGACCTCCTCTCCACAGAGGAGGACCACCCTGGGAGCTTAGCTGGCTCAAAGGGTGGGCTGGCTGGCTGGGTGTCCAGGAAGTGAAAATTATAATATTTGACTGATTAACAAACTATATCCTGAGCTAAGCCACAGTAAGAATGTTTTTTATTTTATTTGGGGGCATTCATTCATTTATGGATTCCTAATGCTGGGATTTGTGGAATTTTTGCAGCCATCTTCAGTGAACATGAATATCCTAAAGTAATCTCAATATTCGACTGAAGAAAAATTAACACACCATATGCTGGGGCACAGTAAGAGTAATATACTTTTTGGGGGGTTCAGTCACTTGCGCACTGCTAATGCTGGGATTTGTCAATGGTGGGATTTGGCTACCATTTTAGCAAGCAAAACAGAAAAACCTAAACTAATCTCAAAGTTGACTGACTAAAAAAATTAAAAACCATATCCTGCGGCAAAGTAAAAATGGTATAATTTTTTGGGGAGGTTGCACACAGCTGGAAAGGGGACTGGTGGGAACAGTCGGATTTGGGTGTTGAGGAAGAGATTATGGCACTGGCAATGTCCATTCTCTTTACAAAGTTATTAACCACTTAAGCCCCGGACCATTTTGTAGCTAAAGGACCAGAGGTGTTTTCAGAATTTTGCACTGCGCTGCTTTAACTGTAAATTGTGCGGACATGCAATGTTGTACCCAAACGAAATTTGCGTCCTTTTCTGCCCACAAATAGAATTATCTTTTAATGGCATTTGATTGCCTCTGCGATTTTAATTTTTTGCGATATAAATGGAAAAAGACTGAAAATTTTGAAAAAAAAATGATATTTTCTACTTTTTGTTATAAGAAAAATCGAATAAACTCAATTTTAGTCATACATTTAGGCCAAAATGTCTTTAGTAAAAAAAATGTCAATAAGCGTATATTTATTGGTTTGCGCAAAAGTTATAACGTCTACAAACTAGGGTACATTTTCTGGAATTTACACAGCTTTTAATTTATGACTGCCTATCTCATTTCTTGAGGTGCTAAAATGGCAGGGCAGTACAAACCCCCCCCCAAATGACCCCATTTTGGAAAGTAGACATCCCAAGGAAATTGCTGAGAGGCATGTTGAGCCCATTGAATATTTTTTTTTTGTCTCAAGTGATTGAATTATGACAAAAAAAAATTACAAAAAGTTGTCACTAAATGATATATTGCTCACACATGCCATGGTTATATGTGGAATTGCACCCCAAAATAAATTTTGCTGCTTCTCCTGAGTATACCACATGTGTGGGACTTTTTGAGAGCCTAGCCGCGTACGGGCCCCCGAAAACCAAGCACCGTCTTCAGGATTTCTAAGGGCGCAAATTTTTGATTTCACTCCTCACTACCTATCACAGTTTCGAATGCCATAAAATGCCAAAATAGCACAAAACCCGACCAAATGACCCAATTTTAGAAAGTAGACACCCCAAGGAAATTGCTGAGAGGCATGTTGAGCCCATTGAATTTTTTTTTTCTTGTCCCAAGTGATTGAATAATGACAAAAAAAAATTACAAAAAGTTGTCACTAAATTATATATTGCTCACACATGCCATGGTTATATGTGAAATTGCACCCCAAAATACATTTTGCTGCTTCTCCTGAGTATGAAAAATTGAACAAGGGATGCCCCTGGGATAGTGTGGATTGGAATGAATTATGGATTGCCACCAAGTATATATAGAAAAATATAAAGAATTTTATTTGTACATATTTGACATATGGATCAAAATTGTTTAAAAACAACGAGAGAAAAGACATACACAATCATTGAAACCAATTTGCATGAGGGCACCTACAAGTCATATAACTAGTGGTGACAAAACCAACATGTTTCGGATACTAGAGCTATATCTGTGATAGCTTCCATTATTTCCTTCTTCAAGGTTCATACATTCTCCTGAGTATGGGGATACCACATGTGTGGGACTTTTTAGGAGCCCAAGCACCGCCTTAAGGATTTCTAAGGGCACAAATTTTTGATTTCACTCCTCACTACCTATCACAGTTTCGAAGGCCATAAAATGCCAAAATAGCACAAACCCCCCCCAAATGACCCCATTTTGGAAAGTAGACACCCAAGCTATTTGCTGAGAGGCATGTTGAGTATTTTACAGCTCTCATTTGTTTTTGAAAATGAAGAAAGAAAATATATATTTTTTTTTTTTCAATTTTCAAAACTTTGTGACAAAAAGCGAGATCTGCAACATACTCACCACACCTCTCAGCAAATAGCTTGGGGTGTCTACTTTCCAAAATGGGGTCATTTGGGGGGGTTTTGTGCCATCTGGGCATTCCATGGCCTCTGAAACTGTGATAGGCAGTGAGAAGTGAAATCAAAAATTTACACCCTTAGAAATCCTGAAGGCGGTGCTTGGTTTTTGGGGTCCCGTACGCGGCTAGGCTCCCAAAAAGTCTCACACATGTGGTATCCCCGTACTCAGGAGAAGCAACAGAATGTATTTTGGGGTGTAATTCCACATATGCCCATGGCATGTTTGAGCAATATATCATTTAGTAACAACTTTGTGCAAAAAAATAAAAATAAATAAATAGTCTTGTTTCCGCAACTTGTGTCAACATATAAAATATTCCATGGACTCGACATGCCTCTCAGTATATAGCTTGGGGTGTCTACTTTCCAAAATGGGGTCATTTGGGGGGGTTTTGAACTGTTCTGGCATTTTATACACAACATTAGGAAGCTTACATCCACTCTTCTAACCATTTGAAGACAAAGCCCTTTCTGACGCTTTTTGTTTACATGAAAACATTTTTTTTTTTGCAAGAAAATTATGTTGAACCCCCAAACTTTATATATTTTTTTTAAAGCAGAGGCCCTACAGATTAAAATGGTGGGTGTTGCATTTTTTTTTCCGCACATTATTTGCGCAACGATTTTTCAAACGCATTTTTTTGGGAAAAAATACACTTTTTTTAATTTTAATGCACTAAAACACACTATATTACCCAAATGTTTGATGAAATAAAAAAAAAGTCTTAGGCCGAGTACATAGATACCAAACACGACATGCTTTAAAATTTCGCACAAACACGCATTGGCGACAAACTACATACATTTTTAAAAGCCTTTAAAAGCCTTTACAGGTTACCACGTTAGATTTACAGAGGAGGTCTACTGCTAAAATGACTGACCTCGATCTGACCTTCGCGGTGATACCTCACATGCATGGTGAAATTGCTGTTTACATATGACGCCAGACCGACGCTTGCGTTCGCCATTGCGTAAGAGCAGGGCAGGACAGGGGTGCTTCTTTTTTTTTTTTTTTTTTATTATTATTCATTTTGCTTTTTTATTTTATTTTTAAACTGTTCCTTCCATATTTATTTATTTTTTATCATTTTTATTGTTATCTCAGGGAATGTAAATATCCCCTATGATAGCAACAGGTACTCTTTTTTTGAAAAAACTGGGGTCTATTAGACCCTAGATCTTTCCTCTGCCCTCAAAGCATCTGACCACACCAAGATCGGTATGATAAAATGCTTTCCCAATTTCCCAATGGCGCTTTTTATATCCGGGGGGGACATTCCCTCCCACTGCTTGTAAAAGCAGTCCAGAGGCTAATTAGCCGCTAGGATTGCTTTTACATGAAAGCCGGCCGCTGGCTGAAAAGAATGATACCAAGATGATACCTAAACCCGCAGGCATCAATCTGGTATAACCATTCAAAGTCCAGCAACATACCAGTACGTTGCTGGTCCTTGTTGGACATGTATTGTAATCTTTTTTTTCATGCAGCCTGTTGGCTGAACAAAAAAAAGAGATTGATCGGTGGGTATGCGCACCATTAGAATACCGCCATTCATCCACCCACTTCTAATGATGGGCATACATGCACCATTTATATATGCCGAAGCATTGGGGCTTCCTCCCGCAAAAATTATGCCGCACACACATGGTCGGACTTTTCCACGGGCAAGCCTCCGTCAGAATTTCAACCGTATGTATGCGGCATTAGGAGCAAAATCGCTCCTCCGCTCCTCCGCCCCTGCTGCCCCAATGCTTCGGCATATATGCTTTTTTTTTAACTGTGGTGGTGAAATCACCTCCTACAGCACTGGAGTCGCAGGGATCAGGCCTGTCTCTGCGAACGCTGCAGTTATGTGTGTTGTGTTTTGTAGGTGACAGTGATTGATCGATACTGCACTTGGTTGGCCTGGGCTGGACGGAGGGGCAAAACGCAGGTGCTAGCAGGTATCTGGGCTGATCCCGCTAACACTGCGTTTTTGGGAACCCTAAACTGCTGGGGACACTAGTATAGATCTGATCAGATCAGATATTGATCTGTTCAGATACTATACCACTAAGGGAGGTATATGCTTCATGCGTGGGTGTTAGCGTTACTGGCACTAACCTGACGCTGCCTGGGGTGTGACGCAGGGTTAACTAGGGGCAATTAGGGGGTTAAAACCTTTATTAGATAATATATGGGGGTACCTGACGCTATAAAAACCTGCGGCGAACCTAAAAAAAATAACTGGCTATCTATCGGCACCAGCATAAGTAATACAGCGATCAGAAAAACGATTGCTTAGTGACACTGGCAAAAGGGGGTGAAAGGGTTACCTGGGCAGGCGATCAAGGGGTTAAACCTTTATTAGGTAATATATGGGGGTGTCATGATCAGTGTCATTGCCTGGGTCACCTGCTGGTGGTGCTATTGCTTTCAGCACCAAAGGGTGCAGTTCTGGTGGCCACCAGCGGGTGTCTCCCATTTGTCTGGAGCCGAAATCATCTCCTGCAATCAGGCGTCACCTGAGACTGATTGCAGGAGGTGTGTATAAATACCCAGCAGACACTAAAGCATTTGCTCTGGTATTGTCTTGGAACCCAGACCTGTATGCCTGAACCTGAACCTGAACCTGAACCTGAACCTGAACCTGAACCTGAACCTGAACCTGAACCTGAACCTGAACCTGAACCTGAACCTTGTGACCTGTTATCTGTTACCTTGTATCCTGTGTTCCTGAACCCTGGACCCCTGCCTCTGTACCTTGTATCCTGTGTTCCTGAACCCTGCATCCATCCCTGGACCCCTGCCTCTGTACCTTGTATCCTGTGTTCCTGAACCCTGCATCCATCCCTGGACCCCTGCCTCTGTACCTTGTATCCTGTGTTCCTGAACCCTGCATCCATCCCTGGACCCCTGTCTTGCAGACTCATCCCTTCCTCCTGTTGTCCCTTCCGGCTCCCTGTTCAATCGGACTGATCTCTCGTGTATGACCCTGGCTTGATTACATTTACGCTTTAATCTCTAAACTGTATTCACGTTGGTGTAGGGAGTTGTTTTGTGTGTCACTGTGGTTGTTTGCTGGTTGCCTTTATTGTTTTAGGAATTATCCTTTCAATAAACTCATATATATATTTACTTACCTTGTGCCTAGTTCCTTTAGTGCAGCCCACTGATCTGCGTACCCTGTGCTGGATGCCGTGTTAGGCATCCGTGACAGAATACCAGAGCCATTCAAGCAGATCGGCTGCACTTGGGAATTGGGTCTGGGCACTGCTATTGCTTTAAAAATGCAGCTTGACGATATTCTGTATTTTTCGCTACTAGCAACAGAGGACAGGGAGTTTTGTTCTCAAACATTAAGTGAACACACTAGAGAGCAGTTGTTGGAATGCATCCGCATAGCCCATGTTTTTGTGGATCTGGGCAGTTTTGTGTTTGAGGATGTGCAAGATCTGATCTGTATCTGTACAGAGTTGGCCCTGTCTGATGCCTCCAGTGGAGACGATGACTATACACCCCCTTTTAGTGCAGCTCAGGTAGAGTCCTTGGTGTGGCTGTTGGAAGATGACTCAGTCTTTTTCCTTGAGCAGTACTCAACTTGTCCTACACAGGTGCTTGCAGCATGTATTGAGTCAGTGCAGTCTCTGGTCAGACAAGCAGTATGCAAACCTAACTTTGTGCAATCATTACTACAGGCCTGGTCAAGTTTATTGTACTCAGCCCCTGTCAGTTCCCTGCCACCCATTCCTGTGTCTAGACACCAGCCTGCTGGGATGTCTGCGTCTCCTTTACCCCCAACTACCACAGTGGCCAACCAATACACCCTCCTACCAATGAAGTACCAGTACCCTGTTTCCCCCTGCTGCACTTACCCTGCCTTTAACCCTCCTGCTTCGTCTCGGCTGCCTCCATCAGTTCCCCTAAGACCCCCTTCAAAATCCGCACCCTCTGCTTCACCATCCTTCCGCTCTTCGCCTCTACCAGCTGCATCCACCACCTACAGCCCTGTATACATATACAAATCTTCGGTGGCTAAACCAAAGAAAAAACGGAAGTTCTTTCCAACTCACACGATCCTGCCAGTAACCCAGCCTGTTTCCACACCAGCCGACCTGTTGCAGCCTGTCTCCGCACCAGCCGACCTGTTGCAGCCTGTCTCCGCACCAGCCGACCTGTTGCAGCCTGTCTCCGCACCAGCCGACCCGTTGCAGCCTGTCTCCGCACCAGCCGACCCGTTGCAGCCTGTCTCCGCACCAGCCGACCCGTTGCAGCCTGTCTCCGCACCAGCCGACCCGTTGCAGCCTGTCTCCGCACCAGCCGACCTGTTGCAGCCTGTTTCCAAACCAAGCGACCTGTTGCAGCCTGTTTCCACACCAGCCGATCCGCTCCAGCCTGTTTCCACACCAGCCGATCCGCTCCAGCCTGTTTCCACACCAGCCGATCCGCTCCAGCCTGCTTCCACACCAGCCGATCCGCTCCAGCCTGCTTCCACACCAGCCGATCCGCTCCAGCCTGCTTCCACACCAGCCGATCCGCTCCAGCCTGCTTCCACACCAGCCGATTCGCTCCAGCCTGCTTCCACACCAGCCGATTCGCTCCAGCCTGTTTCCACACCAGCCAACCTGTTCCAGCCTGTTTCCACACCAGCCAACCTGTTCCAGCCTGTTTCCACACCAGCCAACCTGTTCCAGCCTGTTTCCACACCAGCCAACCTGTTCCAGCCTGTTTCCACACCAGCCAACCTGTTCCAGCCTGTTTCCACACCAGCCAACCTGTTCCAGCCTGTTTCCACACCAGCCAACCTGTTCCAGCCTGTTTCCACACCAGCCAACCTGTTCCAGCCTGTTTCCACACCAGCCAACCTGTTCCAGCCTGTTTCCACACCAGCCAACCTGTTCCAGCCTGTTTCCACACCAGCCAACCTGTTCCAGCCTGTTTCCACACCAGCCAACCTGTTCCAGCCTGTTTCCACACCAGCCAACCTGTTTCAGCCTGTTTCCACACCAGCCAACCTGTTTCAGCCTGTTTCCACACCAGCCAACCTGTTTCAGCCTGTTTCCACACCAGCCAACCTGTTTCAGCCTGTTTCCACACCAGCCAACCTGTTTCAGCCTGTTTCCACACCAGCCAACCTGTTTCAGCCTGTTTCCACACCAGCCAACCTGTTCCAGCCTGTTTCCACACCAGCCAACCTGTTCCAGCCTGTTTCCACACCAGCCAACCTGTTCCAGCCTGTTTCCACACCAGCCAACCTGTTCCAGCCTGTTTCCACACCAGCCAACCTGTTCCAGCCTGTTTCCACACCAGCCAACCTGTTCCAGCCTGTTTCCACACCAGCCAACCTGTTCCAGCCTGTTTCCACACCAGCCAACCTGTTTCAGCCTGTTTCCACACCAGCCAACCTGTTTCAGCCTGTTTCCACACCAGCCAACCTGTTTCAGCCTGTTTCCACACCAGCCAACCTGTTTCAGCCTGTTTCCACACCAGCCAACCTGTTTCAGCCTGTTTCCACACCAGCCAACCTGTTTCAGCCTGTTTCCACACCAGCCAACCTGTTTCAGCCTGTTTCCACACCAGCCAACCTGTTTCAGCCTGTTTCCACACCAGCCAACCTGTTTCAGCCTGTTTCCACACCAGCCAACCTGTTTCAGCCTGTTTCCACACCAGCCAACCTGTTTCAGCCTGTTTCCACACCAGCCAACCTGTTTCAGCCTGTTTCCACACCAGCCAACCTGTTTCAGCCTGTTTCCACACCAGCCAACCTGTTTCAGCCTGTTTCCACACCAGCCAACCTGTTCCAGCCTGTTTCCACACCAGCCAACCTGTTCCAGCCTGTTTCCACACCAGCCAACCTGTTCCAGCCTGGATTTTCGGTGCCCGTCACCCAGCCTGACGTTTTGGTGCCCGTCTTTCAGCCCGCTGAACCAGTGCCTGCCATCTGGCTTGCTGAACCTCTTCCCGGTGGCCAGTTTGAAGTGCCTCTGCCCGGTGGCCAGCTTGAAGACCCAGCGCCATTTGCCCAGCCCGCTGACATGGTGCCTGCTAAACCAGTTCTCGATGCCCGGCTTGCCGCTGATTTTGCCCTGCTTGATTCCCAGCCTGACTGTGATGCCCTTGTGTTGTTCGCCTCCGTTAGGTTCATGCACATTGCCCTGCCTGTTTTCATTTCCAGATCCCAACTTCCAGACCCTGGTGGTGGGGTGCGTGTTCCATTGCCGGACTCAGGTGCCACGCCTCCCAGTAAGTTTAAGGACTCTGGCCGGAGGAGCACAAGTAGTCCGCAGACACAGGGGAGACTTTTTGGGACCTTTCCGCACCTACCAGCACTGCCAGATCAAGGGCAGAATGGAGCGTCCGGAGGCCACTCCTTGGGAGGGGGAACTGTCATGATCAGTGTCATTGCCTGGGTCACCTGCTGGTGGTGCTATTGCTTTCAGCACCAAAGGGTGCAGTTCTGGTGGCCACCAGTGGGTGTCTCCCATTTGTCTGGAGCCGAAATCATCTCCTGCAATCAGGCGTCACCTGAGACTGATTGCAGGAGGTGTGTATAAATACCCAGCAGACACTAAAGCATTTGCTCTGGTATTGTCTTGGAACCCAGACCTGTATGCCTGAACCTGAACCTGAACCTGAACCTTGTGACCTGTTATCTGTTACCTTGTATCCTGTGTTCCTGAACCCTGCATCCATCCCTGGACCCCTGCCTCTGTACCTTGTATCCTGTGTTCCTGAACCCTGCATCCATCCCTGGACCCCTGCCTCTGTACCTTGTATCCTGTGTTCCTGAACCCTGCATCCATCCCTGGACCCCTGCCTCTGTACCTTGTATCCTGTGTTCCTGAACCCTGCATCCATCCCTGGACCCCTGCCTCTGTACCTTGTATCCTGTGTTCCTGAACCCTGCATCCATCCCTGGACCCCTGTCTTGCAGACTCATCCCTTCCTCCTGTTGTCCCTTCCGGCTCCCTGTTCAATCGGACTGATCTCTCGTGTATGACCCTGGCTTGATTACATTTACGCTTTAATCTCTAAACTGTATTCACGTTGGTGTAGGGAGTTGTTTTGTGTGTCACTGTGGTTGTTTGCTGGTTGCCTTTATTGTTTTAGGAATTATCCTTTCAATAAACTCATATATATATTTACTTACCTTGTGCCTAGTTCCTTTAGTGCAGCCCACTGATCTGCGTACCCTGTGCTGGATGCCGTGTTAGGCATCCGTGACAGGGGGTACCTGACACTATAAAAACCTGCGGCGAACCTAAAAAAAATAACTGGCTACCTATCGGCATCACCGACAATAAGACAGCGATCAGAAAAACGATCACTTAGCGACAGTGGTGATAGGGGGTGAAAGGGTTACCTGGGGGGCGATCAAGGGGGTTAAACCTTTATTAGGTAATATATGGGGGTAGCTGACGCTATAAAAACCTGCGGCGAACCTAAAAAAAATAACTGGCTACCTATCGGCATCACCTACAATAAGACAGCGATCAGAAAAACTATCGCTTAGCGACAGTGGTGATAGGGGGTGAAAGGGTTACCTGGGGGGCGATCACTGATTGCAGTGATCAGTAAATAAATGGTCACTGCAATCAGTGACACTGTGACTGGGGGCTGGGGGTGATCTGGGGGGGCGATTTATGTTCCTATGTGTCCTGGTGTCAGTGTACTGTTTGTGCACTAACCTGTGTGTCTTCTCTTGTACGGCGCTCGGTATATGTTTGCGCCGCGTGAGAGATGACATCACTTCCTCTGCCTGTAAACATTACACAGCAGAGGAAGCTTTCTCATTCGCCGGGAGCGATCGCGAGGGGGTGGCCGGAATCGAACGGCCGTCCCCTCATCCCGGATCGCTCCCCAACGGATAACGACCGCTCACTGTATAGAAGGGGGGTCCGATCGGACCCCCCAACTATACAAAGGCAGTCACGTACACTGTACGTGATTGTGCCTGTCGGTGCCATTCTGCCAACGTATATATACAGTGAGCGGTCGTTAAGTGGTTAACTAAGCCTTAACCAATACACTTATTGACAAATGGTTATCTTTGAACTGTCCGATAGTTTGATTGTTAGGCCTCATGCCCACTGAGTGCTTATCCCCTGTGCATAAGGCTCTGGAGTTAAGGTGCGGATGGAAGGTACTGAATAGATGCTGTGACGTAATCACTTCGGAACTCCGCTTGGATGCTTCCTTCCGCCAAACAGTGCCTCCTGCCTTCCAAACTGTTCCCAGCAAACTGAGAGCTAATACCAGCCTTTTACCCAAAGCATCGTACACAGACAAGATGTTGGAATAGAACCAAAGGAATGATTATTTATTGAAACTCTGACACAGACTGTACTTTATATCCCACAGGGGGACATTCCCCTCTTGAGGATATTAGCATGACAATGCAAACTGTAAACAGGAATATAATTACCATAGCTAAACAACAGACAACATATACTATAAACATTAAGCTAATTAAACAACTAGCCTTGATTAGTCAGGGGATGACCAGACCATCCGGCAACAAAGTACATTACACATTATCATAAGTATACACACAGAGATGAACAGACAGACAGAAACAACAGGTGACCCAATTAACAATGGGAGAGACACAAACTTGTGTATTCTGTCCACTAGATAAGTCTTTGTAAGACAAACAATGTCCCTGCAGTCTGATACAGTGGTATTAATTTATCTTCATAGATCTCTTGAGGATTATGGTTGATAAATATTTCTGTCCCAAGTGAAGCAGCCTCTTCAACCCAGTCTGCAGGATGGCCACCATATTTCCTCTGACCATTAGCCTGTACAACATTAACATTACACCTTTTCATCCACTCCAGAAGGGAAGCTTTATTGTCCTTATGCAGAGAATTAATCCAGCACATTGCTGTCCATCATTGGAGGATGATCTGCTTGCTCCATGGGCCATAATCAGTGGGTACGAGGCTTGTCCCTAGTCCTCTCCAAAAGCCTCGGTCTTGGTTGGGTCTGTCACAGACGCACTGTGCAGCCCCACTGCTGGGAAGTTATCAACTGCTTTGGCTGGATGGAGCAGGATTTACATTTAGTACAGTATGTGCCCAAGGACAGATGCCCAAAACGCAATAGCTGTCAGCCAGTAATAGATCTTGACAGACTGCATGGACCTGTACCTTCCATCCACACCTAAATGCCAACGCCTCATGCACCAAGGCTAGTGTGCATGAGGCCTTAATGTGGGGCCAGTCTCTTGCACTATATAGAACTTTCTAGAAAGGCCTATTTTCAGCCATCTGCTGGCTGAATATGTAGTTTGCAATGGCTGTTTTTCAGGTGACAAGTAGAATAGATCTCCACCTGCTGGTTGAATATGTAATTTAAAGAGCTGCTTCCCACTAAATGGTGATTTTTTACATTCTTTCTTTGCATTTGTACACGTCCCTCAGAGCATTGGGCAGCTATCTGTGCCCTTTGTATGACAATCCTCTTCCAATTAGCCTCAAAAATGGAGGAAATTGATTTTCAAGATTCACTTTCCATTGACTTTAGTGAGATTCACATTATTGTTTGCAATTTGCAGACTTTTGGATGTGTTCACAAAACATGCCTGCAAATTGAACCCATCATTAGTCCATCATTATCAAAGATCCTTCCGAGAGCTGGTGCTGCTGGTAATCGTTCATAGAGAGGTACCTTTCTTGTGTATCCTAGGGAAAGCATACAGGCATGATAAAGACAGATGTTTTTGCAAGAGGCATGAGAAAGGCCATCTACATAAAAAATTGGAACAATAATCCCTGAACTGGAGTGGGGGCCTTCAACACCATTTTTTTTACACATATAATGCCATTATAGCATCTCTACCCTGGTGATGTGACAACGGGTCACACCTTTAGCCATATAAATATAGAAACACAGAAGTATAGAAAAGTGGCGGCAGAAAAAGACCAAGTAGTCCATCGAGTCTGCCCATTTTTTTATTGTTTTTTTTTTCATTAACTTTGTTGTCTGACTATAGACTTTGTTGTCTGACTATAGAAATGTATAGATGTTGATTGTCATGAACAGGATGACAAGGATGAATAGAGTTAAAGAGGAGTTCCACCCTGATTTTTTTTTATTTTTTATAATCAAACTTCTCTGAACCTATAAAAAAACATTTGGAGGAAAAACATTCTTACCAGAATCACCCTGTTGCTATGTAGTCCTCCTAATCTGACACTTCCTGGTCCGCGGCGCTCCTTGTCACTTCTTTCCTCGCCTGTGCTCCTGGGAAATGATGACACATCATTTCCCAGGAGTCTGTGGGCAGTACTGTGACTAAAAATCGCATTATTTTCTGACAGGAAATTACGCGATTTAAGGCGGATCACAGTGCCGAGATGTGTTTATCTATGTTGCCATAACAAGGGGGCAGGACCTTCCTCCATCGCCGCCCGTTGTTATGGCAACTTTAGAAACAATCGGCGCTACGGCCGCTGTTGAATCGCGCATGCGCGAGAGTAAGATTTTTTTTTTTTTTCTAAATCCATAATGAAGATTGTATGCTCAATTTTGTATTTAATTTGTAATAATGCTAGGATCAATTAAAAAAAAAAAAAAACATTTTTGTCCGGAACTCCGCTTTAACACCTATGCAGACCTTCTGACACCATGGATTAGATTATGTAGAATAGTGCTTTGTGGAGTATCCTAAAACTGGTTCTTTAAAATTTACAAGAGTAAGTCTTTGGAAACTAGGGATTATGCACATATTTTCAAATATCAAAGAGAAAGCCATATAGCAATGAATAGCACTGTATGGTTATGAGAGATCTATAACAACTGACTAAAAGGTAGAAATTGATAGGTGGGATCTGATTAGTTGCTGCGGGCAATAGATTCGCTTTTCTATTTTCTAGTTTTTACATGAATACCCTAGTATCTCATTTCATTTTTTTCAGCCATTTTAGCAAATAAAGGAATTATCATAGATTACCATTATTCAAACTACAGTCACTTAGTTAAGAAGGCACACCAAATTCTGGCATGCTCATGGGAAAGTTTCCCCAAAGCTAGAAGTTTAAAAATGTTCACGATAGATTTACTCTCATCATTAACTGTAATACATTTATCTTTATCAATTAGGGTAAAGAAAATATTGCTTAAAAAATTGTAGTTTCAGCTTTAATCTAAAAAAAAAGGACAGCTAAATAAATGGTTTGCTCAGGATAAGAAGCAAGCAGTTGAATTGCTCTGCCTTCTGAACTCATCAGGCTTCTAGTTCTATAAAGTTAATTATAGTTCAAAAGAATACTTACAGGGTTAAAAGAGGTAGTCATGTTCACTGCATATTTGTGGTTTTAGCTCTTTCAACTCTTTGGAAATGTGGAATGCGGGTACGGTGTGACTTGTCCCGTAAAAGTGACTGAAGATGAAAAATGGCCTACATTGCTCAGACTCCTATACTGCCAGAGCCAACTCACTTACTCCTCTGCACAGGGAGCTCTCTCTGTCTTTCTTTTTGCTGATGCTCATGTCCTACATTTCATTATTAACCAACAGTGGCAGTGCATATTTACAGAAAGGTATATTTTAGCATCACTTTTGCTTAAAAAATAAATTAAAAATCTATGTTGACTGTAGTAAAAACGGGGGATTTAAAGAATACGAGGACAAGAGACATTTTAGGTACCCCTCTGGGTGGTGCAGCGCAGTTGCATTTTTGCTGACTCCTCCGAGCTGTAAGCCCATGGGGTACTTGGGTTATGCCAGGCAGTGAGGGTGGGGTCACACGCGGGGGTACTTTTCTGTGCAGAACACGCTCATCAATGCCCGGAACCAGGACGAGACTGCGGTCATGTGAAGAATCTATCATTAAGGTAGTTCACCGACGTAGAGATGAGCCTTCACTGTGTGCAGCAATTAAAGTACAGAGTTCCTCTGAAAAGTAACTTGTCCCATGTCACTACACACTGTAACTTGTATGTTTGCATTAGGAGGGACATGCTGAGCCTGTGCCCACTCCACCAGTCCAGCATACCTCTGTGACCTCACTCGCAGTAACAGAATGGTGTCCCGCCATGCACATAGCGCGGACCTAATGCGTACATTAATTAACTCTTCCACTTTATGTACCTTATGACCAGGCCATAGATCTTTGTAACCACGTTCGGATCCAGTTGCTATGGGATACTGATCACTAGGGTACCTTGCAATGGTGAGAGTCAATTACTTGGTACAAGTCCATTCTATGGCAGGACAGCCTCAGGGAGCTCCTGGGTAGCTGCTGGGTCTCCTGTGAGCCTCTTGCTTCTGCTCCCATGTGGCTGGAGCTGGAGCAGAACCCTCTCTGTAAAGAAGCTGGAGATAAAATCTTTATGGCTTGTCTCTGTCTTCCCATGCAGAGCCTGTGGGATCAGAGCCCTCCCCCTTTTATAACAGCACAGGGAGAGAGGCAGAGCCCAGAAAGAGTGGGAACTACAGGACTAGCATTAACCCTTCCCTGACCTGGGCAGACTAGCTAGTTTACAAACATGGTACATGCCGACAGCATGCCTACAATTGCCCTCCTCTTTTTGCAAGCGGTTCCAGCTGCAATTACTCCATAATGAATTACAGTGACAACCCGTGTTACAGAGAGTAAGGAACTAGCATTAACCCTTCCCTAATCTAGGCAGACTAGCTAGTTTACTAACATGGTAAATTCCCTTTGTAGTCAACTGTCTACAGCCTACCTACACCCTGGTAAATCAGTGGAGAAAGTCTTGATCCCTCTCTTATCAGTTCCAGTCCGCGTTCAAATGTACAGGTCAAAATGTTTGGTATACAGGATTAAAATGGAAGGTGTATACAGTGTATTTAACCTTAAGCAAGTCTGCTAGTGGTCCTCATCAGTCAAATAGCGATATTTTATATGAAGTGTACTGAGCCTTCTATTGCAGTATTGCACGTTGCAAAATACTAGATGCCTGTCTGTTATACTGATCAAAAGGTTTAAATACTTGTAGGCAGGTGCAGTCTATAGTGTTCACTTCTGGTGGCACTCAACCTCAGTGGCAATGCAGATGGGGAGGCGGTTATCCAATTAGATGCAGGTGCCCCATGTGACTTTGGTAGCTGTCTTGGGTCAGGCAGAGTCTATTTAAGGATCTGTGTAAATTTATAATAATGGTGTTGTCTTCATAAAGTGGCACTGTGGATAGCACAAAAAAATACACTATGCCACGTCCTTAGTCAGTGAATTGGGGATTTGACAAAAATTTACTTTCGAGGCATATTTAAAAAGGTGTCACAAATTTATAACAAATGTAATAGACATAGACAATTATAAAAACATATACATCTGTGAATGTGAATTAAAGAGAAATTTCTCAAAGATCAGCTGTCCAGAGTCCTATAGGGCTTATTAGGCTAGACTGGTTGGCCAGAGAAATCCTGAGTATGGCAATTGCCCCAATGAAATAACATACAAAGTAACCTGAATTGGTGCAATCTTATAATGGGTAGCAGGATAATGGGTAGCAGGAGCCAGCTCAGGAAGTATTAGTTCTGCTTTTCATAGGTACAAAAGCGTGTTCATGCAGCTGACCCAAAACTAGTATGCAGTTTAGGCCTTTATAATTAGGGCCAGTGTTAGGGCAAAAAGTGTTATGCCGCGTACACACAATCGTTTTTAATGTCATTTTCAAAAACAAAGTTTTTCTCTACGTGATTTTTCTTGTTTCCTCTCAAGCCTGTCTTGCATACACACGTTCATTAAAAAAAACGCTTGAACGAAGCGCAGTGACGTAGAACACGTACGACGGCACTATAAAGGGGAAGTTCCGTTCGAATGGCGCCACCCTTCATGTTAGTAACATTTATTGAGCGACGATTCGCGCTTTTCGGCCTCGTGCTTTTCAATCCGTTACAGCGTGATGAATGTGCTATCTCCATTACGAACGCTAGTTTTACCAGAACGAGCGCTCTCGTCTCATACTTGATTCTGAGCATGCGCGTTTTTCTTCCCCTCGTAAAAGCATACACACTACCGTTTTTCACGTCGTTAAAAAAAACGACGTGAAAAACGACGTGAAAAAATGGAGCAGGTTCTCATTTTTTTTAGGCCATTTTTCACGTCGTTAAAAATGCTCTAGAGCCTACACACGATCGTTTTTAATGCCCAATTTAAAAAATGGCATTTTTAACGTTGTGAAAAACGGTCGTGTGTATGCGGCATTAGATGAGGATAAGAAGCTGGTAGGATGTAGAAGCTACCTTGAACAATATGGTTTTATTAAATGCATAAATCCAATATGTGGCAAGATCATGTTGTTGTAGAGAAGACAGTGGCTGCAGAAATAGTTTGTCCTTTATAAAGTCATACTGCAATTTTTCATTTTAGCAGCAGCAGTGGAAATTTCTATGGTAGGCAGAGCAAAATCAGTGGCCTATTGATGCTATCCAGGAAACACTGCAACTATGCCTAATTCACCCAGGAGCTCTCTGTTTTTGTAAATGTCAATGAGGTTCATAGTATAATGAAAAGTAGTTACAATTACAAAGCCCATCTTTCAATTAACATCTAAAAAAGACACCAGGGATTTCACTTAAAGAGGATTTTCACCAGTGGTATTTTTTTGTCGTATATCTCTCAATTTCAAAATAAAGCTTTTCCAGGGAATTTGAGTCATTCATATTTTTCTACAAGGGGCATAATGTTTTATGAAATTATTATTTAAAAAAAAAAATAGGTGAAACATATAACATGCAATAACAAATATACGTTTCATAATAGCACACTAATGAAAATCGTGAAACCAAAATAAGTGTTCATGAAAAAAAAAAATATATATATACACACAAATGTCCATAAACAATATGACAATATTGCAACTCAGTACATAGAAAAAAGTCCAACTGAATGTGATGAAGTAGGTGTAAAAAGCAGCTGCTGAAACACCAAATATTCTCCACCAAAGTGATAAGTGCCAAGTCCACTCCCTTAACAATAAAGCTCACCAGATATAGTTGGCAAAAATAGCTTTTGTGTTATATTGAAGTTTCGACAGAATCTCTAATAGTATAAAACACCTTAAGGTAACCGTTTATTTAAAAGAAATGCACTTACATCATAAACACATCAAAATCTCCTTTTAATAAACAATCTCAACCATGCCAGGTGCCACAGTGCTGCAATCTCACCATCCCATCGTTTGCACACCCAGGGTCACCATCTTGGCGTCAGAGTATAGTTGCTGTGTCACACCACCCCTACGCGTGTCACCACTTCCGACTTTGTCATAGGGGGTGGCAACACGGCACGGCAAAAGAGCTTAAGTATCCTCCTCCTTCCCAGCTTAACTCTTAATGCTCACATACGGCGTGCCTCGTACACGGAAGCCTAAACCAAAATTGTTCAACGGTTCAGTTACCACAATTTGTCTCCACGTTAGAGTATAGTTGTCGTGTCACCATGCCCCGACGCATTTAGTCACTTCTGACTTCATCACAGGGGTGGTGACAGGGCACAGCAACAGAGCTTAAGTATCTTCCTCCTTGCCAGCGTAACTCTTAATGCTCGCCTACGGTGAGCCTCGTACACGGAAGCCTAAACCAAAATTGTTCAAAGGTTCAGTTAACACAATTTATGCCAGCTACATAATAGTACACACGCTCACCAGCAAATATTAAATAAAGGGTTTAACCATATAAAATTAACCAAACTAGTGCAGCGCTATATTAATACTACAAATTATTAAAATCGAATGAAAATAAGATATATGCACTCTCATAAAGTGCACTGTGTCTAACGAAGTGCAATAATTAGCTGCTTGTAGTGCAAAAATCCAATAAAATGTCCAAACATAAAGTGCAATGTGCTTCATCCTCCACATGGGGTCCTTATGCACTCCAATCCATAACGTGACAGGCTATTATATATTATGTTAAGAACAATTTGTGAAAACGTGGTATCTTCACACTGCTCCACCTTTGTGCACACAGAATCCTTGTGCAACCCTTCACCAGGTGTACCCTCACCTTATAGGCTTAATTAAAGTGCTTTTGATACAGATCAATCCTCTGGGATATTCCTTCTGTTTTTCCTCCTTCCTATAGTCTGTTCTTTTACTCAGGTGTAGGGATGAGCTCGGTGTTCGAGTCGAACATACGTTCGACTCGAACATCGGCTGTTCGATCGTTCGACGAAGATCGAACGATTTGGGCCTTTCGCGCCAAATTCGAGTGACGCGAACGGCCCACAATGCACTACGCCATCGCAGTGCAATCCAGGCGCTATGATTGGCCAAGCATGCACTGTGACCCCGCATGCTTGGCCAATCACAGCTCCGGCAGCGAGGAGAGCCATAATTGGCCACAGGCAGGAAGCCTGTGGCAAATTATAGCTCAGAGGGATTTAGTACACACCCCACACTATAAAAGGCCGCCAGCGCGGTGGCCTTGTAGAGTGTGTTCCGGTTCAGGGAGAGAGAAAGATAGGCAGGGACAGTGTCAGTGCTATTTGTTCATTTAACTTGTGTGCAGGGAGAGAGAAGGATAGGCAGGGACAGTGTCAGTGATATTCTTTGCTAAACCTTGTGTGCAGGGAGAGAGAAGGATAGGCAGGGACAGTGTCAGTGATATTCTTTGCTAAACCTTGTGTGCAGGGAGAGAGAAGGATAGGCAGGGGACAGTGTCAGTGTAATCTGCAGAACTTACAGCGGGCGTAGTGGGCCTCCTGCACAGTATACACCTGAAGCTAGTCCTTATTGCTTGTGTTTTTTTTCTTTTGTGTTACACTAACAGGCATCTGCAGCACTTACAGCGGGCATAGTGTGCTTCCTGAAAAATATACACCTGAAGCTAGCCCTTATTGCTGTGTTTTCCTGTTGTGTAACACAGACAGGCATCTGCAGCACTTACAGCGGGCGTAGTGTGCCTCCTGCACATTATACACCTGAAGCTAGCCCTTATTGCTCGTGTTTTTTTTCTTTTGTGCTACACTAACAGGCATCTGCAGCACTTACAGCGGGCGTAGTGTGCTTCCTGAAAAATATACACCTGAAGCTAGCCCGTATTGCTGTGTTTTCCTGTTGTGTAACACAGGCAGGCATCTGCAGCACTTACAGGGGGCATAGTGTGCCTCCTGCACAGTATACACCTGAAGCTACCCCTTATTGCTGGTTTTCCCATCTCCCTGCAGGCCATTAGAATGTCTGGTAGGCAAACAAGGAGAGGCAGACAGTCAGGAGACAATAAATGAGGGCAAGCAGGCTCTGTGTCTAGAGACAACAGTGCTGGTCGTGGACGCGGTGCATCGTCATCAGCACGTGGCCATGGGACACGCTTGTCCTTATTTTCGGCAGCTGGACGTGTTGAGCCGCATAATGCCGATGACTTGGTAGAGTGGATGACCAAGCCCTCCTCATCCTCCTCATCCTCTCTCACCCAGGCTCAGGGTACTGGCAAAGCAGCTGCCAAAGCGTCCTCTTCCCTCGTATCTATGTCATCATCAGTCATTCCTTCCCTAGACCCACCGTGTCCTCCTAAAGGAGTCCCCCGAACTGTTTGAGCACAGTGTTGGGTACATGCTCCAGGAGGATGCCCAGCGTTTCGAAGGGTCTGATGATGATACCCAGCTAGAGGAAGGCAGTAGCGTGAGAGCAGAGAGAGGGAATGCTCAAGAAGGACAGCAATCTGGCAGTCATGTTCCAGCAGCTGCAGCATACTGCCAGATTGGCTCCAGTGATGAGGAGGGAGGGGATGATGAGGTCACTGACTCCACGTGGGTGCCTGATAGGAGAGAGGAGGAGGATGAGGAGGAGGCACATCTCCAACGAGGCAGGATTCCCTCGGGGGGCCAGCGTAAGGGCAGCACACCGACTGAATCACACCGCAGAGCTCCGCCTGTGCAGGGCGCTGCCTCTGCCCTTTATTCCAAAAGTTCTTTAATGTGGGCCTTTTTTGAGTCGAGTGCATCAGATCGCACCGCTGCTGTTTGCAACATATGTCTGAAGCGTATCTCGCGTGGCCAAAACATCAGCCGCTTGGGCACCACATATGTTGACCTGCCATGCAGCTTGTTGGCAAGCGTATCTTAAAGACCCACACCAAAGAACAAATCGGACCTCTCCTTGCTCCTCATCAGCTGGGATCTCCAACCCCACTGTACCTTCAGTTCTCTCTGAAACCTGCACTGAGAGGAATGAAGGTGTAGAATTAGGTGTGTCACAGCCAAGTACTTGCGGGCACTCTGCTGGCAGTACACAGACGTCCGATTCTAGCAGGCAAATTTCCCTGCCCCAGCTGCTGGACCGTCAAAAGAAGTTCACTCCCAGCCATCCACATGCCCAGCGGTTGAATGCTAGCTTGGCTAAATTGCTAGCAATTCAACTGTTGCCTTTTCAGTTGGTAGACTCGGCCCCCTTCCGTGAGTTTGTGCAATGTGCGGTTCCTCAGTGGCAGGTTCCCAAACACCACTTTTTCTCACGGAAGGCGATTCCGGCTCTCTACCGGCATGTGGAAGGCAATGTCCATGCCTCGCTGGACAGGGCGGTCAGCGGTAAGGTGCATATTACCGCTGACTCATGGTCCAGCAGGCATGGACAGGGACGTTACCTTTCTTTCACGGCCCATTGGGTCACTCTTTTGGCAGCTGGGAAGGATGCAGGACAAGGTGCAGTAGTGTTGGAGGTTGTTCCGCCGCCACGCCTCCAAAATGCTACTACTGGTTGTTGTGACACACCTCTTTCCTCCACCCCCTCCTCTTCTTCTTCCTCCATGGCCTCTTCCTGTGCTTTGTCCGCGGAACCAGCGGTGCTCCGTAGGCGTTCAAGGGGCTACGCAAGTACGCAGGCAAAAAGATGTCATGCCGTGCTTGCGCTGGTGTGTTTGGGGGACAGGAGCCACACTGGGGCAGAGGTTTTGTCTGCTCTGCAGGGGCAGGCCGAGAGGTGGTTGACGCCACGCCAGCTTAAGCCAGGAATGGTGGTTTGCGACAATGGCACCAACCTCCTCTCCGCCCTCCGACAGGGACAACTGACCCATGTGCCCTGTGTGGCTCACGTCCTTAACCTGGTGGTGCAGCGGTTCTTGGGCAGGTACCCGGGCTTACAGGATGTCCTGAGGCAGCCCAGGAAAGTCTGTGTGCATTTCCTGCAGATCATATAATGCCAGTGCTCGGCTGGCTGAGCTGCAAAAGGAGTTGAACCTGCCCAAGAACCGCCTTATATGTGACATGCCCACCAGGTGGAACTCAACGTTGGCCATGCTGCAGCGGCTGCACACGCAGCAGAGGGCCATCAATGAGTACCTGTGCGACTACGGCACCAGGACAGGGTCAGGGGAGCTCAGGTTTTTTTCACCACGCCAGTGGGGCATGATCAGGGATGCATGCACTGTCCTGGCACCATTTGAGGAGGCCACGAGGATGGTAAGCAGTGACAGTGCATGCATCAGTGACACTGTACCTCTTGTCCACCTGTTGGAGCATACGCTGCGTGGAATAATGGACAGGGCACTTGAGGCAGAACAGAGGCAGGAAGAGGAGGACTTCCTTGCCTCTCAAGGCCCCCTTTACCCAGACAGTGTTCCTTGTGTCCCACCCATCACACAGGAAGAGGACGAGGAGGAGGAGGATTGTGTCAGCATGGAGGTGGAGCATGGCACTCAGCATCAACAGCAGCAGTCTTTTAGGGATGATTTACAGTCCCAACAAACCCGTGGACTTGTACGTGGCTGGGAGGAGGTGGCTGCGGATCATGTCGTCCTTAGTGACCCAGAGGACTCCGGACCGAATGCCTCAGCTAACCTACGCTGCATGGCCTCCCTGATCCTGCAAAGTCTGTGGAAGGATCTTCGTATTCTTCGGATCAAGGAGAGGGACCATTACTGGCTGGCCACTCTCCTTGATCCACGGTACAAGGGTAAGGTTGCGGACCTTATCTTGCCGTCGCAGAGGGAGCAGAGGATGAGACATCTCCGGGAGGCCTTGCAGAAAGGTCTGTGCAACGCGTTCCCAGAGACTGGGAGGTTACAAACTCCTGGTCCTGGTCAATGAGTTGCTGAGGCTTCGGTCAGTAGCAGAAGGAGCGGTGGAGAAGGTGGCCGTCTGACCGATGCGTTCAGACAATTTTTTAGTCCGCAGCCCCAAGATTTGATCGGTTCCAGCAACCATCGCCAGCGTCTGATATACATGGTGCAGGAATACCTAGGGGCAAGGTCAGACTTGGACACCTTTCCCACCGAAAATCCTCTGGCTTACTAGGTGTTGAGGATGGATTACTGGCCAGAGCTTGCACAGTATGCAATTGAGCTACTGGCCTGTCCTGCATCCAGCGTTTTTGGAACGCACATTCAGTGCTGCTGGAGGCTTTGTCACGGATCACAGGGTGCGCCTGTCCACCGACTCGGTTGATCGACTGACCTTCATAAAGATGAACCAGTCTTGGATCACCACCAGCTACCAAGCACCTGAAGCTGATATAACAGAATAATTTATTTTCAAATGTCACATCCCTTCAAGACTGATGCTGATGCTGAGTGACTGTCCTGTTATGTTGACTGACTATCCTCCTCCTCCTCAATGATCCGATTCTTGATGATAGCTTGGAAGAACTTTTTTTGTATCTGGGTGCGCCACCAGTGGCTAAGGCCCAATTTTTCAGCCCCTGTTTAACAGGGGCATGTAATTACAATTTTTGATGCAATGTTTTGCAGCAGGGCTCATTCCTGCACTCCAACTAGAGTATCTGGGAGAGGTTGCAGTGTCGTGGCACCAGCACCAGTGCCTAAGGCCCAATTTTTCACCCCCTTTAAACAGGGGCGTGTAATTACAATTTTTTATGCAATACTTTCAACAGGGCTCATGGCTGTGCTCCAAGTACAGTATCTGTGAGGGGTTGCAGTGTTGTGGCACCAGTGAATAAGGCCCAATTTTTCTGCCCCTGTTTAACAGGGGCATGTAATTACAATTCTTGATCTAATAATTCACAGCAGGGCCCATTCATGCGCCCACCAAGAGTAACTGTGAGGGCTTACAGTGTTGTGACAACACCACCACCACCACCACCAAAGGCCCAATTTTTCAGCCCCTGTTCAACAGGGCCATGCAGTTACAATTCTTGATCTAATAATTCACAGAAGGGCCCATTCATGCGCCCACCAAGAGTAACTGTGAGGGCTTACAGTGTTGTGGCACCAGCACCACCACCAAAGGCCTAATTTTTCCTACCACTGTTCATCAAAGGCATGTAAATACAATTCCTGATTAGGGATGAGCTTCGTGTTCGAGTCGAACATACGTTCGACTCGAACATCGGCTGTTCGATCGTTCGATGAAGATCGAACGATTTGGGCCGTTCGCGCCAAATTCGAGTGACGCGAACGGCCCACAATGCACTACGCCATCGCAGTGTCATCCAGGCGCTGTGATTGGCCAAGCATGCACTGTGACCCCGCATGCTTGGCCAATCACAGCGCCGGCAGCGAGGAGAGCAATGATTGGTCACAGGCAGGATGCCTGTGGCCAATTATTGCTGATGGGGTTTAGTACACGCCCCACACTATAAAAGGCCGCCAGCGCGGCGGCCTTGTGTAGTGTGTTCCGGAGCAGGGAAAGAGAAGCATAGGCAGGGACAGTGTCATTTTTTTTCCTTTACTAATCCTGGATTCCTTGTGTTTAGGGACAAATAAGGATAGGTAGGGAGAGTGTCAGTGACAGTGTGCTATTCTGTGCTAATCCTTGTTTGTAGGGACAGAGAGGTACAGTGAGGGAAACTGACAGTGTGCTATTCTGTTCTAAAACTATTTTGCTGAACCATATTTTCAATCCTTGAGTTGAGGGACAGAGAGGTACAGTGAGGGAAAGTGTCAGTGTGCTATTGTGTTTTAAAACTATTTTGCTGAACCATATTTTCAATCCTTGAGTTGAGGGACAGAGAGGTACAGTGAGGGAAAGTGTCAGTGTGCTATTGTGTTCTAAAACTATTTTGCTGAACCATATTTTCAATCCTTGAGTTGAGGGACAGAGAGGTACAGTGAGTGAAACTGACAGTGTGCTATTGTGTTCTAAAACTATTTTGCTGAACCATATTTTCAATCCTTGAGTTGAGGGACAGAGAGGTACAGTGAGGGAAAGTGTCAGTGTGCTATTGTGTTCTAAAACTATTTTTCTGAACCATATTTTCAATCCTTGAATTGAGGGACAGAGAGGTACAGTGAGTGAAACTGGCAGTGTGCTATTCTGTTCTAAACCAATTTTGCTGTTCCATATTTTCAATCCTTGAGTTGAGGGACAGAGAGGTACAGTGAGGGAAAGTGTCAGTGTGCTATTGTGTTCTAAAACTATTTTGCTGAACCATATTTTCAATCCTTGAGTTGAGGGACAGAGAGGTACAGTGAGTGAAACTGACAGTGTGCTATTCTGTTCTAAACCAATTTTGCTGTTCCATATTTTCAATCCTTGAGTTGAGGGACAGAGAGGTACAGTGAGGGAAAGTGTCAGTGTGCTATTGTGTTCTAAAACTATTTTGCTGAACCATATTTTCAATCCTTGAGTTGAGGGACAGAGAGGTACAGTGAGTGAAACTGACAGTGTGCTATTCTGTTCTAAATCAATTTTGCTGTTCCATATTTTCAATCCTTGAGTTGAGGGACAGAGAGGTACAGTGAGGGAAACTGACAGTGTGCTATTCTGTTCTAAAACTATTTTGCTGAACCATATTTTCAATCCTTGAGTTGAGGGACAGAGAGGTACAGTGAGGGAAACTGACAGTGTGCTATTCTGTTCTAAAACTATTTTGCTGAACCATATTTTCAATCCTTGAGTTGAGGGACAGAGAGGTACAGTGAGGGAAAGTGTCAGTGTGCTATTGTGTTCTAAAACTATTTTGCTGAACCATATTTTCAATCCTTGAGTTGAGGGACAGAGAGGTACAGTGAGGGAAAGTGTCAGTGTGCTATTGTGTTCTAAAACTATTTTGCTGTTCCATATTTTCAATCCTTGAGTTGAGGGACAGAGAGGTACAGTGAGGGAAACTGACAGTGTGCTATTCTGTTCTAAAACTATTTCGCTGAACCATATTTTCAATCCTTGAGTTGAGGGACAGAGAGGTACAGTGAGTGAAACTGACAGTGTGCTATTCTGTTCTAAACCAATTTTGCTGTTCCATATTTTCAATCCTTGAGTTGAGGGACAGAGAGGTACAGTGAGGGAAACTGACAGTGTGCTATTCTGTTCTAAAACTATTTTGCTGAACCATATTTTCAATCCTTGGGTTGAGGGACAGAGAGGTACAGTGAGGGAAAGTGTCAGTGTGCTATTGTGTTCTAAAACTATTTTGCTGAACCATATTTTCAATCCTTGAGTTGAGGGACAGAGAGGTACAGTGAGTGAAACTGACAGTGTGCTATTCTGTTCTAAATCAATTTTGCTGTTCCATATTTTCAATCCTTGAGTTGAGGGACAGAGAGGTACAGTGAGGGAAACTGACAGTGTGCTATTCTGTTCTAAAACTATTTTGCTGAACCATATTTTCAATCCTTGAGTTGAGGGACAGAGAGGTACAGTGAGTGAAACTGACAGTGTGCTATTCTGTTCTAAACCAATTTTGCTGTTCCATATTTTCAATCCTTGAGTTGAGGGACAGAGAGGTACAGTGAGGGAAACTGACAGTGTGCTATTCTGTTCTAAAACTATTTTGCTGAACCATATTTTCAATCCTTGAGTTGAGGGACAGAGAGGTACAGTGAGTGAAACTGACAGTGTGCTATTCTGTTCTAAACCAATTTTGCTGTTCCGTATTTTCAATCCTTGAGTTGAGGGACAGAGAGGTACAGTGAGGGAAAGTGTCAGTGTGCTATTGTGTTCTAAAACTATTTTGCTGAACCATATTTTCAATCCTTGAGTTGAGGGACAGAGAGGTACAGTGAGGGAAAGTGTCAGTGTGCTATTGTGTTCTAAAACTATTTTGCTGAACCATATTTTCAATCCTTGAGTTGAGGGACAGAGAGGTACAGTGAGTGAAACTGACAGTGTGCTATTCTGTTCTAAACCAATTTTGCTGTTCCATATTTTCAATCCTTGAGTTGAGGGACAGAGAGGTACAGTGAGGGAAAGTGTCAGTGTGCTATTGTGTTCTAAAACTATTTTGCTGAACCATATTTTCAATCCTTGAGTTGAGGGACAGAGAGGTACAGTGAGGGAAAGTGTCAGTGTGCTATTCTGTTCAAAACCAATTTTGCTGTTCCATATTTTCAATCCTTGAGTTGAGGGACAGAGAGGTACAGTGAGTGAAACTGACAGTGTGCTATTCTGTTCTAAACCAATTTTGCTGTTCCATATTTTCAATCCTTGAGTTGAGGGACAGAGAGGTACAGTGAGGGAAAGTGTCAGTGTGCTATTGTGTTCTAAAACTATTTTGCCGAACCATATTTTCAATCCTTGAGTTGAGGGACAGAGAGGTACAGTGAGGGAAAGTGTCAGTGTGCTATTGTGTTCTAAAACTATTTTGCTGAACCATATTTTCAATCCTTGAGTTGAGGGACAGAGAGGTACAGTGAGTGAAACTGACAGTGTGCTATTCTGTTCTAAACCAATTTTGCTGTTCCATATTTTCAATCCTTGAGTTGAGGGACAGAGAGGTACAGTGAGGGAAAGTTTCAGTGTGCTATTGTGTTCTAAAACTATTTTGCTGAACCATATTTTCAATCCTTGAGTTGAGGGACAGAGAGGTACAGTGAGTGAAACTGACAGTGTGCTATTCTGTTCTAAATCAATTTTGCTGTTCCATATTTTCAATCCTTGAGTTGAGGGACAGAGAGGTACAGTGAGGGAAACTGACAGTGTGCTATTCTGTTCTAAAACTATTTTGCTGAACCATATTTTCAATCCTTGAGTTGAGGGACAGAGAGGTACAGTGAGTGAAACTGACAGTGTGCTATTCTGTTCTAAACCAATTTTGCTGTTCCATATTTTCAATCCTTGAGTTGAGGGACAGAGAGGTACAGTGAGGGAAACTGACAGTGTGCTATTCTGTTCTAAAACTATTTTGCTGAACCATATTTTCAATCCTTGAGTTGAGGGACAGAGAGGTACAGTGAGGGAAAGTGTCAGTGTGCTATTGTGTTCTAAAACTATTTTGCTGAACCATATTTTCAATCCTTGAGTTGAGGGACAGAGAGGTACAGTGAGTGAAACTGACAGTGTGCTATTCTGTTCTAAATCAATTTTGCTGTTCCATATTTTCAATCCTTGAGTTGAGGGACAGAGAGGTACAGTGAGGGAAACTGACAGTGTGCTATTCTGTTCTAAAACTATTTTGCTGAACCATATTTTCAATCCTTGAGTTGAGGGACAGAGAGGTACAGTGAGTGAAACTGACAGTGTGCTATTCTGTTCTAAACCAATTTTGCTGTTCCATATTTTCAATCCTTGAGTTGGGGGACAGAGAGGTACAGTGAGGGAAACTGACAGTGTGCAATTCTGTTCTAAAACTATTTTGCTGAACCATATTTTCAATCCTTGAGTTGAGGGACAGAGAGGTACAGTGAGGGAAAGTGTCAGTGTGCTATTGTGTTCTAAAACTATTTTGCTGAACCATATTTTCAATCCTTGAGTTGAGGGACAGAGAGGTACAGTGAGTGAAACTGACAGTGTGCTATTCTGTTCTAAACCAATTTTGCTGTTCCATATTTTCAATCCTTGAGTTGAGGGACAGAGAGGTACAGTGAGGGAAACTGACAGTGTGCTATTCTGTTCTAAAACTATTTTGCTGAACCATATTTTCAATCCTTGAGTTGAGGGACAGAGAGGTACAGTGAGTGAAACTGACAGTGTGCTATTCTGTTCTAAACCAATTTTGCTGTTCCATATTTTCAATCCTTGAGTTGAGGGACAGAGAGGTACAGTGAGGGAAAGTGTCAGTGTGCTATTGTGTTCTAAAACTATTTTGCTGAACCATATTTTCAATCCTTGAGTTGAGGGACAGAGAGGTACAGTGAGGGAAAGTGTCAGTGTGCTATTGTGTTCTAAAACTATTTTGCTGAACCATATTTTCAATCCTTGAGTTGAGGGACAGAGAGGTACAGTGAGTGAAACTGACAGTGTGCTATTCTGTTCTAAACCAATTTTGCTGTTCCATATTTTCAATCCTTGAGTTGAGGGACAGAGAGGTACAGTGAGGGAAAGTGTCAGTGTGCTATTGTGTTCTAAAACTATTTTGCTGAACCATATTTTCAATCCTTGAGTTGAGGGACAGAGAGGTACAGTGAGTGAAACTGACAGTGTGCTATTCTGTTCTAAATCAATTTTGCTGTTCCATATTTTCAATCCTTGAGTTGAGGGACAGAGAGGTACAGTGAGGGAAACTGACAGTGTGCTATTCTGTTCTAAAACTATTTTGCTGAACCATATTTTCAATCCTTGAGTTGAGGGACAGAGAGGTACAGTGAGTGAAACTGACAGTGTGCTATTCTGTTCTAAACCAATTTTGCTGTTCCATATTTTCAATCCTTGAGTTGAGGGACAGAGAGGTACAGTGAGGGAAAGTGTCAGTGTGCTATTGTGTTCTAAAACTATTTTGCTGAACCATATTTTCAATCCTTGAGTTGAGGGACAGAGAGGTACAGTGAGGGAAAGTGTCAGTGTGCTATTGTGTTCTAAAACTATTTTGCTGAACCATATTTTCAATCCTTGAGTTGAGGGACAGAGAGGTACAGTGAGTGAAACTGACAGTGTGCTATTCTGTTCTAAACCAATTTTGCTGTTCCATATTTTCAATCCTTGAGTTGAGGGACAGAGAGGTACAGTGAGGGAAAGTGTCAGTGTGCTATTGTGTTCTAAAACTATTTTGCTGAACCATATTTTCAATCCTTGAGTTGAGGGACAGAGAGGTACAGTGAGTGAAACTGACAGTGTGCTATTCTGTTCTAAATCAATTTTGCTGTTCCATATTTTCAATCCTTGAGTTGAGGGACAGAGAGGTACAGTGAGGGAAACTGACAGTGTGCTATTCTGTTCTAAACCAATTTTGCTGTTCCATATTTTCAATCCTTGAGTTGAGGGACAGAGAAGGACACTCGTAGAAATTATCAGTGTGCTATTCTGTGCTAAATCTTGTTTGTAGGGAGGGACAGAGTAGGACAGTGAGTGAAACTGACAGTGTGCTATTCTGTTCTAAACCAATTTTGCTGTTCCATATTTTCAATCCTTGAGTTGAGGGACAGAGAAGGACACTCGTAGAAATTATCAGTGTGCTATTCTGTGCTAAATCTTGTTTGTAGGGAGGGACAGAGTAGGACAGTGAGGGAAAGTGTCAGTGTGCTATTCTGTTCTAAAACTTTTTTACTGAACCATATTTTCAATCCTTGTGTTTAGGGACAGAGAAGGATAGGCAGGGGACAGTGTCAGTGTCATTGTTGCTAAGCCTCCTGCACAATATACACCTGAAGGTAGCCCTTATTGCTGTTTTTCCCATCTCCCTGCAGGCCATCCATTAAAATGTCTGGAAGGCAACCAAGGAGAGGCAGACAGTCAGGAGGCAAAAAAAGAGGGCAAGCAGGCTCTGTGTCTGGGGGCAACAGTGCTGGTCATGTACGCGGTGCATTGTCATCAGCACATGGCCATGGGACACGCTTGTCCTTGTTTTCGGCAGCTGGACATGTTGAGCCACATAATGCCGAAGACTTGGTAGAGTGGATGACCAAGCCCACCTCATCCTCCTCATCCTCTCTCACCCAGGCTCAGGGCACTGGCAAAGCAGCTGCCAAAGCGTCCTCTTCTCTGGTATCATTATCTTCATTAGTCAATCCTTCCCTAGACCCACCATGCCCTCCTCCTGAGGAGTCCCCCGAACTGTTTGAGCACAGTGTTGGGTACATGCTCCAGGAGGATACCCAGCGTTTGGAAGGATCTGATGATGATACCCAGCTAGAGGAAGGCAGCAGCGTGAGAGCAGAGAGAGGGGATGCTCAAGAAGGACACCAATCTGGCAGTCATGTTCCAGCAGCTGCAGCATACTGCCAGATTGGCTCCAGTGATGAGGAGGGAGGGGATGATGAGGTCACTGACTCCACGTGGGTGCCTAATAGGAGAGAGGAGGAGGATGAGGAGGAGGCACATCTCCAACGAGGCAGGATGCCCTTGAGTGGCCAGCGTATGGGCAGCACACCGACGGAATCACACCGCAGAGCTCCGCCTGTGCAGGGCGCTGCCTCTGCCCGTCATTCAAAAAGTTCTTTGGTGTGGGCCTTTTTTGAGGCGAGTGCATCAGATCGCACAGCTGCTGTTTGCAACATATGTCTCAAGCGTATATCGCGTGGCCAAAACATTAGCCGCTTGGGCACCACATGCTTGATCAGACATATGTTGACCTGCCATGCAGCTCGTTGGCAAGCCTACCTTAAAGACCCACACCAAAGAACAAAGCTGACCTCTTCTTGCACCGCATCAGCTGGGATCTCCAACCCCACTATACCTTCACTCCTCTCTGAAACCTGCTCTGAGAGGAATGAAGGTGTAGAATTAGGTGTGTCACAGGCAAGTACTTGCGGGCACTCTGCTAGCAGTACACCAACGTCCGATTCTAGCAGGCAAATTTCCCTGCCCCAGCTGCTGGACCGTCGAAAGAAGTTCACTCCCAGCCATCCACATGCCCAGCGGTTGAATGCTAGCTTGGCTAAATTGCTAGCGCTTCAACTGCTGCCTTTTCAGTTGGTAGACTCGGCCCCCTTCCGTGAGTTTGTGCAATGTGCGGTTCCTCAGTGGCAGGTTCCCAAACGACACTTTTTCGCACGGAAGGCGATTCCGGCTCTCTACAGACATGTGGAAGGCAATGTCTTGGCCTCGCTGGACAGGGCGGTCAGCGGTAAGGTGCATATTACCGCTGACTCATGGTCCAGCAGGCATGGACAGGGACGTTACCTTTCTTTCACGGCCCATTGGGTTACTCTTTTGGCAGCTGGGAAGGATGCAGGACAAGGTGCAGTAGTGTTGGAGGTTGTTCCACCGCCACGCCTCCAAAATGCTACTACTGGTTGTGACACACCTCTCTCCTCCACCCCCTCCTCTTCTTCTTCCTCCATGGCCTCTTCCTGTGGTTTGTCCTCGGAACCAGCGGTGCTCCGTAGGCGTTCAAGGGGCTACGCAAGTACGCAGGCAAAAAGATGCCATGCCGTGCTTGCGCTGGTGTGTTTGGGGGACAGGAGCCACACTGGGGCAGAGGTCCTGTCTGCTCTGCAGGGGCAGGCCGAGAGGTGGTTGACGCCACACCAGCTTAAGCCAGGAATGGTGGTTTGCGACAATGGCACCAACCTCCTCTCCGCCCTCCGACAGGGACAACTGACCCATGTGCCCTGTATGGCTCACGTCCTTAACCTGGTGGTGCAGCGGTTCTTGGGCAGGTACCCAGGCTTACAGGATGTCCTGAGGCAGGCCAGGAAAGTCTGTGTGCATTTCCGCAGATCTTATAATGCCAGTGCTCGCCTGGCTGAGCTTCAAAAGGAGTTGAACCTGCCCAAGAACCGCCTTATATGTGACATGCCCACCAGGTGGAACTCAACGTTAGCCATGCTGCAGCGGCTGCACACGCAGTAGAGGGCCATCAATGAGTACCTGTGCGACTACGGCACCAGGACAGGGTCAGGGGAGCTCGGGTTTTTTTCACCACGCCAGTGGGGCATGATCAGGGATGCATGCACTGTCCTGGCACCATTTGAGGAGGCCACGAGGATGGTGAGCAGTGACAGTGCATGCATCAGTGACACTGTACCTCTTGTCCACCTGTTGGAGCACACGCAGCGTGGAATAATGGACAGGGCACTTGAGGCAGAACAGAGGCAGGAAGAGGAGGACTTCCTTGCCTCTCAAGGCCCCCTTTACCCAGACAGTGTTCCTTCTGTCCCACCCATCGCACAGGAAGAGGAGGAGGAGGAGGAGGAGGATTGTGTCAGCATGGAGGTGGAGGCTGGCACTCAGCATCATCAGCAGCAGTCTTTTAGGGATGATTTACAGTCCCAAGAAACCAGTGGACTTGTACGTGGCTGGGAGGAGGTGGCTGCGGATCATGTCGTCCTTAGTGACCCAGAGGACTCCGGACTGAATGCCTCAGCTAACCTACGCTGCATGGCCTCCCTGATCCTGCAAAGTCTGCGGAAGGATCCTCGTATTCTTCGGATCAAGGAGAGGGACCATTACTGGCTGGCCACTCTCCTTGATCCACGGTACAAGGGTAAGGTTGCGGACCTTATCGTACCGTCGCAGAGGGAGCAGAGGATGAGACAACTCCGGGAGGCCTTGCAGAAAGGTCTGTGCAACGCGTTCCCAGAGACTGGGAGGTTACAAACTCCTGGTCCTGGACAACGAGTTGCTGAGGCTTCGGGCAGTCAAAGAAGGAGCGGTGGGGAAGGTGGCCGTCTGACCGATGCGTTCAGACAATTCTTTAGTCCGCAGCCCCAAAGTATGATCGGTTCCAGCAACCATCGCCAGCGTCTGATATACATGGTGCAGGAATACCTAGGGGCAAGGTCAGACTTAGACACCTTCCCCACCGAAAATCCTCTGGCTTACTGGGTCTTGAGGATGGATCACTGGCCAGAGCTTGCACAGTATGCAATTGAGCTACTGGCCTGTCCTGCATCCAGCGTTCTTTCAGAACGCACATTCAGTGCTGCTGGAGGATTTGTCACGGATCACAGGGTGCGCCTGTCCACCGACTGACTTTCATCAAGATGAACCAGTCTTGGATCACCACCAGCTACCACACACCAGATGCTGATATAACAGACTAATTGATTTTAAAATGTCACATCCCTTCAAGACTGATGCTGATGCTGAGTGCCTGTGCTGTTATGTTGACTGGCTATCCTCCTCCTCCTCCTCAATGATACGATTAACGATGATAGCTTGGAAGATCATTTTGGTTTATGGGTGACGCCACCAGTGGCTAAGGCCCAATTTTTCAGCCCCTGTTTAACAGGGGCGTGTAATTAAAATTTTTGATGCAATACTTTGCAACAGGCCTCATTGCTGTGCTCCAAGTACAGTATCTGTGAGGGGTTGCAGTGTTGTGCCACCAGTGCCTAAGGCCCAATTTTTCAGCCCCTGTTCAACAGGGGCATGCAATTATAATTATTGATCTAATAATTCACAGCAGGGAGCATTGCTGCGCCCACCAAGAGTAACTGTCAGGCCTTACAGTGTTGTGGCACCAGCACCACCATCACCACCACCACCACCACCAAAGGCCCAATTTTTCAGCCCCTGTTCAACAGGGGCATGCAATTATAATTATTGATCTAATAATTCACAGCAGGGAGCATTGCTGCGCCCACCAAGAGTAACTGTCAGGCCTTACAGTGTTGTGGCACCAGCACCACCATCACCACCACCACCACCACCAAAGGCCCAATTTTTCAGCCCCTGTTCAACAGGGGCATGCAATTATAATTATTGATCTAATAATTCACAGCAGGGAGCATTGCTGCGCCCACCAAGAGTAACTGTCAGGCCTTACAGTGTTGTGGCACCAGCACCACCATCACCACCACCACCACCACCAAAGGCCCAATTTTTCAGCCCCTGTTCAACAGGGGCATGCAATTATAATTATTGATCTAATAATTCACAGCAGGGACCATTGCTGCGCCCACCAAGAGTAACTGTCAGGCCTTACAGTGTTGGGGCACCAGCACCACCATCAAAGGCCCAATTTTTACTACCACTGATCAACAATTATATGTTATTACAATTCCTGATATTATACTTGACAGAAGGGCGTTCCAGCACCCACCAAGAATAACTGTGAGTGCTTTCAGTGTTGTGCCAACACCAACACCTAAGGGGCCAATTTCTGCAGAGTATATACGGAAGGTCCCTACTTTCAAACATCCAACTTACAAACTACTACTACTTGCAAACGGAAGAAGACAACAGGAAGTGAGAGGAAATCTACCCCTTGGAAGGAAAATTCTCTCCTGTAAGAATTAATATGGGAGTGTAGCGGGGTCTTAAAAGTTAGTGGGATACACCTGGGGGTAGAGAGACCCAGGTGTGTAATTATGTCAGGGATTAGACCCCTTTTTGTTATTCGTGGAGGATTGGGTGGTGTAATATTCTCTTTGACCAGTGGGTGTCAGTGTACCTTCTGGCTCGAGGTAGAATCACTACCACAGTGCTACCCTTCTTTGTCCCTTCCTGGAGATGGTACGGCTGGGGCGGGGAACCCGCCGTGGTGTCGATGGGAGGAGATAAAAGGGGGAGACGCCCTCGCCACGAGGTCTGTCTGTTGGGAGATCTTCTCTTCACGTACCCAGGCGCCCTCGGCCTGGGTGCGGGCGGTTCAAGATTTCGGCCTAGGCGCCCAAGGCCTGGCCGGAATGAAGATGGAGTCCATCTCAGGCACCTTCAGCCTGGGGTGAGGTACTATTGAGGAGGCCTGGGACCCGGTGACTCCGACTGGGTCCCGCAAGGGTGAAGTTGCTCCAGGGCGCCCCTTGCGAGGGGACCCGCATCTGAGGTGAGGAGGCTGGGGGGGGTCACCCGTCCGAAGACCCGGTGTAGCGTCAACCCGGTGACGGATGGGCCTTCAGTAACTCCCTTGGAGGACATCTTCCCCTGATATGGGCTACAGCGCAGCAGAGGAGCTTTCATCAAGATTCCTGCAACCCCTGGTCATAGCACAGGGAGTGTAGGGACTAGGAACCTGTACAGTGCCTCGACCTGCTTCCCCATCGTATCCTGCCGTTGCATTTGACTGTATGTGGAGATACGCAATAAATCTGAGTTTGGACTTTGATGGGTGTATGGACTCTGTTGATGGGAACAAAGGGAGATTCCGGCACGGAAGGACTGACCCTCATAACCAGCACACATTTGGCCCGAGGAAAAAATTGGTACTGGCCTTCACCTCACCCACAGCCATGGGGAGGACATGGGCCGTAGCGCACCTCACTCTGTCGCTCGACATACCCCTAGCTAAAGAGGACGGGGTGAGGCCGCTACAGGAGAAAGGTGTCTCCTCTCTACTGATGCTTTATCACCAATCCTTGTTTCAATAAAAACACCACATTTCAAAAACAGTTGTCATTGGGACGCAAAGTGAGGTGAAATGTTCTGAACAGGGGCACAGACAGCAAAAAAAATGTGACAGGGGTGATAACCGTTCCCTATGTTTTACAAAAAACAAAAAAAAAGGAATTTGCCATGGAGCTCCACTTAAACAATGCAGCTGTTCAAAATTATAAACAGATTCTACATAAGAACAAACCTACAGTCCCTGTCTTGTATGCACCGCCTGTATACGGCTGTTCAGAGTATATAGGTCCTTTTTTATTTTGTGTGCAGGGTTCCCCTTAATATCCATACAAGACCCAAAGGGGCTGGTAATGGGCTGGGGTAGGGGGGGGTTGATGGGGTAGCTATGCCATTTTTCCTAAAGATTTTCATCCATATTACCGGGACCAGACATTGCATTAAAGGAGTAGTAAAGTTACATGTTTTTTCACCTTAATGCATCCTATGCATTAAGGTGAAAAAACATTCGACAATACCGCCCCCCCCCCCCCGAGCCCCCGTTTTTCTTACCTGGCCCCTCGAAAGTCCCATGCTCGTCCCCGTCATCCTCTTCGTTTTTCTGCCTGGCCGCCGATTGGCTACACTGGATAGATTGAAAGCAGCGCAGCCATTGGCTGGCGCTGCTGTCAATCACATCCAATGACGCGGCACGCCGGGGGGCGGGGCCGAGTGATACAGTCGGCGGCTATGGCCGCCGCTGTATCACGGGAGCGCGCCCGCAATCACTCCACACCATGCGAGCTCACTCGCATTAAGGTGTGGAGTCCTTGCGGGGAGGAGCCAAGACAGCCGCCGAGGGACCCCAGAAGACCAGGATCGGGGCCACTGTGTGCAAAACGAGCTGCACAGTGGAGGTAAGTATAACATGTTTGTTATTTTTAAGCAAAAAAAAAAAAAGGTATAGTGCTCCTTTAAAGCCGCAAGCAGTTTTAAATGACTTTTTTCCCTTTAGAAATGTTATTTTGTGCAGGGACAGTTCTAAACACGGGAAACACGTGGCACTTCACAGGCATACTTTAGACACCCCCCAGGTACAATATTTAGAGGAATATTTGACTTTTTTTTTTTCACTTTATGCATCATTAAAATGACTGCTCCCGGAAAACGTCCGTTTTTAAAACTTCTTTTTGCATTGATACATGTCCCCTGGTGCAGAAGCCGGGTTCCCAAACTCTGTTTCGGACAATAACATGGATAATAGTCGTTATAATTAGCACTTTAGAATCCGAACGTTCGCATCCATTGTATTTAATAGGGTTCTAATGTTCGCGCGAACTTTCGGTCCGTTCGCGGGTTCTGGTGCGAACCGAACCAGGGGGTGTTCGGCTCATCACTATTCCTGATATAATAGTTCACAGCAGGGCGTTCCAGCGCCCACCAAGAATAACTGTGAGGGCTCACAGTGTTGTGGCAACACCAACATGTAAGGGGCAAATTTCAGCAGAGTATATACGGCAGGCCCCTACTTTCAAACATCCAACTTACAAACGACTCCTACTTGCAAACGGAAGGAGACAACAGGAAGTGAGAGGAAATCTACCCCTAGGAAGGGAAATTCTCTCCTGTAAGAGTTAATATGGGAAAAGGGTGTCTCCTCTCTACTGATGCTTTATCACCAATCCTTGTTTCAATAAAAACCCCACTTTTCAAAAACATTTGTCATTGGGACGGAAAGTGGGGTGAAATGTTCTGAACAAGGGGCACAGACAGCAAAACAAATGTTACAGGGGTGATAACCCTTCCCTATGTTTTCCAAAAAGCTTAAAAATAGATTTTTTGGCAGGAGCTACACTTAAACAATGTACCTGTTCAAAATTACAAACAGATTCTACTTAAGAACAAACCTACAGTCCCTGTCTTGTTTGCACCGTCTGTATACTGCTGTTCAGAGTAAATAGGGCCTTTTTTATTTTGTGTGCGGGGTTCCCCTTAATATGCATACAAGACCCAAAGGGGCTGGTAATGGGCTGGGGTGTGGGGGGGGGGGGGCGGCTGGTGGGGTAGCCATGCCATTTTTCTCAAAGATTTTCATCCATATTACCGGGACCAGACATGACATTAAAGCCGCAAGCAGTTTTAAATGGCTTTTTTTCCTTTAGAAATGTCATTTTGTGCAGGGACAGTTCTAAACACGGGAAACACATGCCACTTCACAGGCATACTTTAGACACCCCCCAGGTACGATATTTAAAGGAATATTTCACTTTTTTTTTCACTTTATGCATCATTAAAATGACTGCTCCAGAAAAAACTTCTGTTTTTAAAACTTCTTTTTGCATTGATACATGTCCCCTGGGGCAGAACCCGGGTCCCCAAACCCTTTTTAGGACAATAACATGCATATTAGTCGTTATAATTAGCACTTTAGATTTTGAATAAACAAATAAATGATGCGCTAACCACCAACCAAATTATATGTGCACACTTGATGATATTCAGATCCTCCGTGCTGAATAATAATTGAAAAATAGTACTTACTACCTTGAACTTAAATAAATACAATTTCCCTATCCACAAGTAACATAGATGGTAATGTGGAATAACTTCTTGACCCTTATGTGCAAAAAATCCCCAGGTCCATATGTAAATGTATCACTGAACAATACAAATCTTCATAAAGAACCATAGACGCTATTGGTTATATAAGAAATTCCTATGAACGACCTCCTCCTTCTTATAAACACTCCGGTTTCCAGGATATTTCCATATACAGGGTGGAGGGGATACAGTGGTGGATGTGAACAGGGGAGATTAAGAGGCGGCTGTGGACAGGGGGGATACAGAGGTGGCTGTGGACAGGGGGGGATACAGAGGTGGCTGTGGACTGGGGGGTACAGAGGTGGCTGTGGACAGGGGGGGATACAGAGGTGGCTGTGGACAGGGGGGGATACAGAGGTGGCTGTGGACAGGGGGGGATGCAGAGGTGGCTGTGGCAGGGGGGATACAGAGGTGGCTGTGGACAGGGGGGATACAGAGGTGGCTGTGGACAGGGGGGATACAGAGGTGGCTGTGGACTGGGGGGATACAGAGGTGGCTGTGGACTGGGGGGATACAGAGGTGGCTGTGGACTGGGGGGATACAGAGGTGGCTGTGGACAGGGAGATACAGAGGTGGCTGTGGACAGGGGGGGATACAGAGGTGGCTGTGAACAGGGAAGATGCAGAGGTGGCTGTGGACTGGGGGGTACAGAGCGGGGTCGTGGCTGTGGACAGGGGGATACAGAGGTGGCTGTGGACAGGGGGGGATACAGAGGTGGCTGTGGACAGGGAAGATGCAGAGGTGGCTGTGGACTGGGGGGTACAGAGCGGGGTCGTGGCTGTGGACAGGGGGATACAGAGGTGGCTGTGGACAGGGGGGGATACAGAGGTGGCTGTGGACAGGGAAGATGCAGAGGTGGCTGTGGACTGGGGGGTACAGAGCGGGGTGGTGGCTGTGGACAGGGGGGATTCAGAGGTGGCTGTGGCAGGAGGGATACAGCGGTGGCTGTGGACAGGAGGGATACAGAGGTGGCTGTGGACTGGGGGGATACAGAGGTGGCTGTGGACTAGGGGTACAGAGGTGGCAGTGGACAGGGAGATACAGAGGTGGCTGTGGACAGGGGGGATACAGAGGTGGCTGTGGACAGGGGGGGATACAGAGGTGGCTGTGGACAGGGAAGATGCAGAGGTGGCTGTGGACTGGGGGGTACAGTGTGGGGTGGTGGCTGTGGACCAGGGGGATTCAAAGGTGGCTGTGGCAGGGGGATACAGAGGTGGCTGTGGACTGGGGGGTCCAGAGGTGGCTGTGGACTGGGGGTACAGAGGTGGCTGTGGGCAGGGGGAGGGGGCACCGAGGTGGCTGTGGACAGGGAGAGGGGATACAGTGGTGGCTGTGGACAGGGGGAGGGTATACAGTGGTGGCTGTGGACAGGGGGAGGGTATACAGTGGTGGCTGTGGACAGGGGGGGTACAGTGGTGGCTGTGGACTGAGGAGTACAGAGGTGGCTGTGGACAGGGGTGTACAGTGGTGGCTGTGGACTGGGGACTACAGAGGTGGCTATAGCTGTAGCTATGTCACTTCTCCGCAGGCCAGGTGCCCGTGAATTATTCACGGGCTCTGACGGGTCGGAGATTTAGTGGCGGCGGGCCGGGTGCGGCCCGCGGCCCGCGGGTTGCCACCCCCTGATCTATAGGGTTCCTGCTAAATGAATTTAAGGGGTTATTAACCACTTCAGCCCCGAACCATTTTGGCTGGTTAAAGACCAGGCCCCTTTTTGCGATTCGGCACTGCGTCGCTTTAACTGACAATTGCGCGGTCGTGTGACGTGGCTCCCAAACAAAATTGACGTCCTTTTTTTCCCACAAATAGAGCTTTCTTTTGGTGGTATTTGATCACCTCTGCAATTTGTATAAACAAAAATAGAGCGACAATTTTTTTAAAAATGACATATTTTTTACTTTTTGCTATAATAAATATCCCCAAAAAATATATAAAAAAACATTTTTTTCCTCAGTTTAGGCCGATACGTATTCTTCTACATATTTTTGGTAAAAAAAAATAGCAATAAGCGTTTATTGATTGGTTTTCGCAAAAGTTATAGTATTTACAAAATAGGGGGTAGTTTTATGGCATTTTTATTAATATTTTTTTTTTTACTAGTAATGGCGGTTTTATCGTGACTGCGACATTATGGCGGACACATCGGACACTTTTGACACATTTTTGGGTCCATTCTCCTTTTTACAGCGATCAGTACTATAAAAATGCACTGATTACTGTGAAAATGACACTTGCAGTGAAGGGTTTAACCTCTAGGTGGCGCTGTAGAGGTTAAGTGTGACCTAATGAGTGATTCTAACTGAAGGGAGCGTGGCTTGGCGTGTAACATCACTGATCGTCGTTCCCTATGACAGGGAACAGACGATCAGTGACACTTACACTAGGAAGAACGGGGAAAGGTTTTTTTACACTTACCTCTCCCTGCTCTGTGACCTGATCGCGGGACACCGGTGGTGATCGGGTCCGCGGGTCCCGCGGGCGCGGAGCTTCTGACCGGCGGCGCGCGCGCGACCCACGGACAGTTTCTTAAAGGGGACGTACCTGTACGCCCTTGTGCCTGTCTGTGCCATTCTGTCGACGTATATCGTCGTGCGCCGGTCCTTAAGTGGTTAATAAAGTATTTTTTTAAGTTGATTTTCCTAACATCCTTTTGGCCTGGCTTTTATAGCCCGTGGGAAGTGTAAAGCATGCTATCATTCCAAGAACAATGTCAAAAAACGTTTGTCTTTTCATTCTATTCAAACAGGTCTTGATTATGAGATTGTTGATCTCATAACTTGTGATACTACTCATGTTGTATATGCATTAGTCTGCCCTTGCGGTATCATGCAATGGATCCCTCCACTCTCCATTTTTGGGGTGTAGAGAGAGGTTTTCCTTCTTGGAGGGGCTCTAATAGAGTAAGGGACCTCTCTAGGAGAGAAACAAAGCGGATCCATTTGTTACAGACAATGAGCCCAAAAGGGTTAAATATCTAACTTGACATCAACTGTTTCATTAACGATTATTAATACAAAATTAGCCGGGTTCTAACTGAAGGTGTTTTTCATTTTAATTTTATCCTAAATTCAGATGTAACAATTTATATATGCCTGTATAGGGTAGTTTAAGTTTGATTGCCATTTGTTATAGACTATTAGTTCTAATTAAGTTTTGTAAAGCATGGGTATCAATCCTCCAACACTTTAACTCATGTAGGTGACTAACTTGTTGGCCTAAGAATTATTGTTGGTAGTATATCATTGTCACTGATCAATTACCAGTGATATAATTACTAATATAGCTTATGTGGATAGTTTTAATAGGCCCTGTGGGGCTGTAAAATATATCCATCAATTATGGGGTTAACTGAACAGTTGGACAACATTGTACATATGTCCCCTGTATGTTTTCTATTAGTAGTTGATTAATTTATTAGCAGTCCGGCACACTGGTGGGATATGGTTAAACCCCTTACTTAATATTTGCTGTTGAGCTTGTGTACTATTATGTAGCATGCATAAATTGTGTTAACTGAACCATTGAACAATTTTGGTTTTCGGCTTCCATGTACGAGGCTCACTGTAGTTGAACATTAAGAGTTAAGCTGGGAAGGAGGAAGATACTTATGCCCCGTACACACGTTCCGATTATCGGATGATAAAAATCGCTTTCGGAGCAATCGTTCGATAATCTGATCGTTAGTACACAGCTTTCGACAGCCGATTACGACAGTCCGTCCAACCAAATACGAAGGGGCAAACACGAAAACTTTGCTCGCACGACAGCCCGTCGTACGACAATCGTGTAATCAGTACAGTATTCGTCAGATAAAAATCGATCGACAAACACTACGCATGATCGGATACACGAAAAAAACCCGGAAGGAGATTGGATAACGTAAATAATGTTCGTATCGCGAAAATGCTCCTATATACGAACAGAAACTCGCCCGTAGCCGATTATATTTTTCCCCTGTAATCAATCAACAGATGATTATATTGTAGTTAATTATTTATCGTGATATCACTTCAAAAGAGTATATAATTATCCGCATTAATCTATATTTATCACATATTCATATATATTAGTGAAGCATTTAGGAGTTACACTATGGCACCAATGACACTCGTATAATATAGGGGTATTTATGTATCTATTTATATACAAAATATTCACTTGCACTCTAGAGCAAGGAAGTCCATGAATTGTAATTAGCGCCAATTCTACACCTCCCTTCAGTCTACTCATTTACTCCACCCAGGTGGATTAATTATGTAGAGGCAGCTCCTTACTTATTCATCACAGGACGTATTTATACACCCCTGTTGTGTGTTCCTACTGGCATATTAGGTCCATTGCGCGGAATCACACTCACACTCGGTTACCTTAAGGTGTTTTACACTATTAGAGGCTGTTTCTTGGTTTTTATCTTCACATGAGGAGATTCATGTTATCATCTGGAGGAAGTTTGGTGGTCTATAGAGGAGCTTCAATATAACACAAAAGCTATTTTTGCCAAACACGAGAGTGAATGGCAACTACATCTGGTGGGCTTTATTCTTAAGGGAGTGGAATTGGCACTTATCACTCTGGTGGAGGATATTTGGCATTTCAGTGGTTGGTTTTTAAACCTACTTCATCACATTAAGTTGGACTTTTTTCTTTGCACTGAGTTGCAATATTGTTATATTGTTTATGGACATTTGTGTGTATATATTTTTTTCTCATGGACACTTATTTTGGTTTCACGATTTTTATTAGTGCACTATTGTGAAAGTTATATTTGTTATTGCATGTTATATATTTCACCTATTTTTTTCTGTTTACTTTGCGTAAGTAGCAGCACAATTGCATTTTCAAGAGCGCAGTGCGTACATATAGAAATTATTATTTTGTAAGTTGCAGAAATGGCTAATAGGCAAACTACTGCAAAATGAAAATGCAAATTAAAAAATAAACAATGCACAGCAGTTAGAGGGTCTTTTTTACACCAATTAGGGTTTTTTGACAAGCCCTTTATTAAAAATTTGAAAAAACACACAAAATGTCCCACTATGTAAATGCATTGACAATGACTAGTGATGTAGATGCTCGTCAATCATGATGAACGACACCTAAAAAAACAAAAAAAACATGGTACATGTTCCCCAGGAAAGTCCTAGCCTATTAGCCTGGAAAATTGCCAATACTGATTTCTAAAATTCAGCTCCCATTGACTTGAATGGGTTTCATATTTGTGACCTGAATTTCAGTAATGTTTGGCGAGCCCATCCCAAAGCAAATCCAGGTACATTCAGCTCATCTCCATGGTTTATGCCTAAATTTAATTTTATCTATGGGAATAAGGGGGTGCAGTGAATGTGAGTAATACTATTTGAAGTAGTTTAGAAGTGTGCTATGAACAACAGGCAGCTCCTAGAACAGATGATCAGCCTTGCTACAAAATTACAAAAAAACAAAACAAAACAAAAAAAAAAACAATGAGAATCTCTCCCTGCACAGTTTGTCCAGTTTTCCCTTCTTTTCTTTCCCTACAACAGATTTCAGTTCACAGACATTATGAATGCCTTGTGCCCCCTTATAGTGAGGGTCTGGCTCTTATTGGCCATTCTAACCCTGCTGGCATTACCTCAAGGGCCATGCAGTGTAAAATGGTTAAACACTTAAAGGGGATGTAAAGGTTTGTTTTTTTATTTTCTAAATAGGTTCCTTTAAGCTAGTGCATTGTTGGTTCACTTACCTTTTCCTTTGATTTACCTTCTAAATGTTTTTTTTTTTTGTCTGAATTTCTCACTTCCTGTTTCTCCTCACTGAACTTCACAACATTATCCGAGTGGTGTTTAGTCAGCCAGAACAGCTTACTGAACAGCTTACTGAGGAGGAACAGGAAGTGAGAAATTCAGACAAAGAAAACAAAGAAAACATTTAGAAGGAAAATCTAAGGAAAGGGTAAGTGAACCAACAATGCACTAGCTTAAAGGAACCTATTTAGAAAATAAAAAACAAACCTTTACAACCCCTTTAAGCCCCGGACCATTTGGCTGGCCAAAGACCAGAGTACTTTTTGCGATTCGGCACTGCGTCGCTTTAACTGACAATTGCGCGGTCGTGCGACATGGCTCCCAAACAAGATTGACATCCTTTTTTCCCCACAAATAGAGCTTTCTTTTGGTGGTATTTGATCACCTCTGCGGTTTTTATTTTTTGCGCTATAAGCAAAAATAGAGCGACAATTTAGAAAAAAAAAACAATATTTTGTACTTTTTGCTGTAATAAATATCCCCATTTTTTTTTTTAAAAGACCATTTTTTCTCAGTTTAGGCCGATGTGTATTCTTCTACATATTTTTGGTAAAAAAAAATGCAATAAGCGTATATTGATTGGTTTGCGCAAACGTTATAGCGTCTACAAAATAGGGGATAGTTTTATGGCATTTTTATTATTAATTATTTTTTTGTAGTAATGGCGGCGATCTGCGATTTTTATTGTGACTGCGACTTTATGGTGCACACATCGGACACTTTTGACACATTTTTGGGACCATTGTAATTTTTACAGCGATCAGTGCTATAAAAATGCACTGATTACTGTGAAAATGACACTGGCAGTGAAGGGGTTAACCACTAGGTGGCGCTGAAGGGGTTAAGTGTGTCCTAAGGAGTGATTTTAACTGTTAGGGGGAGGAGCTACCAGTGACACGTCACTTACCACTGTTCCCGATCACAGGGAACAGTAGATCACTAGGCAGAACAGGGGAATGCCTTGTTTACATAGGCATCCCCCTGTTCTGCCTTTGCCGAGCAATCGTACGAGTACAAGTACGCCCATTTGCCTGCCCATGCCATTGTGTCGAAGTATATTGTCGTGCGCTGGTCGGCAAGCGGTTAAAAACAAATCTGCCTATAAATTCTCGAGGACCAAGAACCATCACAATCTGCCTCAAACTCATGGTAGCTGCGAACCCAAACCTCATCCCTACGCTTGAATAATTTGCCCATAATTTTCCAGTTTTTGGTGAAAAAGTGGTAAATACTAGGCTTGTGCACAACGGAAAAATTCGTTCCGTTTCGGTTCGTTTCTTTCCGGTCCTGTTGATTCGTAATCATTCGTAATTTTGCTTGACGGGATTTTTCGTGTTCGGACTCATTCGTATTTTTGCAAGCGACATTTTTCGTTGAATTTTTTGTTGCTTTATAATTCGGACTTTCGGTAGAGTACGTTGTTTTTCGTTGATTCTGGACACAACTCCTACTTTCGTAACTTTTTTTGGGTTCGTTGATTCGTAATTTTCTGTGTCTCTCACAACGACGCTGCCTATTATGCCTAATGTGCTTCGAATGGATTTGTACTTTTCTAAATACATAGCGGTTATTTGTAACGATTCGAAATCTCGTATTTTACTTTCGTTTTTTACATGCGGCTATAGGCTCCGCCCCTGTACACCATTTTGAGAGGGTTCAGCACGGTGAGGGAGAAGCAGAGAGCAGAGCAGAGTGAGTGTTATTGTGCTTCGAATGGATTCGAAATCTCGTATTTTACTTTCGTTTTTTCATGCGGCTATAGCCTCCGCCCCCTGTACACCATTTTGAGAGGGAGTTCAGCACGGTGAGGGAGAAGCAGAGAGCAGAGCAGAGTGAGTGTTTTTGTGCTTCGAATGGATTCGTACATTCGTAACTTTTTTCATAACGAATTATGCCGAAGACCTTCGGGCATTCGCTATTTTGCGGTATAATTTATTTCGGATTCGGTTTTATTCGTAATTGCTCTGTTCGGAAATTCGAATGCTTCCGAATGTCCGAAAGTTGCTAAATTCGGACGAATTTCGATTCGTTACGAAACAAATTGCACAAGCCTAGTAAATACCCAGAAATGCCAAACTGCCAGGCCAGGTCTGGTTTGAGGTATCTTAAAATCTTTCCTGTTTGAAGACCAGATATGGTTTTCCATGCCAGCACCACTACTATGTACTGTACATATTACAACTGTGAAATTAGGTTGAATCTTCTCCCTCTTATGCCACTTCTTAAAATAAAATAAAGCGCTTCCAATGGAAACTCAAATGTCATCTGCTCCAGGTTTCCAGGTGGTCAGTCATCTTTCCAGATGTTTTAAACTACAAAGGTCGCGGTGTCCATTTTCCTTTGCCCACCATCGTGTTTATTTATCCAAAGGGCTCATTGAATGAAATGCCTTGAGAATTATTACCAAAACACATTAACTATTTGTCTGTTCAAATGGAAAATGTATTATACCCTCATAAAAAAAAAACTAACTGAGTGCATGGGAACAGGTATTTTGGAAACAGTGTATTTTTATATTGTGATGTAAAGTTGCAAAGGCCAGAATTCATTTTAACTAGCTGTTCGGGGACAGGTTGCCAAGAACAACACCTAATCATACCAACTTCAGCAACCTATCACATCACAAAATTAACTCTAAGAAAAGCGTATTTGTGGCCCCTTTGGGTTACGTGAGCCTTCTCCATGGGCTGGAGAGATGTAATTTAATTTAATTATTATATTGTCACATAGAAGTCTCAGAAATTCATTTTAGAGAAAAGAATCAAATGGGATAAGTGAAATAAATTTCCAGGGTCACCCCACCCCTCCCCCCCCACACTGCTTTAACCGCATTTGCCAGCCAAACATGAATCTATAGTTTATTTAATACTTGTTTTGGCTGACATTGATGTGAAATTTAGGTAATGGCCGTGGACGTTTCTCTATTTTATCCAGAGTTATTCTTGAATTCAAATTTACTCTTTGTATAGTGTAAGGAGGGGGAAGATGTTGGAAGGTTGGAAGAAGTCTCATATAGGGCATGTTACTCAAAAAATCATTAAACTCTCTGCCAGGGATTCCCCTACAAGACCTTATTAGCTACCATTTTATTTGCCCACTAATTGTTATTATTAAAGCGGAACTAAATCATCAATGTAATTGTTTCCCAAAACAGTTACATTCAAGGCATGCTGTGAAGGATCGCGGTCACAGTTGCATTTGCTCTCAGTCGCACTGTCAATCCATCAAATGGCTGAGGTCATAACTGATCTCCAGCAGCACCATGGCAACTGCAAATCAAACAGAGGCCAAAATTGCAGCCTTGTTGGCAGTAAAGGATAGAAGGGGTTATTTCCGCTTGAAGTAGTGTGTGTGTTGTGTATGTGTGTTTGGAGGGGGGAGGGTGAAGCGTGGTGCGGCGGCAGTAACTCATACACTGTCCAGATGCAATAGAAAGAATTTGTATTGTAGTAAAAATATAACAGTTCATAAGAAGTCCGGCGGAAGACAGGCCAGCCCAGAACTCTCACAGATGAACAACATATTGCAGCAGAACAGAACCATGTTCATCTTGACTTCCTCTCCCTCTGCACTGCTGCTGCACCACCTGCAGTGGAGAAAATAGACTGCACCTGCCTAGACGTGGGAAAAGCAGTGGCGGCTGGTGCTCAAAATTTTTAGGGGGGGCGCAAACAAACGGAAAAAAACCCCCCATCAATTGCAGCCACTGCGCCCATCAATTGCCGCCACTGTGCCCATTAATCACAGCCACTGTGCCCATCAAACGCAGCCACTGTGCCCATCAATTGCCGCCAGTTTGCCCCATCAATTGCCGCCAGTTTTCCCCATCAAACGCCGCCAGTTTTCCCCATCAAACGCCGCCAGTTTGCCCCCTGAAATGCAGCCAGTTTCCCCTCAAATACAGCCATTTTACCCTCAAATGCAGCCAGTTTCCCCATCAAATGCAGCCAGTTTTCCCTCAAATGCAGCCAGTTTTCCCTCAAATGCAGCCAGTTTTCCCTCAAATGCAGCCAGTTTTCCCTCAAATGCAGCCAGTTTCCCCTCAAATGCAGCCAGTTTCCCCTCAAATGCAGCCAGTTTCCCCATCAAATGCAGCCAGTTTCCCCATCAAATGCAGCCAGTTTCCCCTCAAATGCAGCCAGTTTCCCCTCAAATGCATCCAGTTTCCCCATCAAATGAAGCTTAGCTTGCATTCAGTGGGCTGACACTACCTTCATTCAACCACTCCAATTTCACTATCACCAGCACATCTTACCACCCTACTGTCCCTTGTGGGCAGCCCTTATGTTATGCCCATTATTATAATCACTTATACATACTAATATAATACTTTAACCTCATTATAAAATTATATTTCATTATAATATACATTAATAAACTGTCCTATCTATACCTTATTGGTCAACCATATTCATGGGACTTTAGGATACCGTGATGAGCATATACCAACAAACATGATTGCAGTTAGTCCACATACCGATATATATATATAGCTCTATCCATACTCTTGCTAGTGTGCTAAGAGTGAACCTATTTAATTCCCTGTATTTAACATATGGTCATTAGGGATGAGCCGAACACCCCCCTGTTCGGTTCGCACCAGAACCTGCGAACGGACTGAAAGTTCGCGCAAACTATTGACCCGTTAAAGTCTATGGGACTCGAACGTTCAATAATCAAAAGTGCTAATTTTAAAGGCTAATATGCAAGTTATTGTCCTAAAAAGGGTGTGGGGACCTGGGACCTGCCCCAGGGGACATGTATCAATGCAAAAAAAAGTTTTAAAAACAGACGTTTTTTCGGGAGCAGTGATTTTAATGATGATTAAAGTGGAAAAAAAAGTGAAATATTCCTTTAAATATCGTACCTGGGGGGTGTCTATAGTATGCCTGTGAAGTGTCACGTGTTTCCTGTGTTTAGAACTGTCTCTGCACAAAATGACATTTCTAAAGGAAAAAAAGTCATTTAAAACTGCTTGCGGCTTTGTGCCTGTATTTGTATGAGAACACCAGCAATTGTATTCAGGTAGCTTTAGGTTCACACTGTGCAAAGGACACAGTACACTAAAGTGACCAGATTTTTTAAATGAAATCCGGGGACATATTTTATTTTTAACTAGTATGGCGGCAATCAGCGACTCTCTGCCCGTCGCTGTCGCCGCCTGCCTCACAGCCTGTCAAGTCTTACTCTCCGGGCCCCGGCTACTACTGGGTGGGGAGCAGAAGAAGATCACTCCGCCAGGAAAGACAAGGAGATAAGCAGGCAGGCGGGTGGCCGGGACTTGAGCCAAGGCAGAAGAACATGCGAGCGGAGCTGAATGGCCATGCACCCGAAACTGAAGAAATGGTCCCTCCGCTCCGACCAGCATATGATTATCAAAAAGGGGCACAGATAATGGAAAAAAATACACCACCCTAAGCTAGTAGGAGCTGCGGAGCGGGGGGGAGGGATTCAGAATATTTTTTTTTAATTCTGCACCGACTGTCTTTGAAATTTCCCCAGGCCCTGTTCAAATCCGATCGGGGGACAAAACCGGGGACAGACTTGGTCCAGGGACAGTGTCCTCAATCCGGGGACTGTCCCCTAAAACCGGGGATGTCTGGTCACCCTACAGTACACTAAATGAAAATACTGCAGCTCCCTGCCTGTATTAGTATGAGAACACCAGCAATTGTATTCAGGTAGCTTTAGGTGCACACTGTACAAAGGACACAGTACACTAAATGAACATACTGAAGCTCCCTGGCTGTATTAGTATGAGAACACCAGCAATTGTATTCAGGTAGCTTTAGGTGCACACTGTGTAGAGGACACAGTACACTAAATGAAAATACTGCAGCTAGCACAATCACCTGTCTGCCTGTCAGTATATTATGAAGAGAATAACAGGAACGGATCTAGCTAAACTGAATACAGTGTATATATATATATACACAACATCTATATATATACAACATCTAGGATGCATATATATCCTCTACACACTGTAACTGCAGCTAACTGACTCACCTGCCTGCTCTATCTAACTCAAATGAGATGACACTATCTCTCTCTCTCTGTCTTTCTTTCACCGCCGCAACACACTACACAAGGCCGCCACGCAGGCGGCCTTATATAGTGTGGGGCGTGTACTAAACCCCCTGAGATATAATTGGCCAAAGCCACCCTGGCTTTGGCCAATTATGGCTCTCCGTTCTTACCGCGCTGTGATTGGTCAAAGCATGCGGGTCATAGTGCATGCTTGGCCGATCATCAGCCAGCAATGCACTGCCGCAGTGAATTATGGGCCGTGACGCGCCACTCAAATTTGGCGCGAACGGCCCATAATGTTCGAAATTCGACGAACGGTTCGAACAGACGATGTTCGAGTCGAACGTGAGTTCGACTGGAACTCGAAGCTCATCCCTAATGGTCATTGATTGGGTATTCGTTGCAGGTGCCAACTCTTCCGTCCCCTGGAGGGTGTCACCGGTGTGGCTCCTTGCAAACCCCTCGGACTGGGCCCATCCATTCTGGGGAGGCGGGGGGCAACCATAAGGCCCAGTGGATCACTCTACGGCTTTTACCATTTCTGGCCATGGGATCATTCATTCCACTTTTTAGCAGTAAATATATCACCATTTTAGACCCATAATGGGATTCATGTCTTATAAAGCCAACTATCCCCCTGATGATGACCGTTCTTAGGTCGAAACACGTTGGGGATCCTACACTTTTCAGCATCTCGATATGTAACAATGTGTATAATTTTGTATAATCTTGCATACAAGCTATACTGTGGAATATGTATTGTACGATTTGGTCTGTTTTTATATGTTGTATTTAACCACATTATGACATCTGTTTATCTCTGAATAAATGTACTCTTTTTTGCTATCCATTCTATACTTTTTTGACTCTACTACATTGCTGTCCAAAGCCCCAATGGGGAAACATCCCACATTATATTGTTTCGGGGTTTGCAGCACTTACATCTCTCCCATATGTGTTTTTCCTATATCAAATGCAGCCAGTTTCCCCATCAAATGCAGCCTTTTTCCCCATCAAATGCAGCCAGTTTCCCCTCAAATGAAGCCAGTTTCCCCTCAAATGCAGCCAGTTTCCCCTCAAATGCAACCAGTTTCCCCTCAAATGCAACCAGTTTACCCATCAAATGCAGCCAGCTTCCCCTCAAATGCAGCCAGTTTCCCCATCAAATGCAGCCAGTTTCCCCATCAAATGCAGCCAGTTTCCCCATCAAATGCAGCCAGTTTCCCCATCAAATGCAGCCAGTTTCCCCATCAAATGCAGCCAGTTTGCTTCCCGCCCCGCACTTACCTTTCTTGGGTCAACGCAGTCCTCCTCCAATCTCCCTCCGAGTCCTCAATGTCTTCTCCAGTCCTTGATGTCATCTCTGCTATGATTGGGCGCTCAACAGGGGGCCGGACACCTGAATAGTGGGCGGCAGCGGCGACAATAGATAGATTCATGCAATGCATGAATCTATCCATTGTTGAGTGATGGGTGCAGGAGAGAGGGGACGGCGCTCCTGCGCCCACTAGGGACACACAGCCACTGGGGAAAAGCATTATAAGATTTAAGTGTACTTTGTTAGGCCCGTGTTCTAAATAAGCCCCAAAACAATTCCAATTAAGTCACAGTTTCAATGCCAGTAGGCCCAGCCCACTATGTATAGGGGAACCATAAAGAGATTTGTGTTGAAGGGGTTAGCAGTAACATGGTGGCACCTCCCTAGCAAGGTACACATATTATAGAGGCGCACAACACTAGCATATGCAGTAAAGGGTAAACTATAATAGTTTAGGCTTGGTTCACACTAGTGCAATTGCGATTTTGACATTATTTTCATGCTACTGTGATTTCTGGAGGAGGAGAATAGTTAGGGGAAAATACGCACCTGACCCTGACTGGTCCAAATCATTTGGTGGAGGGGGGATTATGTTCCGGGGTTGTTTTTCAGGGGTTGGGTTTGGCCCCTTAGTTCCAGTGAAGGGAACACCTAAGGCATCAGCATACCAAGACATTTTGGACAATTTTATGCTCCGAACTTTGTGGGAACAGTTTGGGGATGGCCCCTTCCTGTTCCAACATGACTGCGCACCAATGCACAAAGTAAGGTTCATAAAGACATGGATGAGCGAGTTTGGGGTGGAGGAACTTGACTGGCCTGCACAGTGTCCTGACCTCAACCTGATATAACACCTTTGGGATGAACCAGAGGGAAGACTGCGAGCCAGGTCTTCTTGTCCAACATCAGTGTCCGACCTCACTATTGCACTTCTGGAAGAATGATCAAACATTCCTATAGACACACTCCTAAACCTTGTGGAAAGCCTTCCCAGAGGAGTTGAAGCTGTTATAGCTGCAAAGGGTGGGCCAACTCAATATTGAACCCTATGTACTAAGACTGGGAAGTTCATGTGCGTGTAAAGGTAGGCGTTCCATTACCTTTGAATAATATAGTTTATATATTACTGTGCAAAAGTGCAAAAGTTGTAAGAAGATTTGAAGAAATGCTGTAAAGAAAGAATGTTTTCAAAAATATATCATTTATACTTTGAAAATGAATATTTATTTCAGAGTGTCCCTATATCCGTACCCAATACTTCTTCATATCCCTGCACTCCTTATCGATATGCTTTATATGGAACCGTAGCCTCTAGAGTAATACACAAATGACTCACCTTTCCGAAACTTCAAGGTGGGGTTAGCCTACCTGATTATGAACTCTACCATAGAGCCACATTACTAGCATGTATGCTTGAATGGTTTACCTTTACCTTTTACTAAAGCATCAACAACTGTGGAGCAGGATTAATCCCCTGTTGACCTTAGGGCCCTCCTCTGGGGCTACAAATGCAATCTCAATTGGCTTCATTCCTCTCCCCCCCCCCCCCCGACACTTGATGCCCTCCATGTGTGGTACAAGAAAGGTCTTAGTACTTTTATCTCCTCCGACCCATCACCTCTCACCTCACTGTTTGAAAAACCTGCATTCCCTCAGCGCATGAGGTCCTCTGTGCTAAGCTCGCTTTGCACAAAGTCAGGGATTTTGTAGAATTACAGTCAGGTGTATGATTAATTAATTTTACCAAACAGGTGCTAATAATCATCAATTTCATATGTAGTTTGAAACAGTCAACCATGTAGGAGACTTAAAACTGGGTGAGGAACAGCCAAACGCTGCTACTAAAGTGAGTTTGTGGAAGACAATTTCATGTCACAGGTCATATCAAGACTGAGCACAGCAACAATAAGGTAGTTATACCCCATCATCAAGTTCCTCCCAGGCAAAGATTTCAAAGCAGACTGGGGTTTCAAGATGTGCTGTTCGAGCTCTTTTGAAGAAGCACAAAGAAACAGACAACATTGAGGGATGTAGACAGTGGTTGGCCAAGGAATCTTAAATATGTAATCCCAACACTTCATATTTCTGATATGTGCCTATTGTATGTGTTTGTATGAAAAAGCGTCCTGTTCTCTTTGTATTACTTCCTTTGTGTGAAACTCCTGGTGTTCCTGCCAGTCCCTCTGCTGTCCTATTAAAAATTGACCACAGTAAGCAGGAGAACACACCAGAGTCAGTTCTCTAGCTGTGCTGGGAGCTCAGACCTGTTCTCCTCCAATGATCAGACTTGTCCTGACAACCCCCCCGCACAGCCTTTTACTGGGAAGCTCAGTGTGCAGTTGCTTCTCCCCATGCAGCTGAGAACAGATATTATGTGATCACTTATGTAGCACACAGACCCTTTTTTCCTGCCTACCTTCACTTGCAGGGGTAAAGGCACACCATACCACATGCCCGTATCCTCCTGGTATAAGAGGTTGAGCGGTGTTCTTGCAATTTTGGGTCCTGCAGCGAGTTACACCCCTCCATTGGTTCTTGTCCCTAGAATGTAGGGAAAAGTCTATTCTTCCCCGAAAGAAGGCCAATGTCCAGACAGTATTTAAACTCCAACAGACGAGTTTATTTTCTTTGCTTGAAACAAATCTATGAAAAAGGTTGAAAACAGCAATAGGATTTGGTAGGGAAATAGGTTCAGGCACGCGGCACTCAGTCACCCCACTCTCCACTCAAGCCTGAGCGGGTATTGCTCACCCGGATAGATCCCTCTCACAGTTCTAGCAGCCGAAATGAAGCACAAACATGACACTTAGTTTTAGTCCCCTTCACGGACAAGTTCAGGAGATCCTCTGCCACAGAATCCTTTGGTTCCTAAATTTAGAACTTCCTAACGCCTGTAGATTATAGAGACCATAGGTGCCAATGGGGCACACTACAGGAGCTATCTTGCAACTCACGAATCCTTCCCTCTGATAGGCAACCGGGCCTCCCCGAGACCGTGACTTCCTTCACCGATCCATTGGACAGGTCCTCCCCTAGTTTCCTCTGTTTCAGAGTGGGCCACCCTCTCTCGGGTTCCCTGGGACTCCAGTGGTTGGTTTGTAGACCCAGTTGAAGGTACTGGGCCTACCTGGAACTCTGCAGCCTCGGGCTAAAGGTGCCCGAGACTCCTCGACCAGTTCACGCACCACCTGGCCAGCAGGGCCAAAGGGCATGTCTTTGCCACCAGGGGTCCTCCTTGGAATCCCCCCGGCACACCACACCAGATCATGGCATCTGCCCTTTATGTACCCTCTCCCGGCATGCACAGCAGGCAAAACCCACCCACCGCACAGTAGCCAAGAGAGGACACCCAACCACACCGTAACGCCACCTGTGGTTCTCCTCAAGACCTGGGCAACAGCGCCACCTGCTGGTCAAGGGGAACTATACTCCAGGCAACATTACAGCAGAGCAGAGTCCAAATTAATCAGAATTGCAGAACCTGAGCTAAATTATTGCTCAGGCTGCCCTTAAATTTAGAGCATAGTGACCCCAATTTTGGGGGTCCCCTACACATTCCCCCCCCCTTGAAAAGCCACTGTCCCCAGTGGCTGGAAGAGATCAGAAAGACCCCTCAATCCTGAGTGGGTTCCGGTCTTTTCCAACTATGTACAGTAATTATGTTAAAATGGTGCCTGAACCAACAATTTGGGAATGGAGTAGGAAGAGAAAGAAGGAGAGCATGTAAAATATACATCACAGTTTGTATAAAACACACATTATCACAATTTACTATCCCACCCCTCCTAACATATCTACTCCACCCATTCTCCGGTAGAGTTGATTGCAGGTCACCTGCAGAGGGAGAGAAAAGGAAAACACAATATACAATTCTACATCTAAGATAGGCAGAAGGAAACCACCTCCCCGGAGAGAGATGATTATCCTCGGATATATATATACACATTTAGTTTGCATTGCTAAGCCTAGCCTCACTGAAATTTCTGAAAAACACCACCACCTAGTGGCAACTTAAATCGATACACTTCAATGCTGCGCGTGGGCATACATGTATTTCACATGAACTCTTTATCTTGATCACGACGGTTCTCACTTTGACCCTGACTAGACTACCCCATAGTTCAGTAGAGAAGAAAGAAATTTTATTTTCCTTGCGGAGCTGAGGAAAGAGAAAAAAAACAACTCTCCAATTCCTCAGTTGAGTAGTTTCCCCTGCTGCAAAGGTTAAAGTCATGAGTGAGTTCAGGACAGGCTATTCCTGTGAAACTGAATAAAGAAAAGCACTCACAAGTTCCATTTCACAATTAGTACTGAGGATCCGAGAGAACAAGTCTTCCATTGTTTATCTAGGGTCTCTATAGAGTACACGGTATCCTCTTTCTCCTTGCAGCAAATTACCACACGATCCGCATGGATGTGCCGACCATAACTCCAGTCCTTACGGCACCCCTTATAACGATCTGCCATGATAGCAGAACATTTTAGATACCTGCGGGCTCTGTGCACTTCCAAATGATCTCAAATGAAGTCCGCGTACCACCGTTCCCTGTAGGCCTCGATTTCAAAGAGCAACTCTTTGGGAACGTAGGGGTATTCCCACCCATATTCTGCAGCAATTTTCCTATTTATGAGCCGCTGCAACTGGGCTAAAGGTGGCATGGTCGCCCGATTTCCTGCTCCAGGAAGAACAATAGCATCCGGGACCTTGTTATTTGAAGTGGCTCCAACTGTGGCAAAGGTGGCTGCAACGGCGGACGCCCCTCCGTAGCAGTAGGTACGGACAACGCAGGTGCAGGCAGAGCGGGTGTGGGTATGACTTCTTCATTTAGGGCAGGGGCTTCCACTCTAGGTGTAGTTTCCCCAGAGTCCATTGGCGAGATCTCCCTAAGGCTGCGGGGTGAAGTCACTGGAACTTTGTCCCATCCCTTTTTAATATAAACCTCATCAATCTCGTAGTCATCCCCCACATCAGACGACGATTCCAGATCAGAGGTGTCATACTCCTCTGCCGGCAGATAATTTGTGATGGACACAGACACATTGTCTCCGAATATAGAATGTTTCCGCGGGCTGGCTGTCCATGCATCCCCAGTAGTGTGGGGTATGAGCTTCTTTCTCTTCCCCCGGAAAACTCAATGTCACAGTTCCCCCAGCCTCCCTACCGTCCCCTGACGTGGATCTCCTGGAGGTCCCTCCGGCTTGGAGTTCCGGTTCAGGCAGGCGCTGAGGCAGGCTTCGACCGCGGCCGCGGGAGGCCTTAACATAGCCCACCTTTCGTTTGGCGGGCGGAATGGCGGTCTCGGTTGTGGCGGAGACAGCATCTGCTCCGATATCCGCCGATGGCTCTGCAGCAGCTGAGTCATCTCCATTGGCCGCATCCATGGCAGCCAACGCGGTGCGCGTGGGCTCAACTGTGGGAGTACAGGTCTCCTCCTTAGAAGTGATGGCACCCGTGATGTAGTTGATCTGGTAGACCCGGGGTTTCTCAGTGGGTTGGTCTACTTCGAAGAGAAACTCTCCACAGGTTGCACACCTTCCAAAAGGCTGTAGTTGCACCGCTAGTCCTTGACATCTGGGACAGAGCATGCCCAGGGCCTCCGCATATCGGCAGACATAGAGAGTGAAGCGGCCCCTAGGCTTTAGCCGGATCCCTGTGTCCGTCAGGGGGGCAGTGAGGGAAGCAATGTCCATGGTTGGGATGGTTTGGAACATCCGAGGTCCCGATGTAACAGAAGTCCATGGAGCAGCGGCCATCTTACTTCTCCTCCAACGATCCAGCTCGTACTGTCCCTTTGGCGCCAATGCGCCACGTGCAACACACAAGTTGGTGGAGGCTCCTCCCCCTTTCCTATTGCTGCACGCAGCTTGCGGGCTTTTCTATGTTTGAGGCACGCCCACGAACTACACAGTTAGAAAAGTCCAGTACAGGCCTTTACCTCCATTTTTCACACAAATGACGCAGTTCAACTTTTCCCAAATGGCCGATTTTTACAGAACCACATAATACACGGGAAAAATAGTCCAACCTCCAGGGGGTAATTGCAAAACATCCCAGACGAGCCCCCACATGTAGCACACAGACCCTTTTTTCCTGCCTAACTTCACTTGCAGGGGTAAAGGCACACCATGCCACATGCCCGTATCCTCCTGGTATAAGAGGTTGAGCGGTGTTCTTGCAATTTTGGGTCCTGCAGCGAGTTACCCCCTCCCTTGGTTCTTGTCCCTAGAATGTAGCGAAAAGTCTATTCTTCCCCGAAAGAAGGCCAATGTCCAGACAGTATTTAAACTCCAAGAGACGAGTTTATTTCCTTTGCTTGAAACAAATCTGTGAAAAAGGTTGAAAACAGCAATAGGATTTGGTAGGGAAATAGGTTCAGGCACGCGGCACCCAGTCACCCCATTCTCCACTCAAGCCTGAGCGAGTATTGCTCACCCGGATAGATCCCTCTCACAGTTCTAGCAGCTGGAGTGAAGCACGAACATGACACTTTAGTTTTAGTCCCCTTCACGGAGAAGTTCAGGAGATTCTCTGTCACAGAATCCTTTAGTTCCTGAATTTAGAACTTCCTAACGCCAGTAGATTATAGAGACCATAGGTGCCAATGGGGCACACTACAGGAGCTATCTTGCAACTCATGAATCCTTCCCTCTGATAGGCAACCAGGCCTCCCCGAGACTGTGACTTCCTTCACCGATCCATTGGACAGGTCCTCCCCCGGTTTCCTCTGTTTCAGAGTGGGCCACCCTCCCTCGGGTTCCCTGGGACTCCAGTGGTTGGTTTGTAGACCCAGTTGAAGGTACTGGGCCTACCTGGAACTCTGCAGCCTCAGGCTAAAGGTGCCCGAGACTCCTCGACCAGTTCACGCACCACCCGGCCAGCAGGGCCAAAGGGCACGTCTTCGCCACCAGGGGTCCTCCTTAGAATCCCCCCGGCACACCACACCAGATCATGGCATCTGCTCTTTATGTACCCTCTCCCGGCATGCACAGCAGGCAAAACCCACCCACCGCACGGTAGCCGAGAGAGGACACCCAACCACACCGTAACACTACCTGTGGTTCTCCTCAAGACCTGGGCAACAGCACCACCTGCAGGTCAAGGGGAACTATACTCCAGGTAACATTACAGCAGAGCAGAGTCCAAACTAAGCAGAATTGGAGAACCTGAGCTAAACTATTGCTCAGGCTGCCCTTAAATTTAGAGCATAGCGACCCCAATTTTGGGGGTCCGCTACACTTAAAAAAAAGGGGAATAAGTGTTTATAATGTTTTTAATATCTATACACAAATGTTTTGCCTTTTGTTTCTATTTTAGACTGAATGGGTGGGGATTTACAAACACTTTAATGCAGCAGATGAAAGACACATCATGCTTTCTTCCCTTCAACATCGGAAGATGGCCAGCAGTGCCATCAGCACAGAGCTGAAACCATTTGGATCCAGGTACACCCATCTACTGTCTGGAGACGTCTGTCCAGAAGTGGTCTTCATGGAAGAATTGCGGCCAAAAAAACATATATTCAATATAGAAACAAAGCTAAGCAACTCAACTATCTGTGAAAACATAATAACTGGAGTGCACACAAATGGCAGCAGATGCTCTGGACTGATGAGTCCAAATTTGACAGTTTGGCTGTAGCAGAAGGCAGTTTGTTTTCTGAAAGGCTGGAGAGCAATACAATAAATAATGAGTGTCTGTAGGCAACAGTGAAGCATGGTGGAGGTTCTTTGGAAGTTTGGGGCTGCATTTCTGCAAATGTAGTTGGAAAATTAGTCAAGATCAGTGATGTTTCAATGCTGAGAAATACAGGCAGATACTTATCCATCATGCCATACCATAAGGGAGGCATGTGATTGGCACAAATTTATGCTGCAGCAAGACAATGACCCAAAACATACACCCAATGTCATTAAGAACTATCTTCAGTGTAAAAAAGAACAAGGAGTCCTGGAAGTGATGGTTTGGCCTTCACAGAGCCCTGATTTCAACATGATCGAGTCTGTCTGGGACTATGTGAAGAGACAGAAGGATTTGAGGCAGCCTACATCCACAGAAGATCTATAGTTAGTTCTCCAAGATGTTGGGAACAACCTACCTGCTGAGTTCCTTCAAAAACTGTATGCAAGTGTAGCTAGAAGAATTTATGCTGTTTTGAAGGCAAAGGGTTGTCACACCAAATATTTAATTAATTTGTATTTCTCTTTTGTTCATTTACTTTCAATTATGTTAATTAATAAATATAAACTATTAACACTTCTATTTTTGAAAGCATTCTTCATTTACAGCATTTTTCCACACCTGCCTGAAACTTTTGCACAGTACTGTATATATATATATATATATATATATATATATATATATATATATCTTTGATGTAAATTAATATATATACATGTATTCATATAGAGAAAAAGTAGACCCAGTTTTCGTGCAAACAACACAACTGAAACTGGCAGTCAGCACTTTTTTCCATAATACAGCATGAAACTTGAAATGAATTATTACTTAGCAAACACATGAGAAAATCTGTTATGGTAATAATTTACCTTGGTGTACTTAAAATAAGCATTTATTTCTCCATTTGTATTGGAGATGGCAACCAGTATAAATTGCACAGCCCCAAGTGCATAAATGTTCCGACCATTATAATGAAGTATAACTTTACATCTCCTGGCCCTTATAGATTTCACTCTGGGATAAAGTGTAAAAAGACATTGTAACAAAGACATCCAAGTGTAATACGTACAATGTTATTTATATTCTTCATAATATATTTTTCTGTCTCGTAAGTTAATAAAACAGTTTGAAGGCTGTTGCTGTGTGTTTTCTGTGATTAGATTCAGCTCTAATTCCAACTGGGGGAAAGCCAGTAAGTATATTATCAGCCAGGGAAATATAATAGCCCCATTAAGTTACCTTCCACAAAAATGTATCGTTAGATGTTGGGAAACGCCATATAGTACAGTACAGTAAAGGGCATATTTTTTCCTAGTTAATGCCAGCTTCTTTTGATTTTGAGAAGACCTTCCAGGTACTTAAAATACACATACACTCATGTTCAGGATGTTTTTCAAAGACAACACTTATTTTTGATACCTCTCTTGCTCTTAAAAGATTTGTAACTGCAAATGCTAAAATCTGATGTAGCGGGTATTTGAATTTAGGGAAAGCATCTGGGTGGTAGTGTAACCCAGATGCACTGATTGCTAGGGAATCTGAGGTCCTTTTATGGTTCTTGGAGGACTCTGGTGGTGTGGGGTTCCCTGGGCCTATAGGTGGCGTTGTTGCCGGGGGCCGGAGGTGAACTCACACCGCAGGACTGTGCCTTTTTGTCCTCCCCTGGAGCTGGTACAGCGGGGCGGGGAACCCGCTGTGGCGCGAAGGGAGAGGAGATAAAAGGGGTGGACGCCCTTACCACGGGGTTCAGAGTGCAGAGTCTGAGGACGTGGCCGCACCCAGGCACCTTCAGCTTGGGTGCTGGCATTCCGGTGTTCCGGGCCCAGGTGCCTTTGACCTGGCCGGAGCGGAGATGGAGTCCATCTCAGGCACCTTTAGACTGGGGTGAGGTACTATGGTGGATGCCTGGGGCTCAGTACCTTCGACTGAGTTCCGCGAGGGTGGAGGAATCCGAGGGGGCCCTAACTCCTTGGGTGCCCGTGTCTGAGTTTGTGAGGTCTGGTGTGCAGAACCTCTCTGGAGAGTCCGGCGCAGCATCGCTGGTGACAGAGAGGCCTCCGGTATCTCCCTTGGACGGATATCCTTCCCCTGACAGGGGCCGTGTTAGCGAAGGTAATTCACGTTCTATTTCACATAGTCAGTGGCAGTGACTATTCGCCACTGGTGAAACCACAGTGGTTGGCAAGAGAAGGGAAAGGATTGTGCCTCGACCTAACCCCATTGAGACTAAGTTGTTGCAAAAGAATCCAACTTAACCGTGCTGTGTGTTTATTCGTTGAGAAGAATAAAACTGTGTTGGACCTATTCACTGTGTGGAACTCTGGTTACTAGGAGCAAAGGAGTCAGGGACGAAGTATAGGACTTGACTCTAGGACACCTACACAAAGCCCGATCTTTCTGGCCTTCACCTCTTCACTATGGAGGACATGGGCCGTGGTGTATCTCATCCCTCCCCCCAGTACTAACACTCCTAGACAAAGAAAGACAAGCCGAGAATGAGAAGGGGTGAGAGGGGTGAGGTCGCTACACGTGGGGGCATCGAATCAGGGATGTGTATGGTGTCTGAATTTGAACTTTGCTGCCCGGAGGAGTTCCGAGTAGGTCAGCCATATTGGCCAACGCGCCACGAGGCAAACCACAGCTGCGTAGTTCGTGGGCGGGGAAAAGGGAAAGCCCGTGAACAGGTGCAGAATGTGGGAGGAGTCTGGCCATGTGGACGTACGCACGTGGAGATTCCGGCACGGGTGGGTCAGTGCGCATTGGAGCAGCGAACAGGAAAGATGACTTCAAATACTCTGTGGATTTCAGCTTCTTCTCTCACGGACATGACTTCCTTTGCTGCTCCCGTTACGGATACAGGAATCAGACTAAGGCCCCGGGGGCGATTGGCTCTGTACATCTGCAGAGACATAGAGGCCCTCGGTGTGATCTGTCCCGGCTGTTCGGGACTGGTGGTTCAGTTGAAGCCATTCGGGCGATGTGAGGTCTGCAAGGAGTTTCTCTTCGAGGTGGAACTATCCACAGAAAGGCCTTGTGCCTTCCACCTCAACTACCTCACAGGTACTGCCACTCCGGAGGGAGAGATCGATGCCATGGCGGGTATTCCTGTGTGCGCTGACCAAGGTGAAGTGACTGCCCAAACAGAAGTTAAAAGAAGTTAAAAGAGAAAAATCCGAAGATGCTGCTTCGGTCACCAGCAACTCCCTGCTCCGACCACCGAAGAGGAAAGTCGGCCTAGTGATGGCCTCGTGTGGTCGTGGAAGAGCTTTGACCCGCCGCTTGCCTGGCCTGGATGGATCCGGAGGGAAGAGCCCTGGACATCCCTGTTCTTCTGAAGGCCCAGGTGAGCCAGGGGTTGGGACTGTCTGTGTGGTTAAAGGTGGCGGAAGCCCACAGTCGGTGGAGGCCGTCAAGGGGGATGATTCCGTGACTGGGAATTATCTGAAGTTGAGTGCATATGCTCAGCATCATATCCAGAGGTTGTCTTTGGGAAATAGAAGTATGAGTGCTGTCAGCATTGCTGCAGAGGTTGAAGGGGTGGGGGGTCAGCCTGTCAGTGCTCAGACCATCACCGCCGCACACTGCATCAAATATGTCTGCATGGCTGTCGTCCCAGAAGGAAGCCTCTTCTAAAGATGATGCACAAAAAAGCCCGCAAACAGTTTGCTGAACACAAGCAGACTAAGGACATGGATTACTGGAACGATGTCCTGTGGTCTGGTGAGACCAAGATAAACATATTTGGTTCAGATGGTGTCAAACGTATGTGGCGGCAACCAGGTGAGGAGTACAAAGACAAGAGTGTCTTGCCTACAGTCAAGTATGGTGGTAGGAGTGTCATGGTCTGGGGCTGCATGAGTGCTGCCGGGACTGGGGAGCTACAGTTCATTGAGGGAGCCATGAATGCCAACATGTACTATGACATACTGAAGCAGAGCGTGATCCCCTCCCTTCAGAGACTGAGCCGCAGGGCAGTATTCCAACATGATAACGACCCCAAACACACCTCCAAGACGACCACTGCCTTGCTAAAGAAGCTGAGGGTAAATGTGATGGACTGGCCAAGCATGTCTCCGGACCTAAGCTCCGTGATGTCGTCATGGAGGAGTGGAAGAGGACTCCAGTGGCAACCTGTGAAGCTCTGGTGAACTCCATGCCCAATAGGGTTAAGGCAGTGCTGGAAAATAATGGTGGCCACACAAAATATTGACACTTTGGGCCCAATTTGGACCATTTTCACTTAGGGGTGTACTCACTTTTGTTGCCAGCGGTTTAGACATTAATGGCTGTGTGTTGAGTTCTTTTGAGTGGACAGCAAATTTACACTGTTATACAAGCTGTACACTCACTACTTTACATTGTAGCAAAGTGTCATTTCTTCAGTGTTGTCACATGAAAAGATATTAATAAAATATTTACAAAAATGTGAGGGTTGTACTCACTTTTGTGAGATACTGTATATTGTATAAGAGTTCCCAGCCAGTTAGAGCAATACTTTTGAATCCAACACTATCTTTCGTGCTGCTCTCACTGCATGTAAGTCTAACTACATGCTTGTATAATAAATACATCTACTTTTCAAGCTGGCTTCAGCAGTTGAAATGTTACTAAAATACATAAGTTTTTGCAAATGAAGGGGTGTACAAATGATGTTCTCATTCAGAAAGTGGAAATATGGGATGTTAGACCATATGTCTTCTAAATACATTATACATGCACTATTTCTTTTTCGTACATCACGGGACACAGAGCGACTTAGTCATTACTAATGGGTTATATAGTTTACCTTCAGGTGCTGGCACTGGCCACTTCCAAACCGGAAGTACCCTCCCCTATATAAGCCCCTCCCATCCGGGAGCACCTCAGGTTTTTTGCCAGTGTCTAAGGTGTTGGCCAAAGAGTAACATGTGTTTTCACTGGGCTTGCGTACAGGTTCTTTTGGGCCTTAGTAAGCTGTTCCGGATCCCACCAAAAAAGCTTCATAGCTAAACGGTCGGTACCCGGGCCTTGCAGCAGAAGAGCAAGGTTTTGCCTGTAATGCCTCTCTTAGGAGGGCTGGACCCTGGGATCCAGAGCTCTGGTCATACCCACGACCAAGATGTTGTCTGTGCAGGGTGCTATACAGGTCCAGGGGAGTGGAATCCTTGGGAACCCGGTCCCTGAAGGTTTAATTACAATGCCTGCCGTGATAGGTGAAGTTTGGGCTTCTGTGGACCAAACAGAGTCCTGCGGCGGGGAACAGGTAAGTGGGGGCCCCCAGGAACTTGGTTCTATTGGGGGACCTCCAAGCCTAATTTGTCTTTCTGTCTGTTACCTAACGGTATTCCCGCTAATATCTGTGTATGCCTGTAACTACTGAAAATGTAAAATTTTAATAGTAGTCAAGAAAAAAAAAAAAGAGGACCGCGGTACCTGTGTTAAACCACTAGAGGCCGCTGTAGTCCATTTTTCTTGTCATGTGGATCTTTGGTTTTCTCAAGTCAAAAGATCCAGGCAGTTGGTAAGTTTCTCTGTGGGAATCCACTTCCTCTGCCCTGTTGCTGCGCTCATCCACCGCACAGGCCCTCCGGCAAAAAGGGCCCTGGCTCCTAGTCCCTGTTTGATTTTCGAAAAGGGCGCCAATGGCGCACGGGCGCGCGCGCGGGCGCGTGCACGCGCCTCCTATGAAAAAAAGGGGCGGGGCAGGTGGATGACGCTCGATGCGCGCCACGGCGCTTCTGCGCATGTGCAGGCGTCCCAGCTTGTATAAAGACACAGTACAAGTGTCAGCTGGATGCAAACAGAGCTAGCAACAAACAGTGGCACACAGAGGCGGTTGATGCAGGCATCCCCATAGAAAGGCACTTTAGTGGACACCAGCTGGTATATAGCAGCAACTGTGTTAGACTATTACCAGCAAAATTGGTGTATGACGACGGGAATACCTCAGCTTTGTGCTTAAAGGATATGTCGTCCAGACGCTCCGGAAATAGGTCTTCCAGGAAGCCAAAGGGGTCTCCATCGGGCTCTGAGGATATTGGGCATGCTTGTACTGCACCAATCTCCCCTGAGAATTCAGAGGTCAGTAGCCGTAGAAACCCCGCAGGGGTGCCTGGTGCTGCGGCTGTCCCCAGTCCACCTGCTCCTGTATATATAACAGAGGAGGTTTTATCCTCAACTCTGGGAGGATTGGAAGAGAGATTAACAGCATTGATCGCTGCTTCCCTGTCACAGGGAAAGCGCGTCCGATCTCCGTCTCCTCCTTCAGAGTGCCTGTTAGTGGAGGAACAGCCCCACACAGGGATCGACCTACCTGAAGGGGATCAGGATGAGGTTGATTCAGTTATGGAGGAATCAACAGTGGAAGAACCTTTCTCAGCATCTCAGGCTGAAAGATTATGGGTTCAGTCTCTGACTAACATGGTCCGATCAGCATTTAAAATGCCTCTGGCGGAACCACCATCCACTACGGTTTCCTCGCTGGGGTCGCTAAAAGCTCCCCAGGCTGTCTGTTCCTTCCCAATCCACCCTTTATTAGAAGGGCTTATTTACCAGGATTGGGAGCATCCTGATAAAATATTTGCTCCCCCCAAGAGATTTCCGGTGATCTATCCCATGGAGGATAAGTTCATAAAAAAATGGAGGGTCCCTACAGTGGACGCAGCTATCTCTTCTGTGAACAAATCACTGACATGTCCAGTAGATAATGTTCCAATGTTCAAAGACCCAATAGATAAAAAATTGGAGTCTTTATAAAATCTGCTTTCTCTACAGCAAGCATGGTGACACAACCTGCGGTAGCAGCGATTGGAGTCTGCCAAGCAGTGAAAGATCAGTTGAAACAAGTCTTAAGGGACTTACCAGATCAGCAGGCTCTTGCCCTAGCTGACCTGCCTAGAGCCTTGTGTTTTGCGGTGGACGCCATAAAGGATACAATCCAACAGGCCTCCCGCTTTACGCTGTCTATAGTACATATGCGTAGGCTTCTGTGGCTCAAAAACTGGTCTGCTGAAGCTCCCTGTAAGAAACTGCTGGTTAGCTTCCCATTTCATGGAGAACGCTTATTTGGAGAAGATCTGGACAAATATATCCAGAAAATTTCTGCCGGTAAAAGTTCACTCTTACCGGTTAAGAACAAGAGTAGAAGTCCTTCTTTTAAGAGGCCTACTTCTCCAGTCCCGGGCACATCGGCTGTGAAGCAGTTCCGACGGCCTCCGCGGTCAAATTCAGGGGGCAGAAATCAGGGACAATCACAGGGTAACAAGAAGCCCTGGATCAAGAGAGGTACAAAACCTCCCCCCAAGTCATGAAGCGTTGCCCCCACTCAATCGGGTGGGGGGAAGGCTTCAGTTGTTCACAGAGACCTGGCGGGATACCATCAGAGACAGATGGGTGCTCTCCGCAGTAAGTCTGGGATACAAGCTGGAGTTAAAAGGCACTCCTCCTGCCCAATTTATGAGGTCAAACGTGCCAAGAGATCCCCAGAAGAGAGGATCCCTCCTTCTGGCACTAGAACAACTATTGCTCCAAGGTGTAATCATGAAGGTTCCCCTGGAAGAAAGCGGATTCGGGTTTTACTCGAACCTTTTCACAGTCCCCAAACCAAATGGGGACGTGAGGCCCATATTAAATCTAAAAGGGCTAAACAAGTTCCTAAATATCAGGACTTTTCGGATGGAGTCGATCCGATCGGTGGCCACCGCCCTACAAGGGCAGGAATGGTTAGCCTCGATCGACATAAGGGATGCTTATCTGCATATTTCCATCTTTCCGGCCCACCAGAAATTTCTACGCTTTGCAGTAGAAGGGCGCCATTTTCAGTTCAGAGCCTTACCTTTCGGTCTGGCCACAGCACCACGAGTGTTCACAAAAATTCTGGCCCCATTATTGGCCAATCTAAGAACACAAGGTGTAACGATAATGGCATATCTAGACGACCTGCTACTAATAGACCACTCAGTGGAAAAGCTGGAAGTAGCTATTCACAAGACAATCAAGTATCTGGAATATCACGGTTGGATTATCAACCGGGACAAGTCAGCTCTAAGACCAGTCAAAAGTCTGGAATACTTAGGGCTAAGGCTGGATTCAAATCAGAGAAAGATTTTCTTACCTCCAGAGAAGGTGTCGTCTTTAAAAGATTTGACCCACTTAGTGGGTACAAAAAGAAAACCATCCATACGCCTGTGCATGAGGCTGCTGGGAAAAATGGTGGCTTCATTCGAAGCGGTACCCTACGGTCAATTCCATTCAAGGAATTTGCAAAGGGCCATACTGTCAGCCTGGAACAAAAAAGTTCAGGCTTTAGACTTACCAATGTCCCTGTCCCCTTCCGTTCGCAAGAGCCTCCATTGGTGGTTGGTGCCCCAGAATCTGGAAAAAGGAAAACCCTTCAGTCCGGTTTCTTGGAAGGTGGTCACTACAGATGCCAGCCTCATAGGCTGGGGGGCAGTACTGGAGCAATGGTCTCTCCAGGGCAAGTGGTCAGAAGCAGAAAAGGCCCTGCCCATCAATCTCTTAGAGATACGAGCAGCCCGGTATGCCCTAGTAGCATGGACATCCAAACTCCAAGGGTCCCCTGTCAGAATTCAATCAGACAATGCCACAGCAGTGGCATATATCAATCACCAGGGTGGCACCAGGAGTCGTGCAGCCCAGAGGGAAGCAAATTGCATCCTGGAGTGGGCAGAAAAATATGTCCCAGCCATATCCGCGGTTTTCATCCCAGGAGTGGAAAATTGGAGAGCGGACTTTTTAAGTCACCAACAATTATGCCCGGGGGAATGGTCTCTTCACCCCGAGGTTTTCCAGGCAATATGCCAGCGGTGGGGAACACCGGATGTAGATCTGCTAGCATCCAGATTCAACGCAAAGGTGGACAGATTTGTGTTTCGCACAAGGGATCCCCTAGCTTGCGGCTCGGATGCCCTAGTGTTCCCTTGGGATCAGTTCAAGCTGATATATGCATTCCCACCGCCACAATTGTTACCGCGATTACTCCGCAGAATCAGGGTAGAAAAGAAACCAGTGATTCTGGTGGCTCCAGCGTGGCCCCGAAGGGCATGGTACGCGGAGATTGTAAAAATGTCAGTGAGGAGTCCTTGGACCCTCCCACATCGTCCGGACCTGCTGTCGCAAGGACCGATATACCACCCTTCCTTACCAGCCCTAGGTTTGACGGCCTGGCTATTGAAGCCCACATTCTGAAAAAGAGGGCTCTCAAATTCTGTGGTATCTACCATGATCAATGCCAGGAAGCCGGTATCCAGGCAGATCTATTATAGGATCTGGAAGGCGTACATTACGTGGTGTGAGGCCAAGAAATGGCATCCACGTAAGTACGTGATAGGTAGGATTTTGGACTTCCTACAGTGGGCTGTAGATAGGAAGCTGGCCTTGAGTACTATCAAGGGTCAGATTTCGGCCTTGTCAATATTTTTTCAAAGGCCCTTGGCTTCACATTCACTAGTCAAAGCTTTCATACAAGGAGTGATGTGTATTAGCCCTCCGGTTAGTATTCCCATATGTCCATGGGACTTAAACCTGGTTCTGTCGGTTCTACAGAAACAACCGTTTGAACCAATGCAACACATTTCCTTGGTTCTTCTCACCAGGAAATTGATTTTCTTAGTAGCCATTTGTTCGGCTAAAAGAGTATCGGAATTAGCCGCCTTGTCCTGTAGGGAGCCATATCTGGTTGTCCATGAGGACAGAGTAGTATTACGTCCTCATCCAGCCTTTCTTCCCAAGGTGGTATCGAGGTTTCATTTGAACCAAGATGTGGTTCTTCCTTCTTTTTTCCCCAAACCTAGCTCGGTAGAGGAAAAGTTATTAAATTTTTTGGATGTAGTAAGAGCAGTTAAAGCTTATCTAAAAGCCACTGCTCAGATTCGCAGAACGGATACTTTGTTTATTCTGCCGGAAGGCCCTAGAAAGGGTCAGGCAGCATCAAAATCTACTTTAGCCAAGTGGATTCGACAGGTCATAATACAAGCCTATGGCTTGAGAAGGAGACCGCCTCCGTTCAAAGTTAGGGCGCACTCCACAAGAGCAGTTGGAACTTCATGGGCAGTGCATCACCAGGCCTCCCTGGCTCAAGTATGTAAGGCCGCAACATGGTCTTCGGTACACACGTTTACTAGATTCTACCAGGTGGACGTTAGAAGTCAGGAGGATATCGCCTTTGGGCGCAGTGTGTTGCAGGCCGCAAAAGATCCTCATGCCTGATGGCGCCCAGCTTATGTATCCCTCCCCTCATTTGGCATTGCTTTGGGACGTCCCATTAGTAATGACTAAGTCGCTCTGTGTCCCGTGATGTACGAAAAAGAAAAAGGGATTTTTATAACAGCTTACCTGTAAAATCCTTTTCTTGGAGTACATCACGGGACACAGAGCTCCCACCCCTCTTTTTGGGACACTTATTGCTTTGCTACAAAACTGAGGTGCTCCCGGATGGGAGGGGCTTATATAGGGGAGGGTACTTCCGGTTTGGAAGTGGCCAGTGCCAGCACCTGAAGGTAAACTATATAACCCATTAGTAATGACTAAGTCGCTCTGTGTCCCGTGATGTACTCCAAGAAAAGGATTTTACAGGTAAGCTGTTATAAAAATCCCTTTATCTGCTTAATCAAACCTTAACCTTTGATAAATAAATTGCTGGTCCACTTTCCCTCTCAGTGTCGATTAAAAAAATACTCTTGCCCCCCCCCCCCCCGCAACAATCTAAAGCCCAATCACAGTTTCCCCTCCACACACTCGTGGCACTCTGCATCAGTACACTGTACAGTGAAGGAAAAAAGTATTTGATCCCCTGCTGATTTTGTACGTTTGCTCGCTGATAAAGAAATGATCAGTCTATAATTTTAATGGTAAGTTTATTTTAAGAGTGAGAGACAGAATAACAACCAAAAAGTCCAGAAAAACACATTTCAAAAAAGTTATAAGTTGATTTGCATTTTAATGAGTGAAATAAGTATTTGATCCCTTCGCAAAACATGAGTTTTCTTTGTCAGTGGGCAAAATCAGCAGGGGATCAAATACTTTTTCCCCCTCACTGTAATTGTAGAGTCCCATGATGACAATAGTTCAAAGACATCCTGCACTCTCAGTTGGTCCACAGTCTTCCAGGTTAAATGACACTGGCTGACAGTCAATCCAGAAGACTGGCGACATCTAGTGATGAAAAGGAGTTTCTATGCGGGGCAGTGCTTCTGCTAGGGGAAATAAAACCGTAGTAAAGCCCGCTTTGTGATTTATGTCTACAGGTAAGCCTATAATAAGTAAAAATGTCACCGTTTAGGAGATATTCACCCTGGATGCAGCCACTGACATCACTGGTGCATGCACACTGATGGTCCGGTATACCGTGCCAGACTTTCAGAGCTTCTTGCCGTAACTGAGGGCTCTTGTGCGCACGTGCGGGAGTGATGTCCTCTCAGCTCCGGCCACTCACAGCGCCGGAAGCCCCCGAACCCAGAAGAAAGACCGGTGGTAAGATGTCAACCCTCTCAGCGGTGAAAGCACGCCGCTGGAAGGGCTTCGTTCCAAGGTAAGTATTACATAATGTGCTAGCATGCAATGCATACTAGCACATTATGCCATTGTCTTACAGGTGTTTTTTTTATTATTATTATTCTGCAGCGGTTTACTACCGCTTTTAAAAAAACACAGTAGTGTGCTTTAAAATAAAACTCATTGGAGTTCTTCTTTAAACTTAGAGTTTCCCAAAAAATATCTCACTGATTATCTCTCACTCCAAACAATAAATCAGTCAATCTGCTCATGTGGATGATTTTTATGGCATTAGAAAGCCCAGCACAGATGGACCGAGTGGACTGCTTGAAGAGACCAATAAATGGGTCCCTATTGTGTAATTCATCTTACTGTTCCTTACAGCTTTATTTGCTTAAAAACATGTCCATATCCAGAGTGGTAACCTGGGCATATTTGTGTAAATTTAAAGCAGTCTGACAGCCAACAGTTCCTCTTCTTTTTTTTTTTTTTACTTGTCATGCAACATGCAATACCTTTATTATGTTTTTATATATATGTAGCACACGGACCCTTTTTCCTACCTTTGGCTCATTTGCAGTAAAAGGGCACACCGTACTATATGCCCGTACCCTTCTGTTTGAAGAGGTTAAGAGGTGTCATGTATTTGGGTCCCACAGCTAGGTTCTTCTGTCAGTTGGTTCTCATCTCCTAGGATATAGGGAAAAGTCTCTGTCTCTCCCCCAAGTAATTCCAATGTCCACACCACTCTAAACTCCAACGTTGAGTTTATTTTTCATCAATGTTCAGCAGATAGGAAAGGGGGGAAAAGAAACAGGACAGCAAGGTTTTGGGAGGTAGGTCCAGGCACAAGTAAATGTTACAATCACCACTCAATCCCTGAGTGGGTTCAGCTCACCCGGATAGTCTCCTGTAAAAGTGGATCCTAGCAGCCGAAGTGATGCTCGGACGCTTAATTAGGTTATTTTCCTTAGATACGATCGGGAGATCCTCTGCCACAGAACCAATCTATCATGTCCCGAACTTCCCAGTTCTTGCAATACAAGGACAGGTGCCAGCAGCAGCACATTACTAGGCCCTTGGTGGATAGATGAATCCCTCCAGAAAGTTACCGGGCCCCTTCCTTCACCGTGAACTATCACCGGTCCGTCAGAAAGGTCCTCCCCCGGCCTGCTCTTCTTAGAAGCGGGCTCCCTGGGATTCCTCTTCCCAGAAGTGGGCCCCAGCTAAAGGTGCTGGGCCCAGTGTTGAAGTTGCAGCCCCAGGGCTAAAGGTGCCTGGGACTGATGCGCCTAGAGGGCCATGCGCCATGCACTTGGACTCCGACTCCTCTCGCGAACCCCCTCCCAGGCGGCGTCTGCCCCTTATGTATTCTCTCCCAGCATGCACAGCAGACCAACCATGCCCACTGTACCGCTGCCGAGAGAGGACACCCAGCACAGCACTGTTACCAGAGGTTCAACCCTGACCAGTCATGGCAGTGCCACCCACAGGCCACAGGGAACTGCACACCAGCACACCACCTGGAGAAACAAAATAGCAAAACCTATCAATGAGAACGGTCTGAACCTAACTACTAACTCAGACCAGCCCCTAAATTTGAGTATATAGCACCCCTAAATGGGGTGGGCGCTACATTTATATATATAAAAAAAATCAGAATTCTGAATTTATTGCTTTATCCATGTTCTTTTCTGTATTATAAGTTAAATAAACAGTTACTGGACAGAAAACATATATTTAATTCCCACAAGTGCTACAAGTGTATTTTTAGATATTTTCGTCAAATATTATGTAAACTTCACACCTCTACAAAGATACTTTAAAAATAAGGCTTCATGTACACAGGGCGTTTTTACAACCTCTCCTGAACGATTTAACTTGACAGATAGTAACCGTACGTTTTGCCGTGTTTAGCCGTGTTTGCGTTTAGAAGCATTTAAAAAAAAAAATTGCCAAAAATGAAAAAACGCCTGTAAAAGAAACATGGCTAAACGCGAGATACCGCATTTATCCATATTTAGCCATGTTTGGACGCGTTTGGCGTTTGAAATGCCTGTAAACTCAGCTTCTAAACGCATTTTTTTGCGTTCCAAAAAATGCCTCTAAACTCAACTGCCTAGAAATGACTATAAATGACCCTGTGAACAGATAAGATAACATAGAGGAGCGTTCAGGGACAGTTCAAAAAAACGCCCAACTGCTCCTAAACATCCGTTATGAGGCCTTAAAGTACATCTTTTAAAACTGTGCATTTCACATATCTGAACTTAAAGAGGTTGTAAACCTCAAAAAAAATAAAAAAAATTGCATACTAGCTCATTATGAAATACTTACCTTAGAACGATGCCCTGGATCGGCATCGGCCCTCCGAGTACACCACGGACATCTTCCACCGGGGTTACTTCCGTGATTCGCGGCTCCGGCGCTGTGATTGGCCGGAGCCGTGATGATGTCACTCCCACGAATGCATGCGAGTGCCACCGGTCACAGCACAGCTACTGAAGAAACGGCACCTGCGGCCCGCTTCTTCAGTGCGCATGCGCCGATAACGTCGGCAGCAGCGCATACACTGAATATCTCCTAAACAAGTTTAGGAGATATTCAAGGTACCTACAGGTAAGCCTTGCTTTAGGCTTACTGTACCTGTAGGTAAAAGTGGTGTAACAGGGTTTACAACCACTTTAACTAACAATCTAGGCCTCATGAAGTTGTAAAATTAAATAACGTACTCCAGCAAATAATACATAAAGTTGGACTTTTTATTGCACTGAAATATAGGCCATGATGAAAAAGCCAAAGCAAATCTCCTCACGTGATTCTTTCAATCATGGTTTTGTCAAAACAATGAGAGGTAAATACAAGGAAGAAACTCCATGTTCCTTCTTAACCAGCCAAATTTAAATTGGCTGTTCCCGTTCATGAGAAGTCAATCTAAAGTCTCGTACACACGGTCAGACTTCCATCTGACTTTTCCGTGGATTTTTGTCCTGAACGGAGTTGGCCGGGAACACCCATAGCATACACACCACAGGACTTTTTCTGTAAATTTTCCAAAACGTTTTCCAACATCACGTGGTTTTTCTGCTCTTTTCTGCTCTTTACCGCCACCCTTTGGTCAACTTCTGCTATTGTTGGTTGATTTTAACATTATTTGTTTTGTCCATCGGACAAAAGTCCGATGGTTTTCTGTACACACGGTCGGAATTTTGTTGGCCAAAAGTTTGTCAGTTTGCAGACCAAACTTTTGTCCGATGAAAACCAAAAAAGTTTGTCCGATGGAGCGTACACACGGTCTGATTTTTTGTCAAACTTGCTCAAAATGAAGTTTGTTGGCAAAAAGTCAGACCGTGTGTACAAGGCTTAACAATTGACTTCTCATGAACTGGCTTTTTGTAAAACTTTGTTCGATTTGTCTGCCGCAATATCGCAGTCCTACTAAAAGTTGCTGATTGCTGCCATAACTATAAAAAAATAAAATAAATGAAAATTCTATTAATATATCCCATCGTTTTTGGTCGCTATAACTTTTGCGCAAATCAATCAATATATGCTTATTGGTATTTTGTTTACCAAAAATATGTAGCAGAATAAATTTTGGCCTTAATTGATGAAGAAATTCGATTTTTTTATTTATTTTTTATTGGATGTGTTTTATAGCAGAAAGTAAAAAATATTTTTCAGAATTGTCAGTCTTTTTTTGTTTATAGCGCAAAAAAATTAAAACCGCAGAGCTGATCAAATACCACCAAAAGAAAGATCTATTTGTGGGATAAAAGGACATAAATTGTTTTTTTGGAACAGTGTTGCACTACCGCGCAATTGTAAATGAAAGTAACACAGTTCCACAACGTAAAAAATGGCCTGGTCATGAAGGGGTTAAAACTTTCAGAACTATCATTTCTGAGTGGAGAAAGCTGTGTTTTTGGCTTTCTCCAGATTCTGTAGTTCTGGTTTGGAACTTTCAGGTTGGGTTCACACTGGTATGACACGACTTTGGATCCGACTTTGCCCTGGGACTTGAAGTCCGACATCCGTCCGACTTCAATGAACAGGGATCCGACTTTGATCCCCAACAATACCTGGCACTGTGTCTGGTATGAATCTTTTTTTTTTTTTTTTTTTTTTTATATATCAAATACTTGTTTTATTTATTTCTTTACCAAAACATTTATACATACATCCTTTTCATTTGTGTGTTACAATATACTTTGCTTGTCTTAATACATTCACCTGCTCATTCCCATACTCCCCCTAACATAGTCATACAACCTTTTCAATTGTATGTTTCAGTGTATGTGTATTTTAATTTATCTTAACTCATTCTCCTACTCATTCCCACGGTCCCCCTGGCATGTGCATATATGCTTTTCCTTTGTATATTACAGTGTATATGTGCTTTAACTTATCTTGACGCATTCTCAGACTCATTCCCCTGACCCATCCCTCCCCCCCCCTCCCCCCCGTGACTCCCAATTGATCCATTTATCCCATATATTATTAAACTTCTTTTTGTTGCCTCTCAGTGTATATAAATTCCTCTTTTATTCTAGTGTCATATATTACCTCCTCCCACTCGGTTACTGTAGGGGGGGAAACCGACTGCCATTTCTGTGTGATCAGTTTCCTACCCTGGAACAGGCATCTCATTATTGCTATACGTTCACCCTTTAATAGTCCCCTCTCTTCCACCAGACCCAGCACGCATAGCCTCGCCTCGGGCTGCAGAGATGTACCAAACACTTTATTTATCTTTTCTACTATTTGCTTCCAGTATTGGTACAGCTAGGGACATCTCCAGACCATATGTATTAGGTCCCCCTTGTCCTGTCCACATCTCTGACATCCTGGGTCCGGTCTCCTACCAAACTGGAACATTCTTTGAGGGGTATAATACGCCCTATGTATTAGGTAAAGCTGAGACATGTTCTGGGAGGGGGACATTGACAGTTCCGAGCCTGCTTCCAGTATTTGTTCCCATTGATCTGGGGAAATTGTACCCACGTCCTTTTCCCATTTCACCCTAATTTTTCCCCTTATTGTATCACTTCGGTCAGCCCTTTCTAGGGAGTCGTATATGTTTGATATCACCCCTCTGGCCGTCTCTTCGTTTACTAAACTTCGGAGGATAACCATATCATTCCTTTCCGGTGGGCTATGTCCGAATTGTGCATTTAGCGCATGTCTGACCTGTAAATATCTATAAAAAGATCTATTTGGGACCGCATATTCCTCTCTTATTTCTTGGAATGTTTTTATTCTGCCGAGAGTGAATAATTGTCCCAACAAATGTACGCCTAATCTGTCCCACTCCTCGACCCTTCCCATGGTTTTAAGTTCCTGTAAGTTACTGTTATCCCAGATAGGGGAAAATTCAGAGAAGCCGGTGTATCCCAGAATCTTCTTGCCCTCTTTCCAGCATTTAACCATTAATTGGGCTGTGGGGCACCTGGAGTAGAATGAGTCTGCCTCCACTGCCTCTACCTCCGTGTCGTGGCTTGTATCATTCATGACTACACTCATTCCCACTCCCCTTCCACTGGTTACTGCCCTTCATATGCTGCAATTGGGCAGCTAAGAAGTAGTATCTAGGGTTCGGTAGGGACAAGCCCCCCTTCTCCCTTGGATGTTGTAGGGCGCGGAGCGATATTCTTGCTGTTCCCCCCCCTCCAGATCAATTCCCTGAATACCCCTTCTATTTTCCTAAACCACCGTTTTGGTATGCATACGGGTGAATTGTGTAAAATGTATAAGATTTGCGGCATCCACACCATCTTTATCAGATTGCTCCTTCCAACTACAGATAGAGGTAGACGGTTCCAGACCCTGCATTTTTGTCTCAGCTTTGACAATAACGGCGCTAAATTTCCCCCTATGTATTGCCCTGGGTCCTTTGTCATGTTTATTCCCAGGTATCTTATCTGGGGAACCACCTTCACTTGGTCTATCTGCCCTCTTAAGGGTTCTAGCGGCAGGAGTGCGGATTTCTCCCAATTTATTGTTAACCCCGAGAATTTCCCAAATTCCCCTATGATATTCATTGCTGTCTCTAATGAGGTCTGTGTGTCCCCCAGAAAGAGCAGAATATCATCCGCATACAATGCAACTTTTTCCTCTCCTAATTTCCTTTTGAAGCCTTTTATCCCAGGTGATTCCCTTATTGCAGTGGCTAGTGGCTCCATGGCCAGTGCAAAAAGCAGGGGCGACAACGGGCAACCCTGTCTTGTCCCCCTGGCCAGTCTAAACCAGGCCGAGCACTCCCCATTGATCCTTATCTTTGCCCTGGGATTCCCATACAGTAACCTAACCCATTGACTGAACTTTGGGCCAAACCGGTATTCCTCTAGCACCTTCCACAGATATTGCCATTCAAGGCTGTCAAATGCCTTTGTGGCATCCAGGGACAAGATCGCTCTCTCCCCTCTTTCTTCTACTGGCAACTGAGTGTTCAAGAACGCCCTTCTAATATTAGAGCTAGTGGACCTTCCGGGTATAAACCCTGTTTGGTCAGGGTGTACCAGCTTTGTAACTATCTTGTTTAGCCTTATTGTCAATATTTTGGCCAAAATTTTTGTGTCTGCACACAGGAGAGATATCGGTCTGTAGGAGTTTGCCTCTAATTGATCTTTCCCTTCCTTCAGTAATGGTATTATGGTTGCCTCCTCCATAGACCCGGGCATTTTCCCTTCCTCAGCCGCCCAATTAAATACCTCCAGAAGTTTCGGAAGCAGCACCTCACTGTAAGTTTTGTATATTTCTATTGGCAACCCATCCGGGCCTGGTGATTTTTGCCCCGCCATTTCTTTTGTTGCCAATTGTATCTCTTCCAGTGTCAGTGGTGCCTCCAATCCCTCTCTATCTTCCTCTGTCAGCTGGTGTAACTTCAGGCTGGCGAGGAAGGCAGCCAGTTCCCCCTCTCTACTGTTGTGCCATGTGCTACTATACAGGTTCTGGTAGAATTTTTTAAACACTTGTATTATTTCTGGTGTGCCTCTCTTGATTTCCCCATCCTCATCTTGGATTGCCGGTATGGTGGATAGGGGGTTGTCGGCCCTCGCTGCCATGGCCAAGATCCTTCCCACTCTCTCACCCTCACCATAGAAATTCTGTTTCTGAAATAGTTTTTTGTTTTCCGCCTTTCTTCTTCTTATTTTTTTGTATTCCTCCTGCGCCTCTAACCATTCCTTGTGTTCCTCCTTGCGTGGGTTACTTATGTATCTAATCTCTGAGCTCCTCACCTTTTCGCACGCAGCAGTTTCTTTGGCGCGCGTCTGACTTTTAATAAGGGATATTTTTTGGATCAGGATTCCCCGTAGGAATGCTTTCAGGGTGTCCCAGATTATTCCCATCGGGGCCGAGCCGGTGTTTACAGCTATGAACTCTTTCAAACTGTCGCTTATTCCCTCCGGATCTTTAATTACCTCTAGCCAGAATGGATTCAGCTTCCAGTCTCTTTTATGGTATCTTCTATTCATCTTTATTTCAAAAGCCATCGCGGAGTGGTCCGATATGCTTCTGGGTTCATATACCACCTCTCCTAACTCTCCCATCGCCTCTTCGTTACAGAGTACTAAATCTATCCTCAACAAGGTCGAGTGTGTCCTTGAGTGGCAGGAGAATTGTTTTTCCTCTGGATGTCTCCTTCTCCATACGTCAATCAGTCCTACCACCCCACAGAATTGAGAAAGGGGACTACCAACTGTCTGTGCAGAGAGGGGGGCCGCCGGGAGCCTGTCTAAGTTTTTATTCATCGTCATGTTAAAGTCCCCTACCACTATTACCGGAACTCCCGGCCTGTCCGCTACAAACTCCATCAGGTCCCATAAAATTTCTGTGCTGAATGGAGGGGGAATATATATATTTGCCACCACATATTTCCTTATCTCCATCCGGCAATGAAGAAATACATATCGTCCTTCGGTATCAATCTTACTGTGGCTGCAGGAATACACCATCCCTGAGTCTATCAACACACTCACCCCCCTCGAGTAGGAGGTGTGTGTGGAATGGTATTGAATCTGATATTTCCTGTGTTTCAATAGTATGAATCTTTAGGGGGAACTCCACGCAAAATTTAAAAAAAAAACGGCATGAGTCCAAGAGCATACCAGGCCCTTCGGTCTGGTATGGATTTTAAGGGGAACCCCAATGCCCGAAAAACAGCATGGGGGTTACCTTAAAATCCATACCAGACCATTATCCAAGCACGCGGCCCGGCAGGTCAGAAAAAGGGGTGGGAACGAGCGAGCGCCCAATGAACCGTACCAGGCCGCATGCCCTCAACATGGCTGGTGGGTGTTTTGGGGCAGGAGGGCCCTGCACCCCACCCCATGCACCTTGTACCTTGCACCCCAAAGCGTTAATGACCTCTGGCCTGTCTACAGCCTCTGTTTCTTTACTAATACCCCTTATGTGGGTAAAGCCTCGTACACACGGTTGGACTTTTGCCCAACAAACTTAATTTCGAGCAAGTTGGACCAACAATCCGACCGTGTGTACGCTCCATCGGACAAACTTTTTTCGTTTGGTTTTGGATTTCATCGTACAAAAGTTGGGTCTGCAAACGGACAAACTTTTGCCCAACAAAAGTCCGATGGAGCAAAGTCCGACCGTGTGTACAGAAAACCATCGGACTTTAGTCCGATGGACAAAACAACTAATGTTAAAATCAACCAACAATAGCAGAAGTTGACCAAAGGGTGGCAGTAAAGAGCAGAAAAGAGCAGAAAAACACGCGATGTTGTAAGAAGTTTTAAGAACGTTTGCAGAAAAGTCAGAGCGTGTGTATGCTATGGGTGTTCCCAACCAACTCCGTTCGGACAAAAATCCACGGAAAAGTCCGATGGTAGTCCGACCGTGTGTACGAGGCTTTAGGCTACAATGATCAGATGTAAAACACCCTACACACATATGACCTGGCAGCATCTGAGTATCAATTGGGTAAGAATTCTAAAGGAGAAGATTACTAAAAAATGGTCTTTATATCTGAACCATAGCCTGACCCTAACAGAATTCTAGATGATATTATAAAACCTACAGACAGTTTTACAAACATATAAAATATAACATTAGATAATATCCATCCACAATGCAAATAAAACTGTTTTTAATATGGTTTAGCACTGAAAATGAATCATAAAGGGAAAACACAGGTATGTATTACTTTATATAGTAAACTTCTTTCTTGTAAGGATAGGAATCTAATGAGATATGCTGGCAAACAAATGTTGCTTTCCCTATAATTTTCTGGGCCTTGCTCCATGGATGACTACCTCTGCCAGAGCATGTTCGTGCTCTCCATTCCCCCCAGAGCCATGATATAGAACTTCTGCCAGGAATGGCCTTCATGCTCTCTGGGTTGGGCTCGCAGCCACAGAACAAAATGGTTGCCAGAGCATGCATGTGATCCTTGCGCTCACCTGGTCTCTTATTTCCTTTTCCAGCTATTACAGTATATAGAAATCCTGGAATTAATATTACAGAGCTGTAATGAGCACACATCCTTCATAGCACTTATTTGAATGATAAAACAATCTTATCTCTCTGGTTTAACTACTTAAGCCCCGTACCATTTTGTCTGGTTAAGGACCAGGCCACTTTTTGCGATTCGGCTCTGCGTCGCTTTAACTGACAATTGCGCGGTCGTGCGACGTGGCTCCCAAACAAAATTGACGACCTTTTTTCCCCCACAAATAGAGCTTTCTTTTGGTGGTATTTGATCACCTCTGCGGTTTTTATTTTTTGCGCTATAACCAAAAATAGACCGACAATTTTGAAAAAAAATCAATATTTTTTACTATAATAAATATCCCCCCAAATTTTTTTTCCTCGGTTTAGGCCGATACGTATTCTTCTACATATTGTTGGTAAAAAAAAATCACAATAAGCGTTTATTGATCGGTTTGCACAAAAGTTATAGCGTCTACAAAATAGGGGATAGTTTTATGGCATTTTTATTAATACATTTTTTTTTACTAGTAATGGCGGCGATCAGCGATTTTTATCGTTACTGCGACATAATGGCGGACACATCGGACACTTTTGACACCATTTTGGGACCATTGTCATTTTTACAGCGATCAGTGCTATAAAAATGCACTGGTTACTGTAAAAATGACACCGGCAGTGAAAGGGTTAACCACTAGGGGCGCCGAAGGGGTTAAGTGTGCCTAAGGTAGTGATTATTACTGTTAGGGGGCGTGGCTACGAGTGACATGTCACTGATCTCCGCTCTGATTACACAGAGCAGAAATCGGTGACAGTGTCAGTAGGCGAGCGGGGAGACGTTGTGTTTACACTAACATCTCCCCGCTCCATCCCTCCATGAGACGATTGCGGGGATCCCCGCAGCGATCGAGTCCGCGGGACCCACGATCCGACTCACGGGGATGGCAGCAGGGTCGCAAGCGGCGCGCATGCGACCACGCGGCAGACAGTTAAAGGGGACGTACAGGTACGTCATTGTGCCTGTAGGTGCCCTTCTGCTGACGTATATATGCCGTGGCCGGTCCTTAAGTGGTTAAAGGAAAATACTTTTATCAGGCAATAGGAAGGACTTATTTAGATAAGTGGGGGACTGCATCTTGCAGATACAGCTTATAGTTCTTTACTTTGGTTTTGCTTGTAGCACCCTCCTAACATAGGATGCTAGATAAATTTAGTTTGTGACTCCTTCCGCAATCAATAGAGCAGTGATTGTTTGTCCTGGTCTGTTCAGGGTTTTACAGGCTGGGAGTTTGATTGCTTCCTCCAGTCTCTGGAAGAAGCTTCCAAAGCTTAGGGAGGGAGATACAAATGTTCTAATTGTTTTAGAGTTTCCCATGCCCTAATCCCTCTCCTGTTAAATTTCCTTCAAGCAATAAATCTTAAAAAGACATCTCCTAGACTGTGTTATTGGATCTGGGGTGAATGGGCTGGTTCTTGTGGAGATGGGCAGCCTCTGTATTTTTAGGAAAAAACAGTTATTACCAGTGGTCCCTGTGGGGGGCAGAACTACATACTGATCTAGTGACACTCTCTCTTTATGTGCATTAATGGGGCCATTATTCCAAAACAACAAAGGTCAGAGCTGAATGGATGTTGGGTATAATGGAAATCATTCCTGTGTTTTTCTTTCTTTTTTTTTTGTTCAGTACCTATACTCATGCTGTGTGTGAAACTTTAGAGACTAGGGTAGGTTAGATGGTATAGGCTTTACTGCAGTAAAGGTCGCAAGTAGGGTACAGACACTAGAACAGGTTCTTCAGCTTTAGCAGCCACTGTTCTGGCATTAATTTTGTGTGTAGTCCAGTACTCAGGTAAAGTACAGACAGTAGAACAGGTTCTTCGCCTTTAGCAGCCACAGTTCTGGCCTTTACTTTCTGCGTAATCCAGTGCTCAGGCAATGTACAGACACTAGAATGGGTTCTTCAATTTTGTCAGCCATTGTTCTGGCATTCTTTTTGTGTGTAGTTTGATACTGAGGTACTGAGGTACTGTGGCTGTTGAAGCTGGACAGGGTGACCATAGCCCAGTGCAAGTTTGGGATTGCTATGATTGCCCAAGTTTGACATTCAATCACTTTCTTGCCTGAGGATGAGAAACAGGATTGCTACAGCTCAAGTAAAGGGTCTAACCAAACCTGGAACAGATGCTGCAAAGGGGCAAACAGAAGTATAGTCAGGACCAAGCTAGAGGGTTAAAACGAGAAGGATGCAGAGGAGAAATCCGAGCACTCTTTGATGGAGATGCAAACAAGAGGAAGGCTCGATGCTTCATATATGGTGGTCTTGCCCCATAATTCAAAATTTTTGGAAATCAGTACATGAGACCATCACCTTGATAACCTCAGAAAACCTAAGCTTTAATCCGGCACAATACCTTCTACACTTCAACTCTATCCCCAAGAAAAGATATTTAAAGTCATTGTCTATGTTCATGATTAACGCAGCTCGACAATGTATTCCTTACCACTGGCGTTCGAATACCATTCCATCAGAAACTGAGTGGTTTAGAAGGATAAATAATACAGTAAAAATAGAGGAACTCATAAGCATCTCTGAAGAAAATATTACTAAATTCTCAGGAACCTGGCTCAACTGGATAGAATTCAAAAACTCTGATGCCGCGTACACACGATCGTTTTTAATGACGAGAAAAATTAAATATTTTAAAATGGTCATTAAAAATGATCGTGTGTGGGCTTTTGAGCATTTTTCCCAACGGGAAAAACGCAGAGAATCACGACGAGAAAAATTGGAACATGCTCTAATTTTTCACGTCGTTTTTTACATCGTCGTTTTTCTCGTCACGTCGAGAAAAATGCTGTTTTTTTCAATGACATTAAAACCGATCGTGTGTACGCGGCATTAGACATACAAGACAATTATCAAGTAAGAACTAAACTAATTTATTAAAATGTAACCCCAAGGAATGTTGGGAAAAAACAGTACATTAGAAGTCCTGATCCTGCAATAATCCAATCCCTCACCCTCCCTTTTTTTTTTCTCCCCTTTTCTTCCCCCTCCTCTTTGTTTTCCTTCATTACCTAAAAGATAATGACCTCTTTAACAATTTTCATATCTGTATAAAAATGGTGAATTATAGGCTAAGTCTATACATATACTAATTGCTTTGTTCACAATTGTACTGTTACTTTATCTTGATGTAAACTGTACTACACCTCAGATGTTATCATTAACGTGTTTATTCGTTTATGTTTTACTACATTGTATTGTGATTTCATATTCACCCAATAAAACTTTGTGAAACAAAAAAAAAAAAACGAGAAGGTCCATACTTGTGCTTCAATAAAATATGTGTAAGGTTCAGAATAAATCCAAATGAAGTAGACAATAAAGAAGGCAGGCAACAGAAGACATGCAACAAATCAATGGCCTTAAGCTTTCAGGAGTTTCTGCCCTTTTTACAGAGTTAGCTAGACAATTGCGTATACACGGAGGCGATTTAGTTCGCATTTGCAGCGCTATACAAGTTCTCACTCACTCACATGGATGTGCATTTTAACCCAAAGCCTTAATAACTATTAACATACAGAATGGATAACATATGAACAATTGGTATGTGTGAACATTAACAACTTATCTTCACGGCCATATTCCTGCTCGCCAACATTGGCCATGGCATCATTTTGCTGATTGCCAGTAAGACAATACTGTGTATAATATAGTTTAAAGCTTTCGCTCTGCCTGCTATTGGAATCTTTATTGTGTTCTTAATGTTTCTGTCTTGGCACAGTGTATGAGTTTTTGTGTTGGTGGAACATTGTACTAGGTGTTTGGTCATACACCCAGAAGAAATCTGTTTGAAGAATAGTTTATGCCACTCTTCTAGTCATTGGTTCTGTTTGTATTGATACAGAGTAGACAACCTTTCTTTCAGCTCTTTATCTTCCCGAAAAGTGTGTATATGTGTGTGATGTGTGTATGTATTGTGAGGGGGTTAGCTCGGCAGCGGGTGTGTGTGACCCCCGGGATGGGCTCCCCACACAAAACAGGCCCAGCAAACGGAGGTTGTGGTTTTCAAAATCAAAAAAAGGTGCGGTTTATTTTCTATTTACAGTGACAAAACACAGCAAAGCAAAAGAAACATAACCAAAATAAATCCTGGTCAAGTTGACCTCTGACTAAACATACAGGTTTCCTAACTAACAACTGGGATCAGCCTAGTGCTGTCCTAGTCCCTAAGTCCCTGGTTTTAAATGTCCAAGCAAATAGCCACACAGGCTTTTTCTCACCGCACAGGGGTTCACTCTCCCTAGACAGTCCACACAGGTCTGGTTCCAGGCATGAGCTAACATCTAATGAAGCTGGGAGTTCTTATAGAGGCCTAAATGAGCTGACAAGGTTCAGCTGGTCTCCTCATCTCTGTCTGCACGACGCCCCACACTCTCCCTAGAGGTATGAGTCATCCATGAGCCCACTAGCCTTATACAACTCTCCACCTAGTTGTATAAGTCGGCGTAAAGCCTGAATCTGGGCGAAATATATCTACCCCCCTGGATGCAACCAGGTGACTTTACCTTCCTGCTGTCACATACCCCCCCCTCTTGTTTTAACCTCGGGGTTGGAACACCAGCAATCAGGCATTCATGTACTCGAGACAAAGCATCCACATTCCCCATTTGAACGCCAGGGCGATGCTTTACTGTGAAGTTGAATTCCTGGAGGGCCAGGAACCACCTATTCACTCTTCTATTTGTTTCCTTGTTTTGAGCCATCCACTTTAACGGAGCGTGATCCGTAACCATGTCAAAGTGCCTACCTAGCAGGTAGTACCGAAGGGAATCTAGAGCCCACTTCACCGCTAAACACTCCTTTTCAACGGTGGCGTAATTTACCTCATGGGACTTCAACTTCCTGCTGAGGTAAATGACTGGGTGCTCTTCCCCGTTCCAGACCTGGGACAATACTGCTCCTAACCCCACATCTGACGCATCACTTTGTACGACAAAGTCTTTAGAGAAGTCGGGTGAGTACAACACTGGCTGGCTACATAAGGCTTGTTTCAAGAATTGGAATGCTGCCTCAGCCTCGGGGGTCCATTTAATCATGACCGACCCTTTCCCCTTCGTCAGGTTAGTTAGGGGCACAGCCTTAGAAGCAAAGTGGGGAATGAATCGCCGATAATACCCAGCGATTCCCAGAAAGGCTCGTACCTGCTTCTTGCTGTTGGGACGTGGCCAACTCTGGATGGCCTCGACTTTGTTGAGTTGGGGTTTTATTACTCCCCTCCCAATGGTGTACCCAAGATATTTGGCCTCCTCCTGCCCAATGGTACACTTCTTGGGGTTAGCCGTAAACCCCGCTTCCCGAACAGAGTCCAGGACTGCTTGCACTTTTGGCAGATGTGAGGCCCAATCTGTGCTATGGACAATTACGTCATCCAGGTAAGCCGCAGCATACTTCCGATGGGGCCTCAGCATCTGGTCCATTTTCCGCTGGAATGTGGCCGGCGCATTCTGTAACCCGAACGGCATTCTTTTATATTGGAACGCCCCGTCTGGGGTTACAAATGCGGTTTTCTCTTTGGCCGACTTGGCCAGGGGGATTTGCCAATACCCTTTTGTGAGGTCAAGAGTCGTCATGTATCGGGCTGTTCCCAGCCGGTCGATCAACTCATCTATACGTGGCATGGGGTAGGTGTCAAATTTTGTAACTTTGTTCAACTGACGAAAATCGTTACAAAAATCGCCAGCTCCCATCCGGTTTAGGCACCAACACGATGGGACTAGACCAATCACTTTGGGACTCCTCTATCACCCCTAAGTTCAGCATTTTCTGTACTTCCTCCCGTATTGCCTCCCGTCGAGCCTCTGGGATCCGATAGGGTTTTAACTTCACCCTTTCACCGGGCGGGGTAATGATGTCATGCTCTACCCCAGATGTTTGTCCCGGCAGCTCAGAGAATACCTCCTTGTTGCGAAGCACAAACTCCTTAACCTCCTGTTGTTGGGGTTGTGACAAGGTGGCTGCTATTCCAACCTCAGGAATCACGCAACCAGTTTGAGCTGGTGACCAAGTGTCTGCGACTAGGGACTCTCTATCCCTCCTGGCTTTCAACAGATTAACGTGATAGATCTGTTCGGGCTTTCGCCTTCCTGGTTGTCTGACCTTGTAATTCACTTCGCTCACTTTTTCCATTATCTCGTAGGGGCCTTGCCATTTGGCAAGGAATTTACTTTCAACCGTAGGGACAAGTACCAATATCCTATCCCCCGGGGAAAAGGTACGGGTCTTGGCTCCACGGTTGTACACTCTCTGCTGTGCCAACTGCGCTTGGGCCAAATGTTCCTTCACGATGGGCATTACCTGTGCAATTCGATCTTGCATCAGGGCGACATGCTCAATCACACTCCTGTGGGGAGAACTCTCACTTTCCCAAGTTTCCTTGGCAATATCCAACAGCCCTCTTGGGTGTCTCCCATACAGTAACTCAAAGGGGGAGAATCCCGTAGAGGATTGGGGCACCTCCCTAATAGCAAACATCAAATAAGGAAGTAAACAGTCCCAATCCTTTCCATCTCTATCCACCACTTTCTTCAACATTTGTTTTAGGGTTTTGTTGAATCTTTCAACCAGCCCATCGGTTTGGGGGTGATACACAGACGTACGCAATTGCGTCACTTTGAACAATTTACACAGCTCTTTCATAACCCGGGACATAAAGGGTGTACCTTGGTCCGTAAGCAGTTCTTTACAAATACCCACCCGGCTAAAAACAAGAGATAGCTCTTTGGCTATGGTTTTGGCCGAGGTATTTCGGAGAGGGATCGCTTCTGGATAACGGGTGGCATAGTCCATTATAACTAATATGTACTGGTGCCCCCTAGCGGACTTGATTATAGGACCTACCAAATCCATGGCGATCCTCTCAAACGGGACCTCAATGATGGGTAGAGGGACCAGCGGGCTACGGAAATGTGGCATCGGGGCCAACCTCTGACACACAGGGCAGGAGGAACAATAATTTTCTACGTCCTTCATCACCCCCGGCCAATAGAATCTCTGTAATACCCTCTCTCGGGTTTTCTCTGTCCCCAGATGACCTCCAAGAATGTGCCCATGGGCCAACTCCAACACCAACTTCCTGTAAGGTTTGGGCACCACAAGCTGCTCAACGGTTTCTTCTGCCCTTTTTGCCACCCGATACAGTAGGTCCTTCTCTACGCTGAAGTATGGGTAAGTGCAGGTATTATCTGGGTTCACTAACTCGCCATCTATTTTCACTACGTTTTCCCGTGCCTTTATTAGGGCGGGGTCTTTCAACTGTTCTGTGGCAAAGTTTTCCCTGTGAACCTCAAGATCAGAAAACTCCACAGACGGTAGGTTTTCGTCTGAGGAGGTGGGCTCCTCTCCAGTTTCTTGAGTCTCCCCTGCCAATACTGATAAGGGAAATTCCGGAGAGTCCTCACCACTCTCAGGGGAGTTCTGGCTATCACATTCCTGGTACATAGGGGCACCAGTGAGGGGCTCAGGATCATCCCACAGTTCCCAGAACTTCGGAAAATCCCTTCCCACAATGGCGTCATGCGGTAACTGAGATACTAAGCCCACTGGATGAGAGAGGGTACCTTTGGGGGTCTCGAAACACACTGTAGTCACTGGATACTCTCGGGTGTCCCCATGCACACAAATAACAGCTACCTTGCTATTCCCAGAGACCTCTGTTTTAACTAACTCAGCCTTTATCAGGGTCACAAGGCTACCTGAATCCAGCAATACCACAACATTTCTACCATTAACACACATTTTGCATAAATGTTTCTCAGTTCCTCGAATGGCAGTGCATGCGACTGTCGCACACAGCGACTGACGTCTGCCCGTCAGAAAGTCACACTGCATGGGTTCCTCCACAACCGGGCAATTGGCTGCAATATGTCCCGCTTGCCGGCAGCGGTAGCAAACGATCCTTCTTGCCGCCTCTTGAGCCGCTGATTTCCCAGGCTGTTCTCGCCAAACTTGGGGTAGAGCTCCCACCCTCTCACTCTCTCCACCCTCACCCCTTGGAATCCTCTTATCCGCCCCTGGGGATGGTCTGGTCTTAGGGTGGAAAGTCCGAGTGTCTCTGGAAGAGGCCGTCAGGTTCTCTGTAGCCAAGTATTTCTCCACACGATCCACAAGACCATCGGCCGTCTCTGGGTCTCCATGGCTTACCCACTTTTGGATGGCAGTAGGAAGAGCTCTCAAAAACCGATCCATTACAACACGTTCCACAATCTTTGGTGCGGACAAAGTCTCTGGCTGTAGCCACTTTCTGCTCAGGTGAATGAGATCATACATTTGAGACCTGGGGGGTTTTCCAAGCTGGAAAGTCCAGTTATGCACACGCTGAGCCCGGACAGCCTGGGTGACACCCAGCCTTGCCAATATTTCAGCTTTTAGCATCACATAGTCTTTTGCTTGGTTAGGCTCTAGGTCATAGTAAGCTTTCTGCGATTCACCAGTTAACAGAGGAGCCACCAGTCCAGCCCACTGCTCCTCAGGCCACTTTTCTCTTTCAGCGGTCCTTTCAAATGTGGTCAAAAATACCTCTGGATCATCCTCTCCAGTCATTTTTGTCAATAAACGACTCACCCCAAAGGACGCGGTATTAGTGGGACGGCTTTCCTCACTGGTCTGCGGACGTTGCTGCATTACTGCTTCCATCTGTTGTTGTAGTCTCTGCTCTTGCTTCTGCAACAGGTCTATGAAGCGGGCCTCAGATTGCTGCTGGGCTCGTTGCTGAGCCTCCAGACTCTGTTGCAAAGTTGCGTTTGTCTGCTGCTGGGCTGCAAGGCTCCTTTGCAAACCTGCATTTGTCTGCTGTTGATTGGCATTTGCTAGAGCCAGCTGCTTCAGTATCTCCTCCATGCTGGCTTAAAAAAAAACTGCCACTGGTTCTCCACCAACTGTGAGGGGGTTAGCTCGGCAGCGGGTGTGTGTGACCCCCGGGATGGGCTCCCCACACAAAACAGGCCCAGCAAACGGAGGTTGTGGTTTTCAAAATCAAAAAAAGGTGCGGTTTATTTTCTATTTACAGTGACAAAACACAGCAAAGCAAAAGAAACATAACCAAAATAAATCCTGGTCAAGTTGACCTCTGACTAAACATACAGGTTTCCTAACTAACAACTGGGATCAGCCTAGTGCTGTCCTAGTCCCTAAGTCCCTGGTTTTAAATGTCCAAGCAAATAGCCACACAGGCTTTTTCTCACCGCACAGGGGTTCACTCTCCCTAGACAGTCCACACAGGTCTGGTTCCAGGCATGAGCTAACATCTAATGAAGCTGGGAGTTCTTATAGAGGCCTAAATGAGCTGACAAGGTTCAGCTGGTCTCCTCATCTCTGTCTGCACGACGCCCCACACTCTCCCTAGAGGTATGAGTCATCCATGAGCCCACTAGCCTTATACAACTCTCCACCTAGTTGTATAAGTCGGCGTAAAGCCTGAATCTGGGCGAAATATATCTACCCCCCTGGATGCAACCAGGTGACTTTACCTTCCTGCTGTCACAGTATGTATGCATATACAGCTTCAACTCAAGGTTTAGGATTGTGTCTATGGGAATGTTTGACCATTCTTCCAGAAGCGCATTTGTGTGGTTAGGCACTGATGTTGCAGTCTGCACACTAATTCCTCCCAAAGGTGTTTAATCGGGTTGAGGTTAGAACTCTGTGGGGGCCAATCAAGCTCCTCCACCCCAAACTCGCTCATCCATGTCTTTTATGGACCTTGCTTTGTGTACTGTGTTCAGTCATGTTGGCCAACCCCAAACTGTTCCCACAAAGTTGGGAGCATAAAATTGTCCAAAATGTCTTGGTATGCTGATGCCTTAAAAGTTCCCTTCACTGGAACTAAGGGGCCAAGTCCAACCCCTGAAAAAGAACCCCACTCCATAATGCCCCTCCACCAAATGATTTTGACCAGTGCAAAAAGCAAGGTCAATAAAGACATGGATTAGCGAGTTTGGGGTGGAGGAACTTGACTGGCCTGCCTGCACAGAGTCCTGACCTAAACCTGAACACTTTTGGGATGAATTAGGGCGGAGACTGCGAGCCAGGCCTTCTCTCAAACATCAATGCTTGACCTCACAAATGTACTTCTGGAAGAATGGTCACACATTCCCACAGACACACTCCTAAACATTGTGGACAGCCTTCCCAGAAGAGATAAAGCTGTTATAGCTGCAGACGGTGGGCCAACTCAATATTGAACCCTACGGACTAAGACTGGGATGCCATTAAAGTTCATGTGCGTGAAAAGGCAGGTGCCCCAATATTTTTAGTAATATAGTGTGTGTATATATTATGGCATACTATACCATACTCATTACGCAGCATTTACATAATACTGAACTGCTTGTCATCCACTACCTGAAGTCTAATTATCCAGTCATTACTGAATAACTACATGAGCTGTAGTAATATCTGGCCTGTTCCAGAAATGTTATTACTGTGACAAATTAAACTTAGGCCTCAGCTTTTGATGAGGTGAAATTCAAAACATTTTAAATTATACTAATAAAACTTACGAAATGTCAGCTTTGCCTGAACTTCTAGTCAAATGTCTCTTAAAAGTTGGAGACTCTGTGGACACTAAATTAATAATAGTTACCTTAGCAGAAGAAATTTGATATACTGGAGCAGACAGGGCAAAATATGTAAATATAGAACCTCGATATTTTTTTAGCTGTCATTGAAAGAAATTGTGTATAGTTAGAGAAATTCCATGATTGTTCCAAATCAGAAATGCAATGGGTTTTATGCAAAAAAGTTTCAGTAATTATAAAAAAAAAAAAAACTGTTCCTAAAGCAGTAGTAAACTCTTTTAAAAGAAAAAGAAAAAAAGTTTCCTCCTGCAAGGCAATATCATAATGTGCTAGTATGCACCGCTAACATGGAGGGGTGCTTTGACGATTCAGATTCTGTGTGAAGAATAGCTGGTTGTTAGGGAGCGGGCCGGGAAGCCGGTCGCCGCATCCTTAACAACCGATAACTCATCAGTAAAGTTGAGCGGACACCTGGATGTTCGGGTTCGACGGGTTCGGCCGAACTTCGGAAAAAAGTTCGGGTTCGGGACCGAACTTTAACCCGAACCCGGACCCGAACCCCATTGAAGTCAATGGGGACCCGGACTTCTAAGGACTAAAAAGGCTCTAAAAAGGTAATAGAAAGGGCTAGAGGGCTGCAAATGGCAGCAAAATGTTGTTAAGAGCATGGCAAGTGCTCTGCAAACAAATGTGGATAGGGAAATAACTTAAAATAACATAAAAAAAATAAAAATAAAAAATAATAATCTTGACCTAGGAGGACGAGGTCCATATGGAGTAGGAGGTTGAAGTGGCGGTGGATGTGGCTGTGTAGGTGGAAGCGGCGGTGGAGGAGGACGAGGTAGCCAACACTGATTCAAAAATACAACAATGGCTGTGTAATGCCGGTGATGTGTCGAATTATGTCCCCCGTCAAATAGTGTCCACCCTGTACTGCGCTTGCTCAGTATGTAGGACAAGGGGATTTCTAAAATCTCCCAAGACGAACGGCGCCTGCGTGGTGAGTTCAGGTGAAGGCCACACCATCCGTGGTTCAAGACGAGCCAAGTGAGGCCGTGCCCGAAGCGTGGCGATTGAACCGAGCCCGTGAGGGGCCCTGTTACTATGTGCTACCGTATGTCCACTTGGATGGTGGGGCTTGAACCTGCACTCACAGCGCAGGCGCCGTTCATCTTCGGAGATTTTGTGAATCTCCTTGTCCTCTGTACTGCGCAAACGCTGCGCCTTCGCAGTATGGGCCGGACACAATCCGATGGCCGGACAGTTTTTGTCACAACACCGGTATACATGTCTATTCTGCACAAGGTACGGACAAGTCCTGTGGGATCCATGCCTGGTTCATTTTAATGAACGTGAGCTTGTCCACATTGGGTCTGGACAGGCGGCTGCGCTTGTCTGTGATAACGCCCCCTGCCGTGCTAAATACACGTTCAGATTAGTGATGAGCCGAACACCCCCGGGTTCGGTTCGCACCAGAACCCGCGAACGGACCGAAAGTTCGCACGAACATTAGAACCCTATTAAATACAATGGATGCGAACGTTCGGATTCTAAAGTGCTAATTATAACGACTATTATCCATGTTATTGTCCGAAACAGAGTTTGGGAACCCGGGTTCTGCACCAGGGGACATGTATCAATGCAAAAAGAAGTTTTAAAAACTGACGTTTTCCGGGAGCAGTCATTTTAATGATGCATAAAGTGAAAAAAAAAGTCAAATATTCCTTTAAATATTGTACCTGGTGGGTGTCTAAAGTATGCCTGTGAAGTGCCACGTATTTCCCGTGTTTAGAACTGTCCCTGCACAAAATAACATTTCTAAAGGAAAAAAAGCCATTTAATACTGCTTGCGGCTTTAATGCAATGTCTGGTCCCGGTAATATGGATGAAAATCTTTAGGAAAAATGGCATAGCTACCCCATCAACCCCCCCCCCCCCCCCCCTACCCCAGCCCATTACCAGCCCCTTTGGGTCTTGTATGGATATTAAGGGGAACCCCGCACACAAAATAAAAAAGGCCCTATATACTCTGAACAGCCGTATACAGGCGGTGCATACAAGACAGGGACTGTAGGTTTGTTCTTATGTAGAATCTGTTTGTAATTTTGAACAGCTGCATTGTTTAAGTGTAGCTCCATGCCAAATTCCTTTTTTTTAGCTTTTTGGAAAACATAGGGAACGGTTATCACCCCTGTCACATTTTTTTTGCTGTCTGTGCCCCTGTTCAGAACATTTCACCTCACTTTGCGTCCCAATGACAACTGTTTTTGAAATGTGGTGTTTTTATTGAAACAAGGATTGGTGATAAAGCATCAGTAGAGAGGAGACACCTTTCTCCCATATTAATTCTTACAGGAGAGAATTTTCCTTCCAAGGGGTAGATTTCCTCTCACTTCCTGTTGTCTTCTTCCGTTTGCAAGTAGTAGTCGTTTGTAAGTTTGATGTTTGAAAGTAGGGACCTGCCGTATATACTCTGCAGAAATTGTCCCCTTAGGTGTTGGTGTTGGCACAACACTGTAAGCACTCACAGTTACTCTTGGTGGGTGCTGGAACGCCCTGCTGTCAACTATTATATCAGGAATTGTAATAACATATAATTGTTGATCAGTGGTAGTAAAAATTGGGCCTTTGATGGTGGTGCTGGTGCCACAACACTGTAAGGCCTGACAGTTACTCTTGGTGGGCGCAGCAATGGGCCCTGCTGTGAATTATTCGATCAATAATTATAATTGCATGCCCCTGTTGAACAGGGGCTGAAAAATTGGGCCTTTGGTGGTGGTGGTGGTGGTGATGGTGGTGCTGGTGCCACAACACTGTAAGGCCTGACAGTTACTCTTGGTGGGCGCAGCAATGGGCCCTGCTGTGAATTATTAGATCAATAATTATAATTGCATGCCCCTGTTGAACAGGGGCTGAAAAATTAGGCCTTTGGTGGTGGTGGTGGTGGTGATGGTGGTGCTGGTGCCACAACACTGTAAGGCCTGACAGTTACTCTTGGTGGGCGCAGCAATGGGCCCTGCTGTGAATTATTAGATCAATAATTATAATTGCATGCCCCTGTTGAATAGGGGCTGAAAAATTGGGCCTTTGGTGGTGGTGGTGGTGGTGGTGGTGGTAATGGTGCCACAACACTGTAAGGCCTGACAGTTACTCTTGGTGGGCGCAGCAATGGGCCCTGCTGTGAATTATTAGATCAATAATTATAATTGCATGCCCCTGTTGAACAGGGGCTGAAAAATTGGGCCTTAGGCACTGGTGGCACAACACTGCAACCCCTCACAGATACTGTACTTGGAGCACAGCAATGAGGCCTGTTGCAAAGTATTGCATCCAAAATTTTAATTACACGCCCCTGTTAAACAGGGGCTGAAAAATTGGGCCTTAGCCACTGGTGGCGTCACCCATAAACCAAAATGATCTTCCAAGCTATCATCATTAATCGTATCATTGAGGAGGAGGAGGAGGAGGATAGCCAGTCAACATAACAGCACAGGCACTCAGCATCAGCATCAGTCTTGAAGGGATGTGACATTTTAAAATCAATTAGTCTGTTATATCAGCATCAGGTGTGTGGTAGCTGGTGGTGATCCAAGACTGGTTCATCTTGATGAAAGTCAGTCGATCAACCGAGTCGGTGGACAGGCGCACTCTGTGATCCGTGACAAATCCTCCAGCAGCACTGAATGTGCGTTCTGAAAGAACGCTGGATGCAGGACAGGCCAGTAGCTCAATTGCATACTGTGCAAGCTCTGGCGAGTGATCCATCCTCAAGACCTAGTAAGCCAGAGGATTTTCGGTGGGGAAGGTGTCCAAGTCTGACCTTGCCCCTAGGTATTCCTGGACCATGTATATCAGACGCTGGCGATGGTTGCTGGAACCGATCATACTTTGGGGCTGCGGACTATAGAATTGTCTGAACGCATCGGTCAGACGGCCACCTTCCCCACCACTCCTTCTTTGACTGCCCGAAGCCTCAGCAACTCGTTGTCCAGGACCAGGAGTTTGTAACCTCCCAGTCTCTGGGAACGCGTTGCACAGACCTTTCTGCAAGGCCTCCCGGAGTTGTCTCATCCTCTGCTCCCTCTGCGACGGTAAGATAAGGTCCGCAACCTTACCCTTGTACCGTGGATCAAGGAGAGTGGCCAGCCAGTAATGGTCCCTCTCCTTGATCCGAAGAATACGAGGATCCTTCCGCAGACTTTGCAGGATCAGGGAGGCCATGCAGCGTAGGTTAGCTGAGGCATTCAGTCCGGAGTCCTCTGGGTCACTAAGGACGACATGATCCGCAGCCACCTCCTCCCAGCCACGTACAAGTCCACTGGTTTCTTGGGACTGTAAATCATCCCTAAAAGACTGCTGCTGATGATGCTGAGTGCCAGCCTCCACCTCCATGCTGACACAATCCTCCTCCTCCTCCTCCTCCTCTTCCTGTGCGATGGGTGGGACAGAAGGAACACTGTCTGGGTAAAGGGGGCCTTGAGAGGCAAGGAAGTCCTCCTCTTCCTGCCTCTGTTCTGCCTCAAGTGCCCTGTCCATTATTCCACGCAGCGTGTGCTCCAACAGGTGGACAAGAGGTACAGTGTCACTGATGCATGCACGGTCACTGCTCACCATCCTCGTGGCCTCCTCAAATGGTGCCAGGACAGTGCATGCATCCCTGATCATGCCCCACTGGCGTGGTGAAAAAAACCCGAGCTCCCCTGACCCTGTCCTGGTGCCGTAGTCGCACAGGTACTCATTGATGGCCCTCTGCTGCGTGTGCAGCCGCTGCAGCATGGCCAACGTTGAGTTCCACCTGGTGGGCATGTCACATATAAGGCGGTTCTTGGGCAGGTTCAACTCCTTTTGCAGCTCAGCCAGGCGAGCACTGGCATTATAAGATCTGCGGAAATGCACACAGACTTTCCTGGCCTGCCTCAGGACATCCTGTAAGCCCGGGTACCTGCCCAAGAACCGCTGCACCACCAGGTTAAGGACGTGAGCCATACAGGGCACATGGGTCAGTTGTCCCTGTCGGAGGGCGGAGAGGAGGTTGGTGCCATTGTCGCAAACCACCATTCCTGGCTTAAGCTGGCGTGGCGTCAACCACCCCTCGGCCTGCCCCTGCAGAGCAGACAGGACCTCTGCCCCAGTGTGGCTCCTGTCCCCCAAACACACCAGCGCAAGCACGGCATGGCATCTTTTTGCCTGCGTACTTGCTTAGCCCCTTGAACGCCTACGGAGCACCGCTGGTTTCGAGGACAAACCACAGGAAGAGGCCATGGAGGAAGAAGAAGAGGAGGGGGTGGAGGAGAGAGGTGTGTCACAACCAGTAGTAGCATTTTGGAGGCGTGGCGGTGGAACAACCTCCAACACTACTGCACCTTGTCCTGCATCCTTCCCAGCTGCCAAAAGAGTGACCCAATGGGCCGTGAAAGAAAGGTAACGCCCCTGTCCATGCCTGCTGGACCATGAGTCAGCGGTAATATGCACCTTACCGCTGACCGCCCTGTCCAGCGAGGCCAAGACATTGCCTTCCACATGCCTGTAGAGAGCCGGAATCGCCTTCCGTGCGAAAAAGTGGCGTTTGGGAACCTGCCACTGAGGAACCGCACATTGCACAAACTCACGGAAGGGGGCCGAGTCTACCAACTGAAAAGGCAGCAGTTGAAGCGCTAGCAATTTAGCCAAGCTAGCATTCAACCGCTGGGCATGTGGATGGCTGGGAGTGAACTTCTTTCGACGGTCCAGCAGCTGGGGCAGGGAAATTTGCCTGCTAGAATCAGACGTCGGTGTACTGCTAGCAGAGTGCCCGCAAGTACTTGGCTGTGACACACCTAATTCTACACCTTCATTCCTCTCAGAGCAGGTTTCAGAGAGGACTGAAGGTATAGTGGGGTTGGAGATCCCAGCTGATGCAGTGCAAGAAGAGGTCCGCTTTGTTCTTTGGTGTGGGTCTTTAAGGTAAGCTTGCCAACGAGCTGCATGGCAGGTCAACATATGTCTGATCAAGCATGTGGTGCCCAAGCGGCTGATGTTTTGGCCACGCGATATACGCTTGAGACATATGTTGCAAACAGCAGCTGTGCGATCTGATGCACTCGCCTCAAAAAAGGCTCACACCAAAGAACTTTTTGAATGACGGGCAGAGGCAGCGCCCTGCACAGGCGGAGCTCTGCGGTGTGATTCCGTCGGTGTGCTGCCCATGCGCTGGCCACTCAAGGGCATCCTGCCTCGTTGGAGATGTGCCTCCTCCTCATCCTCCTCCTCCTCCTCTCTCCTATTAGGCACCCACGTGGAGTCAGTGACCTCATCATCCCCTCCCTCCTCATCACTGGAGCCAATCTGGCAGTATGCTGCAGCTGCTGGAGCATGACTGCCAGATTGGTGTCCTTCTTGAGCATCCCCTCTCTCTGCTCTCACGCTACTGCCTTCCTCTAGCTGGGTATCATCATCAGATCCTTCGAAACGCTAGGCATCCTCCTGGAGCATGTACCCAACACTGTGCTCAAACAGTTCGGGGGACTCCTCAGGAGGATAACATGGTGGGTCTAGGGAAGGATTGACTAATGAAGATAATGATACCAGAGAAGAGGACGCTTTGGCAGCTGCTTTGCCAGTACCCTGAGCCTGGGTGAGAGAGGATGAGGAGGATGAGGTGGGCTTGGTCATCCACTCTACCAAGTCTTCGGCATGATGTGGCTCAACATGTCCAGCTGCCGAAAAGAAGGACAAGCGTGTCCCATGGCCATGTGCTGATGACAATGCACCGCGTCCACGACCAGCACTGTTGCCCCCAGACACAGAGCCTGCTTGCCCTCTTTTTTTGCCTCCTGACTGTCTGCCTCTCCTTGTTTGCCTTCCAGACATTTTAATGGATGGCCTGCAGGGAGATGGGAAAAAGAGCAATAAGGGCTACCTTCAGGTGTATACTGTGCAGGAGGCTTAGCAACAATGACACTGACACTGTCCCCTGCCTATCCTTCTCTGTCCCTAAACACAAGGATTTGCAATATGCTTCAGCAAGATTGGTTTAGCACAGAACAGCACACTGACAGTTTCCCTCACTGTCCTTCTCTGTCCCTACAAACAAGATTTAGCACAGAATAGCACACTGATAGTTTCCACGAGTGTCCTTCTCTGTCCCTAAACTCAAGGATTTCAAATATGGAACAGCAAAATTGGTTTAGAACAGAATAGCACACTGTCAGTTTCACTCACTGTACCTCTCTGTCCCTAAACTCAAGGATTTCAAATATGGTTCAGCAAAATTGCTTTAGAACAGAATAGCACACTGACACTTTCCCTCACTGTCCTACTCTGTCCCTCCCTACAAACAAGATTAAGCACAGAATAGCACACTGATAGTTTCCACGAGTGTCCTTCTCTGTCCCTAAACTCAAGGATTTCAAATATGGAACAGCAAAATTGGTTTAGAACAGAATAGCACACTGACACTTTCCCTCACTGTCCTACTCTGTCCCTCCCTACAAACAAGATTAAGCACAGAATAGCACACTGATAGTTTCCACGAGTGTCCTTCTCTGTCCCTAAACTCAAGGATTTCAAATATGGAACAGCAAAATTGGTTTAGAACAGAATAGCACACTGACACTTTCCCTCACTGTCCTACTCTGTCCCTCCCTACAAACAAGATTAAGCACAGAATAGCACACTGATAGTTTCCACGAGTGTCCTTCTCTGTCCCTAAACTCAAGGATTTCAAATATGGAACAGCAAAATTGGTTTAGAACAGAATAGCACACTGTCAGTTTCACTCACTGTACCTCTCTGTCCCTAAACTCAAGGATTTCAAATATGGTTCAGCAAAATTGGTTTATAACAGAATAGCACACTGACACTTTCTCTCACTGTCCTACTCTGTCCCTACAAACAAGATTTAGCACAGAATAGCACACTGACACTTTCCCTCACTGTACCTCTCTGTCCCTAAACTCAAGGATTGAAAATATGGTTCAGCAAGATTGGTTTAGAACAGAATAGCACACTGACACTTTCCCTCACTGTACCTCTCTGTCCCTACAAACAAGGTTTAGCACAGAATAACACACTGACACTCTCCCTACCTATCCTTATTTGTCCCTAAACACAAGGAATCCAGGATTAGTAAAGGAAAAAAAATGACACTGTCCCTGCCTATGCTTCTCTTTCCCTGCTCCGGAACACACTACACAAGGCCGCCGCGCTGGCGGCCTTTTATAGTGTGGGGCGTGTACTAAACCCCCTCAGCAATAATTGGCCACAGGCATCCTGCCTGTGGCCAATCATTGCTCTCCTCGCTGCCGGCGCTGTGATTGGCCAAGCATGCGGGGTCACAGTGCATGCTTGGCCAATCACAGCGCCTGGATGACACTGCGATGGCGTAGTGCATTGTGGGCCGTTCGCGTCACTCGAATTTGGCGCGAACGGCCCAAATCGTTCGATCTTCGTCGAACGATCGAACAGCCGATGTTCGAGTCGAACGTATGTTCGACTCGAACACGAAGCTCATCCCTAGTTCAGATAATACACTGGCTGCAGGGCAGGCCAGCACCTCCAAGGCATAAAGGGCAAGCTCAGGCCATGTGCCCAATTTGGAGACCCAGAAGTTAAAGGGGGCAGACCCGTCATCCAGTACGTGTAGGCCTGTGGACACATACTGCTCAACCATGTTGGTGAAATGCTGCCTCCTGCTAAGACGTTCCATCTCAGCTGGTGGTGCTGGTTGTTGTGGCGTGCTGACAAAGCTTTTCCACATTTCAGCCATGCTAACCCTGCCTTCTGAGGTGCTGCCGGTGCCCCGGCTGCGTTGGCGACCTCTTCCTCCTCCTCTGCCTTCGCCTTGTGCTTCCACCGTACGCCCGCTGTCAGGTGGGAATGCCACCAGCAGCGCGTCTACCAGCGTGCGCTTGTACTCGCGCATCTTACGATCCCGCTCCAGTGAGGGAATTAAGGACGGTACGTTGTCCTTGTAACGGGGATCCAGCAGGGTGGCCACCCAGTAATCAGCACCAGTTAAAATGTGGGCAACTCGGCGGTCATTGCGGAAACACTGCAGCATGTAATCGCTCATGTGTGCCAGGCTGCCCAGAGGCAAAGAAAAGCTGTCCTCTGTGGGAGGTGTATCGTCTGTGTCCTCTGTATCCCCCCAGCCACGCACCAGTGATGGCCACGAGCTGGTCTGGGTGCCACCCTGCTGTGAAAATGCCTCCTCCTCCTCCTCCATCTCCTCCTCCACCTCGTCATCCTCCAGAACTGTTCCCTTTCTGCCGGACAATTGTGTACCTGGCGTTTGTTGGTGCAGGAACCCACCCTCGTAGCCACTTGTGAAAGACTGCCCTGAAAGCCTTTGAAATGATCCCGCTTCCTCCTCCTCCTCCTCCTCATCCTCCTGTGCCACATCCTCTTCCATCATCGCCCGAAGCGTTTTTTCAAGGAGGCATAGAACTGGGATAGTAACGCTAAGAACGGCGTCATTGGCACTGGACATGTTGGTGGAGTACTCGAAACAGCGCAACAAGGCACACAGGTCTCGCATGGAGGCCCAGTTATTGGTGGTGAAGTGGTGCTGTTCCGCAGAGCGACTCACGCGTGATTGCTGCAGCTGAAACTCCACTATCGCCTGCTGCTGCTCGCACAGTCTGGCCAGCATGTGCAAGGTGGAGTTCCACCTTGTGGGCACGTCACATATGAGGCGGTGAGCGGGAAGGCCGAAGTTACGCTGCAGCGCTGACAGGCGAGCAGCAGCAGGGTGAGAACGCCGAAAGTGCGCACACACAGCCCGCACTTTCTGCAGCAGCTCTGGCATATTGGGGTAATTTAAGGAACCTCTGGACCACCAAGTTCAGCACATGTGCCAGGCAAGGGATGTGCGTCAAACCGGCTAGGCCCAGAGCTGCTACGAGATTTCGCCCATTATCGCACACCACCAGGCCGGGCTTGAGGCTCACTGACAGCAACCACTCATTGGTCTGTTGTTCCATGTCCCTCCACAACTCCTGCACGGTGTGGGGTTTTTCCCCCAAACAGGAAAGTTTTAAAACTGCCTGCTGTCGTTTACCCCTGGCTGTGCTGAAGTTGGTGGTGAAGGTGTTACGCTGACCGGATGAGGAGGCGGTAGAGGATGAGGAAGCGGAGTAGGAGGAGTTAGCAACAGGAGGCAAACTGAAGCGCCCTGCAATCCTCGGTGGTGGAAGGACATGCGCCAAACTGCTATCTGCCTCAGGCCCAGCCGCCACTGCATTTACCCAGTGTGCTGTTAGGGAGATATAACGTCCCTGACCGTGCTTACTGGTCCACGCATCCGTAGTTAGGTGGACCTTGCCACAGATGGCGTTGCGCAGTGCACACCTGATTTTGTCTCCCACTTGGTTGTGCAGGGAAAGGATGGCTCGCCTGGAAAAATAGTGGCAGCTGGGCACGACGTACTGTGGGACAGCCAATGCCATCAGGCTTTTAAAACTCTGCGTCTCCACCAGACGGAATGACAGCATTTCAAAGGCCAGGAGTTTTGAAATGCTGGCATTCAGGGCCAGGGATCGCGGGTGGCTAGGGGGGTACTTCCTCTTCCGCTCCAATGTTTGGGAGATAGAGAGCTGAACGCTTCCATGGGACATTGTGGAGATGGTTGGTGACCCAGGTGGTAGTGTTGCTGGCAGATGCTCTGTTTGCGGGGTGGCAGGTGCCACTGTCACTACAGAGGTGGATGAAGAGGCCGAGACTGCAGCAGAAGAGGAAGCAGGAGGAGCCAGAGACCTTTCTTGGTTTTTGAGGTGTCTACTCCACTGCAGCTCGTGCTTTGCACTTAGATGCCTGGTCATGCAGGTTGTGCTCAGGTTGAGAACGTTTATGCCTCGCTTCAGGCTCTGATTGCACAGCGTGCAAACCACTCGTGTCTTGTCATCAGCACATTGTGTGAAGAACTGCCACACTGGGGAACTCCTTGGACCTGGCTTTGGTGTGCTCGGTCCCTTGCTGCGTTGGGCAGTAGCAGACATACTGTCTAGCTGACAGACGCTCCGCTTTTGCACCCTGCTCCCTCTTCTGCTGTGCTGGTGGCTCTGTGCGACCACCGCCTCTTCCTCCAAACTACACTGGTCACCTGCATAACATTGATTCCATGTGGGGTCGAGGACCTCATCGTCCTCCACATCATCTTCCACCCAGTCTTCACCCCTGCCCTCCTTGTCTGTCTGCACAATTGCGAAAGCAGCAGCAGTTGGCACCTGTGTTTCGTCATCATCCGAGACGTACTGCGATGGTCCTCCCATGTACTCATCATGAAACATAAGTGGTTGGGCATCTGTGCACTCAATCTCTTCCACTTCTGGGGCAGGGCTAGGTGGATGGCCCTGGGAAACCCTGCTAACAGAGTCATCGAAAAGCAGAATAGACTGCTTGGCTGATTTGCAAGGGGGTGAGGTGAAAGACTGATGGACATGGGTTTCAGGTGCCAACTCTGTTCTTTCATCAGAAGAGCGGGTGGGAGACAATGTGAAGGAACCCGAGGCACTGTCAGCAACCCAATCTACTATCGCCTGTACTTGTCCTGGCCTAAACATTCGTACAGCCTCATTAGGCGCGACAAAATACCGCCGCAGGCTCGGTCGCCTACTCGCACCTGAGGAAAGTGTTTCACTTGTGCGTGTATCTGGCACAGATCCACCACGTCCTCTCCCTGCAACAGGAGCTCCACCAGCAGCACCACGACCGGGGCCACCACGTCCCTTTGACCTTCTCCTCATATTTTCAAAATTTAGGATCTTGCCCAAAATGGGTGTTTTTGGAAGCGCAGAACACACCCACAGTACGTAACCCCTGAATCGCACAGCTACAGAACTGCAGAAAATGCTATTAAAAAAAAAATTGTTTTTTTAGTATAGCAACGTAGGAGAAAACTATAAAGAAATTGTTTATGTCAAACACCTCAAAATATGTATAACACACTGCAAACTTTTTTTTGTGCCACTAAACGGCGTTTTTTGGAAGAGCAGAACACACCCACAGTACGTAACCGCTGAATCGCACAGCTACAGAACTGCAGAAAATGCTATTCAAAAAAAATTTTGTTTTTTTAGTATAGCACAGTAGGAGAAAACTATATAGAAATTGTTTATTTCACACACCTCAAAATATGTATAACACACTGCAAACTTTTTTTTGTGCCCCTAAACTGCGTTTTTTGCAAGCGTACATTAAAGTGCAATTTTTTTTTTTTGCCCTAAACGGGTCTTTTTTTGCACAAGCAAAATAAAATGCTTTTTTTTGCCCTATGGGTCTTTTGGAAAAGAGAATAATAAAGTGCCTTTTTTTTCCCCCTAAAAGTTAGATTTTCTCTGACACTGGGCTCATGGCAGTGTAAAAAGACTGCACTGCAACACAAATAGGTAGACCTATGCAGATCGCTGATTTTAATCTCTGAATCTGGACTCCTATATAATATTCTCTCTCCCTGAAAGCACCAACACAGGAACCTGGCCCTACACTACACTATCTCTCTATCTTTTCCCTCAGATTGTAGAATCAGGACTACCTCATCTATCTTTCTATCTCTCCCTAAAAGCAGCAGCAGCAGACTAGATCCTCTCCCTATCTATTCTGAAGCAGAGTGACATGTGTGCTGTGTGCCTCTAGCTTATATAGAAGCTGGGTCACATGTTGCACTGACCAATCACAGCCATGCCATTAGTAGGCATGGCTATGATGGCCTCTAAGGGCACACCAGCTAATCAAAAGGTGATTGGCTGGCCCCTGAAGCATTTCTAAATGCGTTATTAGATTGCCGAACCCGAACTTTTGGGCAAAGTCCGGGTTCGGGAAAAAGCTAAAGTTCGGTACGGACCCGAACTTTACAGTTCGGGTTCGCTCAACACTACTCATCAGCTGTCAGCTGCTGTTAGAGGGCTTCCCCACTCAGAGCTGAAATGTAAACTAAAGAATGCCGGCAATAAAAAAATTCTGAAAAAAAAAACGGGGTGCGCCCCCCCAATCCCTACCAAGCCCTTCAAGTCTGGTAGGGATTCTAAGGGGAACCCCACATAAAAAAATATTTAAACAGCGTGGGGTCCCCCCAAAAACCATACCAGACCCTTATCTGAGCATGCAGCCCGGCAGACCAGAAAAATGGGGGGCAAGCGAGCGCCCCCCTCCAGAACCATGCCAGCCCACATACCCTCAACATGGGGGGTGCTTTTGGGCAGGGGGGGCTCTGCCCCCACCCCAAAGCAACGTGTCCCCATGTTGATGGGGACAAGGGCCTCTTCCCCACAACCCTGGGCTGTGGATGTGGGGGTCTGCAGACGAGGGGCTTATCGGAATCTGGAAGCCCCTGTAACAAGGGGGCCCCTAGATCTTGCCCCCCTTTGCAAATGAGGGTACATATCACCCCTCACAAAATGGGTAAAAGGTGAATAAAGGCAGTACACAAGTTTTGGACAATTCCTTTATTTAACCACTTAACCACCGCCCATTGCTGAATAACGGCGACAGGGTGGTTCTTTAACTCTGGGAGGACGTTATATAACGTCCTCCCAGAATCGCGCTCCTGCTTGCCCCCTGGGGCGCGCACACGGTTGTCTCCATGACCGCCGGGTCCAGGGGACCCAGCGCATCACGGATCATGGTAAATCGCCGCTGATAGCAGTCGTTTACCACGTGATCGCTCCGTCAAATGACGGAGCGATCACTTGTAAACAGACCGGCGTCATGTTCCTCTCTCTCCCCTCTCTGTACCGATCGGTACAGTGAGAGGGGAGGGGGAGAGGGCGGATGGCAGCTGCACTGTGGGCTGGATCTGTGACAATTGCAGTCACAGATCCAGCCATCCATCCACCCATGCTCAGCCATCCCTGCCCATACTGTGCAATACCCTGCAAATACTCTGCCCATACTGTGCAATACCCTGCCCATACTGTGCAATACCCTGCCCATACTCCGCAATACCCTGCAATACCCTGCAATACCCCGCAATACCCCACAATACCCCGAAATACCCTGCAATACTCCACAATACCCTGCAATACTCCACAATACCCTGCAATACTCCACAATACCTTGCAATAGTCCACAATACCCTGCAATACTCCACAATACCCTGCAATACTCCACAATACCCTGCGATACTCCGCAATACCCTGCGATACTCCGCAATACCCTGCGATACTCCGCAATACCCTGCGATACTCCGCAATACCCTGCGATACTCCGCAATACCCTGCGATACTCCGCAATACCCTGCGATACTCCGCAATACCCTGCGATACTCCGCAATACCCTGCAATACTCCGTAATACCCTGCAATACTCTGCAATACCCTGAAATACTCCACAATACCCTGCAATAATCAGCAATACTCAGCAATACCCTGCAATACTCTGCAATAACCACTTCCCGCCCGCCGGCCGTCATATGACGTACTTGACTTTATGCAGGATATCTGAATGATGGGTGCAGCTACAGGCATCATTCAGATATCAGTTTTTTCAGCCGGCGATTCCCTACACCATAAGAACAATCATAGCGGCTGTTCCGCCGCTTGATCATTCTTACGGCAGGCGAGAGGGGACGTCTCCCCCTCCCGCCACCCTCCGGTGCTTCTACCAACTCACTGCTACGATCAAAGCCAGGATTGTTTTTTTTATTTTTTTTTATTTCAGGCTTCCCAGCTTAGAGATGAGATGTGGGGTCTTATTAACCCCATATCTCACTGTAAAGAGGACCTGTCATGCCATATTCCTATTACAAGGGATGTTTACAATCCTTGTAATAGGAACAAAAGTGATCAAAAAATTAATTTTTGCGGAAAAACGTGTCAAACTAAAATAAATAAAGTAAAATGAACAATAAAATATATATTTTTTGTAAAGCGCCCCTGTCCCGTGAGCTCGCATACAGAAGCGTACACATACGTAAGTCCCGCCTACATATGAAAACGGTGTTCAAACCACACATGTGAGGTATCTCTGCGAACGTTAGAGCGAGAGCAATAATTTTGGCCCTAGACCTCCTCTCTAACTCAAAACATGTAACCATTAAAAATATTTAAAACGTCGCCTATGGGGATTTTTAAGTAGCGAAGTTTGGCGCCATTCCACGAGCGTATGCAATTTTGAAGGGTGACATGTTGGGTATCTATTTACTCGGCGTAACTTCATCTTTCACATTTTGTAAAAAAATTGGGCTAACTTTACTGTTTTTTTTTTTAAGCACAAAACTGTTTTTTTCCGTAAAAAACGCTTTAGAACAATTGCCGCGCAAATACCGTGCAAGATAAAAAGTTGCAACGACCGCCATTGTATTCTCTAAGGTCTTTGCTAAAAAAACATATATAATGTTTTGGGGTTCTATGTAATTTTCTAGCAAACAAATGATGATTTTTACATGTAGGAGAGAAATGTCAGAATTGGCCTGGGTGCTCCAGAACGCCTGAAGGTGCTCCCTGCATGTTGGGCCTCTGTATGTGGCCACGCTGTGTAAAAGTCTCACAGATGTGGTATCGCCATACTCGGGAGGAATAGCAGAATGTGTTTTGGGGTGTAATTTGTGGTATGCATATGCTGTGTGTGAGAAATAACCTGCTAATATGCCAATTTTTGGAAAAAATAAAAAATAAAAAATCTTGATTTTGCAAAGAATTGTGGGAAAAAATGACAACTTCTAAAAACTCACAATGCCTCTTTCTAAATACCTTAGAATGTCTTCTTTCCAAAAAGGGGTCATTTGGGGGGTAATTGTACTTTTCTGGCATGTTAGGGTCTCAAGAAATTAGATAGGCCGTCAGTACTTCAGATGTGATCAATTTTCAGATATTGGCACCATAGTTTGTGGACTCTATAACTTTCACAAAGACCAAATAATATACACCAATTTGTACTTCTTTTTACCAAAGATATGTAGCAGTATAAATTTTGGCCAAAATTTATAAAGAAAAATTACTAATTTGCTAAATTTTATAACAGAAACAAAGAAAAATTCATTTTTTACAGGATTTTCAGTCTTTTTTCTCTTATAGCGCAAAAAATAAAAAAAACAACAGTGATTAAATACCACCAAAAGAAAGCTCTATTTGTGTGAAAAAAAGGACAAAAATTTCATACGGGTACAGTGTTGTATGACTGAGTAATTGTCATTCAAAATGTGAGAGCACCGAAAGCTGAAATATGGTCTGGTTATTAAGGGGGTTTAAGTGCCCAGTGGTCAAGTGGTTAAAAAAAACAATTTCCCCCGATGTAGATCCATCGTCACTCCCACCGCACCGCCAGACCGGGAAAAAAGACACCTCTACTGTTACGTTGTTGGTAGATGGATGTTAGGTGTTAAATTTAGGTGCTGCTATAGCCCTAATAGTGTCATTGTTTCCTAAAGTATTTTACATTCTGAACAATTGCCATTTTTGTTAATAAAATACTGTTTTCAACTTTTCTTCATCCCCTCATGCATCTTAATGTTGCTGATCTCCTCCAGTCTCATTCACCCACTTCCTGTCAAAAAACTCACACTCCAGTGTTGTTAGCACTGCTTTGCTCCTTGCTCTTGACCAGGCACCATTAATGATGCATGTGTCATGAATGCAAAAAATATGTGGTGGGACTTTAAATACCCTTCCAATAGACAAATAAATGCGTCAAAGAATATCTATCTATATATATATATATATGTATATATATATATATATATATAAAAGGGGGGAAAAAAAAGAAAATTTGGACAGAGAAATATGTAAATCAAAATAAAAACGGATGGACCAATCCAAAAGCAGCAGCTAAATGTGGGATATAACACAAAGCATGAATAGATAAAAGAAAAAGCCGCGCTAATTACAATCCGTGATTAAATAAAACCATTGATTGTAGGGCATAAGCTTAATCCAATGATTCCAAGGGCAGATGAATTAATTCAATATTAAACACCCCAGTGATTGATTCACAAACAAGTGCACCGCCACCTCATAGAAAACTCGCTTACCGGATAGCAAGCAAAAAAGGCATGTGGCTATAGCCCAGCCAAGGCCTTTGCTTGTATGGAAGATCCCAGGGATTCTGTATGGGTAGTGGTAATGACTCACAAGCCGGTAAACTATAAGCTCCGTACATGTTTTTCAGTAATCAGCCCAAAAAGAGAAGATAGACCATAGCGTGATACTGTCTAAATCATAATTTATTGTTCAATACAAATACTTACATTTTTTAAGTAAAAAAATCGCGCAGAAATATAAATTGTGACAGCAGGAAGGTAAAGTCACCTGGTTGCATCCAGGGGGGTAGATATATTTCTCCCAGATTCAGGCTTTATGCCGACTTATACAACTAGGGAGTTGATGAAGCCCAGCTGAGGCTAGTGGGCTCATGAATGACTCATACCTCTAGGGAGAGTGCTGGGCGTCGTGAGGCAGGGAGTTGATGAGACCAGCTGAAGCCTGTCAGTTCGTTTAAGGCCTCTATAAAAACTCCCAGCTTCATTAGATGTTAGCTCATGCCTGGAACCAGACCTGTGTGGACTGTCTAGGGAGAGTGAACCCCTGTGCGGTGAGGCAAAGCCTGTGTGGCTATTTGTTTGGACTTTTACTAAACCAGGGACTTAGGGACTAGGACAGCACTAGGCTGATCCCAGTTGTTAGTTTAGGAAACCTGCATGTTTAGTCAGAGGTCAAACTGACCAGGATTTATTTTGTTTGTTTCTTTTTGGCTTTGCTGTGTTTTTGTCACTGTACATAGAGAAATAAACCACACCTTTTGATTTTGAAAACCACAACCTCCATCTGCTGGCCCTGTTTTTGTGTGGGGAGCCCAACCAGGGGGTCACACACACCCGCTACCGAGTTAACCCCCTCACAGTTGGTGGAGAACCAGTGGCAGTTTTTTTTAAGCCAGCATGGAGGAGATACTGAAACAGCTGGCTCTAGCAAATGCCAATCAACAGCAGACAAATGCAGGTTTGCAAAGGAGCCTTGCAGCCCAGCAGCAAGCTCATCAACAAGCCCAGCAGCAATCTGAGGCCCGCTTCATAGACCTGTTACAGAAGCAAGAGCAGAGACTACAACAAATGGAAGCAGTAATGCAGCAACGTCCGCAGACCAGTGAGGAAAGCCGTCCCACTAATACCGCGTCCTTTGGGGTGAGTCGTTTATTGACAAAAATGACTGGAGAGGATGATCCAGAGGTATTTTTGACCACATTTGAAAGGACTGCTGAAAGAGAAAAGTGGCCTGAGGAGCAGTGGGCTGGACTGGTGGCTCCTCTGTTAACTGGTGAATCGCAGAAGGCTTACTATGACCTAGAGCCTGACCAAGCAAAAGACTATGTGATGCTAAAAGCTGAAATATTGGCAAGGCTGGGTGTCACCCTGGCTGTCCGGGCTCAGCGTGTGCATAACTGGACTTTCCAGCTTGGAAAACCCCCCAGGTCTCAAATGTATGATCTCATTCACCTGAGCAGGAAGTGGCTACAGCCAGAGACTTTGTCCGCACCGGAGATTGTGGAACGTGTTGTGATGGATCGTTTCTTGAGAGCTCTTCCTACCGCCATTCAAAAGTGGGTAAGCCACGGAGACCCAGAAACGGCCGGTAAACTTGTGGATCGTGTAGAGAGATACTTGGCTACAGAGAACCTGACGGCCTCTTCCAGAGACTCTCGGACTTTCCACCCTAAGACCAGACCATCCCCAGGGGCGGATAAGAGGATTCCAAGGGGTGAGGGTGGAGAGAGTGAGAGGGTGGGAGCTCTACCCCAAGTTTGGCGAGAACAGCCTGGGAAATCAGCGGCTCAAGAGGCCGCAAGAAGGATCGTTTGCTACCGCTGCCGGCAAGCGGGACATATTGCAGCCAATTGCCCGGTTGTGGAGGAACCCATGCAGTGTGACTTTCTGACGGGCAGACGTCAGTCGCTGTGTGCGACAGTCGCATGCACTGCCATTCGAGGAACTGAGAAACATTTATGCAAAATGTGTGTTAATGGTAGAAATGTTGTGGTATTGTTGGATTCAGGTAGCCTTGTGACCCTGATAAAGGCTGAGTTAGTTAAAACAGAGGTCTCTGGGAATAGCAAGGTAGCTGTTATTTGTGTGCATGGGGACACCCGAGAGTATCCAGTGACTACAGTGTGTTTCGAGACCCCCAAAGGTACCCTCTCTCATCCAGTGGGCTTAGTATCTCAGTTACCGCATGACGCCATTGTGGGAAGGGATTTTCCGAAGTTCTGGGAACTGTGGGATGATCCTGAGCCCCCCACTGGTGCCCCTATGTACCAGGAATGTGATAGCCAGAACTCCTCTGAGAGTGGTGAGGACTCTCCAGAATTTCCCTTGTCAGTATTGGCAGGGGAGACTCAAGAAACTGGAGAGGAGCCCACCTCCTCAGACGAAAACCTACTGTCTGTGGAGTTTTCTGATCTGGAGGTTCACAGGGAAAATTTTGCCACAGAACAGTTAAAAGACCCCGCCCTAATAAAGGCACGGGAAAACGTAGTGGAAATAGATGGCGAGTTAGTGAACCCAGATAATACCTGCACTTACCCATACTTCAGCGTAGAGAAGGACCTACTGTATCGGGTGGCAAAAAGGGCAGAAGAAACCGTTGAGCAGCTGGTGGTGCCCAAACCTTACAGGAAGTTGGTGTTGGAGTTGGCCCATGGGCACATTCTTGGAGGTCATCTGGGGACAGAGAAAACCCGAGAGAGGGTATTACAGAGATTCTATTGGCCTGGGGTGATGAAGGACATAGAAAATTATTGTTCCTCCTGCCCTGTGTGTCAGAGGTCGGCCCCGATGCCACATTTCCGTAGCCCGCTGGTCCCTCTACCCATCATTGAGGTCCCGTTTGAGAGAATCGCAATGGATTTGGTAGGTCCTATAATCAAGTCCGCTAGGGGGCACCAGTACATATTGGTTATAATGGACTATGCCACCCGTTATCCAGAAGCGATCCCTCTCAGAAATACCTCGGCCAAAACCATAGCCAAAGAGCTATCTCTTGTTTTTAGCCGGGTGGGTATTTGTAAAGAACTGCTTACGGACCAAGGTACACCCTTTATGTCCCGGGTTATGAAAGAGCTGTGTAAATTGTTCAAAGTGACGCAATTGCGTACATCTGTGTATCACCCCCAAACCGATGGGCTGGTTGAAAGATTCAACAAAACCCTAAAACAAATGTTGAAGAAAGTGGTGGATAGAGATGGAAAGGATTGGGACTGTCTACTTCCTTATTTGATGTTTGCTATTAGGGAGGTGCCCCAATCCTCTACGGGATTCTCCCCCTTTGAGTTACTGTATGGGAGACACCCAAGAGGGCTGTTGGATATTGCCAAGGAAACTTGGGAAAGTGAGAGTTCTCCCCACAGGAGTGTGATTGAGCATGTCGCCCTGATGCAAGATCGAATTGCACAGGTAATGCCCATCGTGAAGGAACATTTGGCCCAAGCGCAGTTGGCACAGCAGAGAGTGTACAACCGTGGAGCAAAGACCCGTACCTTTTCCCCGGGGGATAGGATATTGGTACTTGTCCCTACGGTTGAAAGTAAATTCCTTGCCAAATGGCAAGGCCCCTACGAGATAATGGAAAAAGTGAGCGAAGTGAATTACAAGGTCAGACAACCAGGAAGGCGAAAGCCCGAACAGATATATCACGTTAATCTGTTGAAAGCCTGGAGGGATAGAGAGTCCCTAGTCGCAGAAACTTGGTCACCAGCTCAAACTGGTTGCGTGATTCCGGAGGTTGGAATAGCAGCCACCTTGTCACAACCCCAACAACAGGAGGTTAAGGAGTTTGTGCTTCGCAACAAGGAGGTGTTCTCTGAGCTGCCGGGACAAACATCTGGGGTAGAGCATGATATTATTACCCCGCCCGGTGAAAGGGTGAAGTTAAAACCCTATCGGATCCCAGAGGCCCGACGGGAGGCAATACGGGAGGAAGTACAGAAAATGCTGAACTTAGGGGTGATAGAGGAGTCCCAAAGTGATTGGTCTAGTCCCATTGTGTTGGTGCCTAAACCGGATGGGAGCTGGCGATTTTGTAACGATTTTCGTCAGTTGAACAAAGTTACAAAATTTGACACCTACCCCATGCCACGTATAGATGAGTTGATCGACCGGCTGGGAACAGCCCGATACATGACGACTCTTGACCTCACAAAAGGGTATTGGCAAATTCCCCTGGCCAAGTCGGCCAAAGAGAAAACCGCATTTGTAACCCCAGACGGGGCGTTCCAATATAAGAGAATGCCGTTCGGGTTACAGAATGCGCCGGCCACATTCCAGCGGAAAATGGACCAGATGCTGAGGCCCCATCGGAAGTATGCTGCGGCTTACCTGGATGACGTAATTGTCCATAGCACAGATTGGGCCTCACATCTGCCAAAAGTGCAAGCAGTCCTGGACTCTGTTCGGGAAGCGGGGTTTACGGCTAACCCCAAGAAGTGTACCATTGGGCAGGAGGAGGCCAAATATCTTGGGTACACCATTGGCAGGGGAGTAATAAAACCCCAACTCAACAAAGTCGAGGCCATCCAGAGTTGGCCACGTCCCAACAGCAAGAAGCAGGTACGAGCCTTTCTGGGAATCGCGGGTTATTATCGGCGCTTCATTCCCCACTTTGCTTCTAAGGCTGTGCCCCTAACCAACCTGACGAAAGGGAAAGGGTCGGTCATGATTAAATGGACCCCCGAGGCTGAGGCAGCATTCCAATTCTTGAAACAAGCCTTATGTAGCCAGCCAGTGTTGTACTCACCCGACTTCTCTAAAGACTTTGTCGTACAAAGTGATGCGTCAGATGTGGGGTTAGGAGCAGTATTGTCCCAGGTCTGGAACGGGGAAGAGCACCCAGTCATTTACCTCAGCAGGAAGTTGAAGTCCCATGAGGTAAATTACGCCACGGTTGAAAAGGAGTGTTTAGCGGTGAAGTGGGCTCTAGATTCCCTTCGGTACTATCTGCTAGGTAGGCACTTTGACATGGTTACGGATCACGCTCCGTTAAAGTGGATGGCTCAAAACAAGGAGACAAATAGAAGAGTGAATAGGTGGTTCCTGGCCCTACAGGAATTCAACTTCACAGTAAAGCATCGCCCTGGCGTTCAAATGGGGAATGTGGATGCTTTGTCTCGAGTACATGAATGCCTGATTGCTGGTGTTCCAACCCCAAGGTTAAAACAAGAGGGGGGGGTATGTGACAGCAGGAAGGTAAAGTCACCTGGTTGCATCCAGGGGGGTAGATATATTTCTCCCAGATTCAGGCTTTATGCCGACTTATACAACTAGGGAGTTGATGAAGCCCAGCTGAGGCTAGTGGGCTCATGAATGACTCATACCTCTAGGGAGAGTGCTGGGCGTCGTGAGGCAGGGAGTTGATGAGACCAGCTGAAGCCTGTCAGTTCGTTTAAGGCCTCTATAAAAACTCCCAGCTTCATTAGATGTTAGCTCATGCCTGGAACCAGACCTGTGTGGACTGTCTAGGGAGAGTGAACCCCTGTGCGGTGAGGCAAAGCCTGTGTGGCTATTTGTTTGGACTTTTACTAAACCAGGGACTTAGGGACTAGGACAGCACTAGGCTGATCCCAGTTGTTAGTTTAGGAAACCTGCATGTTTAGTCAGAGGTCAAACTGACCAGGATTTATTTTGTTTGTTTCTTTTTGGCTTTGCTGTGTTTTTGTCACTGTACATAGAGAAATAAACCGCACCTTTTGATTTTGAAAACCACAACCTCCGTCTGCTGGCCCTGTTTTTGTGTGGGGAGCCCAACCAGGGGGTCACACACACCCGCTACCGAGTTAACCCCCTCACAAAATATAAAAGCAAACTCCCATCCTACGAGACAGCCTGGTGACGTCAGTACATAACCTCCTCCAGATGCGTTTCGTCATAAATATATTTATTTCATCCAATAAAAATCTAGATAAAAACTTTTACATGGACATCAATACTACCACTAAGGGAAGTGAAAGCATGGTAGTTCTCAGAGATTAGAATATGTAGGTCGACGTGTTTCACGGAAACATCTGCTTCCTCAGGACCTCATTTTCATGTACAACTGGATACTGGAATAACTCAAGAGATTAAAATACATATAAATCACATTTTATCCACATGTGAGATAATAATGTCTGACAATTGTTTACATATGAATAATAAGAGGCTATCCCCAAGGAGAAAGAGAGAAAGGGGGAGAAAAAAAGAATGCATGTGTCAGGACAATAATTCGGGAGCACAATTGGGAGACAATTGTCACCCCATAGCCCAGCTCCTAACTGTCTCTCATTTGGATGGACTGTCCCTCTTTTGTTATCAAATCCCTATGTCACTCTTCAGCAAGAGGTGATGAAAAAAAAGACATTCGTGGCAAGACCACCATATATTATTTTAATGAAAGCTGCAGATTTTTAAAAATCGAAAACATCCTATGAACTTACATTAAGATGTTAAAGCTCATATGAGATTTACATGATTGGGTTTTACACCTAGTTTACATGTTCAGTAATTAAAAAAAAAAACACAGAATTTCAGAAACAAAGTATTTTGTACAGTAATGCCGCGTACACATGATCAGAATTTCCGACAACAAAACCGTGGATTTTTTTCTGACGGATGTTGGCTCAAACTTGTCTTGCATACACACGGTCACACAAATGTTGTTCGGAAATTCCGAACGTCAAGAACGCGGTGACGTACAACACTACGACGAGCTGAGAAAAATGAAGTTCAATGATTCCGAGCATGCGTCAAATTGATTCCAAGCATGCGTAGGATTTTTGTGCGTTGGAATTGAATATACACGATCAGAATTTCCGACAACAAAAAAAAACGTCGCAAAAAAAAACGTCGGAAAAATTGAGAACCAGCTCTTAAACATTTGTTGTCGGAAATAACAACAGCAAATGTGCGATGGAGCCTACACACGGTCGGAATATCCGACCAAAAGCTCACATCGAACATTTGTTGTCGGAAATGCCGATCGTGTGTACGCGGCATAAGGATGGGGTCAGGTTGGAAGATTTTTGTAGCTCTATAGTGTAGTAAAACATAATAGTATGCATCAAGCTTCTAGGCCAGCCTGTTTCAACCAGGGTGCCTTGAGGTTTCTTCGGGGGTGCCTTGGCAAAATGCCTAAAAATTGCCCAAAAATGTATACAAGCCGGCATGTGGACGAAGCCTGCCTTTTAGATACACAAAGCCACAGGTTTTTATTGTGCACCATTACAAGCTTCTAGCTGTCGACATCCTAACTACCAATGGCATCACCAGTTAAAAAGAAGGATGCCAGGCACCTGCATTGCATCCTTCTTTGACCCTCCCATGCCTCTCTCCATCAGCGTTGGGGGTCACATTAGCTGAGGGACAAGAGAAACATTGGAATACTAGTCAGTACCAGTTTACAAATGTGCATTTGCTTTTGAAGAATAAATCATCTCTATCGTTCGGTGTCCTACTTGGGTGGATGTTGCTGTGTTATGTTAAACTTAATAGAACAGTTTTTACATTTTAGAATGGGGTGCCTCCAGACTGTCCATAATTTTTAAAGGGTGCCTCAAGACGGTCCATAATTTTATAAGGGTGCTTCGAGTCTTTCCATAGATTTATAAGGGTCCCTAATTTTTAAACCGTGCATTGACTGAAAAAAGGTTGAGAAACACTGTTCTAGGTACACATATTAAGCACTGCAGTGGCTACCTCAAATTTCCTAAACAGCCAGCTGTCTATATTACATTACTGCCATAGGAAGGGTGATGTCACAGAATTCTCACCCCACCCCATAATTATGACTCAAAAATGAATGAAAAATTCCACATGGATCTGCACTCCCACCTGTTTCCTGCACTGGAGAGGCAAAGAGTGAAACTGATGCTCATTAATACTCTCTGAGGAATGAGGATAATTTATTTTAGTCTTTTAACACCAGCGCTGACAGAAAGGCCAGCAGTACTCTGAACTCTTGACTTCCATTAAAGGTCAGTCCAGAGAGTTATGGTTGGGAGATTATTTTTTAAGGATTTTCTGGACTAAGTTTAATTAATACATGAATTATGAACTTTTATAATAGACAGTAAAACCTATTTTGTCTAAGGAAATGTAATATGTGATTTTTTATTTCATATACACATGAAAGCTGTAGTAACTATATAAGAGATGGAAGTGAGATTGTATTATGTTATGTACACAAAATCCAAACTAGCACTTCCACTATACAGCAGGCACCTAAACTGCTTGTTCTTGCCTTCACCTTGCATCTCTGCCACGGAACCCTTTACAAACAACAAAATTCTGCTTATGGAGCACACACACATGAAACACTGAAACACTTATCACACCACGAAACATGGATATAATAGCAACATAGTTTGATAGTGACAGGCTTGCAGGGGATTAAAACACTCACTGCCAGGGCCGGCCCTACCATGGGACCCGATGGGACCATTGGTCCCAGGCGGCAGGTTCTGAGGGGCGGCACATTGATGCCCATAAATACAGTGGTCCCACCCGATCGGACTCCGCTCCGCCCACCCGCTCCGCACTTCATCCCACTATGTGGATGGCCCGGCGCCGCTGCTATTGGCAGAGCAATTGTTGCCATACCCGCACAGCTGGCCACCCGCCCATCCTCTCTGCGGCTCCCCCCCCCCTTTGCTGCTAGCGAGAAAGTCAGCTGACAGGCTGACGTAATAGGGGGAGGAGCTTTCGGTTGAGCAGAGACCCCATGATGGAACAGGGATCGCTAAAGGCGTGGCTGACACTGAGAGAAAGTAAGTGTCACTAATCCCATCTCCACCACCTCTGCCTGTGTCTAACCTCCCCTACCACCTCTCCCTGTGTCTAATCCCCCTACCACCTCTGCCTGTGTCTAATCCCCCTACCACCTCTGCCTGTGTCTAATCCCCCTACCACCTCTGCCTGTGTCTAATCCCTTCCCTACCACCTCTGCCTGTGTCTAATCCCCCTACCACCTCTGCCTGTGTCTAATCCCCCTACCACCTCTGCCTGTGTCTAATCCCTTCTCTACCTTCCCTGCCTGTGTCTAAACCCCTACCACCTCTGCCTGTGTCTAATCCCCCTACCACCTCTGCCTGTGTCTAATCCCTTCTCTACCTTCCCTGCCTGTGTCTAAACCCCCTACCACCTCTGCCTGTGTCTAATCCCTTCCCTACTTCCCCTGCCTGTGTTAATCCCTTCCCTACCTCCCCTGCCTGTGTCTAATCCCTTCCCTACCTCCCCTGCATGTGTCTAATCCCCCTACCGCCTCTGCCTGTGTCTAATCCCTTCTCTACCTCCCCTGCCTGTGTCTAAACCCCCTACCACCTCTGCCTGTGTCTAATCTCTTCCCTACCACCTCTGCCTGTGTCTAATTCCTTCCCTACCTCCCCTGCCTGTGTCTAATCCCTTCCCTACCTCCCCTGTCTGTGTCTAATCCCTGCCCTACCTCCCCTGCCTCTGTCTAATCCCTGCCCTACCTCCCCTGCCTGTGTCTAAACCCCCTACCACCTCTGCCTGTGTCTAATCCCTTCCCTACCTCCCCTGCCTGTGTCCAATTCCTTTCCTACCTCCCCTGCCTGTGTCTAAACCGCCTACCTCCCCTGCCTGTGTCTAAACCCCCCTACCTCCCCTGCCTGTGTCTAAACCCCCTACCTCCCCTGCCTGTGTCTAATCCCTTCCCTACCTCCCCTGCCTGTGTCTAAACCCCCCTACCTCCCCTGCCTGTGTCTAAACCCCCCTACCTCCCCTGCCTGTGTCTAAACCCCCCTACCTCCCCTGCCTGTGTCTAACCTCCCCTTCCACCCCTGCCTGTGTCTTAAGAAATAGGATGAATATGTGGACAGCCGCACTCCAAAAACAAACGTTAAGGTAGCCTTTATTTAAAAATTGCTTAGTCATAGTTCCCAGTGCGAAACATGTCAGATGTACCCCCTTTTTGTCTGCTGTGACTTGTAGTGCTTTGTAATTTTTAAATAGACATGGTGAAGACGACTTGGTGAAGTTCAAACCGAGCATCAGAATGGAAAAGAAGTGTGATTTAAGTGACTTTGAACATGGCATGGTTGTTGGTGCCATACGGGCTTGTCTGAATATTTCAAAAACTGATGATCTACTGGGATTTTCACGCACAACCATCTCTAGGTTTTACAGAGAATGGTCCAAAAAAAAGAAAATATCCAGTAAGCAGCAGTTGTGTGGACGGAAATGCCTTGTTGATGTCAGAGGAGAATGGGCAGAGTGGTTCGGGATGATAGAAAGGCAACAGTAACTCATATACCCACTCGTTACAACCAAGGTATGCAGAATATCATCTCTGAGCTCACAATACATTGAACCTTGAATCAGATGGGCTACAGCAGCAGAGGACCACACCGGATGCCACTCCTGTCAGGCAAGTACAGGAAGCTGAGGCTACAATTCCCACAGGCTCACTAAAATCGGACAATAGAAGATTGGAAAAACGTTGCCTGGTCTGATGAGTCTTGATTTCAGCTGCAACATTGAGATGGTAGGATCAGAGTTTGGCATAAAAAACATGAAAGCATAGATCCATCCTGCTTTGTATCAATGGTTCAGGCTGGTGGGAGTGGTGTAATGGAGTGGGGTATATTTTCTGGGTACACTTTGGGTCCCTTAGTACCAACTGAGCATTGCTTAAATGCCACGGCCTACTTGCCTGTTGCCTGTTGCTGGAAAGTAATAGTGCAGCGCTACATATAGACCAGTAAAAACTGGACTGGTCTATATGTAGCGCTGCACTATTACTTTCCATTTTGTTTGAATTTGTCACATTCCAGTACAGCTGCTTCACCTCCCTCTTTAGGGTTGTTAATATTTATGTGTTTTTGGGTAGCGCAATTATTCTCTTTTTACTGTTGCCTGTTGCTGACCATGTCCATCCCTTTATGAGTACAGTGTACCCATCTTCTGATGGCTACTTCTAGCAGGATAATTCACCATGTCACAAAGTTTAAATCACCTCAAACTGATTTTTTGAACATGACAATGAGGTCACTTTACTCCAATGGCCTCCACAGTCACCAGATCTCATCCAATAGAGCAGCCGACAAATCTGCAGCAACTGCGTGATGCTATTATGTCAATATGGAGCAAAATCTCTGAGGAATGTTTCTAACACCTGGTTGAATCTATGCCATGAAGAATGAAAGCAGTTCTGAAGGCCAAATGGGGGTCCAATCCAGTACTAGAAAGGTGTACCTAATAAAGTGGACAGTGAGTGTATTTATATGGTCCTCTATACCAGGGGTCTCCAATCCATGTCCTGTGGGCCTACAGGATTGCATTTGTCCCACATGTAGGGTCAGGTTCCCCCTTTGATGGGGACATAATGTAATGGGGGGCTTTGATGGGGATCTTGACATAAGGGGCACTCTGATGAGTACTGGGGGATTCTGATGTAAGGGGGGAATCCTAAGGCAGATTCTGATATAAGGGGGACCATAATATAAGTGGAGCTATGATGGGGAACCTGATGTAAGGAAATACTTTTTTTTTTTTTTTTTTACTGAAGTCCTTTATATTTTGTTTTAAATCATATCATGTTTATTTCAAAAAAAGATCCAAGTTAAACATAATTATTTAGTGCCAGTTCACACAGGGACAACCCGACTTACAGCGCGACTTTGCAAGGCAACTTCACCGCGACTTGGAGCAAATTGCAACGCGACTCCAGGACAGGCGACTTTGGCTGTGGCCAATCACAGAATAATCAGCTCTGCGGGAGGGAGGGGTTTGCCTGGGTTAACTATTTTCTCTTCCTGTAAAGTTGTTTCAGTTAAGATGGAGATCCAACTTTGAAGGCGACTTCCATTGAAATCTATGGGTACAAGTCGCCTTGAAGTAGTACAGGAACCTTTTCTGAAGTTGGAGCGACTTCAGTAGTGTACAATAAGATGGCTCTCATTCACTTCAATGGAATTTCTCATGTCAAGCGACTTGGGGCGGCACAAGTCGGATCCCAAGTCACTGTAGTGTGAACCGGCACTCATTCATTTATTATTCATTGATTTAAAAAAAGATAAATAAACAGTGCTGAAGCTCAGTCTCCACTCACACTCCTCTTCTCTTACCTTTATTCCTGGCCTTCAGGAAACAGCAAACAGGGATCCCAGAGGCCATATGAAGGAGCTGGAGCAGGAGGACACAGCATGCACCTCCTTCCAGATCTCATCTCCTCTTCATGGCCAGCTCACTCCTCTGGTTGCTGGTCGACAAGAATAGTGACACTGCTGTGGCTACTTTTGTCAGGATAAGAGCAGTAGAGCCAGAGGGAAATCCTAGTGGCCTAAAGACCTGCTAGCAATACTGATTAGTCAGGATCCCTAGGGCCTAGTCAGATAATTCCCAGCTATGACAGTCAATGCCTGCATAACCCGTCACTTGGGGAGAAGGGTGGGGGTTATTCCTAGGTCCATGCAAATACCGGCATGAAAATTGGTATTTGCTGGGCATTGATTTCCAGCAACAGATCAATCAGCAAAGGAGAACACCATAAAGGGAAAATAGGCACCTTTTAGTACGTGTACAGCAGTAGCTGCTAATTTGGATTATGTCACCAAATAACTAAAAACAGAACACACAGCCAGCCATTATTAAGTAAAATGGAAAGTAATTTACCCCATTCCAACCTTTAGATGTGTAGCGATACCCCCAGTTAAGAGGGCTGCCTGTATGATTTTTGGGCCCTGTAGTGCACCGCTGTCAACCCCTGGAAATCGGCTCTAACCTCCCTTGGCACAGTTAGTAGGGGGTGGGGGTGATAGGACTGTGAGGCCAGTAACTCACAGCAGCACAGTCCTATGACAAGAACACACAGCAATATATTAAAACTTTCTTTACCTGTCTCTTCTGCAAAGTAAAGGACACAGACACCAATATACTTAACCCTTGTATGTTTACTTAGACTAGTGGGTAAGCAATGAAACAGGAATGTACATGTCATGTGCAGAGCCCTGCAATAAACAGTATTCAAATGAGCAGACAAGTATAATATGCTATGCGACTCTAACAGTCCCTTTTTCAGCTATTTCCCCTCGTGGACAAAATGGCGCCCAGGATCGTCTATGCTACACAGTCAGGCCTGACTGAACTAAGGAGAAGTTCTGTAGGGAAATCTTCGCTAGCAACGGTGGTGCACTTGAAGAATAGAATTTGTAATCCACCAATGTAACAGAGATACTGTTTCCGTCTATGAGCAGGTGCTCTCTTACCCAACCGGACCAGTCCGCGTCCGTTTCTTCCGTTGCTGTGTCTAAGTACACAGATCCCTCGACATCCGGGTCTTCGGTCCTCCTGGCAAAGGTGCAGTATCAAAGGAGAGACGTCCCTCAGGTTTCTCGGTGCGAGCGGAAGGCTCTTTGGAGAAAAAGGCCCAGGCTTCTGGCCTAAAGTCACAGAAGCTCAAGCAGCAGTTCAACTTGCTGGGCGGGCGGTGCCCAAAGAGAAAGACTGAGCTCCGCCTCTCCATTATAAAGTCCACCCCAGCAGTCCTTGCGCGGGGCAATGCACCCTGGGTGCCTTAAAGTGTACTGGTTAATGTAGTCTCTGAGGGATTAAAGGGCAATACCCCGCTACAGATGCATCAGCTGAAATACAGAAAAATGCTCCATATTTTTTTTTGCTACTATAGTAGGAAGTGAAGCCTTTCTATTACTATATTCCCATCTGTAGGTTCTGGACAAGAATCTAGCCATTGCAAACAATTCAGCAGTAAACCCTCACTATTCAATGGGGGCATGGGGGGGGGTACCTCTTGTGTATGCACTCATCAATGCCTAGGACCAGGCTGGGCCATGGTCACATGAAAGTCAACATTAAGGCAGAACCTCTGCTTAGAGATGAACTGTGTGCAGTAGTGCAATATACACAGTTCCTCTATAAAGCGTTCCATTCCATGTTACGACACACCTTCTTTGTTGTATGTTGTCTATAGGAGGGATACTGCTAAGCCCATGCTTTCTCTACCAGTCCAGCGTACCTCTGCCACCTCACCCTCAGTGACAAAATGGGGGTGCCGCTGTGCACCTAGCGTGGACCTCATGCATGCACTTAATTAATCCCTTCTGCTCTCCCTTACAATGCAGCTAGGTACTTGGTGTCTCCATACGAAAAGTTCAGTCCCAGTTGCTTTTTGGGAACTGACTGCTAGGGAGGGAGCAAGAACACTGACCCCCACGCCAACGGAGGACCTGTCACCTAAGCTAGGTACCACACCTATTGACCGGCTGCTTTACATTCCCACCAGTTCTTGGTTACTTGTGACAACTACATTCCTCCTCTGACTCTCCTGCCAAGTTAACCTTTCATAGTAGCTTTACTCCTTTACCCCATTTATGTGCTTTACATGCCCTGTTCTTCTGATACACCATGTACCACCATGCGCCATGCGCCTCTTTTCGATTTCTTCAGACCAGGCTTGAAACAGTTAATTAAACTTTACTAGAACACCTAGGAATATTACAGTAGAAAGTACAACACAGTCCTTCTGACTAACTACCCTGTGGCTGCTTGGGCACACCTGTACAGGTGTGAGTCCATAATTAGTAGAGTCCATTGCTGATGAATCCTTTTGGGGTGGCACTGAAAACCTCATTTTAGCCCGGCCTTCCCCCTGTTTATTTAAAGACTGGGAAAGAAGGACCCAAAAAAGCCCAGGAAACTGGCAACCCAAACCTTAACCCTTCTCTAGCCTGAGCAGTCTAAGTGTCAGAAGAAATATGCCCAGGCACATAGTCATGAGCAGACAAAGAATATCTATTAGCATGGCCACCAATAGATTGGTGCCTTGTAGGCTATTTAAACATCACTGCTGCACTGGGACTTTGCCTTATGGTCCACAGCATTCTGCTAGCCTGCACTGAAGATGAATGAGCAGGAGACAGAGGCTCCTGTTCATTTATAAACTGAAGCTTCGCAAACACAGTTTACGATGCTCAGTTATGAATGGACAGGGTCAATGATCACTGACTCTGTGCATTCGGAAAAGGAAGAAGCCAGTAAATGACAGATGTACTGGATCCTTCCACTGCTCTCCATCCTGACAGATCTGGGACAGGGGGGACCAGAGGAGGACACGGAGGGGGAATACGGAGGGGGAGCGGAAAAAGACCAGAGGAGGGCACGGAGGGGAAGCGGAGAAGGACCAGAGGAGGACACGGAGGGGGAGCGGAGAAGGACCAGAGGAGGACATGGAGGGGGAGCGGAGAAGGAGCGGAGGGGGAGCGGAGGGGGACACAGAGGGGGAGCAGAGGGAAACAGAGTGGGACTGGAGGAGAACATGGCGGGGGACCTTAGGAGCATGGAGGAGGAAACGGAGGAGGACACAGGGGACAGCCGGGGGTGATCAGTAATGTACGGCATGCCAAGCTATTCTGTAGCTGTGACTCCTTCACGTGATGTCATTGCAGCTTGCCCATTCAAACGGTGGAAACGGTTCAAATATATGCAGTGCATACTATCACATTATGACATTAACATGCGGGGAAGATCTTTTTTTTTTTTTTTAAAGTGGTTTACTACCGCTTTAAATGGAAATAGATAGTTCAATATGGAACACAACCTTGTCCAAAACAATCCAAACCATTAAAATCCACCTGATTGTTTTCTTTCCAATTTTACCTCAGGAAAAATTGTTAAATGCGATTGAGACATGTGTGGATAACTTTTATTCATATGCTATTTCTAAAAAGTAAAAAAAAAAAAAAGTGTAATCTACAGTTTCTGCGGGTTGGTATCTAGTGTGTATGGTGTAGGGGGAAGCAGAAGAATAAAATGAGATCAAGGGGAGAAGGGGACAACACTGAAGATGACATCAAAGGGGGACAGTTGGGGACACACATGAAGGCAGTTTAACATTTATGAGGAGGGCAAGAAGGTGGAGAACAGAAAGTTGAGCATGCTCCTCACAGTGCAATGAAAAGTCCTCTAGCACTCAAGGAAAGGATATTAAAGTACCTCCCTCTTGAAATGTTTTGCCCAGTGTTCATCAGATGCACTTGTAGCAATATATTTTTAATATTCCCCCCAGGCAGCAATAAATTCATATATTATTTAACATCCCCACCCTCCAGGCAGCAATAAGACATGCAACATCCCCCCCCCCTCTCCCCAGAAACCATTAAATATCATGACACCTCCAGGCAGCAATACACAATTTCTTCTCCATTCACTGTCAGCAATTGTGAAACACCCACACAAGCCAGAAGTATATATTATAGCCCCCCATACAGTAATATATATTATTACAACCTGCAGAGGCAGCAATAAATTATAAAACGTTTCCCTCCATCAGCAATACCAGTTTTAATTTTCCCTTTCTGGTAGAAATAACATAAAGTGCCTGTGAAGCCGTGAATAACTGTATCTCTGTGATCCGTACGCAGCTGCTATAGAGTTGGGTCCATTCCTAGGACACTTCCTACCTTTCTCTTCAGTCCCACTAAGCTCTAGGAGGGTGGCCATGTTAAGGTCTGTAAATATTACCAACAGTTGTACAACAATATCCCACACCACTAGAACCATAGTAAATTGTCAGTCAATACAATATCTACTGTCATCATAATTTTGTTACTACCACTATCCCCTATTACCAGAACCATAATAGAGTACCCAAAGTATTATAATAATAATAATATCTACCGCCCAAAGAATCATAACATTGTTCAACACCGTCAGCATTATAAGAAAAATGCTTCAAATATTATCTTCTGTCACAATAATAAAATTCTACATACATATCTCCTAGCCCCATAATATTTTCTCCCAACACTAAACAATACATGTGCCCTCAAAACCATAACATGCCTCAACACCATTTGCGTGCTTGTAACCACAAGTACGTAAATAATGTTAATTCCCATCATCAGCAACATAATAAAAACATTTAGCATCAGCATCATATTAATGTCCACCAGTGGCGCATAATAATGACATCCACCATCCCAGCACTATAATAATATTCCCCATTACAATAAAAATATCAACCCTCTATCAGCACCATAATAATACCTTTCACTACCAGCACTATAACAACATTTGTCAGCATTATAATACTATGTCCCACCAACAGAACCACAATACTAGACCTTTGATAACGACTGACGTCGAAACGCGTCAGTTGATTGGTCGCCGCTACGTCTACGTCACTTCCGGGTTCGGGAGCAGAGTGATGGAATGCACGGACGGTTCCTTTACACCACTTGTTACCCAGAAGTACGAGATATCCCCATACATTGCTTTTATTGTGGGCAGCTGGATCGCGTGCAGCATAGTATCATCACTGCATGAGGGTCCTCCTTGCCCAAAGTGTTTTTGGCAATATTTTTTCTATGTTTTAAGGAATTTTTATTTAATAAATCAATCACCGATTTACACTATGGGAGCCTACTTCCTATTTTTTCTTTAAAACCCTCCGGAGGAGTTGGTGTGGAAACCAGTGGAGGAAGAGAGCCATCAGTCCTTCCAACAGTAATACAGCGGGAAAACAGTGAGCCGCGCAGCCCGGATACCATCAGGAGATCACCCGGATACCCCCTGAGACACCCAATACCCCTGCAGGGGTGCAACATTCTGGTGAGTGCAAGCACACTCGGGGGGGGGGGGAGCACCACTGTCACCATATATCCCTGCAGGATAGCATGATCAGGAATTGCTCCAAGTCACGCTTGTTAAAAAACCTTTTTTCCTTCTTTGAACTGAAGTTTTTACATTTGTGAAGAAGCAGCGGTCTGAATATATTAGGGCAGTCACTACTGACCCTAAGAACAAACTGTGCGATTCAAGGGTCGCTCATTACCTGACCACTGATTTGTAACATACATTCTGGGACTGCCTATTGCGTTTATGATCATCTATTTATCCACTCTAGCCTTTTTCTGTTAGTTATGTTTTTGTTTTAGGATGGTGTTTTTCCTTATGAGTACAAGGACAGCCAAGTTATTGGATTGACACTCCATATTAGGATACCTATTATCACGAATTCACTTATCAGCACTAGCTGGAGAGTTTCAATATATATATATACACAATCTTTCACTATCATTGAGCCCACTCTTAAAGGGTCCTATACATTAGGGCTGAAGGAACACCTAGGATTGGCCCTATCCTCGTTTATCTGAGGATTATATGAATTTCACATGTGATGGGTTCACTTTGATTTGCTATTGCTTTTGCTCAGTTCTCGTTTTACCTTTATTATTTTTTACAACTGAAACAAACCACATATTCTCATCACAGCCTAAGAGCTTACACTTCACTGGCTTAACCTCAACTAAATAGGTAGTGCCACTACCCCTGTACCTTTTTTCCAGAACCACAATACTGTCCATCATCACATGAAATCCACAAAAATATTTTATTTCTCTGCACCATGATCAAATTCCTTAGAATTACCTCTAATTACCTACATTTTCCCTTATATCCCAAATCAGTCCTATAATATTACCCCCTAACAACAATATATTGGTGCCCCAAATACCAGACTACTATCCTAACTATGGACACAAATATTATTAGCAATTTGCACATCTACGCCACAATATTCTCCAGCATCAGCATCACGTTAATATTTCCTTAGCTTCAGCATATTTACAACATCCACCATTACAGCACCATAATAATATACTCCATCCCAATAATATGAACCTTCACTAAAAATATCTAGGAAAAAAGTTTGGGTTTGTCTCACTGAATGCCCAGGATTCATGACAGATTTTTAAGTAACAGGTTCATCTTAATGCAGACCACCACAAAAGGAAAAAATTATCTTCCTTACACTCAACCCGTTCTCCACCTATTTTTGCAGGAAATTGTAGCTTACAGAGGGCTAAGGACTCCCCTGTAAAAGCTCTGACTATCCAGCTATGGGCATTGACAGCTCATTGCTCAATAGGAAAATCATCAAGATCTGAATTTTGTAGGAACGTCTCCAAACAAAATTCCACTTTTCTGAAGTAAGTTGAAATACCCATTTTTTTATTTATATTTTCAAGTAAAGATTTTATTAAAGATTTTAACAGACAGTACAGAAAATACCAATATTAAAAGGACATGGCTCCAAGTACAGTACAGGCCATAGTTGGAGCCAACAAGGGTCTCCCTGTATAGAACTCAAATAACATTTCTGACATGAAGACCTAAAAGGGGTTGTAAAGGTTTAATTTTTACTTACCTCCACTGTGCAGTTCGTTTTACACACAGTGGCCCTGATCCTTGTCTTTTGGGGTCCCTCGGCGGCAGTCTCAGCTCCTCCCCGCAAGAGCTAACCCCCCCGGCGCGCCGCATCATTGATTTGATTGACAGCAGCGGGAGCCAATGGCTGCGCTGCTATCAATCATCCAATGAAGAGCTGGTGGAAAGCAACGCGGGATCGCGCCCACGGAGATTCGGGGCTCAGGAAAGTAAAACCATAATCCATAATCTCCGTACGCTAGGACTTAGTCGGGGGGAGGGGTAAGGAAAGGAAGGAAAATAAAAAGAGTATGGGGGGGAGAGGTGTACCGAGAGGCTAATGCGAGGAGAGGGGGTGGGATGACCACCAGCTACCCTCTCCATCTACTTCTGGTAGCGACATATAGTATATAAAGGCCATAGTGCCTTCAGATTGTATCTTCAAAAAGAATAAGGAACCATTGAACACAGGTTAAACTCTCTGTCTTGTATCAGTTCTTGATACCTTTGAGAGTTTTGATAATTAATCCATTCTTCCCATGTATTAGAGAAACTGGAGATCCTATCCTGGGTGGTGCATATCAGCTCCTCCATCGCTGCTATATGATCGATACGTGACGCCCATTCTTTCATTGAAGTGGTTTATTTGGACCTCCTCTGGACTGGTAAACATAGCCTAGCAGCGTTAATCATATGCATAGCCACCCACATATAGTATCTTTTCTGGGGTATTTTGGAAAGATGGAGGAGGTATTGTGCTGGTAAAAACCCCAGTAGTAGAGAGGAGATCGCAGTTGTCACGTCATGCACCTTACGCCAGTATGGCTGAATCAGTGGGCACGTCCACCATATGTGGAGAAAAGTGCCTAAGTCCTGTTCGCATCTCCAGCATTGATTTAAGACTGTTGGAACAAATTTATGAAGCAATTCTGGTGTCTTATACCACCGCGTTTTAATTTTAACTCAGATAACTCTGCATATATATGTAGTGATAGGTATAATTTAAAGCCGAATGCCATTAAACAACCTTAAGGTAAAAATTAAACATCATGTAATGCCCCTATAATTTTTTTACCATTCTTCTATGAAAAATTACTTACTATCTATTGCATCTCAAGCTTACATAAGCAGAAATCTGAATTTGCAGGCTTGTGTTTGCAGTTCTTATTTGTATTCAAAAAAGAAAGTAGATCTAAACCAGGAAAGAGCTCATCTCTTTAATGAAATGCAAGCTTTCTGTGCTCTACAGTATTTACAGTGGTGATCAAGCGTTGCAGCTTGAGCCTGCCGTCAACCGGTCTTGTTGAATACCCTCGCCTAGACTAGTCTTCTGGAGCCTGAGAGTGCTTTGCTACTGGACAGCCAATTGTAAGTGTCCATGTCACCCAGTCAGGAGCACCCAAAGATGGCTCCCCTCACTCTGCAGTGATTAAGACAGATGACTCTGGACTTGGAATGTCAGATGACTCTGGACTTGACTGGCTAAGGTCAAACTTTCTATAGGCATAAAGGTGTTGCAGTATCAGGTCCCATAGCTTTTGCATGGCATTGTTATCTTATTTCTGAAGGTCACTGGCTACTGTGTAGCCACCCTGCATGTTTGCGGGTGTCTAAATTTAGAACTCCTGTGTGTTAACTAACCTAGGACAGTTGTTAGCTGCTCATTGGGTCTCTCCCTTATGTTTTATAGTTGCTCCAGTACCCCACTGTTACCCCTAGGTGTAACTGACACATAGGGCCATAGTTTTGGGGCTCAGTAAATCTTTAGCTATTGAGTCTTTATAGCCCTGTTGGTTCCAACTAATAGTTTCTGCAGTGGTGCATGCTGGTGAGGTTATAAAAGCTCAGGGAGTGGCCTAGTGAGCTCTCTCTCTCTCTCTCTCAAGCCTTGGCCTGGGAAAGGTATGTCCATAGTTTGTACTGTGTAGGCTTGTCCCCAATGGGCCTACCATAGGTTTAGCTGAGCGGCCCTGCACGGTTGAAGAGGGTACACTTGGATGTAGAAGTGCCAGATGGATGTCTGCTGGAGGGGGTAAAGACTGCTGCTCTCAGAGAGTTCAGGCCCTTCTCTAGCCCAGGTGATGTCTGCTGGAGGGTGACAATGTGTCCACATTCAGAGAGTCCTTGCACTGCTTTGAAGCAATGTATCTGGAAGCCTGGTTGCTACTGGATACCTAACCCTAATACTCTCTCCCCATGAGCAGAGGTAAAATCCTAAAGTAACTGGCGCCCTTCCTTGTCATGTAACACTCTCTACTATGGCTACGGCTCCACCCTGAGGTAAATGCTAGCCCTCCCCATTGCTGGAGGTGAGCCCTCTCTCTCTCCCCATGCAGGATGGGTGCTACAACTGAACAAGTTTAAAGGTGTCCATACACACCTGGATTGTCTGTAGAGAAAGGTTATTTTATAGATTTTTGGGAGTCCCCAGCAACTTTCCAGATATTTTAAACTGAACATTTGGGATGGAAGATGAATGGTCCATACTGGTATGAATATGCTTATAATGCTAAATATCTTTTTTCTTTCATACTCTGCATAAAAAGAGCAGTTAGCACCCTGCAGGACTATCCTTACTTGTCTGATTTTGTCATTTCCATGGTCCTATAATTATTCTCCAAAAATACTAATTATTTAGCATATTGTTTTATATTAGCCTTTTAAAGAATAAATGTTACCTCTTACATATTCCGTCTAGTAAGTTCAGTTCAAGTAAGACATAGAACAAGTCACTCTTCATAAATGGGAATATGAAGTCTCTTAATATATTTTGAAGTGATTTACCAAATGGCAGAACGTCAAACATAGGAAAGGAGCCAAATTTAACGCTAGCCCAGTGTGTCCTTTTTTGAATGGAAAAGTAAGTTAGAGCTACAACGACCAGTACTCTGCAAGATAAGTCGTTTTGGCTCAGCTGATTTGCTATTTGAAAGAAGTACAAATGACAGCCCTTTAGAGCATGATGTTTGAGAGTCTCCATAACAAAAGAATGGATTATTAAAATGTATGTAAAAGTAAAAATATTCATCTTAAAAACATTATGTGTGTTTTCCTTTAGTCACCCTATGTACTTTGTTGACAGCCAAGGTTCACCCACATAACTAAGGTCATTGCAGTTTCCATATGTGTCCTATGTGAATCACCGAAGGAAAGAATACATACAGAAAATACTTTTTTCATCCCTTTAGAATTCTCTATGTTTCTGCATGAACGACTCCTAAAATGCAATTTGATCTTAAAGCGGAGTTCCGGCCACATTTTTTTTTCTTTTTATTGATCCGAGCATAATGCATTATTAAATTAAAAAACGATTACATATGTTTAATAGTGGATGTTGATAAAATATTTTTTCTGTACTCACGATGTTTGTACATCCTCTTCTGGCCGTTGCCATCATGATTGTGGGCATGAGAAGCCCAATCGATACCTCTTCCGTGATGAACGTTGGGTAACCAGCATGCACCTCTCGATCTCGCACATGCTCAGCCGTAGCGCCAATTCTTTCTAGAGTTGCCATAACAACGAGCGCCGATGGAGGAAGGTCCCGCCCTGATGTTATGGCAACAGCCTTTTTTTTGAGCACAGTACTGCCCACAGACTCCCGGGAAATGATGACTCACATTTCCCAGGAGCACAGGCAAAGGAGGGAGTGATGAGGAGCGTGGCAGATTAGGAGGATTACTATCAGGGAAATAGACATATCCCTAGACGCAATGGTGCAGGGATAACGAATCGGCACAGGCAAAGACGTGCTGATGCGCGTCAACGTACAGGGATGCGCGGCACCGTGACTAGGCAGATGCGCTGCGCCGTGACTAGGCAGACGCGCGGCGCCGTGACCGGGTGAACATGCATGCGCGACGGCGCACGCCCAACGTGATAGGATGCCTCAGCCTATTTAAACCCGCTGCTGACAATGGCGCATCGCTGGTGTATCTTCAGCTTGTCCTGTGTTCCTGAGTCCTGTACTACCTACTGTTCCTGACCTCCTGTGTACCTAACCAGCTTATCCTGACCTGATCCTTCTGACCCTCTGGCTTGACCCTTGGCTTGCATCTGAATTCTCCCTGTCTGCTTTCTGCATCTGACCCCGGCCTCGCTATTGGATCTGCTTATCTTGCTCCCTGAACCTGATCCATCTGACCTCTGGTCACCCTGATCCTGGACTGTCCTCCTGTGCATGACCCTTGGCTTGGCTTCCAACTCCGCTACCCAGCTGCTCCACTGGACCCTGTCTCCTGGACCGTCCAAGCACGCCTGTCTTTAGTTCCAGCTACCAGGCACCCGCGCTTCTGTGGGCACCACACCTGCTGTGTCACCTTCAGTGGTGTGCTGCAGTCGGCCACAAGGGGAGGCCTCCCAGCATCTCAGCCTCCTACCTAGTTCCTGACAATTACATAACAGGGCGTTTCTGGTAAGTATAAAAAAAAAATCCTCCAAATGTTTCTTAATAGGTTTTAAAAGTGTGTGATTATGTAAAAAAAAAAAAAATCAGGGTGGAACTCCGCTTTAATCTAATAATAACAATAACATGAATTATTATTAATATTGAATATTAGATAAAGCTGCACTTTGACTTGAATCTACAGTATTTAGAGGAGCAGATAACAAGACTTGGGATTATTCCAATCAGTCCAAGTACGCACTTGGATTGACACTAAAATTATAAAGGGTAAAATTGTTGGTAAAAGGTGTACAGTATGTGTATGCTGGTGGAAAAGGGGTTACTTTTACAGCCTGCCACTGACCACCAATGCTTGGTAATATTACTACTGCTGACCACTAGGGATGAGCTTGGGTTCATTTGGAACTGGGAATTTACTTGTCAGTGCCAAACCAATGAGCTGCGGGTGGAGAATTTCCCTTTGCACAACTGCCCGTGTGCAAAGGAACATGGATGCTCATGACATCATTTGACATAATTGACCTAATATGACAACATACAGTAGGAGCTGCTCCCAAAACAGGCTGATGTCATGGCTGGGAGGGGTGAAGCAGAGAGCGCCCAGTATAAATAAGCATTTAACTGACCCTGCAGAGTCTAATGCTTATGACATATCAATCTCTGAATTAAGAAAACACATATAATAGTTAAATAAACAAGTAGGGCAGTAGGCATGCACTTTTTTTTTTTTTAGCTTGACTGATTGCAGTGTCTAAAAAAATATGATCTGGTAACAGAATTTGATAGAACTGAAATAAAAAGGTCCATAATGGATGGAAAAATAAACTGCCTTTCAGTTGATCCCATGTACATGAAGATACTCTATTAGCCAAAAAAAAATATATATATAAACATAACTTAAAGAAATTACTTCATGGGATGCTTATTGTACCTTCATCATAATATCCATCTTATCCAGAAACATACCCCATGAGAGATTTATATAATAAAAATTTATATATTTTGTAAATCAAGTATTTTATTATGCATAAGCATTTAGAACATAATTAATGTCAAACCAGAGCCACGTCTCAATGTCAATTAATAATGTAAATTCACAAGGACAATTAATGATTCAAATAATACAAATAAAATTACAGCAAAAAAGGTGTCATTAAAGGACTGACACCTCACTTATAGTTGGTCACTCCATTCTATTAAAGACTGTTTGCTGAGTAATAAACAACTAAAGAAGTGTGCTGATTTATGCCTCTAGAAAGAAAAATTTATATTTTCACTCATTATTATTTTATTCCCTATTCATTGTATATTTAAAAAGACGCCTGCCAGTAGGGTGCAGCAGTAAAGATGTGGATATGATAATAACATATGAACTTTTTGTTTTTACTACGCAGCTCAAAAACCCAAAGTCCCCATGCCAAAAAAGTGAGCTCTCACTGCAATAACATGTAATTGGGTGCTTATTACATTTTGTCATTCATGCTAACTAGGCAGCCCCATATAAACTCTGGGTGTTCAAAATTGTGTAAATAACTCCATCTCTGATACATATTAAACACATTTGCCTTGCAACCACCTTTTTATATCATTTCCATTTTTTTTTTACTTATAAACTTATACATTTGGTAAAAATCTTTTTGGATTCCAGTTTCTTTTCACTTCTTACAGTTAATCAGTTTGGCTTTCTTTTGTTAAAAACGTAAGCCCCACTCAGATCTCTGCGTGTTATGATAACGGGAGATAAAATGTGCATTTGACTTTGTACTATGATAAAATATGGCAATGCCATTCATTTTAAATGTTAGCACAATGCATCTAGGCACCACAACATAAAACCTGTACATTTTAGCAATGTATTCTTTGTACCTTTAGATCAGTTTAGAATAAGGCTGACCTATAGGTACTGTAAAAAATCTCCTAAAAGTGCACCGTTTAGGAGATATTTACTGTATGCTGCCGCCCGTGCCGTTTCTCCAGAAGCCTATGCCATGACACGCGGCTCCGGCCAGACACACAGCCGGAGTCCGCGGCCCCCGGAAGGAAGATGGGCAAAGATGGATGTAGCCTTGAGCCTGGACGACGAGGGCTTCGTTTTCAGGTAAGTTTAACATAATGTGCTAGTATGCGATGCATACCAGCACAATATGCCTTTACTTTACAAGTAAGGCAAAAAAAAAAAAAACTGTGTTTACTTTCTCTTTAATGGAATGCATATTAACATAAAAATATTAAGACCTGACGTGTTTAGACGTGTGTTGCAAGTAAAATTAATAGACCTAATAGGTTTATGCAGTATGATTTACATACTGTGAGTGCATTGCATCAGGGCCCCATCCCTGATGAAGACATCACCACAGCACCCCCATTCATAGTGTGCTGTCATCATTACGTTAGCCCTGCGCTCTGTATTAGTGAAGCCCACCCAGCCCATAAAATAGGTGAAAAGGAAGAGTACCCTGGAGAATTACATGAGTGACCTGATGACTTTGAAAATCAGTTAGTCTGGTTGAAAAAACACACAAGTCCACCCAGTTCAACCAACAGAGAAAAACAAAACAAGACAAAACAGATCCTTTGAAAACGACCAATGGGCGGGACGAAACCGGTCAGGTGTCCACAAGTGGTGACATCATTTCTGTCCGGTTACTTCCGGTTCCGGTTTTACATTGTTTTTAATGTTTTAATATGAGTGGATTACCTGGAATTTTAGATTTTATACAATAAATATACAGAATTACGCTATATAGCTTCTTTTGGAAATGTACCCATCCCTGGAGGTTCGTTGAGGACAACACCTTTTGTAGCTGGAGTTACAGCCTGTGGGACCACAGAGCCCAGCAGTCCTCATAACGTTTGCACACTTCTCAACGGGATTCTGGGATTTCTGATGGCTCAGTGAGGACAACGCAAGCTGCAGTGATACAGCCAGTGGGACTACTAAGCCCAGCCACCCTCTCAAAGACTTCTGTTATGAGTGAGAGGGCACACAGTGGGGAGCACAAATTTTGCACTGATGTTTGTCTTGGCACTTGGCACTTTATACTGCACATCCGATTAAGTTGCACTGGAAAAACCTACTTGGATTCACATGAACTTTATATATTTATCTATTTGTTCACTGGAATTTATGGACTTTATATATTGTTTTTTTTTTTATTTGATATTAGTTTTTATGATCTATTTGGTCATGTATTAGTATAGTATATGGTAGCGCTCTTATCCTGTTCACATTTTTAACCACTTCAGCCCGGACCATTTTGGCTCGTTAAAGACCAGGCCCCTTTTTGCGATTCGGCACTGCGTCGCTTTAACTGACAATTGCGCGGTCGTGCGACGTGGCTCCCAAACCAAATTTACGTTCTTTCTTTCCCACAAATAGAGCTTTCTTTGGTGGTATTTGATCACCTCTGCGGTTTTTATTTTTTGCGCTATAAACACAAATAGAGCGACAATTTTTAAAAAATTACATATTTTTTACTTTTTGCTATAATAAATATCCCCAAAAAATATATATAAAAAACATTTTTTTTCCTCAGTTTAGGCCAATATGTATTCTTCCACATATTTTTGGTAAAAAAAAATCGCAATAAGCGTTTATTGATTGGTTTGCGTGAAAGTTATAGTATCTACAAAATAGGGGGTAGTTTTATGGCATTTTTATTAATAATTGATATTTTACTAGTAATTGCGGCGATCAGCGATTTTTATTGTGACTGCGACATTATGGCGGACACATCGGACACGTTTGACACATTTTTGGGACCATTGTCACCTGTACGCCCTTGTGCCTGTCCGTGCCATTCTGTCAACGTACATCGTCGTGCGGCGGTCCTTAAGTGGTTAAAGGAACATGCACTTTGAGAGCAGCAACCTTGAATGTTAGTAATCACTTATATTTATATTTAATTTTATTATCACCAATTATTCTTTTTCAATCACTTGTCTAGCGCAGGAATTCACGGTGTTATACACTATTTACCTAAAACACACACACACAAATCAAAAACCTCCATATACACAATCCTTTATCCACAATTGATCCAAAAGAAGGCTCAAAGGACACATAAAAACCCAATAAAACATGATCAAATTTGCTCCATCTGGGGAGAAAAAATTCCTTCCTGATCCCCCGAAAGGCAATAGAATATTCTCTGGATCAAATTTATTTGTAAATATTAATATCCAGTTATATTTGGTGCATTTAGGATACAATCCAGGCCTTTTTTTAAACAATCTACTGAGCTGGCCAGAACCAGCTCTTGAGGGAGTCTATTCCACATTTTCACAGCTCTTACTGTGAAGAAGTCTTTCCATATTTGGAGGTTAAATCTTTTTTCCTCCAAACGTAAAGAGTGTCCCCTTGTCCTCTGTGATGACCTTAAAATGAATAACTCACCACCAAGTTCATTGTATAGGCCAATTATGTATTTATACATGTTGATCATATCCCCCCCTTAATCTCCTCTTCTCAAGAGAGAATACATTTAGTTCCTGTAATCTTTCCTCATAGCTGAGCTCCTCCATGCCTCTTATCAGTTTGTTTGCTCTTCTCTGCACTTTCCCCAGTCCCCCAATATACTGTTTTACGAACTGTTGCCCAAAACTGAACTGTGCATATTCTAGATGAGGTCTTAATAATGATTTGTAGAGGGGAAAAATTATGTCTCTCTCTCTGCAGTTAGGGTCGCCACCTGTCCAGGATTCACCCGGACAGTCAGGGTTTTGAATCATGTGTCCGGGTTTCAGTCTGTCTGAAACCCGGACACATTATTCAGACTGGGCTGTGTCTCCCCAAGTAACTGAGATAGTTACACAAAACTGTTCCCATCTGTCTGGGGGCAGGTCCAGCATTTCTGGGGGAGGAGGGGGAGTGGTGATGATGTCAGCAAGAGCAGTTTGGTCACACCCACTGTTCCAGGTGTCCCAGAATTTTTATAATTCTATAGTGTATACTATGGGAAAAAAAAATTGCCCTGTGCCCCTAAAGCAGGGGTCTCAAACTGGCAGCCCTCCAGCTGTTGCGAAACTACAAGTCCCATCATGCCTCTGCCTGTGGAAGTTATGCTTGGAACTGTCAGCCTTGCAATGCCTCATGGGAATTGTAGTTTCACAACAGCTGGAGGGCCACCAGTTTGAGACCCCAGCCCTAAAGTGTTCGGGTTTGACTTGAAGAAAAGGTGGCATCTCTATCTGCAGTTCATACCTCCTTTAATATAACAAAAGATATTGCATGCTATTATTAAGCCTATAATCTACCAGAACACCCAGATCCTTCTTGTGCTGCAGTGCAGCACTTCCTCCTTTCTTGCCTAGGCCTTGGTGAGACTGATGTTGTGCTAATTTCCATGTATGTACACCTTGACCCAGCAAAGACCTTCAGTACATCTGCCATGTGTGGGTTTTACATGCACGTGTTAAGATGTGTATAGTTATGGGGGCCCACAATATCTAGTTGTCTGCGCATGTGCAGGGCTGTTCCCTTCAGCACATTTACGCACGTACCAGAATTTCAAATATGGCAGTGTCGGCAATGGGTGGGGTCAGCATTATAGGGACAGTAATATATAATAATATAAATTGCTGTATTTAACAATAGTTATACTAACTAAAAAAGATATATGATGCTGTGTCTTTAAAGGATTTACACATGAATAAAAGAATGAACGAAATACACCTTAATCAGCATAATTATTTTTTTTCATGACACAGCCAGCATTTTAAAGCAGGCTAAATCGAGAATAAATGCATTTACCAAACACTCTTAACCTGGCTAACAGTCAATGCAAAGAGATACTACATTGTCCTTGTGGTGCACGTTGTGGATTAAATAAATTTAGCTGAACTTTCCTTATGTCCATAAATTCTGCTACCAGGTTGCAAAGTCATATACTTTAATGCACACAGAAGTTTGGAACTCTGAAATAGCTTTCAGATGGAATTTTCATTTCAGCCTCACACTTCTGCACGACACCACCTGACCAAATCTGTAGAGAGATTTTTCTGTTTTATTATTTTAATAACATTAAGAAAAGCCTCAGTCCTTAGGATGGGATTGTTGTACCAAACTGGAAAATTCACGTCACTGTGTATGCCGGCAATAGTATCTACAATGGATTAGCCTAGGAGTGTGTGTCAACAGAACCCAATGACTCTCCTCAACCCATCAAAACCTGCGGCTGGCAAATGTTGCATTTTAGCTGCATTAAGCTGTTTCTAATGTTTTAAAAAGCTTATCGTGATTTTCTTAAATTCTAGCCTCAAGACATTGGATTCACTTCATAATGACATTTAATGCTTCCATTCTGTAACTAAATATATTCTCTCTGTGCAGTGGGAATATTGAACAACTGAGAGACATTTTACTCTTTTTTCTTGACTCATTGTTTTGTCCAGCGGTAAACCTTGGACAAAAAAAGCAAAAGAATTGTTTCCTCCTATTCTCAGTTTTATTGCAAGCAATTTATAACTTCTGTTTAACACCTTAATGACCAGGGGTCTGGAGTTTTTATATATTTGTTACCTAAAATTTGTCCAAAAGCACAGTACAGAAGTGCACAGATGGTGACAAATTTTCAATGTTTAGTAACAGTTACTTTATCAGCAACCAACACTTAATATCTTCCAACCAGTGCATTCATTTCCTCAAGACCATAAATTACCATTACTAGTAATTATGGGGCATTAATGTGTCATGGTTATTTGTCTCCATTGGACACACCATGTGTGCATGTCCACTTATTAGTTTGTGCATGTGATCACCTGTAACTACCGTGTTTCCCTGAAAATAAGCCTGGGTCTTATATTAATTTTGGCAACAAAAGACACAGTAGGGCTTATTTTCGGGGTAGGTCTTACCATGTAATGTGCTGTCTTCTCTCCCCCTCTCTCTCCCTGCCTAACAGGAATCCCCAGGGTGAACTGAGTTAAAATGCTTGTAAAATCCTATAATCCACTCTATTACAGTAGTATTTAATGTGCAATGTGTGTTTCTGTAATATAACTGTGCCAAATACATTCGTTATAGTGTTGCTCTGCGCTTCTGTGACCCGCCGGAACTCTCTTCCCCGCATTTATATTACAGAAACACACACATTGTACATTATATTCTACTGTAATAGAGGGGATTATAGGATTTTACAAGCATTTTAAACTAGGGCTTATTTTCGGGGTAGGGCTTATATTGCAGCTCTCCTGGAAAGTAGCGCTAGGTCTTATTTTCAGGGAAACACGGTAGTACATCTAATGCTTGCTTGTCAATTTTTCATGTGATGGATGGTTTGATCTAACTATTTAATCAGCTGGTTGTCTGAAATTATCATTTTATTGCAATTTTAGTTGGCATCAATCTGAAAACTTTTAAAGGTTTATTGGAAAAATTAAATAAAACTCTAAAGTGATTAAATTAGTTGGCTTGAACATGGGTAGGTTGATTTACTAAAGTCTAAGAGACTGTTTACTTTGTAATGGAAGTTGCACTTTGCAGAGCTTAGTAAATAAGGGGAAGCGCTGCTGAATTCCATCATCCAATCAGGCAAATAAGATGTGTGCAGATAATTTGAGTATATATGAATAATGAACATGAATAATAATATATAAATATATGCACTCATTTCACTCACTGACCTGATTAGACAAAATCTACTTAATTTTTTTTTTTTTTTTTTTGGTGTATTAAACGTAGTTTGATATAATTTATTTCATGTTCTTTGTATTTGTGCTTTTTTTCATTTGCTTTTGAGTATTTACAATTTATATTTTGTTTTTACTGTCTGTCTATTTTTCTTTCTGCAAAAAAAAAAAAAGTTCAATAATCAAGGGTCACAAGAACAGGTTCAGGATAATTGAAAGGAGCTTCCACAGTGCTCAATGGCTATTTAAAGACCATTGCACCCTTAAAAACAACCAAAGGCTTTACTAAAATGGTGAAATTTCAGTTATGCTAATCCCTATTAATTAATTATGATTTGGGTGGGGCCTATTTTTTGCCTATTCTTGGCAGATCAAACTGAAAATATTCAGTCTAATAAAAAATTACAATCAGAACCAGAGGGTTGGTGCATACTATAAAGTATTACAACCTCTGAAGACACCATCCCTACAACCAATACAAGTAGAACTTTTTTTAAGAAGAAACTGGACTCTAATGTGCCATACAGAAGGAACATACATAACCATAACAGCACTATTATACAAATAAGAATACAAGGACAGAGTCCATTTCATATCCATAAAATATGGCCATCTGTATTATAGAAAAAATAAATCTGACATAATCATTTTCAGTATATGCAACTATCTATTAGTGGTGTCTGGGCTTGGCGTGTTTCATAATTGGTTCTCTTCTTCAGGATCAATGCCTATCACATATATGTCAGAAAGTCCGTTCTATAATAAATTTGACTCTTAAATAACAGAAATTACATCTATCATACAACACAACATAATAGGACAAAGCAAAATCTATTATACATACATAATAAGTAAAGTGCCCCATGGCTCTAATCATTGCTATTCCCAGTAATGTTTCCATAGGCGTGCGCAGCCTATTGCATTAGGGTGTGCACCCCAAAGCTCAAACACACATGTGTGTGTGTATACATATTTTTTTAAATATATATACACATATACACATGCACTCTTATAAATAAAAGTGAACAAACATTTTAAAATGCATTAAAACATTTTTTAACACTTATCAATGTTAAAAAAATAAAATAAAACATTTTTTTTTTGTTACTTATTAAAACATTTTATTGTTTACACTAGTGGTTGAGGGGCAGGAAAACTCTGCAGCTGAGCCATTTTTTTATAACCCCTCAACCGCTACCACCTTTTAGCTGTAGAGGCAGCGGCTGGGCATGTTCACATGCCGCAGCTGCAATTATACCCCTTTTTGCTTTCAGCAGGTGTAGCACCCGTTGACTTCGACACAGTCAAGTGAATGACGGCACTCTGCAAGCTCCCCACAACTGTGTCCAGTGTGGAGTTCAAGGGGTTAAAGCAGGTGGTGTGGAGGCGATACAACGCCTCCTTGCCACCTCTAAAATGCTCTATGAAGAGTGATTTGTTTGCGTATCGCTCTTCAGAAATCAAAGCATTTGTGAATGTGCCCCTACATATGCCACAGTGCCCCCCCCCCAAATCTGAGTCCTCTTTTACATCAGAGTCCACAGCATTCCCCCTTACACCAGAATCAATAGTGTTACATCTTATCTCACAGTTTCCCCTTTTACATCAGAGTCCCCAAAATTCCCCTTTACACTGGGAAACCTGATGTAAAGAATGCTGTGGACTCTGGTGTAAAGGGGAACTTTCATATAAGGGGGTCTTTGGTCACTAGAGTCCCCAGCATTTCCTCTAATATCAGGATTTCCAGAGTCCCCACTTTCATCAAAGTCCCCTTTTATATACACTGTAAGGGGGGAAGGGGGGCTCTGACACAAAGGGGATCTCTTCAGACTGTGATGTAAAGGGGGGGGGATCTGATGTGAGGGGGTCTCTGGCTACCACAGAGTCCACTGAGATCCCACTTACATCAGAGTTCCCCTTTACCCCAGAGTCTGCAGAGTTCCCCTTTAAACCAGACAAAAAGTATTTCTAGAAGGGGGCAGTGGCTGCTGGTGCTCAAAATGTTTGGGGGGCGCAAACAAACTGAAAAGAAAACCCATCAAATTGCAGCCACTGTGCCCATCAAATGCAGCTACTGTGCCCATCAATTGCCCTCACTGTGCCATCAAATGCAGCCACTGTGCCATCAAACGCAGCCACTGTGCCATCAAACGCAGCCACTGTGCCATCAAACGCAGCCACTGTGCCATCAAACGCAGCCACTGTGCCATCAAACGCAGCCACTGTGCCATCAATTGCCACCACTGTGTCCATCAATTGCCACCACTGTGTCCATCAAACGCAGCCACTGTACCCATAAATTGCCGCTACTGTGCCCATCAATTGCTGCCAGTGTGCTCATCAATTGCCGCTACTGTGCCCATCAATTGCTGCTAGTGTGCTCATCAATTGCTGTCAGTGTGCCCATCAATTGCTGCCAGTGTGCCCCTCAATTGCTGCCAGTGTGACCATCAATTGCTACCAGTGTGACCATCAATTGCTACCAGTGTGACCATCAATTGCCACTATTGTGCCCATCAAATGCTGCCAGCGTGCATCCCCCGCCCACCCGGCACTTACCTTGTCTCGGTGGGGCAGCGGTGTCCTCCACGCTTCTCGATGTCTCCTCCCGTCCTCTCTTCCCGTCCTCTGCTATGATTGGATGCCTGATAGGTGTCCAATCACAGCGCCTGTCGTTTCAACCAATCAGGTGACAGGTAACAGACCCGAGCACCTAATTGCCTAATATTTATTCGCTTTCCTAACACAACGCTGAGTGAACAAGCGAGCGAGCGTCCAGCATGGCGCCCACTGTTCACCTTTTTGGATGCCTATTAGAGCCTATGGCTCTAATCAGGTGATCTAAAAAATACACCTAATTCAGGTGCCCGGCGCCCGAAAAGGAGCCGGCACCTGAATAGGGGATGGCAGTGGCGATCATAGATAGATCCATGCATTGAATGAATCTATCTATGGTGATAGACAGGTAGCAGGAGAGAGGGAGCAGCACCCGTGCGCCATTTATGGACACACCGCCACTGGGGGTCAGGTCAGCCATAGCAGCCCCTCACAACACAGATTATTTTACTTTATATGACCAACCCCCTTCCCCAGTATGTGTGTGTATTGCCCTCCCCTCAATGGAACTACAAATCCCAGCATAACAGGCTGGACTCCCATTTCTCAGCAGTTTTGCTGGTCCTCCACACACACACACAGTGTGACTTGTGCTGCAGGAGAGAACATCCTCTCTCCCTCCCTGCCTGATGTAGTGCCGCACACACACTGCCAGAGTCTGTGCCCCCACTCTCTCCTTACCAGTGATATCTCCTGAGTCCCATATCCTGGCGGGTCTCCTTCATTGTTGGCACTCACTGCAGGGCGGAAGTGGGGAGGCGGGGCACTCGGAGGCGGAGCAGGGAGGAGAAAGTTACATCCTCCGCCTCTGCCTGGGACAGTCCTGGAATAGTTTTCTCGGCGGCGGACAAAGGGCAGTGGTGGGCTGCGGAAGCCCCACGGTGGCAGCGGGCAGGGCTGGTTTAGATGACAAAATCAGTGGGGTTAATCCAGCCCTGATGCTATGTCTATAGTTTCGGCTACAACATCCCTGACAGCATCCCTATTCAGCTATCAGGGATGCTGTAGCCGGAACTATAGAAGTAGCATCGGAAAATACGGCCACCTGCCTGCTCACTCCGCGATCAGTGGCTGCACTCACAAGAGTTACACAGCCAACAAAATGAAGGTCCCCGTCGCAGAGTACCAGCGCTGCCATTGTTCTTAACCAGAGGTGCCGAAATAGAGATCCTGCACATTCCCCTGGCAAAAAAGTCCTGGGGTGTGTTGGATGTGCCTGGGCATTAGGGTGTGCCCAGGCACACGCAGCACACCCCGTGCACACGCCTATGAATGTTTCCCCTCCCTTAATCCACTAAGCGGGAATTGTTCCCCATCTTCCTAATCATCACTAGTCCCAGCTTTGCCCGCCACCTCCACTAAAGGGAATTGCATTTCTGTAATTTAAACTAGCCCCAGCTATGACCATCCCCATGATTCCTTATGCAATGTCACAATAGAAATATGTGAGCCTTCACATTTGGTTCTTTATCTAGGTCAATGGAAACAACAATACAGCCCAATGCCTGCGATATTTCTCACATCAAATTTTTGCCCCAAAAATAAAAATCATTTTAAGGATTATCCCTAATTTTATTTGTTTATTTTATTTAAAGTCTCCATCTGTTACACCCTCAACATAAATTACTTGACTACTTGCCAACCAACGTACAAGTAGTCATGTAATTATTGGAAGCACATGTTCATTAGTGAAGCTGGCAACGTCTCAGTAACCACTGTCCGACTCTAACATTAGATTCCATTATGTTCCAGACAACAGGACAGTGTAGGACAGATTTTGGGCATGAGAACAAACAGACTCATTTCACAGAATCCAAATTTGAAACTGAGAGAAATGTGATCCATTTTCTATCTACGCATAAATATTCATGCCTGGTTTCTCCCAGGTCATGTTTAATAAAAATACATATTTTATGTGGTTTTCAAAAGATTTATGGTTATCTCTTTTAGCTAATAAATGCAACATATTCTGGTTATTAAATAGGTTAATCACTTTCAGTCCCAAGAGAGCATATTTCATACAGTATTTAGTATTATTTGATAAAGAAAGCATAGGGGACCTTACTTTCTGCTATTTTCTTAACACAGAAAACATTATTTTAAAGGGAAACTCCAATTAATTGGATTGCTGCAGTTTTTCATGTGCAATGTGTCTGCTTTTCTTGAAATGTAAATCACTTTTTGAGAATACAATTATTTCTCTAATACAGACATTCTCAACTGGAGTTCCATGGAAACTCGGGGTTCCTCCAGAGGTTGCTAGAGGTTCCTTGAGCTGTGACTGATTGACCTTCCATTTAATGGTGCCTGCATAATTCCTGAGCCAGTGGCACTTGGCAGAACCTTTTTATTGATCAACAATTTAAGAAGCGTTCATCAAACTGACCTGCCACCCCCACCCCATATAGGGGACATTGTTTGTATGCAATGACCACCAATCTATTAGGCCTTCTAGCTTAAGGTGACCAGATTTTTTTAATGAAATCCGGGGACATTGTTATTTTTACTAGTAATGGCGGCAATCAGCGACTCTCTGCCCGTCGCCGCTCACCTCACAGCCTGTCAAGTCTTACTCTCCAGGCCCCGGCTACTACTGGGTGGGGAGCGGAGGAAGATCACTCCACCAGGGAAGACAAGGAGATAAGCAGACAGGCGGCTGGCCGGGACTTGAGCCAAAGCAGAAGAACATGCAAGCGGAGCTGAATGGGCATGCACCCGAAACTGAAGAAATATTCCCTCCGCTCCGACCAGCACATGATCATCAGAAAGGGGCACAGAAAATGGAAAAAAATACACACCCCCTTAAGCTAGGAGGAGCAGCGGAGCTGGGGTGTGCAATTCAGATTTTTTTTTTAATTCTGCACTGACTGTTTTTGAAATTACCCCAACCCCTGTTCAAATCCAATCTGGGGACAAAACTGGGGACAGACTTGGTCCGGGGACAGTGTCCTCAATCCGGGGACTGTCCCCTGAAACCGGGGATGTCTGGTCACCCTATTCTAGCTAGTGACCACTAATGTAAGGAGCATTCTTTACACAGACCACCAATCTAAAGAACATTCTTCCCTCTGACCAGGGATGAGCCGAACACCCCCCTGTTCGGTTCGCACCAGAACCTGCGAACAGACAGAATGTTTGCGTGAACTTTAGAACCCTATTAAATACAATGGACTCGAACGTTCGAAATCTAAAGTGCTAATTATAAAGGCTAATATGCAAGTTATTGTCCTAAAAAGTGTTTGGGGACCCGGGTCCTGCCCCAGGGGACGTGTATTAATGCAAAAAGAAGTTTTAAAAACGGCCGTTTTTTCGGGAGCAGTGATTTGAATAATGCTTAAAATGAAAAAATAAAAGTGAAATATTCCTTTAAATTGTGTACCTGGGGGGTGTGTATGATATGCATGTAAAGTGGTGCTTGTTTCCCGTGCTTAGAACTGTCCCTGCATAAAATGTCATTTTTGAAGGAAAAAAAGTCATTTAAAACTCACTCACCAATGACGTAGGCGGGGTCTGACATACCGAGGGAGCGGACCTGATGGGGAACTTCCTTCACTGTAATACATGTATAGACCCGCCCCTTCTCATGTTCCGCATCAGGTCCTCAGCCTTACACCTAGTCATTGGCTGAGCGGACCTGATGGGGAACTTTAGAAGGGGCGGGTCTATACATGTAATAGACTGCGGAGGAAGTTCCCCATCAGGTCCGCTCAGGCTCAGCCAATGACGGACAGCGCTGGTCATCGGATCGCCGCGGGACACTGGATTTCACCGCTGGAATGTTTTTTTTTTTTTAATAAAGGACTTTTCCAAGGTGTCGGTGTGTTTTTTTTTACATTTTTTGACACTTTCTTCGTGAAATGGTAGGGGTACAATGTACCCCTTACCAATTCACATGGGGGGGGTGGGATCTGGGGGTCCCTTTTGTTAAAGGGGTCTTCCAGATTCCGATAAGCCCCCCGCCCGCAGACCCCCACAACCACCGGGCAAGGGTTGTGGGGATGAGGCCCTTGTCCCCATCAACATGGGGACATCCTCCCCATGTTGAGGGCATGTGGCCTGGTACGGTTCAGGAGGGGGCGCTCTCTCGTCCCCCCCTCTTTTCCTGTGGCCTGCCAGGTTGCGTGCTTGGATAAGGGTCTGGTATGGATTTTTGGGGGGACTCCATGCCATTTTTTTTTATTTGGGGTGGAGTTCCCCTTAAAATCCATGCCAGATCTGAAGGACCTGGTATGGATATTTGGGGGAACCGCACGCATTTTTTTTTTATTTGCGGCGGGGTTCCCCTTAATATCTATACCAGACCTGAAGGGCCTGGTAATGGAATTCTTTTTTTTTATTTTTATCAATGACTTTTGTATGTATTGCTGGGAGCCGACAATTCATTAATAGCCGCGAGTGAGTTTTAAATGACTTTTTTTCCTTCAAAAATGACATTTTATGCAGGGACAGTTCTAAGCACGGGAAACATGCGCCACTTTACATGCATATCATACACACCCCCCAGGTACGAAATTTAAAGGAATATTTCACTTTTATTGTTTCACTTTAAGCATTATTAAAATCACTGCTCCCGAAAAAACTGCAGTTTTTAAAACTTTTTTTTGCATTGATACATGTCCCCTGGGGCAGGACCCGGGTCCCCAAACACTTTTTATGACAATAACTTGCATATAAGCCTTTATAATTAGCACTTTAGATTTCTCCCATAGACTTTTCGAATTTGCCGCCAACACCCCAATTTGTTCGCTGTTCGGAGAACGGGCGAACAGCCAATGTTCGAGTCGAACATGAGTTCGACTCGAACTCGAAGCTCATCCCTACCTCTGACTATCAATATAAAGGGCATTTTTTCCACTGTCCACCAATTTAGGGAACATTCTTTCCACTGGCCCCCATGAATTGGTTTTAATAAGGGTTCTCAGAGACCTGAAAATCATTTTAGTGTTTCCTCTGGGGTAAAAGGGTTAAGAAAAGCTGCTCTAGTAAGTCCCTGCCTCATGTGTATAAACTTTGGGGTTTCACCCTATCCCCCCTCATATGCTTGTGTAGCACACCCCCTTGGAGCTGCTGGTTTTAATTTGGGCCTTGCACGTTACCTCAGTATTCGTTGTCTAGGGGAAGAAAGTCTGTAGGAACTCCAATATCCACACAAGATGTAAAATCCTCTGCAGTTAGGTTTTATTTTCCTTTGCATAAAACGTATGAAGAATAGTAGAAGGGTGATGGGAAGGGGTAGGTTCAGGTACACAGTACAGATCACTGGGGAAAACTCCTTAACTATACAGTCATTCACCACTCTTCCTGGAGTGGGTATTGCTCACCCGGATAGGCCCCTCTCATGATGCACGAACGATAATCAGGACCAGTCTCTGCCACAGACTGGTGGCGCACAGAATTGGATAATCCAAGATCCTCTGCCACAGGACTTAACTCCCGAACTTCCAGCCAAACAGCCAAGAGCCTTTAAGCTGACCTGGCAGACTGCAAGGTAAACTTTAGTTGCGGTGCATCCTCCAATAGAATTACCAGTCCCTCCTCAAGACACCAGCCTTCCGCTTGGTCTTTTTTAGGACAGGTCCTCCCCAGGTTTCCTCCATTGAGTGGCTTCCTCCCTCAGGATGGACAGCACAGGACCACCTTCAAAGGGTAGGCCCTAGTCAGCATAACTGGGCCTACTCGGCAGAGTTGCAGCCTCAGACCAACATGGCTCCGAGGCTGAAATCACACAATATACCCCTTGCGCCAGGAGGCCCGCGGGGGGACGAAGGACCCCAAAAGATGGCATCTGCCCCTTAAGTACCCTTCCCCAGCATGCTCAGCTGGTAGACCACACCCTCTGAACTGTTCCCGAGGGAAGGTACCCAATGCACACTGACTTGTCAATCTTCCAGATTGGCCTGAGGTGGTAACGCCACCTACAGGCAAACAGTGGGAAGTTTTCCAACACAGCCATAGCCGGAACAGAGGCTAATTTAACATTAATCCTTTACATCTGAGCCCAACTATTGGCTCAGATACCCTCTAAATTTAACATAGTGCCCACTCATTGGGAGCAGGGCGCTACACTTGAAATGCATGAAAATATGGCAAAGTTTTATCAGCAGGTAGGAGAAACTGTAGATATTTGCATCAAACACATTTTCTCCATCTCTTGTCACAGAACAATGACAAATAGATGTTATTTTTTCAGTAATGTATACACACATGCATGGTTACAGAAATGGGATGTGCATACTTATTTTTTCTATATTTCTAATCACATATCACTGTTAGCATCAGACAGTAAATGTGCAAATTCATTTTTCAATGAAAATTTATTTTATGTTTGCAATTTGAAGTACATTTAAAGCAGTCAAGCATACTGAGTTGGTCCCCAGACTGCAAAGTGGGCACCTTCAGCATGCATTAGCAGTTTATTTCTTTAAAACACTATGGGGTTGATTTACTAAAGGAAAATCCACTTTGCACTTGAAAGTGCACATGGAAGTGCAGTCGCTGTAGATCGCTGTAAATCTGAGGGGAAGCTCTGAAATTAGGGGAAGCTCTGCTGATTTTATCATCCAATCATGTGCAAGCTAAAATGCTGTTTTTTATTTTCCTTGCATGTCGCCCTCAGATCTACAGCATCTGCACTTCCATGTGCACTTTCAAGTGCAAAGTGGATTTTCCTTTAGTAAATCAACCCCTATTAGTCCTAAACCAGGCTGCTTTGTTATGCAGTTTCCAACCAGAACATGGAAAATAACTATCAGGTCCAAACCTTTACCTCCCTATTGGACAGGCTGGAAGTGGTGAATATGAAAAAGTCCAAATTTTATTCTTAAACCTAAAGCCCAACTTTCATCAAAAGGTTTTATTTTGTTGCAGATACCATAGGGGTAGAGCATAGATGGTTTGGAGCCTCTGTCTGTTTATTATTGCTGTCTGTGTTCCTTAGATCCTCTCCCCCCATCCCCAAAGTTAGGAAGAAAATCACAGGAAGTCTTACCAGTGAATACTTGGTAACTGTGTTTGATACCTGATGCTTGTCTTGGTTCCAGTTGCCTAAGAAAAGCGGCACCAAGAAGAATGCAAGATGGGGAGGCTGACGTGTCCTCCCTCAGCTTGCTTCTTGCTGCTGTTTGTCTCAGGCAAGTGCATGGAACTGAGACAAGAGACAGTTTTCAAGAAGCCATCTACCTGCTAGCTACGTTGTTGGGCAGCTGCAAGGGGGGAGGGAACACCTTGTCTGCCCGTGTAGCCAGGTTTCTAAAGTATGTAGGGACATGGGAAAGGTATTACTTGTACTGTACTTTGTCCTCTGGGATCAGAACACTAAAATAATTGAAGTAAGAGTTCTTCTTTCACAATACTAAATTGTCTGGTGGGATTCTACTTCTATCTTTGCTCTCTTGGCGACTGAACAAACTTCAGCATCCGATACACTGCTCTTCTGCTTCATGCTGTGGTTTCACCTACTGGTCACTACCTAACTACTGTGTTCTGTAGTTACATTGGAGCTACTGAGTGGATCCACAGCATTTGTAGAGCCAGATTTAGACCTTGGTTTGCTGGGTTCGGGCTTGGGTTCGAGTGGCCCTCATACACGGAGTTGGTTTACCTTCTCAATAACAGTCACGTCATTCTGAAGTCACACGTGCACACATGCATTCAGTCATAGGCCACTATCCTTAAGAGATCTATGGGGGTTGATTTACTAAAGGCAAAAACAGTGTGCACTTTTCAAGTGAATGCGTTAAAGCTCTGCTTATTTCCATCATCCAATCATGTTTTTGTTTTTTTTTGCACCTGGTTGGGTATTCTTTACAAATTGAAGCTTAACTACATTAACATTTACAAAGAAAAAGCGCACAACTGCACAAACTATTTGCTTTTAGTAAATCGACCCAGTAAATCATAGGAAGTCTTACCAATGAAAACTTGGTAACTGTGCTTGATAACTGGTGCTTGTCTTGGATCCGGTTGCCTGAGGAAAATGGCACCAAGAAGAATGCAGGATGGGGAGGCTGACGCGTCCTCCCTCATGTTGCCTCTTGCTGCTACTTGTCTCAGGCAAGTGCATGGAGCAGAGACAATAGGCAGTTTTCAAGCAGTTTGGTTTGCTTGAGCTGCTAAAATTTGTTTTTAAAAACAATACAATGTACCATACCAGAGTAAAAACTTTTACCAAAGATGGCAGGCAAAGTATTATATTCCAAGATACATTTAATATAATAATATAATATATTTTATATTATTTTGTTGTTTTTTCAAATAAAATGTGCCCCTTTTGTCTTCTTATAAATCCAGCACTGAGCATGTAGTAGGGATCAGGAATCTTATACACCTGGACATGTGTCAGATTCTGAGGATTAACTGGCCAATTCTCTACAAGAGAGCAAGATAGGAGTCTGCTCCTACCAGACAGGTAAGTAATATTAATCTTCTTTTGCTGGGGTTTATTTCATTGTTTTGGCTGTCGACAAATAAGATAAATACCTCCGTTTTGACATGCGATTTGACATGCCAAATCGCATGTCAAAACGCACCAGTGTGAACCAGGGCTTAAGGCTACTTTCACAGTGAGGCGCTTTACAGGCGCTGTAGCACTAAAGATAGCGCCTGCAAAGTGCCTGTAAAGCGCCTCTCCTGTCACTCTAGTGTGAAAGCCAGAGGTCTTTCACACTGGAGTGGTGCACTGGCAGGACGCTAAAAAAAAGTCCTGCAACAGCATCTTTGAGGCACTTTAGGAGCGGTGTATACACCGCTCCTAAAGCTCCCCTACCCATTGAAATCAATGGGCAGTGCTGCTGAAGCGCTGCTTCAGCGCCGCTTAGTGGGTGCTTTTAACCCTTTTTCGGCCACTAGCGGGGGTTAAAAGTGCCCCGCTAGGGGCCGAAAAGCGCTGCAAAAATGAAATGATGATAAGATTCCACCTCAGGAATTTAGACACAACCTTCAACTCCTTTCTCCAGCTCTCAAGCCATTAAACACAAGAAAAAGCGAAACACTTCCAATGGTGTAGTATCTCAAATTACATCCCTTTATTAAAGAAAATCACTTACATTTAAAACGATAATAATATCTCATCACACAAAAATGGCATCAGGCTCAGATTATAGCGGTCTCACCAACTCCAGACTAGTCAGAGTGGCTGCTACGTCACTCCCACTTCCTGTCCTTAAGTCACATCCAGTTGCCACGTAACCACACCCCTAGTTCATGATTTTCTTTGCTTTTAACACTCAATTTTGGAACAAATGGACTTTACTGAACCAAAACCACATACACTAGTAGAAATTCATACAGTTAAGAAAAAATTTCCATTTTGTTCCTTAAAATTTTCTCATCACTACTGTAAAAAAAAATATGATTTGACCCCACTAATGATTAGAAAAACGAACAAACATTCTTACAATGAAAAGTGTAGGCACTAAATACTGTATTGTTGCAACAATGAATACCATATCATATATAAAACATATATAAAACAGCTACACACTAATATAAATCATTAACCTTTCCCCCCCCTCCCCTCTTTAGGGGGCCCATGAATAGTCTGCATCTGCTACACCCGAACCTATGCTGACATTTTGGTCTTAATACAAGGTATAACAAACACAATACAGTATTTAGTGCCTCTAAAAAACTCCTTGAACCTCCTTGGTTGAGGGCACGTATGCCCAGTGCCGTTTACCTTGTTTTCAAGTTATAATTGAGACTGTAGTACATATGTAATACAATTATATTGACTAAGAGTATTATATGAAACATAGTAAGATGATTGAAATTATAACCTTCAGGTGTTGGTTACATGATACATTGTTACCCTCCTCCCTTGCTTTCTTGCCCGCTATTGGGATACTCCCGAAGCGTGTGACCCCTTGTGAGTCGGACAAGCTGTGGACCGGATCCGCCGTGGAGTAGGGGGTGGGTGCCTCAGCCAATACGGACCCTCATTGGGAACCCTGGGAGTGCATAAGCAATTACGCTTCTAATACGAAAGTCTCCGGTTTCACCATTCAATTCGATACAGAGGGTAAATATGCAATTTTTCATTAACGATGATCGATTTAGCAATCTGTTTCCCCTGTACGTCTCTTAATAAATTAATACATTTGAAACAATTGTCTATCCAATTACCCTTTATGACAGGAAACATGATTAATCCGTATATATAATCTTTTATTTTTTGATGTCCTATAGAACAATTTAATCCCCTTGAGGAAGACCTAGAGAGGTCGAAATGCATCGGGGTCTCTTCTACAGTACATCGTAATGCATTGAATTTGTATTGTCACACCATCCTAAATGTACACCATATGTATGTGAATTGTAGTATTTCTGTGTTCCATTGTTTTTTTTTAAATTACCAGAGCTCATAAGATTCATGAATTCATCTTTTTATGTTATATGCGTCATCGCAATCTTTCCAATAAAATTTACATTTTATCTACCATTGATTCATTTTTGCTACTTTAAAATCCCACAGGAAAATTTTCTTTTTATGTTCTAAAAGTCGACGTTGTAACGTACCTTAGGTGTGAGCCTGACGTGCGGAGAGGGACCTCCCGTACAACCCCAGCTCGGAGACCACTGGAGTGGGGACAGTGGTGGTAAGAGCACGGTGAGGTAAGGGTGCCTGTCTGATCCTCACTGCTTGGAGTGGTGGAGCCGAGTGGAGACTGGAACGGCTGGTTCCGGAAGCAGCGGATGCAGGTCAGCAGGTTCAGCTTGCAGAGCAGAGGATGCAGGTCAGCAGGTGCCGGTTTGCAGGGCAGGGATGCAGGTCAGCAGGTGCAGGTTTGCAGAGCAGGGATGCAGGTCAGCAGAGCAGGGATGCAGGTCAGCAGGTGCAGGTTTGCAGGTCAGCAGGTGCAGGTTTGCATTGCAAAGGATGCAGGTCAGCGTGTGCAGCTTGCAGCGCAGAGGATACAGGTAAGCTGGTGCAGGTTTGCAGAGTCAGACAAGCCGGGTCATACACATCAAGGTAAACATAACAAGTGGCAGGCAGAGAGTAGTCAAAGTCCAGGCCGAATCTTGGCAACAGGCAGACTGGCAGATAACTGAGCAGGGTCAAACGAGCCGAGGTCAGGACTGGAGACAGAAGCGTGGTCAGGAAGCCGGGTCAAACACAGGAACAGGATACAAGCACAGAATCAGGAACAGAAGCAGATCAAACCGCAAGGGGCAACATCTCTGGAATGTCTTTTATAGGAAGTACATGGGAGGAGCAAGGGGTTCAGAGTTCAACAGTAATCAGACACCAAGCAGAGTAGTCTAATGGATCAGATAGGTTATCCAGCAGATCAGGCAGGGAACTGTCCAGCATCTCAGATAGCTCCGCTGGAAGAGTCAATGCCAGACACAGAAGAGGTCCCAGGTTCAAGCCCAGCACGTCCCTGACAGTGCCCCCCCTTAAGGGCAACCTCTGGGTGCCCAATAGAGCTCTTTTCTGGGGGTGACTGCGAAAAAAGGCCTGGATTAACTCTCGGGCGTGAATGTTCTGTTGGGGTTCCCAGGAGTTCTCCTCCAGACCGTACCCCTTCCACTTGATCAGGAATTGAAGCTGGTTCCCTCTTCTTCGGCAGTCCAAGACGGCCTCCACCTCGAACTCCTCATCACCGTCAATGATTACAGGCTTGGGTGGTCCCGATTCCCTGTCTGGGAACGGGTCGGGCACTGCGGGTTTCAGCAAGGAAACGTGAAAGACTGGGTGAATCTTCAACGACTCCGGTAAGGCAAGTTCATAGGAGACCTTGTTTCATTTCCGTTTTACTGGGAAAGGACCGATGAACTTGGGTGCCAGTTTCCTTGCGGGGCAAGCCATCTTAAGGTTGGTGGTCGATAACCATACTTGGTCACCCTGTTGCAGGCATAATTTCCCTCTCCTTTTCCTGTCAAAGATCCTTTTATTGGCTGCTTGTGCCTTAGTCATGGCTTCCTACAATATCCTGCTGTTACGGGTCAGGAAATCAACAATACTCTGGACCGCTGGGACTGTTGAATCAGGGTAAGAAGGTCGGGTGAAACCCGTAGTTGGCAAAAAATAGCGATTGACCTGTAGCCGAATGACTGGCGTTGTTAAAGGCAAACTCTGCCAAGGGTAGTAAAGCTACCCAGTCGTCTTGAACGAAGGTGGTGAAGCATCTGAGGTACTGTTCGAGCGTCTGATTCGTTCTTTCGGTTTACCCGTTAGTTTGGGGGTGATAGGCCGAGGACATGGACAACTCAATCTTCAGGACCTTGCACAAAGCCTTCCAAAAGCGAGAGGTGAACTGCACCCCTCTATCCGAAACGATGTCCGCAGGGACCCCATGTAGCCTTACTACTTCCCTAATGAAGACCTGGGCAGTTTCCATGGCAGAGGGCGTGCCTTTGAGAGGCACGAAGTGGGCCATCTTGGATAGACGGTCAACCACTACAAAGATGGCTGTGCAACCTTCAGACGGGGTGAGTTCCACTATGAAGTCCATGGCAATCATTTTCCAGGGACGGTCAGGGACTGGTAAGGGTCTGAGCAGACCCCAGGCCTTGCTTCTAGTGGTCTTGCTACGGATACAGGTGGCACATGAACCTACATATTCCCTGCAGTCTTTTTCAAGATCCGGCCACCAAAACGTGCGTTGAATCAGTTCAAGGGTTTTATGCATTCCGAAATGGCCTGCCAGGGGATGATCATGACACAAGTTTAACACTGTGACTCGAACTTCTTCTGGCACAAAGATTTTGTCATTCTTCCAAAGTAACCCGTCCTTGGGTACCAGAGTGATTCCAGAGGGACCAGACACACCTGTAGAAGCTTGCTTCAAGACAGACATCAGGCTAGTTTGTAAAAGTAAGAAGTTGCCTTCCGATAGAATGGTATCTGGAGCTGACACCTCTTTTGGATCATCAAACATGAAAGAGCATCTGGTTTGGTGTTCTTGGAGCCTGGCCGGTAAGTTATGTGGAACGAGAACCTAGAGAAAAATAGTGCCCAACGTGCCTGGCGTGGTCTCAGATGTTTGGCAGCTCTCAGATACTCTAGGTTCTTGTGGTCTGTGTAAATGAGTATAGGATGCGCTGCTCCCTCCAACAAGTACCTCCACTCCTCAAGGGCAGATTTAATGGCCAGGAGCTCCCGGTCTCCAACATCATAATTCCTCTCGGATGGGGTAAGCTTACGGGAGAAGAAGGCTACCGGGTGTATCAAGTCCTTGAGACCTTGGCGCTGGGAGATAACAGCTCCAACCGCTGTCTCTGAGGCATCTACCTCAAGTAGATACGGTAGGGCAGGATCGGGATGACTTAGGATAGGAGCAGACGTAAAAAGTATTTTTAGGTTTGTGAAAGCAGCCTGTGCTTCAGATGTCCACTGGAATCGAGCATTTTGCTTTGTTAGCTGCGTAATCGGGGAAATAATAGAAGAGAATCCCTTGATAAACCTCCGATAAAAATTGGCAAAGCCAACGAAGCGCTGCACCCCCTTTTTATCTGAAGGTGCAGGCCAATCCAGAATGGCTGAAACCTTCTGTGGGTCCATCTTGAATCCCTCTGTAGAGATCACTAGGCCAAGGAACTGGATACTCTGTCGCTCGAATTCACACTTTTCTGGTTTTGCGTACAGTCCATGCTGGCAGAGACGACAGAGTACACTCTTGACGTGTTTCCGGTGCTGCTCAAGAGAGGAGGAAAAAATCAAAATATCATCAAGATAGACAACTACATAAATGTCCAGACAGTCTCTGAAAACATCATTGACTAGATGCTGAAAGGTGGCAGGGGCGTTACATAGGCCGAAGGGCATTACTAGGTATTCGTAATGGCCGAACCTGGTACGAAAGGCAGTCTTCCATTCATCCCCTGCTCGGATGCGTACCAGGTTGTACGCCCCCCGCAGGTCTAATTTGGTAAACACAGAGGAAGTCCTGAGTCTTTGAAAAAGTTCAGGTACCAGAGGCAGAGGGTACCAGTTCTTGACCGTGATTTTATTTAATTCCCGGTAATCTACACTGGGCCGAAGAGAATGGTCTTTTTTCTCCACAAAGAAGATTCCTGCCCCTGCTGGAGAAGTGGAAGGACGGATGAAACCCCTCTTAAGGTTCTCATCAACATATTCTTTCAGTACCTCAAGCTCCCGTTCAGATAGGGGGAAGATCCGTCCGAAAGGAATCTCAGCACCGGGAAGAAGCTCGATTGGACAATCGTAAGGACGATGAGGCAGGAGGACTTCGGCCCCTCGTTTGCTGAAGACGTCCAGGAACTCATGATATTGTTTGGGTACAGAAGCTCGTATCTCTGGATCTGAATCCAGGCATAACAGAGGCCCCAAGGTGCTGGGACGTGGAAGCATGCAGTGGCGTTGACAGTATGGTGACTGGAACTTAATACTTCCGGTTCCCCAATCAATCTGTGGATTGTGTGCCTGAAGCCAGGGTAGGCCCAGGGTAACTGGAAACATGGGAGATGCAATAGCATCCAAAGTCAATAGTTCCTTATGGTCCATGTGTCAGGGTCACCTGTGGCCAGGTGACAGATGCACACCGTAGGGGGACAGGAGTGCACCGCGAGGTAGTGAACCCTATGGCTGGCTTCTGCGGATAGGAAACTGGGTGGTTGTGGAAAGCGGGACCAGAGGAGCACAACCGGGATCCCAACGGAAGCGAGAGCCAAGATTCCCCAGGGCGCAGAGTCTAAGACCCAGCTGGTCTTCTCCAGGGCCTCTAGTGGTGAGGATGTTACGCTGCAGGCTGGGACCAGGTCGCGGCCCCTGGAGTTTCCTAGCTCACGCCCCGTAGGATAAGGGGAAAAGAGGGGAAGCAGCAGCACACGATAGAGAGAACCGAATAACAAGCTGAAGGTCAGGGGCCACAAGCAGACAAGGATAACGAAGAACGAGCCGAAGGTCAAGGGTCACGAGCAGACAGGGATAGTCGGGGACAAGCCAATAACGTAACAGAGAGACAGACGTAGCACACGGCAGGCAGGAACCCAAACACACAATGCCTAACAAACACGTTGATCAGCAAAGCAGGCTTGCAGTGCACAGGTTAATATAGTGTTCAGTGATAGGGCCTGGGGTGGAGTCAGGCTGGGAGGAGATTATAAAGGAAGCCAGGTGAAGGAGGTCTGGTCTCTAGATGAACACATGAGGAGGAAGGTAAGATGGCAGACAGACATTAATGCATATCCATGACAGTACCCTCCCTCTTACGAGGCCTCCCCCTTCCCCGCCTGGGCCCAGGTTTAGAGGGAAACTTCAGATGAAACTCCTTTAACAGACGAGGTGCAAAGACCTCAGATGCAGTGATCCAAGACCTCTCCTCAGGACCAAACCCTTTCCAATGAACGAGGTACTGAAGAACGCCTTTACAGAGTCGGGAGTCCAGAATTTGACTGATTTCGTACTCCTGATTATCCTCAGAGACAGGCACCACGGTAGGGAGAGGACGAGAGAATTTATTGAGGACTAAAGGCTTTAGAAGAGCAACATGAAAGGAGTTAGTGATTTTAAGGCTCTTAGGAATCTGGAGTTTGAAACAAACCGGATTCAGTTTAGCAGTTACCGTGTATGGACCGATGAATCGTGGAGCAAACTTCAGAGAAGGAACTCGGAGCTTGATGTTCCTGGTAGAGAGCCAGACTTTGTCCCCTGGCTGAAGAGAAGGCGGTTTACGCCTGCGGCGGTCGGCAAAGCCTTTGAATTTTTCAGCAGCTGCCCGGAGGGAATCATGAACGTGACCCCAAACGGAATTGAGAGACTCCTGAACCGAAGCCAAAGCTGGAATGTCTGGAGAACAGATCATGGGAAGAGGAAGTTGAGGGTGTTTTCCATAAACTGTGAAAAAGGGTGTCTTCTGCGAACTGGTATTCACATGATTGTTATGGGAGAATTCTGCCCACGGGAGTAGAGAGGACCAATCGTCATGGTGAGAAGACACAAAGGTGCGAAGAAAGACCTCTAACTCCTGATTAACCCTCTCAGTCTGTCCATTGGATTGGGGATGGTAAGAAGAAGAAAAATCCAAGACAATATTGAGGGATTTGCAAAAGGCTCTCCAAAAACGAGACGTGAATTGGACTCCCCTGTCGGAAACAATATGAGAAGGGACCCCATGTAGGCGGAGAATTTCCCGAATGAAAATGGGAACCAAGGCAGGGGCAGAAGGCAGACCAGGAAGAGGAACAAAATGAGCCATCTTGGAGAATCGATCGATTACCACCCAAATGACTGTATTATTCTCAGACAGTGGGAGATCGGTGATAAAATCCATGGCAATATGGGCCCAGGGTTCCTTAGGAATGGGCAAGGGCATGAGGAGACCAGCAGGAGCTTGTGTGGAGGATTTGGACTGAGCACAGACATGACAAGCTTTAACGTAGTCTTTGACGTCTGAGCGGAGATTAGGCCACCAGTAGTGACGACTGATGAGTAGGAAGGATCGGAGGAATCCAGAATGCCCTGCCACCTTGGAATCATGTCCCCAACGAAGGATCTTAGCTCTTAGCTCAGTGGGGACAAAGGTCTTACCAGGCGGAATTTTAGACTTCAGGGTGGTAGAGTGGGCAACAATGCATGAGGTGGGAATGATCGGCTCAGGTTCAGGGGCGGACTCCTCGTCCAAAGTGTCAAATGACCTAGAGAGCGCATCAGCCCGACCGTTGCAGGAACCAGGTTTGTAGGTAATCGTGAAATTAAAACGGGCAAAGAAGAGACTCCACCTGGCCTGTCTAGGATTCAGACGTTTAGCATTCTGTAGATACTGTAAATTCTTGTGATCGGTAAAGATCGTTATGGAGTGAGGGGAACCCTCCAAGAGATGACGCCACTCCTCTAACGCCAATTTAATTGCGAGAAGTTCCCGATCACCGATGGCATAATTCCTCTCTGCCTGAGAATTTTTTTTGGAGAAGAACGCACATGGTTGGCGTCTCTTCTCAAAGATTTGAAGAAGCACAGCTCCCACCCCCATTGAAGAAGCGTCCACTTCAATAAAAAATGCATTCCCAGGATTTGGTCTCCTCAAGAGGGGGCCAGAAACAAAGGCCTGTTTCAGGTTGTGAAATGCAGAGACAGCTTCGGGAGGCCAGTCTCTGGCATTCACACCCTTCTTGGTCAAAGCGATAATAGGCGCGGCAATGGAAGAGTAATTCCTTATGAACTGCCTATAATAATTAGTGAAGCCAAGAAAGCGCTGTGTGGCCTTGAGGCTAGCAGGAAGAGGCCAGTTGGTGATAGCCAAGACCTTCCCAGGGTCCATACGAAGCCCCGAACATGAGACGAAGCACCCCAAAAACAGGACCTCAGAACATTCAAAGGAACATTTCTCCAGCTTGGCATAGAGATTGTTCTCTCTAAGACGTTGAAGTACAGTGCGGACATGGTTTCTGTGGACGAGCAGATTCTCAGAAAAGATCAGAATGTCATCCAGATAGATGACAACAAACTGGTACAGCAGATCTCTGAAGATTTCATTGACAAAGTTTTGAAACACAGCTGGAGCATTACACAGACCAAAAGGCATCACCAGATATTCGTAATGCCCGTCTCTAGTGTTGAATGCAGTCTTCCAATCGTCACCCTCCCGTATTCGAATGAGATTGTACGCGCCTCTGAGATCCAACTTGGTGAAAATGGAGGCACCCTTCAACCTATCGAATAGCTCAGATATTAAGGGTAAGGGGTATCGATTTTTAATAGTAACCGCATTTAAACCCCGATAATCGATGCAGGGTCTTAAGGTACCATCCTTTTTGGCAACAAAAAAGAACCCTGCCCCTGCAGGCGATGAGGATTTCCGGATGAAACCTCTCTCCAGATTCTCTGCTACATACTCCGACATGGCCTGGGTCTCAGGGATGGACAGAGGGTAGGTACGACCCCTGGGTAGAGTTGCTCCGGGGACAAGATCAATAGCACAGTCAAAAGACCTGTGGGGAGGAAGCACCTCAGCTGATTTTTTACAGAACACATCCCGGTAATCGCTGTATGCGGCGGGAAGATCAGAAGAAACAGAAGTGGCAGCAACCGGAAGACTCTCCTTGGGGGTCACCTTGAGAAGACACGACGAGAAACATGAGGAACCCCAGGCCAGGATCTGCACAGAGACCCAGTCCACATGTGGAGAGTGGAGCTGTAGCCAAGGGAGGCCCAATACAACTGGGGTAGAGGCCTTGGGTAGAATAAGAAAGGATATCCACTCCTGGTGGAGAATCCCTACCGACATCCTAATGGGTAGCGTCTGGAAGCGAATAGGGCCCCCTGGGAGAACAGTGCCATCAATTGCCGAGACTACCAATGGGGTAGTGAGAGGTGAAAGGGTAAGCTTCATAGAAGAAGCAGTTCTCCAATCCATAAAATTGCCGGCAGCCCCGGAATCCAGGTATGCAAGGGTTGACTGAGGAGAAGTGCCTACATGAAGGAACACCGGCAAGAGCAGGCGAGAAGGTGATGTTTCTGGGTCCAATACTCCACCTTCCAAATGTATTAGACCCGAGCGTTTCCCGGACGAAGCGAGCAGGAGTCACGAAAATGACCCTTGCAACCACAATAGAGGCACAAGCCCAGAGTTCTGCGCCTAGCACGTTCTTCGGGGGTTAGTCTGGTCCGGCCCAGCTGCATAGGTTCTTCAGCAGGTAGAGGATGCTCCACGGAATGAAGGGAGGGGAGCTCAGACTGGCTAGGACCCAGAGAGTGCTGGCATCTTTTTTCTAAGGACCTCTCTTGAAAACGAATGTCGAACTGGTTGCATAATGAAATTACATCGTCCAGACCAACGGGAATGGCTCTTCCCACTAATTCGTCTTTCACTCGGTCAGAGAGGCCATGTAAAAAGGTAGCGACCAGGGCCTCATTATTCCAGCTCAATTCAGCTGTGTGGATACGGAACTGAAGAGCATATTGCCCCACTGAACTAGATTCTTGGCGAAGACGTAAGACAGCACTAGCCGCTGAAGAAGCCCGAGCCGGCTCTTCGAAGATATTACGAAAGAGCTTCAAGAATTCGGACAGACTGGAAACCACCGGATCGTTCCTCTCCCACAGGGGGGCAGCCCAGGCCAAAGCTTCACCGGAGAGGAGGGAAATGATATAGGCTACCTTAGCCCGGTCAGACAGGAAGCTTTGAGGCTGAAGCTCAAAATGAATAGTGCATTGGCTGAGAAACCCCCTGCAGGCCTTGGAGTCCCCAGAGAAACGGAACGGAGCTGGCAATCTTAGTGAGTGTGAGGCTGCGACTGGTGCGATAGGTACAGCCGCTGGTTGTACTTGGGGTTGCGGATTCGGGGTTCCCAAGGAGACCTGAAGCTGCTCGAATCGAGAAGCCAGATCCTGGAGGAATCGCATCACCTGGGTCTGATTTGATTCCTGGGTCTCAAGTCTGCGAACTATGCCCTGCAATGGATCATCCGCGGGAAGCGGGATGTCAGCCGGGTTCATGGCTGATCAAACTGTCAGGGTCACCTGTGGCCAGGTGACAGATGCACACCGTAGGGGGACAGGAGTGCACCGCGAGGTAGTGAACCCTATGGCTGGCTTCTGCGGATAGGAAACTGGGTGGTTGTGGAAAGCGGGACCAGTGGAGCACAACCGGGATCCCAACGGAAGCGAGAGCCAAGATTCCCCAGGGCGCGGAGTCTAAGACCCAGCTGGTCTTCTCCAGGGCCTCTAGTGGTGAGGATGTTACGCTGCAGGCTGGGACCAGGTCGCGGCCCCTGGAGTTTCCTAGCTCACGCCCCGTAGGATAAGGGGAAAAGAGGGGAAGCAGCAGCACACGATAGAGAGAACCGAATAACAAGCTGAAGGTCAGGGGCCACAAGCAGACAAGGATAACGAAGAACGAGCCGAAGGTCAAGGGTCACGAGCAGACAGGGATAGTCGGGGACAAGCCAATAACGTAACAGAGAGACAGACGTAGCACACGGCAGGCAGGAACCCAAACACACAATGCCTAGCAAACACGTTGATCAGCAAAGCAGGCTTGCAGTGCACAGGTTAATATAGTGTTCAGTGATAGGGCCTGGGGTGGAGTCAGGCTGGGAGGAGATTATAAAGGAAGCCAGGTGAAGGAGGTCTGGTCTCTAGATGAACACATGAGGAGGAAGGTAAGATGGCAGACAGACATTAATGCATATCCATGACAGTACCCTCCCTCTTACGAGGCCTCCCCCTTCCCCGCCTGGGCCCAGGTTTAGAGGGAAACTTCAGATGAAACTCCTTTAACAGACGAGGTGCAAAGACCTCAGATGCAGTGATCCAAGACCTCTCCTCAGGACCAAACCCTTTCCAATGAACAAGGTACTGAAGAACGCCTTTACAGAGTCGGGAGTCCAGAATTTGACTGATTTCGTACTCCTGATTATCCTCAGAGACAGGCGCCACGGTAGGGAGAGGACGAGAGAATTTATTGAGGACTAAAGGCTTTAGAAGAGCAACATGAAAGGAGTTAGTGATTTTAAGGCTCTTAGGAATCTGGAGTTTGAAACAAACGGGATTCAGTTTAGCAGTTACCGTGTATGGACCGATGAATCGTGGAGCAAACTTCAGAGAAGGAACTCGGAGCTTGATGTTCCTGGTAGAGAGCCAGACAGACATTAATGCATATCCATGACACCATGGAGGTGATCACAGGCAAAGGAGGGGTCTCCTGGGTCACTACTCCGGACTTGATGCGAGACCCATCTGCCAGGAAAATGGAAAGTCCCTGAGTCTTAGGTTGGAGTGGGATGTGTTGTTGTGCTGCAAAGTCTAGATCGACAAAACTACATGCCCCTGAGTCGATTATTGCAGTTACTGGTATTGTCCTCCCTGGTAGTTGGAAAGAGATAGGAAGAGCCAGGTGAGTAGCATTGGTAGATGGAGGTGAGTAGTTGGGAGAAGAGGTAGCCAGGACCTTGCGCAGCTTAGCAGGACAAGAAGAGACATAATGACCGGGTTCACCGCAATACAGGCATAGATAATTCTGCAGCCGACGAAGTCGTTCCTTGGCCGATAGGGAATGTTTCATTAGTCCAAGCTGCCCTGGCTTGATGGTCTGGTTGAGGGATGAGGGTTCAGTTGGAACCGTACTGGCACTGGCAGGGTACACAGGGGCTCGTATCCGGGGTAGCATCCAAGCTGGGCGGAGCTGTTGGGTAGACCTTTCTGCTCTGCGCTCCCGGAGTCGTCGGTCTATCTGGATAGACAAATTAATTAAAGTCTCTAGAACATCAGGAACACCGACCCGTGCTAACTCATCCTTCAGGCTTTCAGAGAGACCAAGACGGAACTGATGCCACAGAGCCGCCTCATTACACTGGGTATCCGCGCTCCAGCGTCTGAAATCAGTCACATAGTCCTCGACCGCTCAGCGGCCTTGCTGGAGTGCATGGAGAGCAGCCTCGGCAGTAGAAGTCCGCTGTGGATCATCATAAAGTCGGGCCATGGCATCAAGAAAAGAGGGCAGAGAGTCTAGAACTACATGGCGGACTTCAAGTAGGTGATGGGCCCAAGCTTGAGGTTCCCCCTGCAGCAAAGCGATAACGAAGCCCACCTTGGTGGCTTCAGATGAAAAAGTCAGAGGTAGCAACGAAAAGTAAAGTTCACATGCATTGCGAAACGCACGGAATTTACTCCGATCCCCGAAAAACTTCTCAGGAACAGGGACCCTGGGCTCAGGAGATTGTAACATTCCAATAGAGGAAGTTGGTGTTGGAGGTGAATCTGCAGAGGTGGCTTGAGTTTGTGTCTGCTTATCCATTCGGACATGGCTGCCCTGCAGAGACTTCACGATCTGAGTGAGAGCTGTAAGGTGTTGATAGACATTGTCCATAGGCAAGGTATCTCCTGCAGGCTCAGGCATGGCGGTTTGATACTGTAACGTACCTTAGGTGTGAGCCTGACGTGCGGAGAGGGACCTCCCGTACAACCCCGTCTCGGAGACCACTGGAGTGGGGACAGTGGTGGTAAGAGCACGGTGAGGTAAGGGTGCCTGTCTGATCCTCACTGCTTGGAGTGGTGGAGCCGAGTGGAGACTGGAACGGCTGGTTCCGGAAGCAGCGGATGCAGGTCAGCAGGTTCAGCTTGCAGAGCAGAGGATGCAGGTCAGCAGGTGCCGGTTTGCAGGGCAGGGATGCAGGTCAGCAGGTGCAGGTTTGCAGAGCAGGGATGCAGGTCAGCAGGTGCAGGTTTGCAGAGCAGGGATGCAGGTCAGCAGGTGCAGGTTTGCAGAGCAGGGATGCAGGTCAGCAGGTGCAGGTTTGCAGAGCAGGGATGCAGGTCAGCAGGTGCAGGTTTGCAGAGCAGGGATGCAGGTCAGCAGGTGCAGGTTTGCAGAGCAGGGATGCAGGTCAGCAGGTGCAGGTTTGCATTGCAAAGGATGCAGGTCAGCGTGTGCAGCTTGCAGCGCAGAGGATGCAGGTAAGCTGGTGCAGGTTTGCAGAGTCAGACAAGCCGGGTCATACACATCAAGATAAACATCACAAGTGGCAGGCAGAGAGTAGTCAAAGTCCAGGCCGAATCTTGGCAACAGGCAGACTGGCAGATAACTGAGCAGGGTCAAACAAGCCGAGGTCAGGACTGGAGACAGAAGCGTGGTCAGGAAGCCGGGTCAAACACAGGAACAGGATACAAGCACAGAATCAGGAACAGAAGCAGATCAAACCGCAAGGGGCAACATCTCTGGAATGTCTTTTATAGGAAGTACATGGGAGGAGCAAGGGGTTCAGAGTTCAACAGTAATCAGACACCAAGCAGAGTAGTCTAATGGATCAGATAGGTTATCCAGCAGATCAGGCAGGGAACTGTCCAGCATCTCAGATAGCTCCACTGGAAGAGTCAATGTCAGACACAGAAGAGGTCCCAGGTTCAAGCCCAGCACGTCCCTGACAGATGTATATATACACGTGCTTATGCCCAGCCGTGCCATTCTGCTGATGTATATGTACAGGCAGCGGTCCTTAAGTGGTAAACCCCCAACTCCAGACACAAGATGAAAATACCCTTGAAAGAGTTAAATGATCATTAAGTCTAGAGGTAGAGTAATAAGGTGTAATACTTACCTTATTCCTTGCTGTAGCAGGCTCCCTCCATCGGTGCAGCCATTCCCCCACAGCCTCCTCTCTAGCTTCTTGCTGCGGTCACACACTAACCTCCTCATATATGATGCAGGACTAATAGTGCTGCATTGTGCCCAATGATGCAAAGGAACTGCCCACAGCCGGGAGTATCCAGAGGAAAAGGGAAATGCCGGAGCCCACAAGGAATACAGTAAGTAATACAGCCTCCCTCTATACCCCTAGTGTTAATGATGATTTAAACGTTGTAGTGCGAGGAGGGGCACTGCAAGGGTTTTCTTTTCCATCCCAGAGTTGGACTTTAAAGACTATATCTTCCCTTTAAAATTCACTTCTAAAATTTTGTATTTATTGTTCAGCTTGAGGAAAATTATGACATGTTTAATATAGTTTACTTGGCAAAAATATCTGAAAGTCTGGCCTGTGGTGTCTGTTTTACAACATCCCTTCTACATACATCTGTTCTACAAATGCCCGGTATGACCTCTTTTAACTAGTGTCCAGTTATATTGATAAATCTGGCAGAAGTAACAGCCAAGACTACTGGGTTATAATAAGGGCTGGAGGAGAGGTTTTTGCAGCTTCTTTCCTCCCCCTCCTGACACATCCTGATGTGGTGAATAATTAAAATACTGCCCGGCAAGAGAGTAGCAGAGAGATTGAACAGCAGTAGGAGGCTGTGGGTGACATTGCTAGTAGGTATTGGGGAAGCTGGTCAAAATACCTAAAAAGAAAAGTCCCAAAATGGCTATTCCAGATCAAGTGCTAGAGAAAACAGTCCAAATTTTTCAATGGAAATAGGTTATGCCATTTTATAGTTTTTGTTAAAAAAATCTTTTAGGCTGGGTTCACATATATACGACTTGGATGCGGATTTGTTTTATTGTTTTGTTTTTTTAGGCCACTGAACAACATTAGCGCCTCAGCTATCAGAGCTATCCAGACCCCTTTCTTTAAGGTCTAACTTCCAAGGTCTAACTTCAAAACCATGTACTGGTCAGGCCAGTGCAAATGCTCTTTTCGTCCCTTTGTTAATGCCTAAAAGTGTAGGCGAGATCACTTTATTAAAATTAAACAGGGACATAAATAAATAAATAAAACTCTGAATGACATTCATTTGTTGGCAAAGAAAGATATCTTCTTTTCCAAGATGGGATATTTTCTTACTGAGTGAATTTTATCTAAACTTTACAAAGATTTTATTTTATCTGTGACACATAATAGTAAATAATCAACTCTTGGCAACTCTGAATTGGGTGTGCATGTGTTTTGTGGCAGCCAGTTTGGAAAGACCAGTGGTTCTTACCTAATTCACACTTGCATGACCTGACCTATGGGTCACCAATAAACAGGAGCATGGGCTATAAAATTACAAGATAACGTTAGGATTTATTATTGGCTAAAAAACTAAATAAAATTTAAATACACAACTTTTTTGTTCATGGTCAGCTGTACTTGCAAAACAGCATTTTGTTTTCTTAAAGCAAAGTACAATGTACAAATTTTCGTGCAGAGTCTAGCTTCTTAGATGTTTAGCCACAGCTCTTGAATCCTAAATCTCCATGTCGCCATTGTATTAACTTCATTTAGAGCTAGCATCTACTTCCTTGATTCATGCCAATCCACATAGAAGTCTACAGGGATTGACAAAAAGGTTTCAGTGAGTGAATTGGCCACAAAAATATTTTACCCATCAACAATGCCAGTATTTACTCTTCAATACATTTCAAATAAGAGCAATTATGTGCAGCACCCTTGTCCTAAACAGGGGCTGCCAGTAAATTGAGCTGTGCTAGGTGGTAACTAGCCTGGCTGATTTGTAGTCTTTGTGGTCATTTAGGTTTTCTCCTAAGCCTGGTTTAGCTGTGGTTCCTCCCTTCTTTCGGTAGGTGGCACTATTACCTTTGGCATTAGTATGATGAGCTACCGTGAAGCTAAGTTATGAATACGCATACTTTTCTCAGCCAATCAGTAGGAGTTTTCTCTGACCGCTGAGCATGCTGGGAGAGAGTACATATTTGCAGGCAGTCTGGGGTGGATGTGTGAGGAACAGCTCCTGCTGGGTAGGCCTGAATCCTAAGGCCAGGTTCACATATGTATGAATTGGATGAGGGTTTCATTGCATCCAATTCACATGACTGGCTCTCAATGGACCCGGTTCACACAAGTCTGGGGCGGCCACACATTCCAAAAGGGTCCTGCGTGTGTTTGGGTCCGGTTCAGGTGCGAATTCAGGTAAAAATTTGGACCTGATTTGCACCTGAACCAGTGAACAGGAACGCACCGGACCCCATGCTGGGAACCGCAGCCGCACAAATGTGAGCCTGGCCTAAAGGCCTAGCCATGTGCTCAAGGTTCTGCAAGGCAGACCCTGCTCACTACCTGGAGGCATGAAGCAAAGGATGGAGACCAGAAGTTACTCTTGCATGAACCGGGGATCCATAGAGAGACCAACATTCCACCAACATTGCCTAGGGCCTACCCACTGACCATACCACCAAATCATCCCATACCATGTCCCCCTCCTCCTCCTTCCCATGTCCTCCTTCTCCAGTCCCATCTCCCCATATCATGTCCTCCTCTTATAATCTCATCTTCCCCATCCCATTTCTTCCTCCTCCTCCATCCTATGTCCTCTTCCTCCTCCAGTCCCATCTCCTCCATCCCATGTCCTTCTCTTCCAGTCCCGTGTCCTCTTCCACCTCCAGTCCCATGTCCTCCTCCTCCATCCCATGTCCCCCTCATCCATCCCATGTCTCCTCCTCCTCTATCCTGTGTCCTCCTCCTCTTCCATCCCATGTCCGCCTCGTCATTCCATGTCTCCTCCTCCATCCTGTGTCCTCCTCCTCCTCTATTCCATGTTGTCCCCCTCCTACTTCCCCTAACCTCCTCCTCCTCCATCCCATGTCCTCCTCCTCCATACATCCCATGTCCCCCTCATCCATCCCATATCTCTTCGTCTCCATCCCATGTCCTCCTCCTCCATCCCATGTCTCCTCCTCTTCCATCCTGTGTCCTCCTTAGGCTGGCCACCTGTCCAGGATTCACCCGGACAGTTCAGGTTTGGAATCATGCGTTCGGGTTTCAGACCGCCTGAAACCCAGACACATTGTTCAGACCAGACTATGGCTTCCCAGCAGAGTTGCTGGCTGTAATTGTGTAAGCTGAGGGTGTCTGTTACACTCTCTTTCACACTGCCAAAGCCAACACTAACAATTACCCCTCCCCCACACAGGCAGGAGAGGAGGAAGCACTCGATCTGCTCCTCTTCCTTCCGCCCCTTCAACTCTGTGTCTGCCTACACTCCAGCAGCCTCAGCTACATCTGGATAAAAGGGGGTGACTGCCAAGGGGTGAGTGAGCTCACAATCCACCCCTGTCTGTGACTGAAGTCCCACCCTTCTCTCTCCTGCCTCTGAGTGAGTACACTAAGGTAAATCCGGGTTCTCAGAGCACCCCTTACATCAAAGTTCCCCTTTACACCAGAGGCCACAGTGTTCCCCCTTACTTCAGAGTCCTCACCGTGCATCAGAGTACTCACTGTTCCCCCTTAAATCACGGTTCCCAGAGCATCCCTTATGTTAGAGTCCCCAGAGTTCTCCCTTACATCAGAGTCTGCAGAGTCCCCCCTTACAGTGTAAGGTAACTCTGATGTAAAAGGGGAACTCTGTGGACTCTGAGGTAAAGGGGAACTCTTGTGATTTACTTCATTTGATTATAAATGTTATTTAATTGCAAAATATATTTATAGTTCATACTACACCGCTAAAATGTTTGTGTTTGACTTGAAGAACAGGTGGCAACCCTAGTCCTCCTCCTCTTCCATCCCATGTTCTTCTCCTCCATCCCATGTCTCCTCCTCCTCCATCCCGTGTCCTCCTCCTCCATCCCATGTCAATAGAGCAGAGAACGGAGTCAGTAGTATTTTTATTATTGTTTTTTTTTGGAGCCCCGGTAGCAGAAAGAAGTGATAAATCAGCAGAAAGTGATAGTAGCAAAAGTTGATATCCAGAGTGACAGAATTGCATGGGAAATTGGTAAAATGCAGAAATCTATAAGAGCCACAGTCCCTCCACTAGACATGAGGCAATCACAGTGATTTCATCCAGACTTGATATTAGGGATTCTGTATCCTTGCTGGAATATTTGTGCAGCACTCTGTAGTGATCAAAAGACTAGATCAGGCTCACATAGCACATAAGCATAGCAGCAAGCATAGTGAAAGGAGATTAGATGTGAGCATAAAGACCATAGACACAAAGCAATGACTGGACAGATTCTATAAGTAGCAGACCCACATAAAAAAAGTTACTTGGGGGGGGGGGGGGATACATAAATTGTGAAATATCAAAGTAATTCAGCCACTACCTGTAATATAAATTCCAGCTAGACATGTGTGTACAGACACTCACCAGCATCTGCAGGGGGGAGGAGCAAGGACAATGATGCAGAAAAGGGGTTCAAGGGAGCCCTGTCATTGCATGCTGATGACTGGAGGGCCGTGTAAGGGACAGAGAAGTGCTCTTCCTGTCAATCACCTCTGATCTCTCCCCAGCACTGAGTTCCTCTATTGGCTCAGTGGCATGTAAGCGATCTCTAAACCAATAAATACTTGAGTTATGTTACAAATGTGAAAAACATATATGTGATCAACAGCTTTCAATATCGATCATGACAGTCCCGACATCCCGAGCCTCATGCCGAGTACATGCGATCGGAAATTCCGACAAGAAAAGTCCGATGTGAGCTTTTGGTCGGAAATTCCGACCATGTGTAGGCTCCATCGGAATTTTTCTGTCGGAATTTCCGCAAGAAAAATTTGAGAGCTGGTTCTCAAATTTTCCGACAAGAAAAGTTCTTGGAGGAAATTCCGATCGTCTGTATGGAATTCCGACGTGCAAAAAAAAGCATGCTCAGAATCAATTTGACGCATGCTCGGAATCATTGAACTTCATTTTTCTCGGCTTGTGTTGTACGTCACCGCATTCTTGACGGTCGGAATTTGGTGTGACCGTGTGTATGCAACACAAGTTTGAGCCAAGTTTCCGTTGGAAAAAAATCCACGGTTTTCTTGTCGGCTTTTTCCGATCGTGTGTACATGGCATCAGGCCCCAAGGGTATTTCTATCTCCTGCCTGAAGACTGGATGTGCAGGAGTGCATCCCAAGGTGTCTAATGATCGATATTGAAAGGTGCGTACTAACAATCAGATTATCGTACGATCGCTTTAAAAGCGGTATTTTTCATACGATTAGACACCTTGGGATGCACTCCTGCTGCGATTGGTGGAGAGAAAGGTGGGTGGAAACGAGTAGCTGTCAATCAGGCTTCAGAAGACGGCCACGCTGTAAAGATGTTATAACAAGGGGCAGCAATAAGACTGGTTGGTGACTGGCCAGATCTTTGGTGTCTACACTTTTTTGAAGAGACACAGCAAGGAACACAGGTGGCCTACTCGGATGAGTAAAATCAGGTAAAGAGGGTGTTTGGGAGGGAGTGGTTGGGATGGGCTGAGGTGGGCACATTTGCTTGGAGATGGGCTTTTACAGGTGCTGAAGAAAAAATCCAAGACGCCAAACTTTAACCACTTAGCAGGACAGCCTTGACTGAGTCCACTAATGCTAAATTTTCATATTGGACTAGAGTTCATTTTTAATCTTGCCTGTCCCTTTTTATTTAATGTCCCGTGTCAACCTGAAAGAACACATATGTGTTGTGAAGAATACCATCCAAACGCATAAATTACTCCAATAATCTGCTTTGCAGTTAGATGTAACACGGGCCAAAACATTAGTCACTGACTCAGCAGAATACATCCTTGGGTTACAGAGGTTTGTAAGATTATTTCAGAAAGAACACATTTCAGCTTTGGCTATAAAGATATTCTGAAGCTTATAAATATGTTGTGTTTTTTTTCCCCTCCTTCTCGTGGTTTGACCCACTGGAATGAGATCAATCAACATTAAAGGGTTTGTCAAAAAGTCTTGGCCTGCTCATGTAACAAATGGACGCTCTTCCAGTGGTCCGTTTCATCCCCTGAAGCTAGGCGCCAAAATGTGCTGTGTTTGACAAAGTGGCAGCTGCAGCTCACAATAAACAGAAATTCACTTTTCAGTTTTCAGCTCTAATGAACAAGATGCAGGGTTTCCTGTGTGAATGTAACTTGGGTTCCTTTGTTTGATTAGTGTGCAAAGTGCTGTCCCACTACTGACCCACAGTAATCAATCAGAAATATATTCTTAATTACCGAACAACAATTAAAGGATGTATAAAAAGGTGCTAGAAAAAACTGGGCCCTTCCTAAGTAAGCACCGCTCAGCGCTTGTGAAGATGTAGCAATTATTGGTATGAGTTGTGAGCAGGGAAATGATAATAATACATGAATGAGTAAATACAATATAGAAATGGGTCTATTTTGTACTGAGCAGCTGCTGAAAATAAGAAACTGATATGGAAAAATACAATATTTGTATGGACCAATCAGAGGTCTGGATCATAAATGTAAATAATAAAACGGTCTAATAAAACAATAATATCATAAACACTAAAATGAAATCCGTCCCAGATTGTCCAAGAAATAGTGTAGCAGCGCTCTTACAAGTTAATACGTACACAATGGTTATACAAATGAGGCACATATGGTGCTAACAGCTTGGCAGCACAGTACACCTAAGACCCCAGTGGATGGAGATACACGCTATCGCAGACAGCGTGTGTTGGTTACCACTTCCTGGATCCTGGATTCGGTGGAGCGCAAGCGTCACTTCCGGTACGGCCAAACGAGACCACGATCCTGACGCATTTTGTCACTTCCGGACTTCGTCTGAGGGCCCTCCGTGTATCTCCATCTACTGGGGTCTTAGGTGTACTGTGCTGCCAAGCTGTTAGCACCATATGTGCCTCATTTGTATAACCATTGTGTACGTATTAACTTGTAAGGGACCTTTTTTGGGAATAAATTGTGCATACAATATTACACTATTGGCCACCTTTGTTTCCTTTCTACATCTGTACCCTTGAGCGTACCAATACTGCGGTCCGGTGGAATAGCTGAGAGAAGAAGAGAGTGATCCTGTGTTGGCTGACAAGGCACATCTTTATCTACTTTGTGGTGAGTGCATCCCCAAAAGGGGATTTTTTTCTACAACATCTCACGGATGAAGTTTCCCTGCATCGCTGCATTATAATAAGGATCGGGCTGTCTGAAGTTCTTCACCTGCTATTATTATTTATACCTTTACGTGTACAGAGACACTTAAAGAAGCTTGTCATTTATGACAAGAGCGCTGCTACACTATTTCTTGGACAATCTGGGACGGATTTCATTTTAGTGTTTATGATATTATTGTTTTATTAGACCGTTTTATTATTTACATTTATGATCCAGACCTCTGATTGGTCCATACAAACAATTAAAGGATATCTAGTTTACAAACAGTTTATTGAAAAATAAGTCTCAATACCATTTAACTGTACATTGGTAAGAGGTATATACATAAATATGGGTGCAAAAAACTTTAGCATAATGTATAAGTAGCAGTGATATAAGAGGGAGGGATACAAATAGTGGGGTGTATAATTGAATCATTTATAAGACATTATAGAGGTATAAAAACCTTGTGGATTTGTTTATTGATAAAAAAAATCAACATTATCATATTATAGTTCAATGAACCAACAGAGATAGATCCCAAGGTTTCCATTTTTTATCATATGTGTCCATAGTATCGAATAAAGTGTGATGAATACTGTATGTTCTGATAGCTTGATGGCCAGCATGCGATTCATAATTTGAGACCATGGCACAGTAGAGGAACGCCAATTAAAGGATATCTAGACCCAAGAACAAAAAAAGTTTTGCAGCTGGCCAGTCCTTAGATGTGGTGGTTGCACAGATCTAGTGATGTGGTGGTCCTTATAAGTGGTGGTTTTCTTCTTTTCAAGTATTTCCATGGTGACCCTAGCAATTACACACTTTCTGTGCTAGGATGACAACGTTCACTTACCGTACTTTATCTATGGAGAAGCAGCATTGTCACCTTGATAAAGGAAGTGTTTTAGAGTTACAGGATACCTTGCCTCTCCTCTTCTCCTTAACAAAGAGATTGAGAACTGGGTAAGGCGAATAACATTATTTGAGATTTCAGTTCAGTGCACACCGGGCATCTGGCAGGGTCAACAGATTGTTGTGTGCATGCAAAATATGTACTGAGCCTACAAAAAAAAAAGAAAACTAATGCAACTACCACATTTGATAGGATGTAAGATATATTACATTTTAGTTCTTGGTTTTAGATATACTTTAGCCACTTGCCTACTGTGCACTTCTACCCCCTTCCTGCCCAGGCCAATTTTCAGCTTTTAGTGCTGTCACACTTTGAATGACAATTGCGCAGTCATGCAACACTGTGCCCATATGAAATTTTTATAATTTTTTCACACAAATAGAGCTTTCTTTTGGTGGTATTTAATCATCACTGTTTATTTTTTATTTATTTTTGCTTAGCAAACAAAAAAAATACCAAACATTTTAAAAAACAACACATTTTTCATAAAATTTTGCAAACAGGTAATTTTTATCCTTCACTGATGTGTGCTGATGCTGCTGCACTAATGTGTGCTGATGAGGCTGTACTGAAGAGGCGGCACTGATAGGCACTGAAAGGTAGCACTGATGGGCACTGATGAGGCGGCACTGGTGGGAACTGATCACAAGGCACTGATGAGGCTGACCTGATAGGGGGCACTGGTAAGTTGCACTGATAGGTGGCACTGAAGGGCACTGATAGGCACTGGTAGATGACACTGATAGGCAACAATGATAGGTGACACTGATGATGAGGCACTGATTGGCAGCACTGATGGTCACTGGTATGTGGCACTGGTGCGAAATGATTAGCAGCACTGGTGGACACTGATTAGCAGCACTGGTGGACAATGTTGGGAACAATGTCGCTTTATCAGAAGCCGCTGTCAGCGTGAGAAAAAAAAAGCCGATAACCAGCTTCTCTTTACATTGCGCGATGAGCTGTCAGCTGGTCACGTGGTAAAGGACCGCTGTCATTGGCCCTTTACTCCAGTCTGTGATCAGCCAAGTCCACAGGGGGCGCACAGGCATTGCAAGCACAGGAGGACGTCCATCGACAGCATTGTAAGCCCATGCTGTATCCGTCTTTTGGCCATAGCGCGGGCAAGAACTGGTTAAAGTGGAACTTCACTCTCTCAATCAACATTGACTATTTTTAATCCTTATGATGATAGCATTAGTCAGTGGTAATGCGTCCATAGAGGGTGCAGGAGCACCGCCACTGTACCAATCACTGACTCCGTCCATTCATAACTGAAGCATAGTAAACTGTTAATACATTGCGTTACATTTGTTTAGATGCAGCATTTGTTATTTCGGATCATTCGTAACTTTGGATAAATTCGTATTCATTGCGTTCACTAACAGCTAAATTTTAAAGGAAATTCCAATACCTATCATTTAATAGTTAGTTATTGTTAGTTAGTTATTCTTTAGAATTTTGGGATTTTCTTTCTTATTTTCAAATTTACAAATTTACACATTTTCTAATTTACGAATTACGAGCATAATGAATGACCCAAAAAACGAATTGTATGTTTAAATTTGTGTGGAACAGTATACTACTTACTACTTTTGTCTATGTACTACGGGTAAATATATTTTCATGAGCATGAGTTGGATTTGTAATATCATCCAGTGCTGTTCCATGGTTCTTGTTACTTGGCTATGTAAATTTGTGTTTTTCTGTTTTTTTTTTCCCTTTTTTATGTGTTTTGGCCGCTGTTTTGGGCCTATTTGTTCTGCCTTATAAAGAACTTTAATATAATAAAAAACTATTTGATTAAAAAAATAACATTACAGGACTCTCTAGGCACTATGTGTGAAAATTTTAGATGAGAAATAGAAGTCTAACAGTGAATGGTTCATTAATCATGTCTTTGGCAGCAGCCATTGCATCACTAAAGTGTTATTCAACTACTTGCATGATGACCAAAAAAGAATTTTAAGCCGTATTAGTCATTAAGAAAAGCTCATTGCATTGTTAAATGAATAATTGCATCAGCATTGGACATTTACCAGTTTGTATGCCATTCTGAAATAAAAAGAAAAGACAAAAACTTAAAGAGGAACTTCACTCAATCAACAATGACTATTTTGTAATCCTTATGTGCTACAGTAGCATTAATAAATTAATAGGAAAATATATTAAATTTACTTGTATTAAACTTTGTTTTGTTTTTTCCTTCAATTTATTCCTGATTTCCAGGCCTAAGCAAATGATGCCATACATCACTAGAGGGAGGGTAGGAGGGTTTTTTTTTTGTCAGCTAAGCACACCTAGACATGTGTGGTTCGTTTCGTTCCAAATCGAAATTTGGACACATTTTTCATTATTCGGATGTATCTAAATTACAATAGTAATGAATTTAAATAAATCTTAAATTCCCAAAAAAAAAAAATTCAGACGAAATTCAAATAGTTTTCAAATTGAATTTGAATAGTTATGGAATTCTAATCGTTTTCGAATTTGAATTTCCGAAGAGAATAAAATAGAATAGAAAATAAAGGAATAGAATAGAAAGGCATATAATAGAATAGAAAATAATAGAATAGAAAATACAAGAATAGAATATTATAAAGTGAAACAGAACAGAATAGAAAGTAAAAGAATATAAAAAAATGAATAGAAAATAAAGGGATAGAATAGAAAATAAAAGAATAGATTAAAACAAAACAAAATAGAATAGAAAATAAAAGAACAGAATAAAATAGAATAGAAAATAAAGGAATAGAATAGAAAAAAATAGAATAGAATAAAATACCGTAGATCATAATCATCTTCTGAAATTCTAATTTCAAATAAAATTATTTGAATTAATCTATATATCTATTAGAAAATAATAAAATAGGAAAAAAAGTATAGAAGAGAAGAGAAGAGAAAAAAAGAATATAATAGGATAAAAGAGAATATAACCTTCTTCCGAAACTTGAATAAAATAGATTCAAAAAGAATAAAATAGAATATAAAGTGTGGCACTAAAATAAATAGGAATCCTATCCTATTATGGGCAGACTCAAAAAAGTACCATACATCAAGCTGGGAGCTCAATGTTAAAGTGTAAACCTCAATAATGAAAAAGTATCATCCATTCATGGTGAGATAAAGACATAAAATCATGAACTGAATACAAACGTATTCTAAAAGTAATCATGAATTCTGTAAAACAACAAATCAGTGATGTGAAATAACCCAAAGTGAAAAAATCATGATAATAAATCACCTAGAGAAAAAAACATATAAATAAAAGTCCGCAGAGTTCAGTAATGCTTGACTCTGAAATGTCCTTCAATGGACACCAAGGCTAAAAACCACATCTAATACACATCACATATATAGATTGATGGAGATCTTGTCCCAAATAATAATTTGGGGTGGACACAATAGGATATACGTTCTGGATACAACACCAGGGATTGCCTTCACCGTTGGATCAGTGGGGAAAGTAATGAATACTCTTACCGAGCATTGTGGACCCAGCTCACTGTATGGCGGTGGATCTATCGAGCTTGTGTCCAATTTCAGGGACTCACAAATGGAAATCCAAGGCTGTTGTCCTCTCCCAACAGCAGCGCTTTTCAGCCGTGACACCCGCTCCAAGTGTGAAGAAGTCAGCATATAGAAACCAAAGCTCGAAATGTGGATTGCATCAAACATGGAAATAAAAAATGGGAAGAGATCCTCCACATAGTGTAAATCCAAAATATGGAATTTATTTAAAAATTTGATAAAAAAAGTTCAAACAAACGAACCAAAAAAGCATAAGAAATAGTAGATTATAAAAGGGCATGGGATGAGCAGCAGGGGCTGGCATGTAAATCCAACGCGTTTTGTCTGCAAAAGACATCAACTGGGGTACACGCCACACCGATGCCCCCCACGCTTTAAATAGGAAGAGATATTACCTTAATGGTTCACCTGTGCATCCCATTGTGCGTCTTACTTCTGGGATTACTGGGTCACATGGACCGCTTGGTGTCACGTGACTGAGTCACATGCGCCTCCGAACCAATCATAGCATGGAAATGTAGATGGAACGTGATGCGCCGTCAACGTGGTGTGGCTAATGGCACCGACGTCTCATCAGCACATCCCTACTTAATTTGAATACCTTGTGACTAACGTAGCTGCACGCAAGGTATGCTGGGGGATGTAGTCAAAGCACAATCAAGTGCGGCGACCCTCTGTAACCCAGCGCATCTCAAACTGGAGTGCATACTTGCCATCAGCGCGTCAAACATCACAGAGGGGGCGGAACAAAGCGTATTGGGATACGGAGCTCTGCAGTATGTCTGATGACTAAAACCCAGAACAACTTTTACCCATTGTGTGATGTTTTGTATCACTTGATTGTGCTTTGACTACATCCCCCAGCATACCTTGCGTGCAGCTACGTTAGTCACGAGGTATTCAAATTAAGTAGGGATGTGCTGATGAGACGTCGGTGCCATTAGCCACACCACGTTGACGGCGCATCACGTTCCATCTACGTTTCCATGCTATGATTGGTTCGGGTTTATATGCCAGCCCCTGCTGCTCATCCCACGCACTTTTGAATCTACTATTTCTGATGCTTTTTTGGTTCGTTTGTTTGAACTTTTTTTATCAAATTTTTAAATAAATTACATATTTTGGATTTACACTATGTGGAGGATCTCTTCCCGTTTTTTATTTCCATGTTTGATGCAATCCACATTTCGAGATTTGGATTCTATATGCTGACTTCTTCACACTTGGAGCGGGTGTCACGGCTGAAAAGCGCTGCTGTTGGGAGAGGACAACAGCCTTGGATTTCCATTTGTGAGTCCCTGAAATTGGACACAAGCTCGATAGATCCACCGCCATACAGTGAGCTGGGTCCACAACGCTCGGTAAGAGTATTCATTACTTTCCCCACTGATCCAACGGTGAAGGCAATCCCTGGTGTTGTATCCAGAACGTATATCCTATTGTGTCCACCCCAAAGAATTATTTGGGACAAGATCTCCATCAATCTATATATGTGATGTGTATTAGATGTGGTTTTTAGCCTTGGTGTCCATTGAAGGACATTTCAGAGTCAAGCATTACTGAACTCTGCGGACTTTTATTTATATGTTTTTTTCTCTAGGTGATTTATTATCATGATTTTTTCACTTTGGGTTATTTCACATCACTGATTTGTTGTTTTACAGAATTCATGATTACTTTTAGAATACGTTTGTATTCAGTTCATGATTTTATGTCTTTATCTCACCATGAATGGATGATACTTTTTCATTATTGAGGTTTACACTTTAACATTGAGCTCCCAGCTTGATGTATGGTACTTTTTTTGAGTCCACCCATAATAGGATAGGATTCCTATTTATTTTAGCGCCACACTTTATATATATAATTTTTACACATCTTGTCTGGTTGTTGTGTCGGCTGCTAGTTTTTCACATCTATATCACTTGAGGTTGGCGCAGTATTACCCCCCCCCTTTTTTTCACTTTTAATAGAATAGAATAGAAAATAAAAGAATAGAAAATAATAAAAAAACAATAGAATAGAATATAAAGAATATAACCATTTTCTAAAATTCGAATAGAATAGAAAATAAGGAATAAAATAGACTAGAATAGAGAAGAAAGGAATAGAATAGAACAGAATCTAACAATATAACCGATTTTCGAAATTCTAATTTTGAATAGAATACATTTTAATAGAATAGAAAAGAATAGAATATAATAGAAAATAAAAGAATAGATTAGAAAATAAAAGAATAGAATAGATTTGAAAAAATATAACCATCTTCCAAAATTAAAATTTCGAATAGAATAAATTCAATTTAGAATGGACTTTGGATGGATTACGATTTGAATGCAATTCGATTGATTTGATTCAAATAAATGAAACAGATTCCGAAAAAAACAAATTTAACTAAACAAATTTATGTAAAAAATGAAACAAATCTATTTTTTTTTTGTTCTGCACATGTCTAAGCACACCCTCTTGCATTCATGCCTGAGCTAAGGGCAGATGGATTTCAGGAAATAAATGCTACACGAATCATCTGCTCTTACCCAAGATGGCAGTGACAAGAGATGCTAGTAGTAGTACATGAAGGCATAAAAGTTTGTCAAAAAACAACCTTCAAATTGCCTCAAGATCAGATATGTATACCACAGATATGTATACCACACATATTTACAGCTATTAAACAAACCCTCACTCGTGCATGGAAATTTCCATCTATTAATTTCCGAAGGTTAAGAGCCATATACAATACATGGCTCATTTATTAATGAAAAATTGACCACTACACTGGAGGACTTACATGATCAATTTCTTTCATTTGGCAACCGTGGTTCAATTATTCCCCCACCTTACAGCAGACTTAATGACTTCTCCATCTCTGAGACACCGATTTTACCCTCTCCACCTTTCTTTTTAGGTAAGCTGCAATATATAACATTTCTGGTTTTGGGTTTAATACCACATCAAGAGTACAGACTGTGACCTATTTCCAAAGGCCCTGGAATCCTTTGAGATTTAGATGTTATCTTTGGTTGCTCCTCAATCTTGTGGGAAGCTGAGCAGTGGCTGAACGATGAATCAAATAGGTGATAATTGTTTACTTTACTGCAGTAAGGGAGTGCAGGATTCTGTAAAGTTCCAGTCAAAATAGTTAGTATTATAAATTAATAGCTACTGAGAAAAAATGAAAAATAAGAGCCAAGATGTTAAAGGCGCAGACCACTTTTTGGAAAGCAATAATAAATGCATCCACATTGACAAAAGAAAAATTAGCATTTATTAAATTTTCACATATAGGCCTGCGGAGCATTGCAATGGCAATCAGTGAATCACAGATGCAACACACAGGCTCCTGTAGAATGTCCCCCTAACCCCATTTCCAAACAGAGGGACTGTATGAACCTACTATTATGAGGCTGAAGGAAGTAGTCAATGAACTACAAGTGCAATGACATTACTGCACTTGTGCTTCATTAAGATGTACAAGTCCCTCTGCTGCGATGTCAGATGGGACTTGTCGTCATCCATTCGCAGGTCCCTGTGAATAATTCTGCGAATGGCACAGCAGCACTGAATTCAAAAGCAAACAGAATGCTGCTGTCAGGGTCAGCGTCTAAGGTGACCAGACACGTAGCTACACCAAGGAACCGAGACCAAACAAAGTATTTATCATTAAAGTGATATTTATTTACAGTGAACACACACAAATAAACATACACAGCAACCAGTGAAAGCATAAACCACTCCAGCAAACAAGAACAAGAATAACTAATAAACCTAACTGCTATCTATATACAATATCTACAACTAAGAGATAAAGGCAACAGGGATGCAAGGAAGGGGACACGACTGGGTACAAGGGCATAGAACAAGGCATAGGGGTGCAGGACGGATCAGGACAAGGGAAGGTTCAGAAAGGTATCAGGCACAATCTGGTAGCAAGGAGACGATCAGACAGGATAGTGACGCGCTGGGGGAAGGGAGGAGCAGCCTTAAGTATCCACCTGGCAGCTGGAGCCAGGTGTGGCTGATCAGAACCTGCTGGCTTTTGGGAGACACCTGCTGATGGACACTGGAACTGCAGCCATTGGCAAAGTGAACCTCAGTGCCCCAGGAGGTGAACTCAACCCTGACAGATTCCCCCCCTTAAGGAGCGTTCTCCGGACGCTCCACAAGGCCCTACCACTGGGGTCTGCAAGCCGACCGAGTACCCCACTGCCAACGTCCAAAGGCTTGGTGAAAACCCCACCGCCGGGGTCCCAAAACCGGCTGGGTTTTCTTCTGGTCAGACCCTCTGAGATGTATATTTGGTAGTCCCTCAAGACAGCAGGTACTCCAATGCTGGTATTCCACAGGTTATCTGCAGCCTTAGCCCTGGGGTTATTTGACAGTGCCAGAACCCAGACACCGAAGTGTCTCATCGTAACTCTGTAGCCTGCCTGGTTTACAGGACTTGCTCTGCACCTCAAAAGCCACCTAGGTCTCTCTGAGGCACTGGTTACCCGACCCGGGTCCCCTAGTACACCCAGAGCTGTGGCAATAGCATCCAGATCATGGCAAGGCACAGATCGTACTCTGCCATTCCCCAGAAGTCTACCACCACCAGGGCCATGAAGGCAGATGCAGCTACCAGTTACCAAGGGCATGTCCGAACCGCCAGGCTTTGGCACCATAGGAGCAACACACTGCCAGAGGGACTCAATCGAGGCAACCATCAAATGAATCTCAGGCCCAGCAGATGACCCATTAGCAGGTGGACACTCAGCCTTTGCATAACAATCCAACTGAGCAGCTGGCATAGAGTCAATAGAACCCGGCGGGGTGGTAAGAAGAAGAGATCTAAGATCAATGGTAGACTTGTCATCGGACAGCAGACCCTCAGGAGGCAGGCAGGTTGTTGGGCACAGGACATCCAGAGGCAGGCTGGGAAGCAGGCAAAGGCACATCAGACTGGGCAGTGGCACAGGTATCGGCATAGTCCAACTGGGAAGCAGACCCGGAATCAGCACACTCCGGCCGGGCGGCAGCCCCGGAATCAGGACAGTCCGGCCGGGCGGCAGCCCCGGAATCAGGACAGTCCGGCCGGGCAGCAGCCCAGGAATCAGCACAGTCCGGCCGGGCCAATCAGCAAATACCAGAGGGGCGGCAGCCCCGGAATCAGCACAGTCCAGAGGGGCGGCAACCCTGGAATCAGCACAGTCCAGAGGGGCGGCAGCCCCAGAATCAGCATGTTGGGCAGCGGGCACCAGATCAACAGGCTGGGCGACAGCCCGGAAATCAGCATAGACCAGCGGGGCAGCGGCAGCCCGGAAACCTGCTACGGCAAGCTTGGCAACAGATGGCAGCATGTAGAAGGAATGTACACCATCGGCAAGCGGCAGCATGGAAGAGGAATGAACCCCATCAGCAGGCGGCATCAGCATGGAGGAGGCATGGACCCCATCAGCAGGCGGCATCAGCATGGAGGAGGCATGGACCCCATCAGATGGCGGCATCAGCATGGAGGAGGCATGGACCCCATCAGCAGGCGGCATTAGCATGGAGGAGGCATGGACCCCATCAGCAGGCGGCATCCGCATGGAGAAGGCATGGACATCATCAGCAGGCAGCAGCAACATGGAGGAGGCATGGAGATCATCAGCAGGCGGCAACATGGAGGAGGGCTGGATTGCACCGGCAGAAGTCAGCATGGAAGAGGACTGGATCACATTAGCAGCAGTCGTCTGCATGGAGGAGGACTGGATCACATCAGCAGCAGTCGGCAACATGGAGGAGGACTGGACCGCACCAGCAGTCTGCATGGAGGAGGACTGGATTGCATCAGCAGTCTGCATGGAAGAGGACTGGATCGCATCAGCAGTCTGCACGGAAGAGGACTGGACCGCATCAGGCACTGGATCGGTGGGGACAGGATTAGCTGGCAACATGGATAGTGGCAGAGTTATAAGAGCAGGAGAAAACTTGTGTTTCCTCCTTTTTGGCTTAGATACTGGGGTCCTGTTGGTAGTTGCCTTGTGCTGACCAGAGTATACTGCTGATGGAAAGGTAGTAACAGTACTGGGGGAAATACGAGGCCTGAATCTCCCTTCGACAGTTAAGGCATGTGCAGTCAGAATGTTTCCCAACAGCTCATCCTCAGTGAGATCCTGCCACAGTGAACGACACAAACCTTTATCTCCTACTGCAAGCTGCACACTGCAAATAACTTTCACTCTTATGCCGCGTACACACGATCATTTTTCCCGTCGAGAAAAATGTCATTTTTTCCTTTGGACGAGAAAAACGATCGTCTGTGGGCTTTTTGGCGTTTTTCTCGACGGGAAAAACAGCATTAATCACGACGAGAAAAATTAGAACATGCTCTAATTTTTCTCGTCGTGATTCCCGTCGTTTTTTTCCGCGGCAGTTTTCCCATAGGGAAACACTGCCGGGGAGCCCACACACGGTCGTTTTTTTCGACCAAAAAAAAAATTTCATTTAAAACGGCCGTGTGTGGGGGGAACAAGCTGTTCCTCGTTTTTCACGTCAATTTTCTCGACGGTGTTTTCACCGTCGAAAAAATAGATCGTGTGTACGCGGCATAAGCATTCTGACAAAGGCAAAAAACTCACACACAAATAAACATACACAGCAACCAGTGAAAGCATAAACCACTCCAGAAAACAAGAACAAGAATAACTAATAAACCTAACTGCTATCTACTGTATATACAATATCTACAACTAAGGGATAAAGGCAACAGGGATGCAAGGAAGGGGACACGACTGGGTACAAGGGCATAGAACAAGGCATAGGGGTGCAGGACGGATCAGGACAAGGGAAGGTTCAGAAAGGTATCAGGCACAATCTGGTAGCAAGGAGACGATCAGACAGGATAGTGACGCGCTGGGGGAAGGGAGGAGCAGCCTTAAGTATCCACCTGGCAGCTGGAGCCAGGTGTGGCTGATCAGAACCTGCTGGCTTTTGGGAGACACCTGCTGATGGACACTGGAACTGCAGCCATTGGCAAAGTGAACCTCAGTGCCCCAGGAGGTGAACTCAACCCTGACAGCTGCATATAGAAGAACCACATGATTCTGGTAGGTGGGGGGGGGGGCTTTTTAAGAATGGGAGTTAGACAATGTGACCTTGCGGTCATGCAGCTAGTGGTACCATTGGGATCAGATGTGCATCGGGTCTGTCAAGTTTTTTTTTTTTTAGCAAGTCAGGGAGCATTGTGGCTGATGATGGATTTACAAAAGGAAACTTTTTTAGGAATTTTCTTTCTTTTTTTAATACTTGTCAAACATTTTGGTGTCTTTTCTTCTAGGTTACATCTTTTTTTTATGTAGTCCATACTTATTCACAAATTCATACCCCCATGCTCATTTAGGAGGTAGGTAAGGTTGGTATTTGGGAGTTATCTTTTTATTAAAGGGGGATTCCAGATTCCGGTAAGCTCCCCACACGCAGACCCCCACAACCATCTGCCAGGGTTGTGGGGAAGAGGCCCTTGTCCTCATTAGCTACTTGCTTACTGGGCACTTAAACCCCCTTCCTGCCCAGGCCAATTTTCAGCTTTCATCGCTGTCACGATTTGAATGACAATTGCACGGTCGTGCGACGTGGCTCCCAAACAAAATTGACATCCTTTTTCCCCCACAAATAGAGCTTTCTTTTGGTGGTATTTGATCACCTCTGCGTTTTTTTTTTTTTGCGCTATAAACAAAAAAAGAGCGACGATTTTGAAAAAAACACAATATTTTTTATTTTTTGCTATAATAAATATCCCATTTAAAAAAAATAAATAAAAAAAAATGTTTTCCTTAGTTTAGTCCGATACGTATTCTTCTACATGTTTTTGGTAAAAAAAATCGCAATAAGCGTTTATTGATTGGTTTGCGCAAAAGTTATAGCGTCTACAAAATAGGGCATAGTTTTATTGCATTTTTATTAATATTTTTTTTTTTACTAGTAATGGCGCGATCAGCGATTTTTATTGTGACTGCGACATTATGGCGGACACATCGGACACTTTTGACACCATTTTGGGACCATTGTCAATGATACAGCGATCAGTGCTATAAAAATGCACTGGTTACTGTATAAATGTGACTGGCAGGGAAGGGGTTAACACTAGGGGGCGAGGAAGGGGTTAAATGTGTGCCCTGGGAGTGATTACTACTGTGTGGGGGGAGGGGACTGACTGGGGGAGGTGACCGATCTGTGTCCCTATGTACAAAGGACACAGCATCGGTCTCCTCTCCCTGACAGGACGTGGATCTCTGTGTTTACACACAGAGATCCACGTCCCTGCTCTGTGTACATGCTGATCGCAGGTACCTGGCGGACATCACGGCCGCCAGGCACGCGCATCGGCATCTCAGTCATGCGCCGGGCACGCGCGCGTGCCGCTGGCGGCGCTCGCGCGCCCCCCAGTGGCCGAAATAGCCAAGGACGTCTATTGACGTCCTCCCGGATTTTTAGATCCACATTGAGGCCGTCAATAGTCTATGGCCCGGATCTAAAGAGGTTAACATGGGGAAAATGTGCTTGGCAAGGTACCACCCCATGTTTAGGGCATGGGCCCTAGTTTGGTTCAGCACATTCATCCTCCCCTTTTATAGCCTGCCAGGCTCAATAGTCAGATTAAGTGTCAGGTATGGATTTCCTGGGGGACATCAGGTATCCTTTTAAAATTCATACCAGACTGAAATGGTTTGGTAAACTTATTTTTTTTTTCATTCTTATTTTTTTTTTCATTCTTGCTTATTTTTTTTAACTTATTTTTTTTTCATTCTTGCTGTAGAATGTGCTACAGCAGAAGTGACATTTACAAAAGAAAGTTTATATTGACAACAAATTATATTTCATTGCCAGGCCCTTTAAAAAAATAGCATACAGACCTCTCCAAATGCCCCCCAAAAATGCATAGGAGACCCCCAGACATGTTATTTAGAAAAAATGCTACTGCCGAAAGGATTTTTTTTTTGCACTGGTACATATTTCCCAGGAGAGTACCCATCCTCATGCTGTTTTTATCACCCTCTTGCATATTAACCTAGAAAATTGGTAATTTTTTAAATGACATATTAGATTCAGGTTCTAGGTTTTTGACTTTTTTGTAGTTTGCAGAACAAAGCCCAAATCAAACCCAGGGCAGTTCGGCTCACCCCTAGTAACCAAAAGTTTTCGATGTGCAAGAACAGTGCAGATTGGCTTCCTAGAAAATATAATTTGAAACCCAATGTAAAAAAAAAAAAAGTTTATGTAATGCCAAAGCTGTTTTCTTTTTAAATTGGATAAAATAAGGAAAGTTATTGACCCGTGTTATGTTTTTATTTGCTGCCTGTGTCCCGTCACAGAGATTTTTATTAATTTCTTTTCTCAGAGACACAGAAGAAGGTGGAAATCAAAATGTGGAAAGTGAGAGAATATACCCTATCAGAAAGTTGCCAGCAAAACAGGTTTTCAAATTAGAGGATTTCCCAACTCATAAATGTTGTATTTCCCATTATTTTCAGTACTGGAGACAATGGTCACCAGGACAAACAAGTTGGTGAAGCTCCTTAGTGGGGACAGCAATAAAAACCTGACAGAGACTCCAATTCCATTGACAGTCTATTGAACAAAAAATGTTTTGGCTGTACAGACTCTAACAATTTCTCTATCCAGTGGGGTCGCTAGGGGGTGGCTTCTGGGGCTATAGCCCCGAATCTAGGGGCCATAGCCCCAAGTCTCTTACAAGGTGCAGCGGTGCTCTCTGAGATTTTTATTTTATTTTATAAGAGCAGCGGCCAGTGCCGCCTACTCCATTAGAACTGGTCCCTGGTGGAGTGATATATTTTGAAGTGCAGCGCCCGCACTCAGAGGGTGGGGCTATCCAGCACTGGCGAACTGAAGGCTGAAGAAGTGAACTAATCCCTGCCTGCAGACTCTGCCGAGCCTTACACAGACACACGGTGCTTCACCAGCTGCAGTAGGTAGGCACTGTTATAGACTCCCCCGGGACAGAGGATTTTGGAGGGGACTGAATGCTAGCCCCTTCCCTACCGACTATGGGCCCTGGCATTTGAGGGAGCTACAAGCATTTAGGAAGATGTTCTGTTATGTAATGCAAAAGGACATTATTAAAAAGGCCATGATGGTCTCTGCCAGTGTGGGACTCATAGCAGATGCTGATGTCACCAGCAAGCCACCTGTATAGGGCCCCCAACCATAATATGTTTATTGTAAGTAGGTCTGCTATTGTCCAAAGGAGTTCTGTGTTTATACTTATGATAATGTGTATTGTGCCTTCTGAGCTAGAAGATGGCAAGTCTGACCTGAAAGGTCAGACCTCTGAGTCACCTAATCTGGTTAAATGACTAGTTAATTAGCTCATGTTAATTTATGTTTCTGGTTACAGTTTGTATTGTTAGGCTAAAATGATCAGGAGGGGGAACCTCCTTCTCAAGTGTTATAAAAGCCTGTATTCTTGTTCAAATAAACAGCTCCAGCTTTGCAGCCAAACAAGTCCAGCCTAGTTATTGGTTGTAATATACGGCTATAATATCTAATATCTATATTCAGCAGTATATGACGGAAGCAGCCCATGGTCTCCTGTACCCTGTCCACAGCCCATAGTCTCCTGTACCATGTCCGCAGCCCATGATCTCCTGTACCATGTCCGCAGCCCATCTCATCTCCTGTACCATGTCCGCAGCCCGTGATCTCCTGTACCATGTCCGCAGCCCGTGATCTCCTGCACCATGTCCGCAGCCCATGATCTCCTGTACCATGTCCACAGCCCATGTTATCTCCTATACCATGTCCACAGCCCATGATCTCCTGTATCATGTCCACAGCCCATGTCATCTCCTGTAAAGTGTCCACAGCCCATGTCATCTCCTGTACCATGTCCGCAGCCCATGATCTCCTGTACCATGTCCGCAGCTCATGTCATCTCCTATACCATGTCCACAGCCAGTCCACGTGTCATTTAGGAGGCCTATATTTAATGCTAGAGGAGGAGCAGCTCTGGGGACCCTGATGTAAGGGGCTGGGGGCTCTCTGGGGACCCTGAAGTAAGGAGGGGCTCAACTCCTGTACCATGTCTGCTGCTCGTGATCTCCTGTACCATGTCCACAGCCCGTGGTCTCCTGTACCATGTTGGCAGCCCATGTCATGTCCTGTACCATGTCCGCAGCCCATGATCTTCTGTACCATGTCCACAGCCCATAATCTCCTGTACCATGTCCACAGCCCAGTACCATGTCCACAGCCCATGATCTCCTGTACCATGTCCACAGCCCATGATCTCCTGTACCATGTCAGCAGCCCATGTCATCTCCTATACCATGTCCACAGCCAGTCCACGTGTCCTTTAGGAGGCCTATATTTAATGATAGAGGAGAAGCAGCTCTGGGGACCCTGATGTAAGGGACTGGGGGCTCTCTGGGGACCCTGAAGTAAGGAGGGGCTCTCTGGGGACTCTGATGTAAGGAGGGGCGCTCTGGGGACTCTGATGTAAGAAGGGACTCTCTGGGGACCCTGATGTAACAAAGGGCTCCCTGGGGACCCTGATCTAAGTAGGGAGGCACTCTGGGGACCCTGCTGTAAGTAGGGAGGCTCTCTGGGGACCCTAATGTAATGAGTGGGGCTATGGGGACCCTGATCTAAGTGGGGGGGCTCTCTGGGGGCCCTAATGTAACAAGGAGGGCTCTGGGGACCCAATCAATAACCACGGGATCCGCACTCAGATATGTAACGATATTTTATATGTATATAATATATGTATATATACACACACACGTATATTATATATATAGCGATAACCTCAGTTTAAGAGGGCTGCTTGTTTGTTTTGGGCCTTGTAGTGCACCGCTGTCAACCCCAGGCAATCGGCCCTAACCTCTCGTGGCACAGTTAGGAAAAGGGAAAGGGTGGTATAACTGTATTATCTCTATACTATTATACGGTACAACCCCCTTTGTATACCAGCACAGTAATTGACACTCAACCAAATTACTTAACTATAACTTTTTACTATAGGTAAAAGTATAAAAGGTAATTTGTATACAATATCTTATGCATATCCCTGCAATATAGGTGTACACATTAAAAGGGTATGACATTCAATAATGCAATGAACATATATTAACCCCGCTGCAGCTATCCTCCCTCGTGAGCATAAAATTTCGCCCAGCAATGTCCTATACTACCAAGTCAGGCCTGACTATAACTTGGGTATAGTTTGTTGAAGAATCTTCGCTAGCAACTCTCGGTGCTGCACATAAAGAAACAAACTGTAATCCAATAAGGGTAGCAGATGATCGCTAATTTGGTAAAGCTGGAGAGACTGACAAACTCAGTTCAGCAAAACAGTCTCTCCAAAGTATAACTGTGGTCAATGGTGGGCCTAAGCAAAGTTAATAGGCAACAAAGTTACTTAGATGTGGTTCTGAGCTAGCGCTCTCTCACCCAGACCGGACCGATTCCTGTCCGGTTCCTCCGCTACTGTGAGTGGCTTCACAGTGCCCACGATGCACCGGGTCTTCGGTCCTCCAGAAGATGGTGGCACCTCAGGTGGATCGGATGCTCCGCAGGCTCCTCGGTGGAATGGAAGGCTCTCTGGAACAAAGTGCGAGGCCCAGGCTTCAGGCCTTGCACGCGCAGCAGGTGAGTGCAGGGATCCTCTTGCAAGGAGGGCGGCGTTTCAAGAGAAAGAGCGAGGCCCCTCCTTCCCCTTTTAAAGTCCACCCTAGCAGTCCTTGCGCTGGGAAATGCACCCTGGGTGCCTCAAAGTGTGCTGGGAACTGTAGTCTTGTGGATGAAACGATACCCCGCTACACATACATGTGTATGCCTGCCCAACCATATGACTTACTTTACTTCGCTGCTATGGTTTCTAGCCCCAGATCTTTTGTAGACCTAGCAACGCCCCTGCCTCTATCCCTCCTCATTCTCAGTTGTCCCTCCTTTTGGAATGATGCACAGATGTTGATAAATAGGATGTACCATTTAACTACCACAATTACAATGCACCATACCTTTCATCCAACCACTAAAAATGTTTGTCTAAAGGTAAAATAGTTGTAAAAAAATAAACAGGTTCAACCAATAATTTTATTTTTTTCATTCTTCATGTTTATTTTAATGGGGACGAGGCAAGAGTTTGTGCTTCCTAAGACTTTCCAAGGGGGACATCCTGAGCAGCCTGCAGATCAGTATGTACAATAAGCATTGTATCATAATGCCCATCATCAATAAATTGAGAAATTAGTGTATGTACATATTTTGTTTAAATAATTTAACCCTAATTAGGGATGAGGTTTGAGTTTGCCGCTAGGTTAAATTTGCAGCTAATTTTGCATGTTTGTGGCTTACCCAAACAGCGAATTTAAAGGTATGTTAACCCAGATACCATAAGCAAACCACCATAAAGCTACTTCATATAAGTGTAGCAGACACCCTCTCCCCAGTCCCCTCTATTAAAGTTTAACTCGCACTGTCTCCGGTCTAGGGGTATGAAAGGGGAGGGAGAGGGTGAGCTACCCCAGGCTTCTACCACAGGTGTGATGTGGTATCAGCAATGCCTCTGTTGTTTTTACCTTCGGGTCTGTGCTGTGCATCTGGATCCTCCCTCCGAGAGTATCCGTGAACCTCGTCTGCCAGAAATTGAGCCCCACACCATTAACGTCCAACACACTTTTATTGTAGAACATAACATGGACTCCCTTGGCTATAGAACAGAAAAAGGAGGTGTGGGTGCGAATAGGCCCAGACACAAATTCGATCCTCCACTCTCCTCCCTGAGAGTGGGCTATGGTCTCCGCACGAGGGAAATTCTCCTTCCGGACGGTCTCCGACAAGAGACTCACCCGTCACCGGCAGTATGCTGCACCGGGTCTTCAGATGAGGAGCTCTTCCCGGTCCATTACGCCCACCTCAGATTCAGGCATCCATCCCTGGAGTGCCTTAGGATCCTTCCCTCGCGGAACTCAGTGTTGGGCACTGAGCTCCGGACCTCCATCCAAGTACCTCACCCCAGGACTAAAGGTGCCTGAGGTGGAACACGATCTCCGGTGGTCCTCTAGGCCTAGGCCCGCCTAGAGGACGGACACGAACCACCGTCCGCAGGCTGAAGGTGACTGGGACCCCGAACCCCCGTGACCAAGATGGCCGGCCCCTTTATACCCCCCTCCCAGCAAGCACGGCGGGTTCCCCGCCCCACCATACCGCTGCCGAGAGAGGACAAAAAAGAGGCTCAGCACACAGCGGTATCCGCCCGTCAACCCATGGTGACAGCGCCACCCGGTGGGCCGCCGGGGACACACCACCGGTGTCACTGAAAAATTCAAAAATTACCCCGGGAAAGTAAGTACCCGCTACATAAGTGTTTTATGTCAAGATGCTTCCCCAAAAATTTGATAAAATTATGCTTATGCAGTGTATACCATATTCTTTTCATTTTCATCAGAAAATCCTACTTTACTTTTTTTGACACATCCAAAAATAAATGGAGAAGTTTAGCCAATGATGTCTATTAGAAATAGCAGAATTTCGGTGCAGGCTGTGTGTGTGTCATCGTACTACTATCTCAATCAGAAACATATAAATTTTTGGTTCTTTCAAAGATAAATGAGGATGTGGTTAAAGGGGTTATAAACCCTCATGGTTTTTCACCTTCATGCATTCCCTGTGTAGCGGGGTATTCCCCTTTAATACCGAGAGACTACATCTCCCAGTACATCTTGCAGCACCCAGGGTGCATTTCCCCGTGCAAAGACTGCTGGGGCAGACTTTATAAAGGGGAGGCAGAGTTTGTTCTGTCTCTTTGGACACCCCCTCTCCTAGCAAGAGGATCTCTGTGCTGAAGTGCTGTGTGCACAAGGCCTGAAGCCTGGGCCTTGTGCTCTGTTCCAAAGAGCCCTCCGCCAGCCTAGCTGAACCTGAGAGACATCTTCTCCTCCTTGCTGCAGTACACCAGAAGGACTGAAGGCCTGGATGTCGGTGGATTCCTGTTCCTAGACGAATCGGCGGAGGAAACAGACTTGGACTGTCAGGGTGGTGAGAGAGCACTTGCTCATAGACAGATACTTTATCTTCACTATTCATTTGGATTATAAGTTTGTTCATCAAGTGCACCACCGAAAGATTGCATGCGAAGATTTGTGTTCCTTGAACTTCCTTTTAGATCAGTCAGGCCTGACTGTTAGGTAGATACTATTGAGAGTTAGTCTGCCCATGAGGGAAAGTGATTGAAAAGAGGCAGCGCTAGAGCCGCATTGCATTACTTGAGCTATCTGATTGTTTGTTCATTTAAATACTGTTTATTTCTAATGCCCCATACACACGATAATTTTTCATGCCATTTTTTAAACCGACATTTTTCTTGTCGTTTTTTTTCATGTTTCCTCTCAAGCCTGTCTTGCGTACACACGATCATTAAAAAAAAACGCTCGAGCAAAGCGCAGTGACGTACAGCGCGTACGACGGCACTATAAAAGGGAAGTTCCGTTCGAATGGCGCCACCCTTCATGTTAGTAAAGTTTGTTGAGCGACGATTCGCGCTTTTCAGCCTCGTGCTTTTCAGTCCGTTACTGTGTGATGAATGTGCTATCTCCATTACGAACGCTAGTTTTACCAGAACGAGCGCTCCCGTCTCATACTTGATTCTGAGCATGCACGTTTTTTTTCACGTCGTTAAAGCATACACACTATCGTTTTTCACGTCGTTAAAAAAAACGACATGAAAAACGACGTGAAAAAATAGAGCATGTTCGAAATTTTTAATGCCCGTTTTTCACGTCGTTAAAAATTCTCTGGAGCATACACACGATAGGTTTTAATGCCCATTTTTAAAAATGGCATTTTTAACGGCATGAAAAACGATCGTGTGTATGGGGCATAAGATCTATACTTTGTTATACTGTTATTTTATTACTTGCCCATTAGCCTTAGTAAAACATCTGGGTCAAGTACATTTGGTGTCAGCTTCAGTTACTTTAATAGTAGTTTTAAAAGTATATTGCTGTGCATGCTTGCTATAAGACTGCATCACTAAGAGTTGCGGTCACGCGGTCTTATCCCACCACTACTATCTGTGCCACGGGAGGTTAGAGCCGATTGCCAGGGGTTGACAGCGGTGCACTACAGGGCCCAAATCAATACCAGCAGCCCTCTTAACTGAGGGTATCGCTACACGTGGGGGCTCGTCCGGGATTCCTGTACACTGCACGCTGCAATCAAGCCGGTCAGAAGTACCAGCATGGACCCGCTGGCAATGTGAACAGTGGTGCGCAGCGATTGGCACCGATCCAACCGCGGTGGTAGTTATTGAACTCCCGGGGGGGATCTGGCAAGAAGAAGCGATAAAGCAGCTAATAATGTCACTATCACCGAGCCAGAAAGCATGGGTGATGGATATAAGGTCAAATGCCTCGTTTACATACGCACTGGTAGAATGGAAAAACGAAATCCCAGAACATTTTAAAAGTCCAAGTATACAAGCCATAGATAATCAGACCTATCACTTGATACATACGCTGCCAGTGAAGGGAGAATGGTTCCAGACATCAAAGCCATCAACCCCGCGATTATCTCCACTACTATCCCCTAAAGAAGAAAAGTCTAAGGAAATATTAAGCCCGGGATCACCACTGACCACCCTTAGCTCAGAATTATGCGCTGTCCTGGGGGAGATTGTGGCCAAGTGTAAAAAGGACCCTACAGACTACCCAATGTCAGGATACATGAAACTCAGGATTTTTTCTGGAAAGAAACCTGTACCTTCAGTGGAAGAGGGATTTGAAGAGTGGCTAGATGGCACCACTCAGGCCCTAGAAGAATGAGAGGTCCCAGAACAACAAAAAAAACAAAGGATTGCGGAAAGTTTAAAGGGGCCTGCTCTGGAGGCCATAAGTAACCTTAAGCTAAGCAAGAAAGACTGCAATGCACAGGATTATCTGGACATTCTGCAGATTGTGTTCTGCGGGAGGGAAAAGGTCACTGAACTTACTTACCAGCTGGAGCACTGCTACCAAAAGGAGGGAGAGAAGCTGTCAGAATTCATAAGACGTCTGGATAAGATCCTGCATCAGATCCTACTGAAGAAAGGGATTGATCCAAGGAAAGTGGATGAGGCCCATGCCCAGCAGGTGTTGAGGGGAGCTCAACCCTTGGACCCCATCGCATTAATGCTATGCACCCGGCAGGACGGGAGCAGCCTGGAATACCCCGACTTGATCCGGATAGTCAGGGAGGAGGAGGCTATGTTGGAAGACAAAAGGAGGAGTCAACATACCGAATCAACTACCCTCCCTGCGGTGGGAGTCAGATCAGCTATGGCTACTGAACGGGACTCAGAAGTGGAGATACTGAAGTCTCAAATGACCCAGGTGCTGGATCTTTTGACCTCACTCCTTTCTAAATACTCAGGAATGAGGGAACCCGAGGAAATTAAGAATGAACCACGCCAGAGCAGTTCAACACCAACCTTCCCACAGAAGAGAAGAGAGATTGTCTGTTTCAACTGTGTGTCATGGATATGCAGTAGTGTTTGTCTGTCAGCTTACCTTCCTTCCCATGTGTTCATCTTAGAGGCCTGAGCCCTTTCACCTGGCTTCCTTTATAATCTCCTCCCAGCCAGACTCCACCCCAGGCCCTATCACAGAACACTATATTAACCTGTGCACTGCAAGCCTGCTTTGCTGATCAACGTGTTTGTTAGGCATTGTGTGTTTGGGTTCCTGCCTGCCGTGTGCTACGTCTGTCTCTCTGTTACATATTTGGCTTGTCCCCGACTATCCCTGTCTGCTCGTGACCCTTGACCTTCGGCTCGTTCTTTCGTTATCCTTGTCTGCTTGTGGCCCCTGACCTTCAGCTTGTTATTCGGTTCTCTCATATCTTGTGCTGCTGCTTCCCCTCTTTTCCCCTTATCCTACGGGGCGTGAGCTAGGAAACTCCAGGGGCCGCGACCTGGTCCCAGCCTGCAGCATAACATCCTCACCACTAGAGGCCCTGGAGAAGACCTGCTGGGTCTTAGACTCCGCGCCCTGGGGAATCTTGGCTCTAGCTTCCGTTAGGATCCCGGTTGTGCTCCTCTGGTCCCGCTTTCCACAACCACCCAGTTTCCTATCCGCAGCAGTCAGCCATAGGGTTCACTGTGAATAAAAAAGAAAATCTTGCGCCTAATATAACAACAAAAATAAATTAAAGCTGCTCTCCAAATATTCCAAAAAAATGGAACAAAATATTGGTTGGGATAAATATATAAATTTTATATACTAGTGGAGGCGCTGAGTGAAATTACTTGTGATAAATAGACAAAATACCAAGTGTAAAAACAATACAAATTATAATACCAAAACACCAGCCTGCCTAGCGTGCTAAATTAAACTGTGTATAACCAAAGTGAAATTTATACAAGATTTCCCAGATCTTGCATAGGTATGTGTAAAGTGAGCTCCTGTAAATCAATACAGAAAACAATGTTTTCATACCTTAATACAAATTTACATTAGTGAAAAAAATATATAAATGGTGAGTTCATATATCAAGTGTCAATCAAGTCCTTATAATCAATGAATGGGAGATAAATCAAGTGAAAAAGTCTGAAGAGCTGCAAACAGAAAATCCATAGATTGTGACAACTGTCAGAAATCCACCTTCACCGACTGAGAAAGATGAATCACCCAAATGTGCTCAAATAAGGATGGCCGCTTACCAAATTAAGTTGACCCTTTTACTTAAAAAAGAAGTCAAATGTGCTTGCAGCAAGAAACTTGGCTTGGGTTAAATGGAGATGATGTCGGACCAGAACCGCTGACTCATGGAGGCTCAGATAAGGATATGAAATGAAAATAATGCAGTAATAGCGTAATTCCGTTTATTAGGCCAAATCAATGTAAAAGTTAAAAAGCCAAATGCCTGCTTACTTGTATAAGTGCCACAAACCCGGCACTGAGGCTGGATAGCATAGCAGGGAGATGTAAAGGTTGTCCCGTCTGTGGATATCTGGCGTGCGTTCCACCTACGATAATGGAGGAGCCAGAGGGACCGGAAGTAGCGTCTGTACGTGACCTAGTACCGCCTCGACGTACGTTTCGTATCACACGTCATCAGGAAGCGTCCTGATGACGTGTGATACGAAACGTACGTCGAGGCGGTACTAGGTCACGTACAGACGCTATTTCCGGTCCCTCTGGCTCCTCCATTATCGTAGGTGGAACGCACGCCAGATATCCACAGACGGGACAACCTTTCCATCTCCCTGCTATGCTATCCAGCCTCAGTGCCGGGTTTGTGGCACTTATACAAGTAAGCAGGCATTTGGCTTTTTAACTTTTACATTGATTTGGCCTAATAAACGGAATTACGCTATTACTGCATTATTTTCATTTCATATCCTTATCTGAGCCTCCATGAGGCAGCGGTTCTGGTCCGACATCATCTCCATTTAACCCAAGCAAAGTTTCTTGCTGCAAGCACATTTGACTTCTTTTTTAAGTAAAAGGGTCAACTTAATTTGGTAAGCGGCCATCCTTATTTGAGCACATTTGGGTGATTCATCTTTCTCAGTCGGTGAAGGTGGATTTCTGACAGTTGTCACAATCTATGGATTTTCTGTTTGCAGCTCTTCAGACTTTTTCACTTGATTTATCTCCCATTCATTGATTATAAGGACTTGATTGACACTTGATATATGAACTCACCATTTATATATTTTTTTCACTAATGTAAATTTGTATTAAGGTATGAAAACATTGTTTTCTGTATTGATTCATAGGGTTCACTACCTTGCGGTGCACTCCTGTCCCCCTACGGTGTGCATCTGTCACCTGGCCACAGGTGACCTTGACAGTTTGATCAGCCATGAACCCGGCTGACATCCCGTTACCCGTGGATGATCCGTTGCAGGGCATAGTTTGCAGACTTGAAACCCAGGAATCGAATCAGACTCAGGTGATGCGATTCCTCCAGGATCTGGCTTCTCGCTTTGAGCAGCTTCAGGCCTCCTTGGGAACCCTGAATCCGCAACCTCAAATACAACCAGCGGCTGCACCTATTGCACCAGTCGCAGCCACACACTCACTACAACTGCCAGCTCCGTCCCGTTTCTCTGGGGACTCCAAGGCTTGCAGGGGGTTCCTTAGCCAATGCACAATTCATTTTGAGCTCCAGCCCCAAAACTTCCTGTCTGATCGGGCTAAGGTAGCCTATATCATTTCCCTCCTCTCTGGTGAAGCTTTAGCCTGGGCAGCCCCTCTGTGGGAACTGAATGATCCAGTGGTTTCTAGCCTGTCTGGCTTCTTGAAACTTTTTCGGAATATCTTCGAAGAACCGGCTCGTGTCTCTTCAGCGGCCAGCGCCCTTTTACGTCTCCGCCAAGAGTCTGCTTCTGTGGGACAGTATGCCCTTCATTTCCGCATACTGTCGGCTGAGTTGAGCTGGAACAATGAGGCCTTAGTCGCAACCTTTTTGCATGGCCTGTCTGATAGAGTGAAGGATGAATTAGCAGGAAGAACCATCCCCACTGATCTGGCCGGCGTTATCTCCTTGTGTAACCAGATCGATATTCGCTTTCAGGAGAGGACCTTAGAAAAGCAACGCCAGCACTCCTTGGTTCTTAGTCAGCCTGAGCTCCCCTCTCTTCGACCCGTAGAGCATCTCCTACCAGCTGAGGAACCCATGCAGCTGGGTCGGACCAGGCTATCCCCCGAGGAACGTGCTAGGCGCAGAACTCTTGGTCTGTGTCTTTACTGTGGGGGCAAAGGTCATTTTCGTGACACTTGCTCTCTTTGTCCAGAAAAACGTTCGGGTCCACTTCATCTGGAAAGTGGAGTATTGGACCCAGAAATATCACCTTCCCCTTCTCGTCTTCTGCTTTCTGTGTTCCTTCATGTTGGTGCTTCTTTTCATTCGGTCTCAGCATATCTGGATTCCGGAGCCGCTGGTAATTTTATGGACTGGGAAATCGCATCGTCCATGAGACTTATTCTTTTGCCCCTCACCACACCATTGGTGGTCTTGGCGATTGATTGTACTGTTCTCCCAGGGGGACCTATCCGCTTCCAGACCCTCCCTGTTAAGATGTCGGTAGGGACACTCCACCAGGAGTGGATATCCTTCCTTATCTTACCCAAGGCCTCAACGCCTATAATTTTGGGTCTCCCATGGTTACAGCTCCATTCTCCTCATGTGGACTGGACTACTGGACAGATCCTGGCTTGGGGTCCCTCCTGTTCCTCGTCCTGCCTACCCAAGGTTGCCCCCTGTGAATCTGAGCCGGTCATTCATTCCAGGTTGCATAACCATTTACATTTCTCTGTCCCTAACCACCCTTGGACGCACAGCCAGGCTAGCTTGTCTACAAGTCCTGCAGTCGCTACGTCTTGCGATGCGATTCAGGTAGTCGCTACACCTGACTCAGCTATTCACTCTGCCTCTGTACTAGTTATGCCAGTCCAGCCCATGCCCAGTGAGCCTCCTACTTTTTCTTGTTCAGGACATTCTGCTTGTCTTTCAGCTATTCAGCTTGACTCCTGTGACATGTCACCCTCTAACCAACCTGACTTCAGGGTTCCACTGACATCTGCCCAGTTTGATGGTCCTGTGCAAGATGACCAGTTCCCCTTTAAGGGTCTAGGGGACCCTCTTTAGATTCCTGTTGATCCTCTTATGCCCTTGCTTATTCCTAGAGAGCCTTTGGTCCTCAATAGATCTTCTTGTCATCTCCCTACCTCGTTTTCAGTCTCTGAGGATAATCTTAAGTACGAGGTTAGACAAGTTCTGGATTCTCGGCTCTGCAGAGGCATTCTTCAGTACCTTGTGCATTGGAGAGGTTTTGGTCCTGAGGAGGCGTCTTGGATCGTTGCATCTGATGTCGCTGCACCTCATCTGTTGAGAAGGTTTCATCAGAGATTTCCCTTTAAGCCTGGGCCCAGGCGGGGGAGGGCCCATAAGAGGGAGGGTACTGTCATGGATATGCAGTAGTGTTTGTCTGTCAGCTTACCTTCCTTCCCATGTGTTCATCTTAGAGGCCTGAGCCCTTTCACCTGGCTTCCTTTATAATCTCCTCCCAGCCAGACTCCACCCCAGGCCCTATCACAGAACACTATATTAACCTGTGCACTGCAAGCCTGCTTTGCTGATCAACGTGTTTGTTAGGCATTGTGTGTTTGGGTTCCTGCCTGCCGTGTGCTACGTCTGTCTCTCTGTTACATATTTGGCTTGTCCCCGACTATCCCTGTCTGCTCGTGACCCTTGACCTTCGGCTCGTTCTTTCGTTATCCTTGTCTGCTTGTGGCCCCTGACCTTCAGCTTGTTATTCGGTTCTCTCATATCTTGTGCTGCTGCTTCCCCTCTTTTCCCCTTATCCTACGGGGCGTGAGCTAGGAAACTCCAGGGGCCGCGACCTGGTCCCAGCCTGCAGCATAACATCCTCACCACTAGAGGCCCTGGAGAAGACCTGCTGGGTCTTAGACTCCGCACCCTGGGGAATCTTGGCTCTAGCTTCCGTTAGGATCCCGGTTGTGCTCCTCTGGTCCCGCTTTCCACAACCACCCAGTTTCCTATCCGCAGCAGTCAGCCATAGGGTTCACTACCTTGCGGTGCACTCCTGTCCCCCTACGGTGTGCATCTGTCACCTGGCCACAGGTGACCTTGACACTGTGGAGGTGTAGGCCACTACCAGCGAGTATGTCCAAGTCCACGAATGGAGACAGAAGGCTGGCGGAGGCCTCAGAGAAGTGACCCAAGAATGGAGAGAAGATCCGGGTCTTCAAAAATAACTTTCCCTGAATCTGCGAGGGAGCGGTGGAGGACACCTGCAGTTTATGCCGTCTCAGTGAACAACGCTTATCAGCCTTCCAAACCACGCCAGAAACGGCATTCCCAGAGCCAGAAGCTGAAGAGAGCACAAGTCCAAGTATGCCATTCTGCTGTTACAGGTGTTTCCAAAAGGACTGCTACCCAATTGGTAGGTCCTCTGTCTGTAGTGCCTGTTCTGATCAAAGGGATCTACACCAGAGCCATCCTTGATACAAGTGCTCAGGTTACCCTGATGACCAGAGACTTTTACAAGAACTACCTGTCATACCTGCCCCTGGAAGAGATGGGAGACACCAAGATTCAGGGTATCCAAGCAGAAGAGTACTCTTGTGATGGATGTCTGCAGATCAAGTTGTCGTGTGATCCATTGAGGGCTGGGGAGCCCCAAAACTTTGTGACACTGGACATTGTCTGTCCCTGGCTGCCAGGGCCCTCAAGAAGCTCTCTCATCGTTGGGACCAATACCAATCTGGTGAAACGGCTTTTAGCCCCTGCTGTCCCCAGATGTGATCCCTTACCCTCACTGCCAGAAGAAGGATCCATAGCAGTAGTGGAAGAAACCAATCTGCAGGAGGCAGAAGTACTCAAAGAGGCTAGTGAGCATACCATGTCTGAGCCAGTGGAACAGAGAAAGCGAAGAGTTAAGTATCCTCTCAAGAGACCGACTTGTGAAGTGATGGGTGAGAGCACCGAAGAAGTTAACCTCACCCCTCAAGGGTTGCCAAGAGAGCCTGACCTTCTCACCACAGATTTGGAGGGCAACCCCAGCTCACTTCCTGGCACAGTTAGACAGGTCGCCCCCACTGAAGCGACCTGTGGACAGGACAGCTCCCCATCATATGATGATTGGTGGGAGGCTCCTCTGTCAATCCTATGCAACCGCATTGAAGCTAAAATGTTTTGCAGATCTAAAAATGTTAGATGTCTTTGGGGACCAAAGATTCAAAGTGGGGGGAGTGTGTAGCGCTGTATTCCCCTTTAATACCGAGAGACTACATCTCCCAGTACATCTTGCAGCAGCCAGGGTGCATTTCCACATGCAAAGACTGCTGGGGCAGACTTTATAAAGGGGAGGCAGAGTTTGTTCTGTCTCTTTGGACACCCCCTCTCCTAGCAAGAGGATCTCTGTGCTGAACTGCTGTGTGCACAAGGCCTGAAGCCTGGGCCTTGTGCCCTGTTCCAAAGAGCCCTCCGCCAGCCTAGCTGAACCTGAGAGACATCTTCTCCTCCTTGCTGCAGTACACCAGAAGGACTGAAGGCCTGGATGTCGGTGGATTCCTGTTCCTAGACGAATCGGCGGAGGAAACAGACTTGGACTGTCGGGGTGGGGAGAGAGCACTTACTCATAGACAGATACTTTATCTTCACTATTCATTTGGATTATAAGTTTGTTCATCAAGTGCACCACCGAAAGATTGCATGCGAAGATTTGTGTTCCCTGAACTTCCTTTTAGATCAGTCAGGCTTGACTGTTAGGTAGATACTATTGAGAGTTAGTCTGCCCATGAGGGGAAGTGATTGAAAAGAGGCAGCGCTAGAGCCGCATTGCATTACTTGAGCTATCTGATTGTTTGTTCATTTAAATACTGTTTATTTCTAAGATCTATACTTTGTTATACTGTTATTTTATTACTTGCCCATTAGCCTTAGTAAAACATCTGGGTCAAGTACATTTGGTGTCAGCTTCTGTTACTTTAATAGTAGTTTTAAAAGTATATTGCTGTGCATGCTTGCTATAAGACTGCGTCACCAAGAGTTGTGGTCACGCGGTCTTATCCCACTACTACTATCTGTGCCACGGGAGGTTAGAGCCGATTGCCAGGGGTTGACAGCGGTTCACTACAGGGCCCAAATCAATACCAGCAGCCCTCTTAACTGAGGGTATCGCTACACCTGCATGAAGGTGAAAAACATTCTGTAGTGCAGCAGCCCCTTAGAGCCCCCCTCCCTTTTACCTACCTGAACCCGATCGTTCCATCGACGGGGACAAGCACAGCAGCTCCAGCCACTGTCTGTTCTTATTGGATAGATTGAGTCCTGCTGTCTGTGTCAATGGAAGCCGCAGCAGGACTCAGAAGCGCGCCCGCTTGGGTGTCCCCTCAATGCAGAGAGGAGCCAGGAGCTCCCGCTGGGTGACCCCAGAAGAGGAAGATCGGGGCCACTCTGTGCAAACCCCTTGCACAAAGGAGGCAAGTATACCCTGTTTGTTGTTTTAAAAAAACAAACTTTTACAACCCCTTTAAGCCACATTAGTTGTCTACACAACATTATAGACATAGTGTGGGGTGAATTTACTAAAGGCAAATAGACTGTGTACTTTGCAAAGTGCAGTTGACCTCTGCAAGTGCAGTTGCTCCAGAGCTTAGAAAATGAGCAGAAGCTCTGCTGACTTCCATCATCCAATCATGTGCAAGCAAAAATGCTGTTTTTTTTAATTTACAGAGACTAAAATACTTAGTCTAAAATGCTGTTGTCTGTGGTGGGTGGTATCAGGCAGCTGCACACTGTTTACTTTGGCACAGTGACCTCATTAGCCAGCACCTATATTTGTGTCGTGATTCCAAGTGCACCCATGACTTTTACAATGGGTTTTGCACACCTTGGTGCTCATTTCTGTGCCCACCTCTGATGGTGCCCCTACAGGTTACATGTGTAGCAGCTGCTGCATCAGGATTACATTGCCAAGCTGACCAGGACTCTCATTAAACATGGACATGGCTGTCAGTTCTGCAAGAGTGATTTCACCCCTCCCTCCTTTTCTTGTCACAGACATGACAGAGGAGAGACAGCCTACTCTGCCCTTTCCCCTAATTATTCATAGGCCTAAGTCTCTTAGTTTCCTGGATCCCCTCATGTGGACACCATCCGTCGCTGTGAGAGGGGGATTGAAGCCTACCACGCAGTGTACCACGTTCCAAGAGGGGCCTGGCTCTGTTTTCTGTTCATCTGACATGCATTCAGCACCACTCTGATTGCCTGCCAGCCTGTGTACTGAGCTTAACATCCGGCGATCGATACAGCGGATCCGCTGCACAAGTGTTGCTACATGAGCTACTGTGCGGAAGGGATCGAAACAGCCTGGTCATTGGTGAGAAGGGCATTTGCCCACCTTTACAAATCTTTTCTCGCGGTTTCACTGGGACACTTTACACAGATATCGCTACCTTAGGAATACTTTACTGAACCTACTTTGAACACTGTGCAGAGACACCTTTAGCTTTCCTCATTTCAAGAAACCTATTGCTTGCTACTACACCTTATTGGATAAAAGTTAATGAGCTCCTCCATGCCAGTGAAGACCATCATATCTGCAACGGGGGACATTACTGTCATTGCTGCTATAAGGGCCCTTATACCATTAATTTTAAGTCAGACCTCTCATTAGAGTTAAGGGTTAATAGTTTGGCCTGGGGTTCCCTTTTAGTATTGGTAATATCTACAAGTACAAGTACTAATAGTTTTGAAGAAGGTCTTTATGGATTGTCTGTCACTGACTGTATTGATGCTGTCTATTTGCATATTTGTTTGAGCACTATAAAAATCACTTCAACCAAATCCTGGTTGTTTGTCTGGGATCTGGCTGACCAATACCATTTTGAGTTCTTGCTGTCTAAGTAAATGGAGAAAAAAACATTAATACTTGAACTGTGTCAGTGTGTCATTACTGTGGTATTCTATTAATCACTTTGCCAGGTGTGCCAGAGGGGCTGAGGCCATTTCTGGGGTTGAGAGGCAGAGTTAACGGGCTGAACAAATTTAAGCAGCTCCTTCGGGGGTATCGCTACACATGCATAGAATATTTACTAGGTTAGAACTAATATTCACCAGATGTTTCAGTCTGAAGGTACACTCTAGATAATTTTCTCCCATTAAAATACAGTGAATGCCACAATTCCTTTCACACCAGTACCCTATACATCACAATTTCCTTGGTGTGCTATTACACATGTGAGAATTTACATAGCTAATTTCCTAAGCATTGTTAATTTGGCTTCTGTATAGTTGGTTATTATACTGCCATCTTGTGGTTATTTTGGTTATTGCACCATCTATTTCTGTGTTCTGCCCATTTGGTGATGTATTTCCTGTTCCTTCACACAGAATTAAGGGGATAAAAATGGCCACTTGTCTGAATGACACATGCTAATTGCTCTCATCCAGGAACCCATTACCATGTTTTGACCTGCAAATACCATCTTTTAATCATCTGCCACATCTTGTTGTCTGCTATACCTGCTGCATTCAATAAAGAGAAAAAGGTGTTTGGTAAGTTCAGCTATCTGATGAAGACTGTAAAGGGTGTTTGTATCTGCACTATTACAAAAGTTGGAGTCAGAATACTTGGTGTCATGGCACCTACCTTCCATGCCCCATCAAACTACCCTCAGCCTTCACCCACTTGTGCATATTGGATTATCTGTCACATTTCTCCCCCTAAAGGCTTCTACTTCTAAACAGTGTACAGTTTTCAATTATCTACACTTTCATAAAATTTACATAGTCGGATAGATTTTTCTGAAACTGGAGAGTGCAAAATCTGGTGCAGCTTTGCATTGTAGCCAATCAGATTCAAACTTCAGCTTGTTAATTTAACCACTTACGGACTACCCGTCATCATTACACATCGGCATTAAAGAGGAATATCTTTGTTATGGCAGCAGCGATCTGTCATAACCCCAGTATCTTCTTCTTCAGCAGGCGGTCCACTTTCAGATAAAAGTGGTCTCTGCAGTGGATTCGCAGCGAGATCCCTTTTATCGGCGGCGGGAGAGGGCCCCCCTCCTGCCACGCTCCGGTGCCCTCCGCCACTTACCAGAGCCGCCGGCAGCGGCTTAGGGGATTGCATCCTCTTCCCTGTTAGGTATGGAGCTGAGCGAGGGGAAGATGGCCCCCACCCGACTCCATACCATTGCAGGACGGAAGCGACGTCAAAACGTCATAGCTCTTAAAGCAACATTTTTTTTTCAAACAACCTTTATTTATTTTTATTTTGTTTTTTTATTGCAGTTAAGTGTGAATATGATATCTGAGGTCTTTTTGACCCCAGATCTCATATTTAAGAGGCCCTGTCATGCTTTTTTCTGGGATCGTTAGATTAGAGTGAAAGCAATAATTTTAGCCCTAGACCTCCTTTGTAACTGAAAACACGCAACCTGTAGGATTTTTTAAACGTTGCATTTGGAGATTTTTAAGGGTAAAAGTTTGTCGCCATTCCACGAGTGGGCGCAACTTTGAAGCGTGACATGTTGGGTATGAATTTACTCGGCGTAACATCATCTTTCACAATATAAAAAAATTGGGCTAACTTTACTGTTGTCTTATTTTTTTATTTTAAAAAAGTGTATTTTTTCCCCAAAAAGTGTGCTTGGAAGACCGCTGCACAAATACGGTGTGACATAAAGTATTGCAACGACCGCCATTTTATTCTCTAGGGTGTTAGAAAAAATATATATAATGTTTGGGGGTTCTAAGTAATTTTCTAGCAAAAAAAAAAAATATCTTAACTTGTAAACAAGTTTGAAAAATAGGCCAGGTCCTTAAGTGGTTTCTATGGAGAGCTGCACCAGAAATTGCACTCTCCAGATTTAGTAAATCAACCCCAGTCTGTCTCCAGCAGATGCATGTCTCTATTGATTCAACACAAGATAGTTTGATTCATCTTACCACTATATCTCTTTGGCCTTAGCCCCCAAATGTAGGGGCATCCTAGTCACTTTCCACAGAAGCACCAACTTTCATTGCCTGAAACTGATTTCTGACCCCCAAGGATAAGCTGACCCTCTTTTTATAAGCTGACCTACAGGGTTCAGAAATCACCCTACTAAGCCATTATGCCCTTAACACCACTGATCTCTTCTTCCTGTTACATCTTTTTGAATTACTTTCTACAGATGGAAAGAGTACATTTTTTCTGTGTGGAGACTCAAACTTAGTCACCAATCCTAAATTAGACAACTCTTCATGTCCTAGTACCACATACCAGCCACATATGTTTCATTGAAAGGTGTACAAAAGTAGGTCTAGTGATCATAATGATGGGACAAGTTCATCCAGCACCCAGGGGAAGGCCCCTTTCACACTGGGGCGGGAGGTGCGATGGCATTATAGTGCCGCTATTTTTAACGGCGATATACCGTCGGAATTGCGGCGGTATTCGGCCACTAGCGGTGCGGTTTTGACCCCCGCTAGCGGCTGAAAAAGCGTTGATACCGCCGGCAATGCGCCTCTGCAGAGGCGCATTGCTGGCGGTATTACCGCGGTTTCCCATTGCTTTCAAAGGGAAGGAGCAGTGTAGGAGCGGTAAACACACCGCTCCTCTCACCACTCCAAATATGCTGCTAGTAGGACTTTTGGTAGCGGTCCCGCCAGCGCATCGCCTCAGTGTGAAAGCACTCTGGCTTTCACATTGAGACTGCAGGGCAGGAGTATTTCAGGCGGTATTTGGGTGCTATTTTTAGCGCTAAAGCACCTGAAAAACTCCTAAGTGTGAAAGGGGTCTAAAGGTGCCAAACTGCGCTTCTGACTATTGATAAGTCTATTTCACTGCTGAGCTTCTACATCAAGATCCCCCCATACTTTCCTTTTCCCCTTCCTTCATAATTTTTCCAGTCTTTCTTCCATTAGCCCCCCTTTTTCCCCTTCCTTTCTGCTACTTGTAGGTAACCGAGACCCTGATAATCCTCTTCATAAGCTCCATAGTGCCTAGCCTAACCCTAAAGGGGTTCAGGCAGCTAACAATACTACTTGAAAATCTTGTTAATTTATGCTCTATATATTTTATATGCTTCCTGTTGTCATTTTGCCTATCTTTCCTTACTTGTACCTCATTTATTGTAATTGTATCTTAAACTTCGGCACCTTGAACCCGCTTTAACACTTCTTTTCTGTGTAAAATGTTGAATTGCTGTAAACTTTTATAAAACCCAATAAAAAGTATGTGAAAGAAAGAAGTGTGTGTGAGGTCTAATGCTTTCATATTATTACAAATTACATTCTTTTCACAGATTCTATCTTTTATTTCCCCCGCTAAAGGATAGCAGGAAGGATTTGATTGGTTGCTATGAACAAAATACATAGTTCTTTTCTTCACTTTCTCTCATGCTGAATACCTTTTTTTAAATTAGTGTTTATAGAAAGAAAAAGAAAAAAAGTCACACTTGCTAATCTCTGTTCATCCATAAAAGCATTGAAGTGTCAGTCCAGATGGTTAAAATTGTAGGGTAAATCTCATATATTCCATTCTAGGAACCGTATACTCCCCGTGGTGCTCAGACCAATACACACTCCGAAATTCAAGTATACAAAAGAAGAAAGGTCCTGCGCTCCACATCACGGAAAATCCTTTTTTATTGTTGTCTTAAACAAAACAATTCAAAATGCAGAAAACGCCAGCATATATTCCTGCAGCTGCCTGACAAGTACATTTGCTTTTTTAAGGTAGTAGGATTATAGTTGATAAACCACATGTCTTATGGCAACATTATTGTGAATCTTCAACAGTGGTCAGTTCTTTAACAGTGGAAAGCTGTTAATACATGCCTAAAGAAATTGTTCTTGAGGTCCAAAAAAAAAAATCATTCTCCTATACTGCATAGTGGTCAGCTAATTTGTAATTACTTCAGTACTTAACAGTACTAACAAGTCAGCTAATTTGTAATTACTCCAGTACTTAACAGTACTGTAAATATCTTTAGATCTAGTCAACGCCATTTTAAAGGTAGCCAAAATATATCTGAATATGCATTAGTACAGAGTGGGATCGGAGAGTGCAAAATCTGGTGCAGCTCTGCATTGAAACCAGTCAGCTTCCTTTTTTTATATTTTTTTATAATGTTAATTGAACAATCTGAAGTTTTCTTAATTTTTTTTTATTAATTTATTCTGGGTTCCTTGATAGCGCCATGAATTTACACACTGCTTTAGGTATATATGTTATAAATTCACGGTCCCTCAAGGAGCTCACAATCTAAGTTAGAAGCTGATTGGCTACCATGCACAACTGTACCAGATTTTGCACTCTCTAGTTTTAGTAAATCAACCCCAGTATGTGTATGTTTGTAAGACCTTGTTACAGATAGTGCCCACCAATGAATATAATTAGCTCCCAACCATTCCTCATTTAAAGAGTCTGTCCCTAAAAGAACCAAATCTCTCTTTCCCTCTTTCCTTCCCAGTTGCCCCACTTTGGTCTGATGTAGTACCTATATAAAAGTACTATTTAACTACAATGAAGTATTATACCTGCACAAAATCTTTCTATTTTGAAATCCAAGTGTAAAAAAAGGAGTAAAAACTGCCCTTGTGGGTCTATCCAATATTTTTTTGTGTGTAATTAAATATATCTTAATTTTGTAAAGCGCCACGCAAACTGCTGGCACTATATAAATCCTGTATAATAATAATATAATAATATATCTAAAATCCAAACTTTTTTGTTTTGTATAGGATTGGAAATGGTTACAGCCGCTGTCAGGTTTTCTTGTTCTGTGTCCCATTGGGGGATTTTACTTAATTTCCTATCTGGTAGATGAAACAGGAAATGAATGGAGATCTCTCCAAGGAGAGGGAAAATACCACTTTAGACTAGGCATGTGCATTTCGTTTCGTTCCGATTTGAAATTCGGATGAATTACAATGCTAACGAATTCAACCGAATACGAAATAACGTTTCGAATCAAAAAACCACGGATGAAATTCAAATCGAATTTGAAAAAAATTCTAGTCGAATCGAATTTGAAAACAATTAGAATAGAATTGAAAATATTGGAAAGAATCGAATAGAAAAACAATAGAACAGAATAGAATAAAATACAATATATATATTATATTTTATTCTATTCTGTTCTATTTTTTTTCTAGTCTATTTTCTATTTCTATTCTAATCTTTTCTAATTGGAATTTGAAAAATCGGTCGCATTCGAAAATATTTCAACCAAATTCGAAAATATTTCTACCGGATTCGAAAATATTTCATCCGCATTTGTTAATATTTCAACCAAATTCGATAATATTTCAACCGGATTTGAAATTATTCCAACCGAATAGAAAAGATTATAATAAACCATGTTTTGACATTCAAATTTCGTATAGAATGAATTCAAATTCCAATTAGAAAAGATTAGAATAGAAATAGAAAATAGACTAGAAATAGACTAGACTAGGGAAATGGCTGCTAATAGTTTGCAGGAGACCTGCAAAAAAAAAAAATTAAATAGATGCTTATAGTCTGCAGATCTGATGAGAAAATGAAATAGATACTAATAGTCTGCAGGAGATCTGCAAAAAAATTATATAAATGCTAATAGTCTGCAGGAGATCAAGTGGAAATAAATAGTAATCTGCAAAAAAAAAAATGAAATAGATGCTAATAGTCTGCAGGAGATCTGCTGAAATAAAGGACATGGCTGCTCTAATGCAAAAAAATAAAAATAAAATTAAAATTAAATGGATGCTAATAGTCTGCAGGAGATCTGCAAAAAATGAACTAGATGTTAATATACTGCAGGAGATCTGATGGAAATAAATAGTAATCTGTAAAAAAAAAAAATTAAATAGATGCTAATAGTCTGCAGGAGATCTGCTGAAATAAAGGAAATGGCTGCTCTAATGCAAAAAAGAAAAAGAAAATAAAAATTAAATAGATGCTAATAGTCTGCAGGAGATCTGCAAAAAAAATGAAATAGATGTTAATATACTGCAGGAGATCTGATGGAAATAAATAGTAATCTGCAAAAAATCTGATTGAAATATTACCGAATCCGGTTGAAAGTTTTTCGAATCCGGTTGAAATATTTTCGAATCCGGTTTAAATGTTTTCGAATGCTGTTGAAATAATTTCGAATCATGTTGAAATAATTTCGAATCCGGTAAAAATATTTTCGAATCCGGTAGAAATATTTTCGAATTTGGTTGAAATATTTTCGAATGCGACTGATTTTTCGAATTCGGTCGAAAACGAAACGAAATCCGAAAACGAATTTAACAAATTTAACGAATCTAACTAAACAAAATTAATTAATTAATGAATTAAAACGAAACAAAACAAATTTTTTCCTTTTGCACATGTCTACTTTAGACAATTGTAATGGAAACACCTATTACCATTGGATGATTTGCCCAAAAGGAAATCCCTTCTTTGACAGTTGACATCAGAAAAAGTTTTCCCAGTGGATGATACTCAATATAACTCTTGTGCTAATTTCTAATCTTCTCATTCGTATAACCTGAAAATTGTGTATTGGAGCATGACTCAATACAATCAAGCATTTAGAAATCAGTTTTGCTAGCAGCCTTGATACTCAAGATCAGCTAACTAATATTACAACCATCAGAAAGGACCCATCCTGAAGAACAATTAAGATGTACAGTATCTAAAATCTAGGGCTGTTACTGATTAAAATTTTCGTGTTCGATTAATCAATTTTGTTTTTTAATCGATTAATCGACTAATTTCGATTAATTATAACGCACATACAGATCCAACTACTTTTAGATGATCTCCTTGCAAGCTGATTCCCAGTGCAGCTACCAACCACTGGAAAAATGGATAGCAGGATACAAAAAACACACAAAGGCGGTGCTCAATGGGAATAGCATTAAAACTTTTATAGCCTTCAAGTAGATAACAAAATAAATATTGCACTGGAGATAAAATCGATGTAGCTTCATAAACTGTAAAAATGGTGTGAGTAATACCAAACGGTAGCAAAAGCAGTCATAAAAACATCTAGCTAAGTATAATACTGGTATAAAGATGTGTACAACGATACCACTGCTGAATCCAGATAACGAGGGGCTAACATCAGTCCGTCAGCATGTAGATGTCCCGTGAAGGGAACTATCACAACTCCCAGTGGATGGCTGTAGAATCCCAGGTTGATAGAGGGAAGTGATAGAGGGAAGTGTAACAGCCCTTGCGTGTGGCAGATAGTAAGGTCCCGCCGGCATGCAGATATGAAGGCACAGCAAAGGAGCCCTTCAGATGGACACGGCAAGCCCCGCCGGTGTCCGTGACGTCACCGGATCTCCGATGGAACTCCCTGAAGACCTGGAAGACGGCGGAGAGGTCAGTACCGATCAAAACAATTTTGATCGATCAAAAAAATTTATAGATTAATCGAGGAATTAATAGTTAATTTCCACAGCCCTACTAAAATCAAAACTTTTTTATTAGTTTCGGACAGAGTAGTGATTAAAAAACATGACTGTGTTTTTTATCTGCTGTCTTATACTATTGGGTTGATTTCCCTTGATTTTCTCTGCTGGAGACGCTTTAGGAAGCGAAAGGAAATACCCTCTTTGACAGTTGGCACTAAAATGGGTTACCCCATTGGGAGATTTCTACTCACCTCCTGTTTCCTCTTTGTCCTGTTTTGGACAACAGTAACATTTTGAACTTCCCGTGACTTTGACAATGTACAGTTTAGCAGGACAGAGTAGGTATCCTTCTCAGTGGGGTTCTCAATGTTATCTTCAGCTGGGACCCAGACAGCAATAAAAATCAGTAATGATCTTGTCTGTATTCCCCACCCTCTGCCCTACATATAGTCTGGTCCTCCATTTGTGTTTGTGCTATCAGTCTTGTAATTTTAATCATTCCACAGGTTTTAAGAGGAGTGGTGGTGTTTTGGGCAGAAATATTTAGGAGAATTCTCTCTATAGTACATTACCATACTGTTTATTGGCTATGTGTCGGATTGTGGTATATGGAAATCAGTTTAGGACCGTTTAGATCTTTGGCCTATAATCCCTCACAACCAACCGGAAGTCAGTTTACTGAAGCCATGCTAGTACAAGATTTATTCTGATAGGGATATTTCCACTTGCTTCTTGAAATGTTTCACTGAATAAGCCAAGTTGTCTGAGTATAATGCTGTACCGGTGTCAGGATGGATTTCCAAAACGTATTATTTATCTCAACTTGATATGTATTATAAATTGTTGAAACTAACTAATGCTTATATAGACGTTGATGATTATTTAGTAAGAGAATGTTTGAAGTTTCAGTCTTTGCAGTGTCTGGTATTATGGGTTTTCCCCTGTTGAGACCTGATCAGTCACCTCAAGTAGGTTTCTGTCCATGTATACTGCATTCCTCTTTTGTTTGGTTTGTGGTTGATTCAGAGCTGACAAGCTGCTGATAAAGCAGTTTCATTGTTTTACCAAACTGCTTCTTCTGGTTTATTGTCTAGTAAATTTCATTGCAAATGCTGCGAAGGAGTAACCCACTGACCTCTGTGAATATATTGTTCCACTCCAACTTGTCATACAGTAAAGTAAGGTCTACTACATTCACTGTATAAATTTCATGTGTGAAAGGTACCCGTGTTTGTGCCTTCAACTCTACCAGGAAGACCCTAATGTGATTATGACAGCATCCAGCACAATGAAATGTGACGTTTCATTCTTTGGTGGTCCTGGATGCATATAATCATTTTTAATCATGTTTTTCTTACATAGCAGCATGCAATGACAATTTGCAGCTTTTAGAACGAACAAGAAGATAATTTCTTGTAATAAAAGAGATAGCGGGTTTGCTTCACTAAGGAGAAATAGACTGTTTCCTTTTGAAAGTACAGTTGCATTCTGCAAGGGAATTATCCCCAGAGCTTAGTGAATGTGGTAAAGCTTCACTTTGCAAAGAATACCCAATAGCGTGCAAGGAAAACAAAAAAGCAACATTTTTGCTTGCCCATGTTTGAATGATGAAAGTCAGCACAGTTGATCTGTAAGTACAAGGGGCATTCAAGTCAAACTGGGACTTTTGAGTAAAATCCATAATAAAGTCCGCTTTGTGATTTTTACCTAAAGGGCTATATAAGGCTTAACTGTAGGTAAAATGATATCTCCTAAACGTGCACCGTTTAGGAGATATTCTCCCTGGATGCAGCGGGTGACGTCACTGGTGCATGTGCTCTGAGGGCCAGGCATACCATGCCGGATCTTCAGAGCACCGTGCAGTAGCCGAGGGCTCCCATGTGCACGCCCAGGAGTGACATCATTGCAGCTCTGGCCACTCACACAGCCAAAGTCCACGAACCTGAAAAGAAGACTGGGGGAAGATGGAAGCCCTCTCAGCAGTGACAGCATGCTGCCAGAGGGCTTTGTTTAAAGGTAAGCATTTCATAATGTGCTAATATACTATGCATATTAGCACACTATGCTATTATTTTGCAGGGGAAAGTTTTTTTTTTTTTATTGTAGCAGTTTACTACCACTTTAATAAATTAAAAGAACGAAGTGGAAACTGCATTTATTTTTCGACATACCCCCCTCCTACATTTATACAGTTATCCCAGTGTTTAACTAATGCCTGGAAAGCTTTGGCATAGAAATATTCGAACCCATCCTAGGACAGCCTGCTTCACTTCGTCATCAGTGCTGAAATGCTGACCTCCGAGGAACTAAACAAAAGACATTATAGTAACATTATAATTACATAATAATAAGGGACATGGCAAAGCTCAGATATGAATAATGAATGTATCCTTCCATGAGAAAATTTTATAAAGGGGGCAATAAGATCACCTGGTAAAAATACAAGAATAGACTATATGGTAAAGGTGGTGCAAAATGTACAATATCAGTTCAAAATGTATTGCCGTTGTCTGCATCAATATATTGTAAATGAAGAATGACACGGTGATGCTCCCCCAGGAGGAGGTCCCATGATGACCTGCATTCACACTATCAGTCCTCCGTCTTTCAGTTTGAGCATCACTTGGCCTTATTCAACCCAGAATTGTGAGGACGTCTTGGGTTCAAAAAAATAATACTGTGGGTGACCAATCCGGATGTAGGGTAATATTGTAAAATTAGCTGCTTTTTTATTTTGTCCACTAGCTGTGGGACCATTTAAAGAAATACCCTGAGTTGAGTTTTCAGGAAATCATCTTTCACAGATGCTCCATGCCATATTACAGTCTGTTTGTGGATTTTAGGATTTTCCATGGACCTGATAAGGGGTAGTAAGAAAGTTAATGTTCCTTTGTCACTACTGTAGCCTTGCTAAATTTAAAGGTCAACTGCCTTTGTTGAAGTTGTTCCTAAATTAATTTCATCAACCTCCCTAAGTACAGCCTACTCCGTTATGTGTTTACCTTCAGCCTAGATCCAGTGGTGTTCGCTATGTGTCCCTGTCTAGTGCTGTACAGTCTTAGGCTGACCTTATACAATTTTCCTGTACAATTTTCTTTTAAAGTTACCAAAAACATATAATATGAGGTCAAACCTAAACACTTTAAATTTGTATGCAATCAGCCAGGCCCTTGCACTACATACTTGGATGTACTGTAAATTTCAAAGAAATTTAATAAGAAAATTGTATAATGTATGTCAAGCCTTAGGAAAGAAAAGCTTTAGCCATTCCTTTTTCCCACTGCCACATGTGTGCCATAGCTCCAATAATTTCTATGAGACACCTGTATTCCACAGAACCACTGAAGGCTCCCATTACTATGACTATCCTATAGGAATGAATGGGACAATGGAGCACATGCACACTGTGAAAAGGTGTCAGAAGAAGGTTTTATTTCTGAAGGCTGTGTAGCACCGGGCAGTACAGCACAGCAAACAATGCTGGACCATACCTGAAGGTAAGTACATGCTGGGTGTGCCGCACTCAGGGGGGTGGGGGGAATTATTTAAAGGACAACTTCAATAAAGGTGAAGTTGTCCTTTAAAACATTGGAATGGGTATTTAAGAGGTTTGACTCTTGACTTTTGACCTGCAGCTGCATAGCAACAGTTTTTGATTGGAAGAAATAACCCATTAGTCAGAATAAAGATTGTGAGATACATTGAGAGGAGAGGTTTAGTATGCTATTGCAGTGTATAAAACAATATCTTCTTGGCTGCAAGGAAAAATAATCCAGGTCCAATGTAGGAAATAGCTAGCAAAAACGTTTCCCGATTATAGAGGAAAATGGCACTGCTAGCTATGTTCCCCCAGACACTACTGACTTACAGGGATGAGCCGAACACCCCCCTGTTCAGATCACACCAGAACCTGCGAACAGACAGAATGTTCATGTGAACTTTAGAACCCTATTAAATACAATGGACTCGAACGTTCGAAATCTAAAGTGCTAATTATAAAGGCTAATATGCAATTTATTGTCCTAAAAAGGGTTTGGGGACCCGGGTCTTGCCCCAGGGGACATGTATCAATGCAAAAAAAGGTTTAAAAAATAGACGTTTTTACGGGAGCGGTGATTTTAATAATGCTTAAAATGAAAAAATAAAAGTGAAATATTCCTTTAAATTTCGTACCTAGGGGGTGTGTATGATATGCATGTAAAATCGCGCATGTTTCCCGTGCTTAGAACTGTCCCTGCACAAAGTGTCATTTTTGAAGGAAAAAAAGTCATTTAAAACTCACTCGCGGCTATTAATGAATTGTCGGCTTTTATCAATACATAAAAAAGTCATTGATAAAAAAAAAAAAAAAAAAACGTGGGGGTTCCCCCAAATTCAATTACCAGGCCCTTTAGGTCTGGAATGGATATTGAGGGGAACCCCGCCACAAATTTTAAAAAAAATGGCGTGGGGTTCCCCCTAAATATCCATACCAGGCCCTTATCTGAGCACGCAACCTGGCCGGCCGCAGGGGAAGAGGGGGGGACGAGAGAGCGGCCCCCCCTCCCTCCTGAACCGTACCAGGCCACATGCCCTCAACATGGGGAGGATGTCCCCATGTTGATGGGGACAAGGGCCTCATCCCCACAACCCTTGCCCGGTGGTTGTTGGGGTCTGCGGGCAGGGGGCTTAACGGAATCTGGAAGACCCCTTTAACAAAGGGGACCCCCAGATCCCGCCCCCCCCTATGTGAATTGGTAAGGGGTACATTGTACCCCTACCATTTCACGAAGAAAGTGTAAAAAAATGTAAAAAAAAACACACAAACACCTTGGAAAAGTCCTTTTAAAAAAAAAAAAAAAATACATAAAAAAAAAAAACATTCCAGCGATGAAATCCAGTGTCCCACGGCGATCCGATGTCTAGCGCTGTCCGTCATTGGCTGAGCCTGAGCGGACCTGATGGGGAACTTCCTCCGCAGTCTATTAAATGTATAGACCCGCCCCTTCTAAAGTTCCCCATCAGGTCCGCTCAGCCAATGACTAGGTGTAAGGCTAAGCGGACCAGATGCGGAACGTGAGAAGGGGAGGGTCTATTCATGTATTACACAGTGAAGGAAGTTCCACATCAGGTCCGCTCAGGCCAATGACGTAAGCGGGGTCTGACATACGAGGGGGGGGGACGAGAGAGCGGCCCCCCTCCCTCCTGAACCGTACCAGGCCACATGCCCTCAACATGGGGAGGATGTCCCCATGTTGATGGGGACAAGGGCCTCATCCCCACAACCCTTGCCCGGTGGTTGTGGGGGTCTGCGGGCAGGGGGCTTAACGGAATCTGGAAGACCCCTTTAACAAAGGGGACCCCCAGATCCCGCCCCCCTATGTGAATTGGTAACGGGTACATTGTACCCCTACCATTTCACGAAGAAAGTGTAAAAAAATGTAAAAAAAAACACACAAACACCTTGGAAAAGTCCTTTTAAAAAAAAAAAAATACATAAAAAAAAAAACATTCCAGCGATGAAATCCAGTGTCCCGCGGCGATCCGATGTCTAGCGCTGTCCGTCATTGGCTGAGCCTGAGCGGACCTGATGGGGAACTTCCTCCGCAGTCTATTAAATGTATAGACCTGCCCCTTCTAAAGTTCCCCATCAGGTCCGCTCAGCCAATGACTAGGTGTAAGGCTAAGCGGACCAGATGCGGAACGTGAGAAGGGGAGGGTCTATTCATGTATTACACAGTGAAGGAAGTTCCACATCAGGTCCGCTCAGGCCAATGACGTAAGCGGGGTCTGACATACGAGGGGGCGGACCTGATGGGGAACTTCCTTCACTGTGTAATTCATGAATAGACCCGCCCCTTCTAATGTTCCGCATCTGGTCCGCTTAGCCTTACACCTAGTCATTGGCTGAGCGGACCTGATGGGGAATTTTAGAAGGGGCGGGTCTATTCATGTATTACACAGTGAAGGAAGTTCCCCATCAGGTCCGCCCCCTCGGTATGTCCGACCCCGCCTACGTCATTGGCCTGAGCGGGGAACTTCCTTCACTGTGTAATTTAAATTTACACAGTGAACGAAGTTCCCCGCTCAGGCCAATGACGTAGGCGGGGTCGGACATACCGAGGGGGTGGACCTGATGGGGAACTTCGTTCGCTGTGTAATACATGAATAGACCCGCCCCTTCTCGCGTTCCACATCTGGTCCGCTGAGCGGACCTGATGGGGAACTTTAGAAGGGGCGGGTCTATACATTTAAAACACAGCGAAGGAAGTTCCCCATCAGGTCCGCACAGGCACAACCAATGACGGACAGCGCTGGACATCGGGTTCGCCGCGGGACACTGGAATGTTTTTTTTTTTTCTTTTTTTTTCTTTTTTAATAAAGGACTTTTCCAAGGTGTTTGTGTGTTTTTATTTAAATTTTTTGACACTTTCTTTGTGAAATGGTAGGGGTACAATTCACATAGGGGGGGGCCGGGATCTGGGGATCTTTCTTAAAGGGGTCTTCCAGATTCCGATAAGCCCCCCGCCCGCAGACCCCCACAACCACCGGGCAAGGGTTGTGGGGATGAGGCCCTTGTCCACATCAATATGGGGACATCCTCCCCACGTTGAAGGCATGTGGCCTGGTACGGTTCAGGAGGGAGGGGGGCCGCTCTCTCATCCCCCCTCTTCACCTGCGGCCGGCCAGGTTGCGTGCTCGGATAAGGGTCTGGTATGGATTTTTGGGGGGACTCCACGCCATTTTTTTTTTATTTGGGGTGGAGTTCCCCTTAAAATCCATGCCAGATCTCAAGGGCCTGGTATGGATATTTAGGGGGAACCCCACGCCATTTTTTTTTTAAATTTGCGGCGGAGTTCCCCTTAATATCCATTCCAGACCTGAAGGGCCTGGTAATTGAATGTATTGATAAAAGCCGACAATTCATTATAGCCGCGAGTGAGTTTTAAATGACTTTTTTTCCTTCAAAAATGACACTTTGTACAGGGACAGTTCTAAGCACGGGAAACATGCGCGACTTTACATGCATATCATACACACCCCCCAGGTACGAAATTTAAAGGAATATTTCACTTTTATTGTTTCACTTTAAGCATTATTAAAATCACTGCTCCTAAAAAAGAGCCGTTTTTAAAACTTTTTTTTGCATTGATACATGTCCCCTGGGGCAGGACCCAGGTCCCCAAACACTGTTTAGGACAATGACTTGCATATAAGCCTTTATAATTAGCACTTTAGATTTCTCCCATAGACTTTTCGAATTTGCCGCGAACACCCCAAATTGTTCGTTGTTCGGCGAACGGGCGAACAGGCAATGTTCGAGTCGAACATGAGTTTGACTCAAACTCGAAGCTCATCCCTACTGACTTACTCCAGAGACAGAAAGGTAGGAGAGCCTTTGTCCCGGGGGTCTTCAAGCTATGGCCCTCCAGTTGTTCAGGAACTACAATTCCCATCATGTCTAGTCATGTCTATGAATGTCAGAATTTTACAATGCCTCATGGGATGTGTAGTTCCGCAACATCTGGAGGGCCAAAGTTTGAAGATCCCTGCCCTATCCAGATCCCTAGTGAGACCAAGGTCACTTGAGCAAGTGAGATTGCACATGACTGCAGAGTAATCAATGTGTCTGAAAAGTTTTTCGAGTCTATTGCAATTTTGTAAGGACCATTTCACATAGGCAGCAAAGGGGTAGGAAAAACAAACAGTTGACCTACATTTTTACTGCCCCTTAACTGCCTACCTAAATACTAACATTGCAACTGGATAGGTTGGTAAGCATGCCATAGCCATGATGCTTTGCTTCACGGGTGTAGCAAATTTAACTTGGCTTACAGAGTTCAACAGATGGCACCTATCTACATTCAAGAAGCATTGATTGCATTGATTGCCTCCTGAATGCCTGCAATTTTACCACTGTCTGAAAATTCCTACTGCAGATTGCTTTTTTAAACATCTAAGTTCCAGTTAAGAGTACCCATTGTATTGCCAAGCCTGTACCTGATCAGTGGCGCATGGAAAATAATCTTTGGAGAGTAGGGAGTCTGGCCACACCAAGAATGGTGGATACGTCTGTCTACCCCTTAGCACTAACATGATATTGTGGAGTCCATGTGGTCTGGATAACTAAAAGAAGATACAAAAGCCCTCCCTGAGTGAGCCTGGAGACTAAACAGTGACTACTGAGTCGCCATGCAGATGGAACATATTTCGGGGGTGGGGGGGGGTAGTTGGTTTAGCATGTCCACTCAAAGAGCTGCTAAATGCTGCATGTACATGCTGTGTATTGGCTCTGAAGTGGACTCTTAAGAGTCTTAAAAGTAAAGTAACCAACCACCACTTACAAGACAACATTTTAAATAATTAGTTTTTCAACCTATTTTTACCATTAAAGTGCTTAAGAATATTGGTGCCCCAAGAAGCTTTTGCCGTAAAGTTCAAGTATGCTGAGGATATTCGCATATTATGGCATGCCTACCTTTTGAATTTCTACAGCAATACAACAGCCAAGGTCCCCCTGGTCAGGAACACTTTCATCTTCTTCTGAGTAGGGATGAGCTTCGTGTTCGAGTCGAACATACGTTCGACTTGAACATCGGCTGTTCGATCGTTCGACGAAGATCGAACGATTTGGGCCGTTCGCGCCAAATTCGAGCGCGGCGGCCTTGTGTAGTGTGTTCCGGAGCAGGGAAAGGGAAGCATAGGCAGGGACAGTGTCATTTTTTTTCCTTTACTAATCCTGGATTCCTTGTGTTTAGGGACAAATAAGGATAGGTAGGGAGAGTGTCAGTGACAGTGTGCTATTCTGTGCTAATCCTTGTTTGTAGGGACAGAGAGGTACAGTGAGGGAAACTGACAGTGTGCTATTCTGTTCTAAAACTATTTTGCTGAACCATATTTTCAATCCTTGAGTTGAGGGACAGAGAGGTACAGTGAGGGAAAGTGTCAGTGTGCTATTGTGTTCTAAAACTATTTTGCTGAACCATATTTTCAATCCTTGAGTTGAGGGACAGAGAGGTACAGTGAGGGAAAGTGTCAGTGTGCTATTGTGTTCTAAAACTATTTTGCTGAACCATATTTTCAATCCTTGAGTTGAGGGACAGAGAGGTACAGTGAGGGAAAGTGTCAGTGTGCTATTGTGTTCTAAAACTATTTTGCTGAACCATATTTTCAATCCTTGAGTTGAGGGACAGAGAGGTACAGTGAGTGAAACTGACAGTGTGCTATTCTGTTCTAAACCAATTTTGCTGTTCCATATTTTAAATCCTTGAGTTGAGGGACAGAGAGGTACAGTGAGGGAAAGTGTCAGTGTGCTATTGTGTTCTAAAACTATTTTGCTGAACCATATTTTCAATCCTTGAGTTGAGGGACAGAGAGGTACAGTGAGTGAAACTGACAGTGTGCTATTCTGTTCTAAACCAATTTTGCTGTTCCATATTTTCAATCCTTGAGTTGAGGGACAGAGAGGTACAGTGAGGGAAACTGACAGTGTGCTATTCTGTTCTAAAACTATTTTGCTGAACCATATTTTCAATCCTTGAGTTGAGGGACAGAGAGGTACAGTGAGGGAAAGTGTCAGTGTGCTATTGTGTTCTAAAACTATTTTGCTGAACCATATTTTCAATCCTTGAGTTGAGGGACAGAGAGGTACAGTGAGGGAAAGTGTCAGTGTGCTATTGTGTTCTAAAACTATTTTGCTGAACCATATTTTCAATCCTTGAGTTGAGGGACAGAGAGGTACAGTGAGTGAAACTGACAGTGTGCTATTCTGTTCTAAACCAATTTTGCTGTTCCATATTTTCAATCCTTGAGTTGAGGGACAGAGAGGTACAGTGAGGGAAAGTGTCAGTGTGCTATTGTGTTCTAAAACTATTTTGCTGAACCATATTTTCAATCCTTGAGTTGAGGGACAGAGAGGTACAGTGAGGGAAAATGTCAGTGTGCTATTGTGTTCTAAAACTATTTTGCTGAACCATATTTTCAATCCTTGAGTTGAGGGACAGAGAGGTACAGTGAGGGAAAGTGTCAGTGTGCTATTGTGTTCTAAAACTATTTTGCTGAACCATATTTTCAATCCTTGAGTTGAGGGACAGAGAGGTACAGTGAGTGAAACTGACAGTGTGCTATTCTGTTCTAAACCAATTTTGCTGTTCCATATTTTCAATCCTTGAGTTGAGGGACAGAGAGGTACAGTGAGGGAAAGTGTCAGTGTGCTATTGTGTTCTAAAACTATTTTGCTAAACCATATTTTCAATCCTTGAGTTGAGGGACAGAGAGGTACAGTGAGTGAAACTGACAGTGTGCTATTCTGTTCTAAATCAATTTTGCTGTTCCATATTTTCAATCCTTGAGTTGAGGGACAGAGAGGTACAGTGAGTGAAACTGACAGTGTGCTATTCTGTTCTAAACCAATTTTGCTGTTCCATATTTTCAATCCTTGAGTTGAGGGACAGAGTGGTACAGTGAGGGAAACTGACAGTGTGCTATTCTGTTCTAAAACTATTTTGCTGAACCATATTTTCAATCCTTGAGTTGAGGGACAGAGAGGTACAGTGAGTGAAACTGACAGTGTGCTATTCTGTTCTAAACCAATTTTGCTGTTCCATATTTTCAATCCTTGAGTTGAGGGACAGAGAGGTACAGTGAGGGAAACTGACAGTGTGCTATTCTGTTCTAAAACTATTTTGCTGAACCATATTTTCAATCCTTGAGTTGAGGGACAGAGAGGTACAGTGAGGGAAAGTGTCAGTGTGCTATTGTGTTCTAAAACTATTTTGCTGAACCATATTTTCAATCCTTGAGTTGAGGGACAGAGAGGTACAGTGAGGGAAAGTGTCAGTGTGCTATTGTGTTCTAAAACTATTTTGCAGAACCATATTTTCAATCCTTGAGTTGAGGGACAGAGAGGTACAGTGAGTGAAACTGACAGTGTGCTATTCTGTTCTAAACCAATCTGGTTTTCCATATTTTCAATCCTTGAGTTGAGGGACAGAGAGGTACAGTGAGGGAAACTGACAGTGTGCTATTCTGTTCTAAAACTATTTTGCTGAACCATATTTTCAATCCTTGAGTTGAGGGACAGAGAGGTACAGTGAGGGAAAGTGTCAGTGTGCTATTGTGTTCTAAAACTATTTTGCTGAACCATATTTTCAATCCTTGAGTTGAGGGACAGAGAGGTACAGTGAGGGAAAGTGTCAGTGTGCTATTGTGTTCTAAAACTATTTTGCTGAACCATATTTTCAATCCTTGAGTTGAGGGACAGAGAGGTACAGTGAGTGAAACTGACAGTGTGCTATTCTGTTCTAAACCAATTTTGCTGTTCCATATTTTCAATCCTTGAGTTGAGGGACAGAGAGGTACAGTGAGGGAAAGTGTCAGTGTGCTATTGTGTTCTAAAACTATTTTGCTAATCCATATTTTCAATCCTTGAGTTGAGGGACAGAGAGGTACAGTGAGGGAAAGTGTCAGTGTGCTATTGTGTTCTAAAACTATTTTGCTGAACCATATTTTCAATCCTTGAGTTGAGGGACAGAGAGGTACAGTGAGTGAAACTGACAGTGTGCTATTCTGTTCTAAACCAATTTTGCTGTTCCATATTTTCAATCCTTGAGTTGAGGGACAGAGAGGTACAGTGAGGGAAACTGACAGTGTGCTATTCTGTTCTAAAACTATTTTGCTGAACCATATTTTCAATCCTTGAGTTGAGGGACAGAGAGGTACAGTGAGGGAAAGTGTCAGTGTGCTATTGTGTTCTAAAACTATTTTGCTGAACCATATTTTCAATCCTTGAGTTGAGGGACAGAGAGGTACAGTGAGTGAAACTGACAGTGTGCTATTCTGTTCTAAACCAATTTTGCTGTTCCATATTTTCAATCCTTGAGTTGAGGGACAGAGAGGTACAGTGAGTGAAACTGACAGTGTGCTATTCTGTTCTAAACCAATTTTGCTGTTCCATATTTTCAATCCTTGAGTTGAGGGACAGAGAGGTACAGTGAGGGAAACTGACAGTGTGCTATTCTGTTCTAAAACTATTTTGCTGAACCATATTTTCAATCCTTGAGTTGAGGGACAGAGAGGTACAGTGAGGGAAAGTGTCAGTGTGCTATTGTGTTCTAAAACTATTTTGCTGAACCATATTTTCAATCCTTGAGTTGAGGGACAGAGAGGTACAGTGAGGGAAAGTGTCAGTGTGCTATTGTGTTCTAAAACTATTTTGCTGAACCATATTTTCAATCCTTGAGTTGAGGGACAGAGAGGTACAGTGAGTGAAACTGACAGTGTGCTATTCTGTTCTAAACCAATTTTGCTGTTCCATATTTTCAATCCTTGAGTTGAGGGACAGAGAGGTACAGTGAGGGAAAGTGTCAGTGTGCTATTGTGTTCTAAAACTATTTTGCTGAACCATATTTTCAATCCTTGAGTTGAGGGACAGAGAGGTACAGTGAGGGAAAGTGTCAGTGTGCTATTGTGTTCTAAAACTATTTTGCTGAACCATATTTTCAATCCTTGAGTTGAGGGACAGAGAGGTACAGTGAGGGAAAGTGTCAGTGTGCTATTGTGTTCTAAAACTATTTTGCTGAACCATATTTTCAATCCTTGAGTTGAGGGACAGAGAGGTACAGTGAGTGAAACTGACAGTGTGCTATTCTGTTCTAAACCAATTTTGCTGTTCCATATTTTCAATCCTTGAGTTGAGGGACAGAGAGGTACAGTGAGGGAAAGTGTCAGTGTGCTATTGTGTTCTAAAACTATTTTGCTGAACCATATTTTCAATCCTTGAGTTGAGGGACAGAGAGGTACAGTGAGTGAAACTGACAGTGTGCTATTGTGTTCTAAAACTATTTTGCTGAACCATATTTTCAATCCTTGAGTTGAGGGACAGAGAGGTACAGTGAGTGAAACTGACAGTGTGCTATTCTGTTCTAAAACTATTTTGCTGAACCATATTTTCAATCCTTGAGTTGAGGGACAGAGAGGTACAGTGAGTGAAACTGACAGTGTGCTATTCTGTTCTAAACCAATTTTGCTGTTCCATATTTTCAATCCTTGAGTTGAGGGACAGAGAGGTACAGTGAGGGAAAGTGTCAGTGTGCTATTGTGTTCTAAAACTATTTTGCTGAACCATATTTTCAATCCTTGAGTTGAGGGACAGAGAGGTACAGTGAGTGAAACTGACAGTGTGCTATTCTGTACTAAACCAATTTTGCTGTTCCATATTTTCAATCCTTGAGTTGAGGGACAGAGAGGTACAGTGAGGGAAAGTGTCAGTGTGCTATTGTGTTCTAAAACTATTTTGCTGAACCATATTTTCAATCCTTGAGTTGAGGGACAGAGAGGTACAGTGAGGGAAAGTGTCAGTGTGCTATTGTGTTCTAAAACTATTTTGCTGAACCATATTTTCAATCCTTGAGTTGAGGGACAGAGAGGTACAGTGAGGGAAAGTGTCAGTGTGCTATTGTGTTCTAAAACTATTTTGCTGAACCATATTTTCAATCCTTGAGTTGAGGGACAGAGAGGTACAGTGAGGGAAAGTGTCAGTGTGCTATTGTGTTCTAAAACTATTTTGCTGAACCATATTTTCAATCCTTGAGTTGAGGGACAGAGAGGTACAGTGAGTGAAACTGACAGTGTGCTATTCTGTTGTAAACCAATTTTGCTGTTCCATATTTTCAATCCTTGAGTTGAGGGACAGAGAGGTACAGTGAGGGAAAGTGTCAGTGTGCTATTGTGTTCTAAAACTATTTTGCTGAACCATATTTTCAATCCTTGAGTTGAGGGACAGAGAGGTACAGTGAGGGAAAGTGTCAGTGTGCTATTGTGTTCTAAAACTATTTTGCTGAACCATATTTTCAATCCTTGAGTTGAGGGACAGAGAGGTACAGTGAGGGAAAGTGTCAGTGTGCTATTGTGTTCTAAAACTATTTTGCTGAACCATATTTTCAATCCTTGAGTTGAGGGACAGAGAGGTACAGTGAGTGAAACTGACAGTGTGCTATTCTGTTCTAAACCAATTTTGCTGTTCCATATTTTCAATCCTTGAGTTGAGGGACAGAGAGGTACAGTGAGGGAAAGTGTCAGTGTGCTATTGTGTTCTAAAACTATTTTGCTGAACCATATTTTCAATCCTTGAGTTGAGGGACAGAGAGGTACAGTGAGTGAAACTGACAGTGTGCTATTCTGTTCTAAATCAATTTTGCTGTTCCATATTTTCAATCCTTGAGTTGAGGGACAGAGAGGTACAGTGAGTGAAACTGACAGTGTGCTATTCTGTTCTAAATCAATTTTGCTGTTCCATATTTTCAATCCTTGAGTTGAGGGACAGAGAGGTACAGTGAGTGAAACTGACAGTGTGCTATTCTGTTCTAAACCAATTTTGCTGTTCCATATTTTCAATCCTTGAGTTGAGGGACAGAGAGGTACAGTGAGGGAAACTGACAGTGTGCTATTCTGTTCTAAAACTATTTTGCTGAACCATATTTTCAATCCTTGAGTTGAGGGACAGAGAGGTACAGTGAGGGAAAGTGTCAGTGTGCTATTGTGTTCTAAAACTATTTTGCTGAACCATATTTTCAATCCTTGAGTTGAAGGACAGAGAGGTACAGTGAGTGAAACTGACAGTGTGCTATTGTGTTCTAAAACTATTTTGCTGAACCATATTTTCAATCCTTGAGTTGAGGGACAGAGAGGTACAGTGAGTGAAACTGACAGTGTGCTATTCTGTTCTAAACCAATTTTGCTGTTCCATATTTTCAATCCTTGAGTTGAGGGACAGAGAGGTACAGTGAGGGAAAGTGTCAGTGTGCTATTGTGTTCTAAAACTATTTTGCTGAACCATATTTTCAATCCTTGAGTTGAGGGACAGAGAGGTACAGTGAGTGAAACTGACAGTGTGCTATTCTGTTCTAAATCAATTTTGCTGTTCCATATTTTCAATCCTTGAGTTGAGGGACAGAGAGGTACAGTGAGTGAAACTGACAGTGTGCTATTCTGTTCTAAATCAATTTTGCTGTTCCATATTTTCAATCCTTGAGTTGAGGGACAGAGAGGTACAGTGAGTGAAACTGACAGTGTGCTATTCTGTTCTAAACCAATTTTGCTGTTCCATATTTTCAATCCTTGAGTTGAGGGACAGAGAGGTACAGTGAGGGAAACTGACAGTGTGCTATTCTGTTCTAAAACTATTTTGCTGAACCATATTTTCAATCCTTGAGTTGAGGGACAGAGAGGTACAGTGAGGGAAAGTGTCAGTGTGCTATTGTGTTCTAAAACTATTTTGCTGAACCATATTTTCAATCCTTGAGTTGAAGGACAGAGAGGTACAGTGAGTGAAACTGACAGTGTGCTATTCTGTTCTAAAACTATTTTGCTGAACCATATTTTTAATCCTTGAGTTGAGGGACAGAGAGGTACAGTGAGGGAAAGTGTCAGTGTGCTATTGTGTTCTAAAACTATTTTGCTGAACCATATTTTCAATCCTTGAGTTTAGGGACAGAGAGGTACAGTGAGGGAAAGTGTCAGTGTGCTATTGTGTTCTAAAACTATTTTGCTGAACCATATTTTCAATCCTTGAGTTGAGGGACAGAGAGGTACAGTGAGGGAAAGTGTCAGTGTGCTATTGTGTTCTAAAACTATTTTGCTGAACCATATTTTCAATCCTTGAGTTGAGGGACAGAGAGGTACAGTGAGTGAAACTGACAGTGTGCTATTCTGTTCTAAACCAATTTTGCTGTTCCATATTTTCAATCCTTGAGTTGAGGGACAGAGAGGTACAGTGAGGGAAAGTGTCAGTGTGCTATTGTGTTCTAAAACTATTTTGCTGAACCATATTTTCAATCCTTGAGTTGAGGGACAGAGAGGTACAGTGAGGGAAAGTGTCAGTGTGCTATTGTGTTCTAAAACTATTTTGCTGAACCATATTTTCAATCCTTGAGTTGAGGGACAGAGAGGTACAGTGAGGGAAAGTGTCAGTGTGCTATTGTGTTCTAAAACTATTTTGCTGAACCATATTTTCAATCCTTGAGTTGAGGGACAGAGAGGTACAGTGAGGGAAAGTGTCAGTGTGCTATTGTGTTCTAAAACTATTTTGCTGAACCATATTTTCAATCCTTGAGTTGAGGGACAGAGAGGTACAGTGAGGGAAAGTGTCAGTGTGCTATTGTGTTCTAAAACTATTTTGCTGAACCATATTTTCAATCCTTGAGTTGAGGGACAGAGAGGTACAGTGAGTGAAACTGACAGTGTGCTATTCTGTTGTAAACCAATTTTGCTGTTCCATATTTTCAATCCTTGAGTTGAGGGACAGAGAGGTACAGTGAGTGAAACTGACAGTGTGCTATTCTGTTCTAAACCAATTTTGCTGTTCCATATTTTCAATCCTTGAGTTGAGGGACAGAGAGGTACAGTGAGGGAAACTGACAGTGTGCTATTCTGTTCTAAAACTATTTTGCTGAACCATATTTTCAATCCTTGAGTTGAGGGACAGAGAGGTACAGTGAGGGAAAGTGTCAGTGTGCTATTGTGTTCTAAAACTATTTTGCTGAACCATATTTTCAATCCTTGAGTTGAAGGACAGAGAGGTACAGTGAGTGAAACTGACAGTGTGCTATTCTGTTCTAAAATTATTTTGCTGAACCATATTTTCAATCCTTGAGTTGAGGGACAGAGAGGTACAGTGAGTGAAACTGACAGTGTGCTATTCTGTTCTAAACCAATTTTGCTGTTCCATATTTTCAATCCTTGAGTTGAGGGACAGAGAGGTACAGTGAGGGAAAGTGTCAGTGTGCTATTGTGTTCTAAAACTATTTTTCTGAACCATATTTTCAATCCTTGAGTTGAGGGACAGAGAGGTACAGTGAGTGAAACTGACAGTGTGCTATTCTGTTCTAAACCAATTTTGCTGTTCCATATTTTCAATCCTTGAGTTGAGGGACAGAGAGGTACAGTGAGGGAAACTGACAGTGTGCTATTCTGTTCTAAAACTATTTTGCTGAACCATATTTTCAATCCTTGAGTTGAGGGACAGAGAGGTACAGTGAGTGAAACTGACAGTGTGCTATTCTGTTGTAAACCAATTTTGCTGTTCCATATTTTCAATCCTTGAGTTGAGGGACAGAGAGGTACAGTGAGGGAAAGTGTCAGTGTGCTATTGTGTTCTAAAACTATTTTGCTGAACCATATTTTCAATCCTTGAGTTGAGGGACAGAGAGGTACAGTGAGGGAAAGTGTCAGTGTGCTATTGTGTTCTAAAACTATTTTGCTGAACCATATTTTCAATCCTTGAGTTGAGGGACAGAGAGGTACAGTGAGGGAAAGTGTCAGTGTGCTATTGTGTTCTAAAACTATTTTGCTGAACCATATTTTCAATCCTTGAGTTGAGGGACAGAGAGGTACAGTGAGTGAAACTGACAGTGTGCTATTCTGTTGTAAACCAATTTTGCTGTTCCATATTTTCAATCCTTGAGTTGAGGGACAGAGAGGTACAGTGAGGGAAAGTGTCAGTGTGCTATTGTGTTCTAAAACTATTTTGCTGAACCATATTTTCAATCCTTGAGTTGAGGGACAGAGAGGTACAGTGAGGGAAAGTGTCAGTGTGCTATTGTGTTCTAAAACTATTTTGCTGAACCATATTTTCAATCCTTGAGTTGAGGGACAGAGAGGTACAGTGAGGGAAAGTGTCAGTGTGCTATTGTGTTCTAAAACTATTTTGCTGAACCATATTTTCAATCCTTGAGTTGAGGGACAGAGAGGTACAGTGAGTGAAACTGACAGTGTGCTATTCTGTTCTAAACCAATTTTGCTGTTCCATATTTTCAATCCTTGAGTTGAGGGACAGAGAGGTACAGTGAGGGAAAGTGTCAGTGTGCTATTGTGTTCTAAAACTATTTTGCTGAACCATATTTTCAATCCTTGAGTTGAGGGACAGAGAGGTACAGTGAGTGAAACTGACAGTGTGCTATTCTGTTCCAAATCAATTTTGCTGTTCCATATTTTCAATCCTTGAGTTGAGGGACAGAGAGGTACAGTGAGTGAAACTGACAGTGTGCTATTCTGTTCTAAATCAATTTTGCTGTTCCATATTTTCAATCCTTGAGTTGAGGGACAGAGAGGTACAGTGAGTGAAACTGACAGTGTGCTATTCTGTTCTAAACCAATTTTGCTGTTCCATATTTTCAATCCTTGAGTTGAGGGACAGAGAGGTACAGTGAGGGAAACTGACAGTGTGCTATTCTGTTCTAAAACTATTTTGCTGAACCATATTTTCAATCCTTGAGTTGAAGGACAGAGAGGTACAGTGAGTGAAACTGACAGTGTGCTATTCTGTTCTAAAACTATTTTGCTGAACCATATTTTCAATCCTTGAGTTGAGGGACAGAGAGGTACAGTGAGGGAAACTGACAGTGTGCTATTCTGTTCTAAAACTATTTTGCTGAACCATATTTTCAATCCTTGAGTTGAGGGACAGAGAGGTACAGTGAGGGAAAGTGTCAGTGTGCTATTGTGTTCTAAAACTATTTTGCTGAACCATATTTTCAATCCTTGAGTTGAGGGACAGAGAGGTACAGTGAGGGAAAGTGTCAGTGTGCTATTGTGTTCTAAAACTATTTTGCTGAATAATATTTTCAATCCTTGAGTTGAGGGACAGAGAGGTACAGTGAGTGAAACTGACAGTGTGCTATTCTGTTCTAAACCAATTTTGCTGTTCCATATTTTCAATCCTTGATTTGAGGGACAGAGAGGTACAGTGAGGGAAAGTGTCAGTGTGCTATTGTGTTCTAAAACTATTTTGCTGAACCATATTTTCAATCCTTGAGTTGAGGGACAGAGAGGTACAGTGAGTGAAACTGACAGTGTGCTATTCTGTTCTAAACCAATTTTGCTGTTCCATATTTTCAATCCTTGAGTTGAGGGACAGAGAGGTACAGTGAGGGAAACTGACAGTGTGCTATTCTGTTCTAAAACTATTTTGCTGAACCATATTTTCAATCCTTGAGTTGAGGGACAGAGAGGTACAGTGAGGGAAAGTGTCAGTGTGCTATTGTGTTCTAAAACTATTTTGCTGAACCATATTTTCAATCCTTGAGTTGAGGGACAGAAAGGTACAGTGAGGGAAAGTGTCAGTGTGCTATTGTGTTCTAAAACTATTTTGCTGAACCATATTTTCAATCCTTGAGTTGAGGGACAGAGAGGTACAGTGAGGGAAAGTGTCAGTGTGCTATTGTGTTCTAAAACTATTTTGCTGAACCATATTTTCAATCCTTGAGTTTAGGGACAGAGAGGTACAGTGAGGGAAAGTGTCAGTGTGCTATTGTGTTCTAAAACTATTTTGCTGAACCATATTTTCAATCCTTGAGTTGAGGGACAGAGAGGTACAGTGAGGGAAAGTGTCAGTGTGCTATTGTGTTCTAAAACTATTTTGCTGAACCATATTTTCAATCCTTGAGTTGAGGGACAGAGAGGTACAGTGAGGGAAAGTGTCAGTGTGCTATTGTGTTCTAAAACTATTTTGCTGAACCATATTTTCAATCCTTGAGTTGAGGGACAGAGAGGTACAGTGAGGGAAAGTGTCAGTGTGCTATTGTGTTCTAAAACTATTTTGCTGAACCATATTTTCAATCCTTGAGTTGAGGGACAGAGAGGTACAGTGAGGGAAAGTGTCAGTGTGCTATTGTGTTCTAAAACTATTTTGCTGAACCATATTTTCAATCCTTGAGTTGAGGGACAGAGAGGTACAGTGAGGGAAAGTGTCAGTGTGCTATTGTGTTCTAAAACTATTTTGCTGAACCATATTTTCAATCCTTGAGTTGAGGGACAGAGAGGTACAGTGAGTGAAACTGACAGTGTGCTATTCTGTTGTAAACCAATTTTGCTGTTCCATATTTTCAATCCTTGAGTTGAGGGACAGAGAGGTACAGTGAGTGAAACTGACAGTGTGCTATTCTGTTCTAAACCAATTTTGCTGTTCCATATTTTCAATCCTTGAGTTGAGGGACAGAGAGGTACAGTGAATGAAACTGACAGTGTGCTATTCTGTTCTAAAACTATTTTGCTGAACCATATTTTCAATCCTTGAGTTGAGGGACAGAGAGGTACAGTGAGGGAAAGTGTCAGTGTGCTATTGTGTTCTAAAACTATTTTGCTGAACCATATTTTCAATCCTTGAGTTGAAGGACAGAGAGGTACAGTGAGTGAAACTGACAGTGTGCTATTCTGTTCTAAAACTATTTTGCTGAACCATATTTTCAATCCTTGAGTTGACGGACAGAGAGGTACAGTGAGTGAAACTGACAGTGTGCTATTCTGTTCTAAACCAATTTTGCTGTTCCATATTTTCAATCCTTGAGTTGAGGGACAGAGAGGTACAGTGAGGGAAAGTGTCAGTGTGCTATTGTGTTCTAAAACTATTTTGCTGAACCATATTTTCAATCCTTGAGTTGAGGGACAGAGAGGTACAGTGAGTGAAACTGACAGTGTGCTATTCTGTTCTAAACCAATTTTGCTGTTCCATATTTTCAATCCTTGAGTTGAGCGACAGAGAGGTACAGTGAGGGAAACTGACAGTGTGCTATTCTGTTCTAAAACTATTTTGCTGAACCATATTTTCAATCCTTGAGTTGAGGGACAGAGAGGTACAGTGAGGGAAAGTGTCAGTGTGCTATTGTGTTCTAAAACTATTTTGCTGAACCATATTTTCAATCCTTGAGTTGAGGGACAGAGAGGTACAGTGAGGGAAAGTGTCAGTGTGCTATTGTGTTCTAAAACTATTTTGCTGAACCATATTTTCAATCCTTGAGTTGAGGGACAGAGAGGTACAGTGAGTGAAACTGACAGTGTGCTATTCTGTTCTAAACCAATTTTGCTGTTCCATATTTTCAATCCTTGAGTTGAGGGACAGAGAGGTACAGTGAGGGAAAGTGTCAGTGTGCTATTGTGTTCTAAAACTATTTTGCTGAACCATATTTTCAATCCTTGAGTTGAGGGACAGAGAGGTACAGTGAGGGAAAGTGTCAGTGTGCTATTGTGTTCTAAAACTATTTTGCTGAACCATATTTTCAATCCTTGAGTTGAGTGACAGAGAGGTACAGTGAGTGAAACTGACAGTGTGCTATTCTGTTCTAAACCAATTTTGCTGTTCCATATTTTCAATCCTTGAGTTGAGGGACAGAGAGGTACAGTGAGGGAAAGTGTCAGTGTGCTATTGTGTTCTAAAACTATTTTGCTGAACCATATTTTCAATCCTTGAGTTGAGGGACAGAGAGGTACAGTGAGTGAAACTGACAGTGTGCTATTCTGTTCTAAATCAATTTTGCTGTTCCATATTTTCAATCCTTGAGTTGAGGGACAGAGAGGTACAGTGAGTGAAACTGACAGTGTGCTATTCTGTTCTAAACCAATTTTGCTGTTCCATATTTTCAATCCTTGAGTTGAGGGACAGAGAGGTACAGTGAGGGAAACTGACCGTGTGCTATTCTGTTCTAAAACTATTTTGCTGAACCATATTTTCAATCCTTGAGTTGAGGGACAGAGAGGTACAGTGAGGGAAAGTGTCAGTGTGCTATTGTGTTCTAAAACTATTTTGCTGAACCATATTTTCAATCCTTGAGTTGAGGGACAGAGAGGTACAGTGAGTGAAACTGACAGTGTGCTATTCTGTTCTAAAACTATTTTGCTGAACCATATTTTCAATCCTTGAGTTGAGGGACAGAGAGGTACAGTGAGTGAAACTGACAGTGTGCTATTCTGTTCTAAACCAATTTTGCTGTTCCATATTTTCAATCCTTGAGTTGAGGGACAGAGAGGTACAGTGAGGGAAACTGACAGTGTGCTATTCTGTTCTAAAACTATTTTGCTGAACCATATTTTCAATCCTTGAGTTGAGGGACAGAGAGGTACAGTGAGGGAAAGTGTCAGTGTGCTATTGTGTTCTAAAACTATTTTGCTGAACCATATTTTCAATCCTTGAGTTGAGGGACAGAGAGGTACAGTGAGGGAAAGTGTCAGTGTGCTATTGTGTTCTAAAACTATTTTGCTGAACCATATTTTCAATCCTTGAGTTGAGGGACAGAGAGGTACAGTGAGTGAAACTGACAGTGTGCTATTCTGTTCTAAACCAATTTTGCTGTTCCATATTTTCAATCCTTGAGTTGAGGGACAGAGAGGTACAGTGAGGGAAAGTGTCAGTGTGCTATTGTGTTCTAAAACTATTTTGCTGAACCATATTTTCAATCCTTGAGTTGAGGGACAGAGAGGTACAGTGAGGGAAAGTGTCAGTGTGCTATTGTGTTCTAAAACTATTTTGCTGAACCATATTTTCAATCCTTGAGTTGAGGGACAGAGAGGTACAGTGAGGGAAAGTGTCAGTGTGCTATTGTGTTCTAAAACTATTTTGCTGAACCATATTTTCAATCCTTGAGTTGAGGGACAGAGAGGTACAGTGAGGGAAAGTGTCAGTGTGCTATTGTGTTCTAAAACTATTTTGCTGAACCATATTTTCAATCCTTGAGTTGAGGGACAGAGAGGTACAGTGAGGGAAAGTGTCAGTGTGCTATTGTGTTCTAAAACTATTTTGCTGAACCATATTTTCAATCCTTGAGTTGAGGGACAGAGAGGTACAGTGAGTGAAACTGACAGTGTGCTATTCTGTTCTAAACCAATTTTGCTGTTCCATATTTTCAATCCTTGAGTTGAGGGACAGAGAGGTACAGTGAGGGAAAGTGTCAGTGTGCTATTGTGTTCTAAAACTATTTTGCTGAACCATATTTTCAATCCTTGAGTTGAGGGACAGAGAGGTACAGTGAGTGAAACTGACAGTGTGCTATTCTGTTCTAAATCAATTTTGCTGTTCCATATTTTCAATCTTTGAGTTGAGGGACAGAGAGGTACAGTGAGTGAAACTGACAGTGTGCTATTCTGTTCTAAATCAATTTTGCTGTTCCATATTTTCAATCCTTGAGTTGAGGGACAGAGAGGTACAGTGAGTGAAACTGACAGTGTGCTATTCTGTTCTAAACCAATTTTGCTGTTCCATATTTTCAATACTTGAGTTGAGGGACAGAGAGGTACAGTGAGGGAAACTGACAGTGTGCTATTCTGTTCTAAAACTATTTTGCTGAACCATATTTTCAATCCTTGATTTGAGGGACAGAGAGGTACAGTGAGGGAAAGTGTCAGTGTGCTATTGTGTTCTAAAACTATTTTGCTGAACCATATTTTCAATCCTTGAGTTGAAGGACAGAGAGGTACAGTGAGTGAAACTGACAGTGTGCTATTCTGTTCTAAAACTATTTTGCTGAACCATATTTTCAATCCTTGAGTTGAGGGACAGAGAGGTACAGTGAGTGAAACTGACAGTGTGCTATTCTGTTCTAAACCAATTTTGCTGTTCCATATTTTCAATCCTTGAGTTGAGGGACAGAGAGGTACAGTGAGGGAAACTGACAGTGTGCTATTCTGTTCTAAAACTATTTTGCTGAACCATATTTTCAATCCTTGAGTTGAGGGACAGAGAGGTACAGTGAGGGAAAGTGTCAGTGTGCTATTGTGTTCTAAAACTATTTTGCTGAACCATATTTTCAATCCTTGAGTTGAGGGACAGAGAGGTACAGTGAGGGAAAGTGTCAGTGTGCTATTGTGTTCTAAAACTATTTTGCTGAACCATATTTTCAATCCTTGAGTTGAGGGACAGAGAGGTACAGTGAGTGAAACTGACAGTGTGCTATTCTGTTCTAAACCAATTTTGCTGTTCCATATTTTCAATCCTTGAGTTGAGGGACAGAGAGGTACAGTGAGGGAAAGTGTCAGTGTGCTATTGTGTTCTAAAACTATTTTGCTGAACCATATTTTCAATCCTTGAGTTGAGGGACAGAGAGGTACAGTGAGTGAAACTGACAGTGTGCTATTCTGTTCTAAACCAATTTTGCTGTTCCATATTTTCAATCCTTGAGTTGAGGGACAGAGAGGTACAGTGAGGGAAACTGACAGTGTGCTATTCTGTTCTAAAACTATTTTGCTGAACCATATTTTCAATCCTTGAGTTGAGGGACAGAGAGGTACAGTGAGGGAAAGTGTCAGTGTGCTATTGTGTTCTAAAACTATTTTGCTGAACCATATTTTCAATCCTTGAGTTGAGGGACAGAGAGGTACAGTGAGGGAAAGTGTCAGTGTGCTATTGTGTTCTAAAACTATTTTGCTGAACCATATTTTCAATCCTTGAGTTGAGGGACAGAGAGGTACAGTGAGGGAAAGTGTCAGTGTGCTATTGTGTTCTAAAACTATTTTGCTGAACCATATTTTCAATCCTTGAGTTTAGGGACAGAGAGGTACAGTGAGGGAAAGTGTCAGTGTGCTATTGTGTTCTAAAACTATTTTGCTGAACCATATTTTCAATCATTGAGTTGAGGGACAGAGAGGTACAGTGAGTGAAACTGACAGTGTGCTATTCTGTTCTGAACCAATTTTGCTGTTCCATATTTTCAATCCTTGAGTTGAGGGACAGAGAGGTACAGTGAGGGAAAGTGTCAGTGTGCTATTGTGTTCTAAAACTATTTTACTGAACCATATTTTCAATCCTTGAGTTGAGGGACAGAGAGGTACAGTGAGTGAAACTGACAGTGTGCTATTCTGTTCTAAACCAATTTTGCTGTTCCATATTTTCAATCCTTGAGTTGAGGGACAGAGAGGTACAGTGAGGGAAACTGACAGTGTGCTATTCTGTTCTAAAACTATTTTGCTGAACCATATTTTCAATCCTTGAGTTGAGGGACAGAGAGGTACAGTGAGGGAAAGTGTCAGTGTGCTATTGTGTTCTAAAACTATTTTGCTGAACCATATTTTCAATCCTTGAGTTGAGGGACAGAGAGGTACAGTGAGGGAAAGTGTCAGTGTGCTATTGTGTTCTAAAACTATTTCGCTGAACCATATTTTCAATCCTTGAGTTGAGGGACAGAGAGGTACAGTGAGTGAAACTGACAGTGTGCTATTCTGTTCTAAACCAATTTTGCTGTTCCATATTTTCAATCCTTGAGTTGAGGGACAGAGAGGTACAGTGAGGGAAAGTGTCAGTGTGCTATTGTGTTCTAAAACTATTTTGCTGAACCATATTTTCAATCCTTGAGTTGAGGGACAGAGAGGTACAGTGAGTGAAACTGACAGTGTGCTATTCTGTTCTAAATCAATTTTGCTGTTCCATATTTTCAATCCTTGAGTTGAGGGACAGAGAGGTACAGTGAGTGAAACTGACAGTGTGCTATTCTGTTCTAAATCAATTTTGCTGTTCCATATTTTCAATCCTTGAGTTGAGGGACAGAGAGGTACAGTGAGTGAAACTGACAGTGTGCTATTCTGTTCTAAATCAATTTTGCTGTTCCATATTTTCAATCCTTGAGTTGAGGGACAGAGAGGTACAGTGAGTGAAACTGACAGTGTGCTATTCTGTTCTAAACCAATTTTGCTGTTCCATATTTTCAATCCTTGAGTTGAGGGACAGAGAGGTACAGTGAGGGAAACTGACAGTGTGCTATTCTGTTCTAAAACTATTTTGCTGAACCATATTTTCAATCCTTGAGTTGAGGGACAGAGAGGTACAGTGAGGGAAAGTGTCAGTGTGCTATTGTGTTCTAAAACTATTTTGCTGAACCATATTTTCAATCCTTGAGTTGAGGGACAGAGAGGTACAGTGAGTGAAACTGACAGTGTGCTATTCTGTTCTAAACCAATTTTGCTGTTCCATATTTTCAATCCTTGAGTTGAGGGACAGAGAGGTACAGTGAGGGAAACTGAAAGTGTGCTATTCTGTTCCAAAATTATTTTGCTGAACCATATTTTCAATCCTTGAGTTGAGGGACAGAGAGGTACAGTGAGGGAAAGTGTCAGTGTGCTATTGTGTTCTAAAACTATTTTGCTGAACCATATTTTCAGTCCTTGAGTTGAGGGACAGAGAGGTACAGTGAGGGAAAGTGCCGGTGTGCTATTGTGTTCTAAAACTATTTTGCTGAACCATATTTTCAATCCTTGAGTTGAGGGACAGAGAGGTACAGTGAGTGAAACTGACAGTGTGCTATTCTGTTCTAAACCAATTTTGCTGTTCCATATTTTCAATCCTTGAGTTGAGGGACAGAGAGGTACAGTGAGGGAAAGTGTCAGTGTGCTATTGTGTTCTAAAACTATTTTGCTGAACCATATTTTCAATCCTTGAGTTGAGGGACAGAGAGGTACAGTGAGTGAAACTGACAGTGTGCTATTCTGTTCTAAACCAATTTTGCTGTTCCATATTTTCAATCCTTGAGTTGAGGGACAGAGAGGTACAGTGAGGGAAAGTGTCAGTGTGCTATTGTGTTCTAAAACTATTTTGCTGAACCATATTTTTAATCCTTGAGTTGAGGGACAGAGAGGTACAGTGAGGGAAAGTGTCAGTGTGCTATTGTGTTCTAAAACTATTTTGCTGAACCATATTTTCAATCCTTGAGTTTAGGGACAGAGAGGTACAGTGAGGGAAAGTGTCAGTGTGCTATTGTGTTCTAAAACTATTTTGCTGAACCATATTTTCAATCCTTGAGTTGAGGGACAGAGAGGTACAGTGAGTGAAACTGACAGTGTGCTATTCTGTTCTGAACCAATTTTGCTGTTCCATATTTTCAATCCTTGAGTTGAGGGACAGAGAGGTACAGTGAGGGAAAGTGTCAGTGTGCTATTGTGTTCTAAAACTATTTTGCTGAACCATATTTTCAATCCTTGAGTTGAGGGACAGAGAGGTACAGTGAGTGAAACTGACAGTGTGCTATTCTGTTCTAAACCAATTTTGCTGTTCCATATTTTCAATCCTTGAGTTGAGGGACAGAGAGGTACAGTGAGGGAAACTGACAGTGTGCTTTTCTGTTCTAAAACTATTTTGCTGAACCATATTTTCAATCCTTGAGTTGAGGGACAGAGAGGTACAGTGAGGGAAAGTGTCAGTGTGCTATTGTGTTCTAAAACTATTTTGCTGAACCATATTTTCAATCCTTGAGTTGAGGGACAGAGAGGTACAGTGAGGGAAAGTGTCAGTGTGCTATTGTGTTCTAAAACTATTTTGCTGAACCATATTTTCAATCCTTGAGTTGAGGGACAGAGAGGTACAGTGAGTGAAACTGACAGTGTGCTATTCTGTTCTAAACCAATTTTGCTGTTCCATATTTTCAATCCTTGAGTTGAGGGACAGAAAGGTACAGTGAGGGAAAGTGTCAGTGTGCTATTGTGTTCTAAAACTATTTTGCTGAACCATATTTTCAATCCTTGAGTTGAGGGACAGAGAGGTACAGTGAGGGAAAGTGTCAGTGTGCTATTGTGTTCTAAAACTATTTTGCTGAACCATATTTTCAATCCTTGAGTTGAGGGACAGAGAGGTACAGTGAGGGAAAGTGTCAGTGTGCTATTGTGTTCTAAAACTATTTTGCTGAACCATATTTTCAATCCTTGAGTTGAGGGACAGAGAGGTACAGTGAGTGAAACTGACAGTGTGCTATTCTGTTCTAAACCAATTTTGCTGTTCCATATTTTCAATCCTTGAGTTGAGGGACAGAGAGGTACAGTGAGTGAAACTGACAGTGTGCTATTCTGTTCTAAACCAATTTTGCTGTTCCATATTTTCAATCCTTGAGTTGAGGGACAGAGAGGTACAGTGAGGGAAACTGACAGTGTGCTATTCTGTTCTAAAACTATTTTGCTGAACCATATTTTCAATCCTTGAGTTGAGGAACAGAGAGGTACAGTGAGGGAAAGTGTCAGTGTGCTATTGTGTTCTAAAACTATTTTGCTGAACCATATTTTCAATCCTTGAGTTGAAGGACAGAGAGGTACAGTGAGTGAAACTGACAGTGTGCTATTCTGTTCTAAAACTATTTTGCTGAACCATATTTTCAATCCTTGAGTTGAGGGACAGAGAGGTACAGTGAGTGAAACTGACAGTGTGCTATTCTGTTCTAAACCAATTTTGCTGTTCCATATTTTCAATCCTTGAGTTGAGGGACAGAGAGGTACAGTGAGGGAAAGTGTCAGTGTGCTATTGTGTTCTAAAACTATTTTGCTGAACCATATTTTCAATCCTTGAGTTGAGGGACAGAGAGGTACAGTGAGTGAAACTGACAGTGTGCTATTCTGTTCTAAACCAATTTTGCTGTTCCATATTTTCAATCCTTGAGTTGAGGGACAGAGAGGTACAGTGAGGGAAACTGACAGTGTGCTATTCTGTTCTAAAACTATTTTGCTGAACCATATTTTCAATCCTTGAGTTGAGGGACAGAGAGGTACAGTGAGGGAAAGTGTCAGTGTGCTATTGTGTTCTAAAACTATTTTGCTGAACCATATTTTCAATCCTTGAGTTGAGGGACAGAGAGGTACAGTGAGGGAAAGTGTCAGTGTGCTATTGTGTTCTAAAACTATTTTGCTGAACCATATTTTCAATCCTTGAGTTGAGGGACAGAGAGGTACAGTGAGTGAAACTGACAGTGTGCTATTCTGTTCTAAACCAATTTTGCTGTTCCATATTTTCAATCCTTGAGTTGAGGGACAGAGAGGTACAGTGAGGGAAAGTGTCAGTCTGCTATTGTGTTCTAAAACTATTTTGCTGAACCATATTTTCAATCCTTGAGTTGAGGGACAGAGAGGTACAGTGAGGGAAAGTGTCAGTGTGCTATTGTGTTCTAAAACTATTTTGCTGAACCATATTTTCAATCCTTGAGTTGAGGGACAGAGAGGTACAGTGAGGGAAAGTGTCAGTGTGCTATTGTGTTCTAAAACTATTTTGCTGAACCATATTTTCAATCCTTGAGTTGAGGGACAGAGAGGTACAGTGAGTGAAACTGACAGTGTGCTATTCTGTTCTAAACCAATTTTGCTGTTCCATATTTTCAATCCTTGAGTTGAGGGACAGAGAGGTACAGTGAGGGAAAGTGTCAGTGTGCTATTGTGTTCTAAAACTATTTTGCTGAACCATATTTTCAATCCTTGAGTTGAGGGACAGAGAGGTACAGTGAGTGAAACTGACAGTGTGCTATTCTGTTCTAAATCAATTTTGCTGTTCCATATTTTCAATCCTTGAGTTGAGGGACAGAGAGGTACAGTGAGTGAAACTGACAGTGTGCTATTCTGTTCTAAACCAATTTTGCTGTTCCATATTTTCAATCCTTGAGTTGAGGGACAGAGAGGCACAGTGAGGGAAACTGACCGTGTGCTATTCTGTTCTAAAACTATTTTGCTGAACCATATTTTCAATCCTTGAGTTGAGGGACAGAGAGGTACAGTGAGGGAAAGTGTCAGTGTGCTATTGTGTTCTAAAACTATTTTGCTGAACCATATTTTCAATCCTTGAGTTGAGGGACAGAGAGGTACAGTGAGTGAAACTGACAGTGTGCTATTCTGTTCTAAAACTATTTTGCTGAACCATATTTTCAATCCTTGAGTTGAGGGACAGAGAGGTACAGTGAGTGAAACTGACAGTGTGCTATTCTGTTGTAAACCAATTTTGCTGTTCCATATTTTCAATCCTTGAGTTGAGGGACAGAGAGGTACAGTGAGGGAAAGTGTCAGTGTGCTATTGTGTTCCAAAACTATTTTGCTGAACCATATTTTCAATCCTTGAGTTGAGGGACAGAGAGGTACAGTGAGGGAAAGTGTCAGTGTGCTATTGTGTTCTAAAACTATTTTGCTGAACCATATTTTCAATCCTTGAGTTGAGGGACAGAGAGGTACAGTGAGTGAAACTGACAGTGTGCTATTCTGTTCTAAACCAATTTTGCTGTTCCATATTTTCAATCCTTGAGTTGAGGGACAGAGAGGTACAGTGAGGGAAAGTGTCAGTGTGCTATTGTGTTCTAAAACTATTTTGCTGAACCATATTTTCAATCCTTGAGTTGAGGGACAGAGAGGTACAGTGAGTGAAACTGACAGTGTGCTATTCTGTTCTAAATCAATTTTGCTGTTCCATATTTTCAATCCTTGAGTTGAGGGACAGAGAGGTACAGTGAGTGAAACTGACAGTGTGCTATTCTGTTCTAAACCAATTTTGCTGTTCCATATTTTCAATCCTTGAGTTGAGGGACAGAGAGGCACAGTGAGGGAAACTGACCGTGTGCTATTCTGTTCTAAAACTATTTTGCTGAACCATATTTTCAATCCTTGAGTTGAGGGACAGAGAGGTACAGTGAGGGAAAGTGTCAGTGTGCTATTGTGTTCTAAAACTATTTTGTTGAACCATATTTTCAATCCTTGAGTTGAGGGACAGAGAGGTACAGTGAGTGAAACTGACAGTGTGCTATTCTGTTCTAAAACTATTTTGCTGAACCATATTTTCAATCCTTGAGTTGAGGGACAGAGAGGTACAGTGAGTGAAACTGACAGTGTGCTATTCTGTTGTAAACCAATTTTGCTGTTCCATATTTTCAATCCTTGAGTTGAGGGACAGAGAGGTACAGTGAGGGAAAGTGTCAGTGTGCTATTGTGTTCTAAAACTATTTTGCTGAACCATATTTTCAATCCTTGAGTTGAGGGACAGAGAGGTACAGTGAGGGAAAGTGTCAGTGTGCTATTGTGTTCTAAAACTATTTTGCTGAACCATATTTTCAATCCTTGAGTTGAGGGACAGAGAGGTACAGTGAGTGAAACTGACAGTGTGCTATTCTGTTCTAAACCAATTTTGCTGTTCCATATTTTCAATCCTTGAGTTGAGGGACAGAGAGGTACAGTGAGGGAAAGTGTCAGTGTGCTATTGTGTTCTAAAACTATTTTGCTGAACCATATTTTCAATCCTTGAGTTGAGGGACAGAGAGGTACAGTGAGGGAAAGTGTCAGTGTGCTATTGTGTTCTAAAACTATTTTGCTGAACCATATTTTCAATCCTTGAGTTTAGGGACAGAGAGGTACAGTGAGGGAAAGTGTCAGTGTGCTATTGTGTTCTAAAACTATTTTGCTGAACCATATTTTCAATCCTTGAGTTGAGGGACAGAGAGGTACAGTGAGTGAAACTGACAGTGTGCTATTCTGTTCTGAACCAATTTTGCTGTTCCATATTTTCAATCCTTGAGTTGAGGGACAGAGAGGTACAGTGAGGGAAAGTGTCAGTGTGCTATTGTGTTCTAAAACTATTTTGCTGAACCATATTTTCAGTCCTTGAGTGGAGGGACAGAGAGGTACAGTGAGTGAAACTGACAGTGTTCTATTCTGTTCTAAACCAATTTTGCTGTTCCATATTTTCAATCCTTGAGTTGAGGGATAGAGAGGTACAGTGAGGGAAACTGACAGTGTGCTATTCTGTTCTAAAACTATTTTGCTGAACCATATTTTCAATCCTTGAGTTGAGGGACAGAGAGGTACAGTGAGGGAAAGTGTCAGTGTGCTATTGTGTTCTAAAACTATTTTGCTGAACCATATTTTTAATCCTTGGGTTGAGGGACAGAGAGGTACAGTGAGGGAAAGTGTCAGTGTGCTATTGTGTTCTAAAACTATTTTGCTGAACCATATTTTCAATCCTTGAGTTGAGGGACAGAGAGGTACAGTGAGTGAAACTGACAGTGTGCTATTCTGTTCTAAACCAATTTTGCTGTTCCATATTTTCAATCCTTGAGTTGAGGGACAGAGAGGTACAGTGAGTGAAACTGACAGTGTGCTATTCTGTTCTAAACCAATTTTGCTGTTCCATATTTTCAATCCTTGAGTTGAGGGACAGAGAGGTACAGTGAGGGAAACTGACCGTGTGCTATTCTGTTCTAAACCAATTTTGCTGTTCCATATTTTCAATCCTTGAGTTGAGGGACAGAGAGGTACAGTGAGGGAAACTGACAGTGTGCTATTCTGTTCTAAAACTATTTTGCTGAACCATATTTTCAATCCTTGAGTTGAGGGACAGAGAGGTACAGTGAGGGAAAGTGTCAGTGTGCTATTGTGTTCTAAAACTATTTTGCTGAACCATATTTTCAATCCTTGAGTTGAAGGACAGAGAGGTACAGTGAGTGAAACTGACAGTGTGCTATTCTGTTCTAAAACTATTTTGCTGAACCATATTTTCAATCCTTGAGTTGAGGGACAGAGAGGTACAGTGAGTGAAACTGACAGTGTGCTATTCTGTTCTAAACCAATTTTGCTGTTCCATATTTTCAATCCTTGAGTTGAGGGACAGAGAGGTACAGTGAGGGAAAGTGTCAGTGTGCTATTGTGTTCTAAAACTATTTTGCTGAACCATATTTTCAATCCTTGAGTTGAGGGACAGAGAGGTACAGTGAGTGAAACTGACAGTGTGCTATTCTGTTCTAAACCAATTTTGCTGTTCCATATTTTCAATCCTTGAGTTGAGGGACAGAGAGGTACAGTGAGGGAAACTGACAGTGTGCTATTCTGTTCTAAAACTATTTTGCTGAACCATATTTTCAATCCTTGAGTTGAGGGACAGAGAGGTACAGTGAGGGAAAGTGTCAGTGTGCTATTGTGTTCTAAAACTATTTTGCTGAACCATATTTTCAATCCTTGAGTTGAGGGACAGAGAGGTACAGTGAGGGAAAGTGTCAGTGTGCTATTGTGTTCTAAAACTATTTTGCTGAACCATATTTTCAATCCTTGAGTTGAGGGACAGAGAGGTACAGTGAGTGAAACTGACAGTGTGCTATTCTGTTCTAAACCAATTTTGCTGTTCCATATTTTCAATCCTTGAGTTGAGGGACAGAGAGGTACAGTGAGGGAAAGTGTCAGTGTGCTATTGTGTTCTAAAACTATTTTGCTGAACCATATTTTCAATCCTTGAGTTGAGGGACAGAGAGGTACAGTGAGTGAAACTGACAGTGTGCTATTCTGTTCTAAATCAATTTTGCTGTTCCATATTTTCAATCCTTGAGTTGAGGGACAGAGAGGTACAGTGAGTGAAACTGACAGTGTGCTATTCTGTTCTAAACCAATTTTGCTGTTCCATATTTTCAATCCTTGAGTTGAGGGACAGAGAGGTACAGTGAGGGAAACTGACCGTGTGCTATTCTGTTCTAAAACTATTTTGCTGAACCATATTTTCAATCCTTGAGTTGAGGGACAGAGAGGTACAGTGAGGGAAAGTGTCAGTGTGCTATTGTGTTCTAAAACTATTTTGCTGAACCATATTTTCAATCCTTGAGTTGAGGGACAGAGAGGTACAGTGAGTGAAACTGACAGTGTGCTATTCTGTTCTAAAACTATTTTGCTGAACCATATTTTCAATCCTTGAGTTGAGGGACAGAGAGGTACAGTGAGTGAAACTGACAGTGTGCTATTCTGTTCTAAACCAATTTTGCTGTTCCATATTTTCAATCCTTGAGTTGAGGGACAGAGAGGTACAGTGAGGGAAACTGACAGTGTGCTATTCTGTTCTAAAACTATTTTGCTGAACCATATTTTCAATCCTTGAGTTGAGGGACAGAGAGGTACAGTGAGGGAAAGTGTCAGTGTGCTATTGTGTTCTAAAACTATTTTGCTGAACCATATTTTCACTCCTTGAGTTGAGGGACAGAGAGGTACAGTGAGGGAAAGTGTCAGTGTCCTATTGTGTTCTAAAACTATTTTGCTGAACCATATTTTCAATCCTTGAGTTGAGGGACAGAGAGGTACAGTGAGTGAAACTGACAGTGTGCTATTCTGTTCTAAACCAATTTTGCTGTTCCATATTTTCAATCCTTGAGTTGAGGGACAGAGAGGTACAGTGAGGGAAAGTGTCAGTGTGCTATTGTGTTCTAAAACTATTTTGCTGAACCATATTTTCAATCCTTGAGTTGAGGGACAGAGAGGTACAGTGAGGGAAAGTGTCAGTGTGCTATTGTGTTCTAAAACTATTTTGCTGAACCATATTTTCAATCCTTGAGTTGAGGGACAGAGAGGTACAGTGAGGGAAAGTGTCAGTGTGCTACTGTGTTCTAAAACTATATTGCTGAACCATATTTTCAATCCTTGAGTTGAGGGACAGAGAGGTACAGTGAGTGAAACTGACAGTGTGCTATTCTGTTGTAAACCAATTTTGCTGTTCCATATTTTCAATCCTTGAGTTGAGGGACAGAGAGGTACAGTGAGGGAAAGTGTCAGTGTGCTATTGTGTTCTAAAACTATTTTGCTGAACCATATTTTCAATCCTTGAGTTGAGGGACAGAGAGGTACAGTGAGGGAAAGTGTCAGTGTGCTATTGTGTTCTAAAACTATTTTGCTGAACCATATTTTCAATCCTTGAGTTGAGGGACAGAGAGGTACAGTGAGGGAAAGTGTCAGTGTGCTATTGTGTTCTAAAACTATTTTGCTGAACCATATTTTCAATCCTTGAGTTGAGGGACAGAGAGGTACAGTGAGTGAAACTGACAGTGTGCTATTCTGTTCTAAACCAATTTTGCTGTTCCATATTTTCAATCCTTGAGTTGAGGGACAGAGAGGAACAGTGAGGGAAAGTGTCAGTGTGCTATTGTGTTCTAAAACTATTTTGCTGAACCATATTTTCAATCCTTGAGTTGAGGGACAGAGAGGTACAGTGAGTGAAACTGACAGTGTGCTATTCTGTTCTAAATCAATTTTGCTGTTCCATATTTTCAATCCTTGAGTTGAGGGACAGAGAGGTACAGTGAGTGAAACTGACAGTGTGCTATTCTGTTCTAAATCAATTTTGCTGTTCCATATTTTCAATCCTTGAGTTGAGGGACAGAGAGGTACAGTGAGTGAAACTGACAGTGTGCTATTCTGTTCTAAATCAATTTTGCTGTTCCATATTTTCAATCCTTGAGTTGAGGGACAGAGAGGTACAGTGAGGGAAAGTGTCAGTGTGCTATTCTGTTCTAAAACTATTTTGCTGAACCATATTTTCAATCCTTGAGTTGAGGGACAGAGAGGTACAGTGAGGGAAAGTGTCAGTGTGCTATTGTGTTCTAAAACTATTTTGCTGAACCATATTTTCAATCCTTGAGTTGAAGGACAGAGAGGTACAGTGAGTGAAACTGACAGTGTGCTATTCTGTTCTAAAACTATTTTGCTGAACCATATTTTCAATCCTTGAGTTGAGGGACAGAGAGGTACAGTGAGTGAAACTGACAGTGTGCTATTCTGTTCTAAACCAATTTTGCTGTTCCATATTTTCAATCCTTGAGTTGAGGGACAGAGAGGTACAGTGAGGGAAACTGACAGTGTGCTATTCTGTTCTAAAACTATTTTGCTGAACCATATTTTCAATCCTTGAGTTGAGGGACAGAGAGGTACAGTGAGGGAAAGTGTCAGTGTGCTATTCTGTTCTAAAACTATTTTGCTGAACCATATTTTCAATCCTTGAGTTGAGGGACAGAGAGGTACAGTGAGGGAAAGTGTCAGTGTGCTATTGTGTTCTAAAACTATTTTGCTGAACCATATTTTCAATCCTTGAGTTGAGGGACAGAGAGGTACAGTGAGTGAAACTGACAGTGTGCTATTCTGTTCTAAACCAATTTTGCTGTTCCATATGTTCAATCCTTGAGTTGAGGGACAGAGAGGTACAGTGAGGGAAAGTGTCAGTGTGCTATTGTGTTCTAAAACTATTTTGCTGAACCATATTTTCAATCCTTGAGTTGAGGGACAGAGAGGTACAGTGAGTGAAACTGACAGTGTGCTATTCTGTTCTAAACCAATTTTGCTGTTCCATATTTTCAATCCTTGAGTTGAGGGACAGAGAGGTACAGTGAGGGAAACTGACAGTGTGCTATTCTGTTCTAAAACTATTTTGCTGAACCATATTTTCAATCCTTGAGTTGAGGGACAGAGAGGTACAGTGAGGGAAAGTGTCAGTGTGCTATTGTGTTCTAAAACTATTTTGCTGAACCATATTTTCAATCCTTGAGTTGAGGGACAGAGAGGTACAGTGAGGGAAAGTGTCAGTGTGCTATTGTGTTCTAAAACTATTTTGCTGAACCATATTTTCAATCCTTGAGTTGAGGGACAGAGAGGTACAGTGAGTGAAACTGACAGTGTGCTATTCTGTTCTAAACCAATTTTGCTGTTCCATATTTTCAATCCTTGAGTTGAGGGACAGAGAGGAACAGTGAGGGAAAGTGTCAGTGTGCTATTGTGTTCTAAAACTATTTTGCTGAACCATATTTTCAATCCTTGAGTTTAGGGACAGAGAGGTACAGTGAGGGAAAGTGTCAGTGTGCTATTGTGTTCTAAGACTATTTTGCTGAACCATATTTTCAATCCTTGAGTTGAGGGACAGAGAGGTACAGTGAGTGAAACTGACAGTGTGCTATTCTGTTCTGAACCAATTTTGCTGTTCCATATTTTCAATCCTTGAGTTGAGGGACAGAGAGGTACAGTGAGGGAAAGTGTCAGTGTGCTATTGTGTTCTAAAACTATTTTGCTGAACCATATTTTCAATCCTTGAGTTGAGGGACAGAGAGGTACAGTGAGTGAAACTGACAGTGTGCTATTGTGTTCTAAACCAATTTTGCTGTTCCATATTTTCAATCCTTGAGTTGAAGGACAGAGAGGTACAGTGAGGGAAACTGACAGTGTGCTATTCTGTTCTAAAACTATTTTGCTGTTCCATATTTTCAATCCTTGAGTTGAGGGACAGAGAGGTACAGTGAGGGAAAGTGTCAGTGTGCTATTGTGTTCTAAAACTATTTTGCTGAACCATATTTTCAATCCTTGAGTTGAGGGACAGAGAGGTACAGTGAGTGAAACTGACAGTGTGCTATTCTGTTCTAAACCAATTTTGCTGTTCCATATTTTCAATCCTTGAGTTGAGGGACAGAGAGGTACAGTGAGGGAAACTGACAGTGTGCTATTCTGTTCTAAAACTATTTTGCTGAACCATATTTTCAATCCTTGAGTTGAGGGACAGAGAGATACAGTGAGGGAAAGTGTCAGTGTGCTATTGTGTTCTAAAACTATTTTGCTGAACCATATTTTCAATCCTTGAGTTGAGGGACAGAGAGGTACAGTGAGGGAAAGTGTCAGTGTGCTATTGTGTTCTAAAACTATTTTGCTGAACCATATTTTCAATCCTTGAGTTGAGGGACAGAGAGGTACAGTGAGTGAAACTGACAGTGTGCTATTCTGTTCTAAACCAATTTTGCTGTTCCATATTTTCAATCCTTGAGTTGAGGGACAGAAAGGTACAGTGAGGGAAAGTGTCAGTGTGCTATTGTGTTCTAAAACTATTTTGCTGAACCATATTTTCAATCCTTGAGTTGAGGGACAGAGAGGTACAGTGAGGGAAAGTGTCAGTGTGCTATTGTGTTCTAAAACTATTTTGCTGAACCATATTTTCAATCCTTGAGTTGAGGGACAGAGAGGTACAGTGAGGGAAAGTGTCAGTGTGCTATTGTGTTCTAAAACTATTTTGCTGAACCATATTTTCAATCCTTGAGTTGAGGGACAGAGAGGTACAGTGAGTGAAACTGACAGTGTGCTATTCTGTTCTAAACCAATTTTGCTGTTCCATATTTTCAATCCTTGAGTTGAGGGACAGAGAGGTACAGTGAGGGAAAGTGTCAGTGTGCTATTGTGTTCTAAAACTATTTTGCTGAACCATATTTTCAATCCTTGAGTTGAGGGACAGAGAGGTACAGTGAGTGAAACTGACAGTGTGCTATTCTGTTCTAAATCAATTTTGCTGTTCCATATTTTCAATCCTTGAGTTGAGGGACAGAGAGGTACAGTGAGTGAAACTGACAGTGTGCTATTCTGTTCTAAACCAATTTTGCTGTTCCATATTTTCAATCCTTGAGTTGAGGGACAGAGAGGTACAGTGAGGGAAACTGACCGTGTGCTATTCTGTTCTAAAACTATTTTGCTGAACCATATTTTCAATCCTTGAGTTGAGGGACAGAGAGGTACAGTGAGGGAAAGTGTCAGTGTGCTATTGTGTTCTAAAACTATTTTGCTGAACCATATTTTCAATCCTTGAGTTGAGGGACAGAGAGGTAGAGTGAGTGAAACTGACAGTGTGCTATTCTGTTCTAAAACTATTTTGCTGAACCATATTTTCAATCCTTGAGTTGAGGGACAGAGAGGTACAGTGAGTGAAACTGACAGTGTGCTATTCTGTTCTAAACCAATTTTGCTGTTCCATATTTTCAATCCTTGAGTTGAGGGACAGAGAGGTACAGTGAGGGAAACTGACAGTGTGCTATTCTGTTCTAAAACTATTTTGCTGAACCATATTTTCAATCCTTGAGTTGAGGGACAGAGAGGTACAGTGAGGGAAAGTGTCAGTGTGCTATTGTGTTCTAAAACTATTTTGCTGAACCATATTTTCAATCCTTGAGTTGAGGGACAGAGAGGTACAGTGAGGGAAAGTGTCAGTGTGCTATTGTGTTCTAAAACTATTTTGCTGAACCATATTTTCAATCCTTGAGTTGAGGGACAGAGAGGTACAGTGAGTGAAACTGACAGTGTGCTATTCTGTTCTAAACCAATTTTGCTGTTCCATATTTTCAATCCTTGAGTTGAGGGACAGAGAGGTACAGTGAGGGAAAGTGTCAGTGTGCTATTGTGTTCTAAAACTATTTTGCTGAACCATATTTTCAATCCTTGAGTTGAGGGACAGAGAGGTACAGTGAGGGAAAGTGTCAGTGTGCTATTGTGTTCTAAAACTATTTTGCTGAACCATATTTTCAATCCTTGAGTTGAGGGACAGAGAGGTACAGTGAGGGAAAGTGTCAGTGTGCTATTGTGTTCTAAAACTATTTTGCTGAACCATATTTTCAATCCTTGAGTTGAGGGACAGAGAGGTACAGTGAGGGAAAGTGTCAGTGTGCTATTGTGTTCTAAAACTATTTTGCTGAACCATATTTTCAATCCTTGAGTTGAGGGACAGAGAGGTACAGTGAGGGAAAGTGTCAGTGTGCTATTGTGTTCTAAAACTATTTTGCTGAACCATATTTTCAATCCTTGAGTTGAGGGACAGAGAGGTACAGTGAGGGAAAGTGTCAGTGTGCTATTGTGTTCTAAAACTATTTTGCTGAACCATATTTTCAATCCTTGAGTTGAGGGACAGAGAGGTACAGTGAGTGAAACTGACAGTGTGCTATTCTGTTCTAAACCAATTTTGCTGTTCCATATTTTCAATCCTTGAGTTGAGGGACAGAGAGGTACAGTGAGGGAAAGTGTCAGTGTGCTATTGTGTTCTAAAACTATTTTGCTGAACCATATTTTCAATCCTTGAGTTGAGGGACAGAGAGGTACAGTGAGTGAAACTGACAGTGTGCTATTCTGTTCTAAATCAATTTTGCTGTTCCATATTTTCAATCCTTGAGTTGAGGGACAGAGAGGTACAGTGAGTGAAACTGACAGTGTGCTATTCTGTTCTAAATCAATTTTGCTGTTCCATATTTTCAATCCTTGAGTTGAGGGACAGAGAGGTACAGTGAGTGAAACTGACAGTGTGCTATTCTGTTCTAAATCAATTTTGCTGTTCCATATTTTCAATCCTTGAGTTGAGGGACAGAGAGGTACAGTGAGTGAAACTGACAGTGTGCTATTCTGTTCTAAACCAATTTTGCTGTTCCATATTTTCAATCCTTGAGTTGAGGGACAGAGAGGTACAGTGAGGGAAACTGACAGTGTGCTATTCTGTTCTAAAACTATTTTGCTGAACCATATTTTCAATCCTTGAGTTGAGGGACAGAGAGGTACAGTGAGTGAAACTGACAGTGTGCTATTCTGTTCTAAAACTATTTTTCTGAACCATATTTTCAATCCTTGAGTTGAGGGACAGAGAGGTACAGTGAGGGAAAGTGTCAGTGTGCTATTGTGTTCTAAAACTATTTTGCTGAACCATATTTTCAATCCTTGAGTTGAGGGACAGAGAGGTACAGTGAGGGAAAGTGTCAGTGTGCTATTGTGTTCTAAAACTGTTTTGCTGAACCATATTTTCAATCCTTGAGTTGAGGGACAGAGAGGTACAGTGAGGGAAAGTGTCAGTGTGCTATTGTGTTCTAAAACTATTTTGCTGAACCATATTTTCAATCCTTGAGTTGAGGGACAGAGAGGTACAGTGAGTGAAACTGACAGTGTGCTATTCTGTTCTAAACCAATTTTGCTGTTCCATATTTTCAATCCTTGAGTTGAGGGACAGAGAGGTACAGTGAGGGAAAGTGTCAGTGTGCTATTGTGTTCTAAAACTATTTTGCTGAACCATATTTTCAATCCTTGAGTTGAGGGACAGAGAGGTACAGTGAGTGAAACTGACAGTGTGCTATTCTGTTCTAAACCAATTTTGCTGTTCCATATTTTCAATCCTTGAGTTGAGGGACAGAGAGGTACAGTGAGGGAAACTGACAGTGTGCTATTCTGTTCTAAAACTATTTTGCTGAACCATATTTTCAATCCTTGAGTTGAGGGACAGAGAGGTACAGTGAGGGAAAGTGTCAGTGTGCTATTGTGTTCTAAAACTATTTTGCTGAACCATATTTTCAATCCTTGAGTTGAGGGACAGAGAGGTACAGTGAGGGAAAGTGTCAGTGTGCTATTGTGTTCTAAAACTATTTTGCTGAACCATATTTTCAATCCTTGAGTTGAGGGACAGAGAGGTACAGTGAGTGAAACTGACAGTGTGCTATTCTGTTCTGAACCAATTTTGCTGTTCCATATTTTCAATCCTTGAGTTGAGGGACAGAGAGGTACAGTGAGGGAAAGTGTCAGTGTGCTATTGTGTTCTAAAACTATTTTGCTGAACCATATTTTCAATCGTTGAGTTGAGGGACAGAGAGGTACAGTGAGTGAAACTGACAGTGTGCTATTCTGTTCTAAACCAATTTTGCTGTTCCATATTTTCAATCCTTGAGTTGAGGGACAGAGAGGTACAGTGAGGGAAACTGACAGTGTGCTATTCTGTTCTAAAACTATTTTGCTGAACCATATTTTCAATCCTTGAGTTGAGGGACAGAGAGGTACAGTGAGGGAAAGTGTCAGTGTGCTATTGTGTTCTAAAACTATTTTGCTGAACCATATTTTCAATCCTTGAGTTGAGGGACAGAGAGGTACAGTGAGGGAAAGTGTCAGTGTGCTACTGTGTTCTAAAACTATTTTGCTGAACCATATTTTCAATCCTTGAGTTGAGGGACAGAGAGGTACAGTGAGTGAAACTGACAGTGTGCTATTCTGTTCTAAACCAATTTTGCTGTTCCATATTTTCAATCCTTGAGTTGAGGGACAGAAAGGTACAGTGAGGGAAAGTGTCAGTGTGCTATTGTGTTCTAAAACTATTTTGCTGAACCATATTTTCAATCCTTGAGTTGAGGGACAGAGAGGTACAGTGAGGGAAAGTGTCAGTGTGCTATTGTGTTCTAAAACTATTTTGCTGAACCATATTTTCAATCCTTGAGTTGAGGGACAGAGAGGTACAGTGAGTGAAACTGACAGTGTGCTATTCTGTTCTAAACCAATTTTGCTGTTCCATATTTTCAATCCTTGAGTTGAGGGACAGAAAGGTACAGTGAGGGAAAGTGTCAGTGTGCTATTGTGTTCTAAAACTATTTTGCTGAACCATATTTTCAATCCTTGAGTTGAGGGACAGAGAGGTACAGTGAGGGAAAGTGTCAGTGTGCTATTGTGTTCTAAAACTATTTTGCTGAACCATATTTTCAATCCTTGAGTTGAGGGACAGAGAGGTACAGTGAGGGAAAGTGTCAGTGTGCTATTGTGTTCTAAAACTATTTTGCTGAACCATATTTTCAATCCTTGAGTTGAGGGACAGAGAGGTACAGTGAGTGAAACTGACAGTGTGCTATTCTGTTCTAAACCAATTTTGCTGTTCCATATTTTCAATCCTTGAGTTGAGGGACAGAGAGGTACAGTGAGGGAAAGTGTCAGTGTGCTATTGTGTTCTAAAACTATTTTGCTGAACCATATTTTCAATCCTTGAGTTGAGAGACAGAGAGGTACAGTGAGTGAAACTGACAGTGTGCTATTCTGTTCTAAATCAATTTTGCTGTTCCATATTTTCAATCCTTGAGTTGAGGGACAGAGAGGTACAGTGAGTGAAACTGACAGTGTGCTATTCTGTTCTAAACCAATTTTGCTGTTCCATATTTTCAATCCTTGAGTTGAGGGACAGAGAGGTACAGTGAGGGAAAGTGTCAGTGTGCTATTGTGTTCTAAAACTATTTTGCTGAACCATATTTTCAATCCTTGAGTTGAGGGACAGAGAGGTACAGTGAGGGAAAGTGTCAGTGTGCTATTGTGTTCTAAAACTATTTTGCTGAACCATATTTTCAATCCTTGAGTTGAGGGACAGAGAGGTAGAGTGAGTGAAACTGACAGTGTGCTATTCTGTTCTAAAACTATTTTGCTGAACCATATTTTCAATCCTTGAGTTGAGGGACAGAGAGGTACAGTGAGTGAAACTGACAGTGTGCTATTCTGTTCTAAACCAATTTTGCTGTTCCATATTTTCAATCCTTGAGTTGAGGGACAGAGAGGTACAGTGAGGGAAAGTGTCAGTGTGCTATTCTGTTCTAAAACTATTTTGCTGAACCATATTTTCAATCCTTGAGTTGAGGGACAGAGAGGTACAGTGAGGGAAAGTGTCAGTGTGCTATTGTGTTCTAAAACTATTTTGCTGAACCATATTTTCAATCCTTGAGTTGAGGGACAGAGAGGTACAGTGAGGGAAAGTGTCAGTGTGCTATTGTGTTCTAAAACAATTTTGCTGAACCATATTTTCAATCCTTGAGTTGAGGGACAGAGAGGTACAGTGAGTGAAACTGACAGTGTGCTATTCTGTTCTAAACCAATTTTGCTGTTCCATATTTTCAATCCTTGAGTTGAGGGACAGAGAGGTACAGTGAGGGAAAGTGTCAGTGTGCTATTGTGTTCTAAAACTATTTTGCTGAACCATATTTTCAATCCTTGAGTTGAGGGACAGAGAGGTACAGTGAGGGAAAGTGTCAGTGTGCTATTGTGTTCTAAAACTATTTTGCTGAACCATATTTTCAATCCTTGAGTTGAGGGACAGAGAGGTACAGTGAGGGAAAGTGTCAGTGTGCTATTGTGTTCTAAAACTATTTTGCTGAACCATATTTTCAATCCCTGAGTTGAGGGACAGAGAGGTACAGTGAGGGAAAGTGTCAGTGTGCTATTGTGTTCTAAAACTATTTTGCTGAACCATATTTTCAATCCTTGAGTTGAGGGACAGAGAGGTACAGTGAGGGAAAGTGTCAGTGTGCTATTGTGTTCTAAAACTATTTTGCTGAACCATATTTTCAATCCTTGAGTTGAGGGACAGAGAGGTACAGTGAGGGAAAGTGTCAGTGTGCTATTGTGTTCTAAAACTATTTTGCTGAACCATATTTTCAATCCTTGAGTTGAGGGACAGAGAGGTACAGTGAGTGAAACTGACAGTGTGCTATTCTGTTCTAAACCAATTTTGCTGTTCCATATTTTCAATCCTTGAGTTGAGGGACAGAGAGGTACAGTGAGGGAAAGTGTCAGTGTGCTATTGTGTTCTAAAACTATTTTGCTGAACCATATTTTCAATCCTTGAGTTGAGGGACAGAGAGGTACAGTGAGTGAAACTGACAGTGTGCTATTCTGTTCTAAATCAATTTTGCTGTTCCATATTTTCAATCCTTGAGTTGAGGGACAGAGAGGTACAGTGAGTGAAACTGACAGTGTGCTATTCTGTTCTAAATCATTTTTGCTGTTCCATATTTTCAATCCTTGAGTTGAGGGACAGAGAGGTACAGTGAGTGAAACTGACAGTGTGCTATTCTGTTCTAAATCAATTTTGCTGTTCCATATTTTCAATCCTTGAGTTGAGGGACAGAGAGGTACAGTGAGTGAAACTGACAGTGTGCTATTCTGTTCTAAACCAATTTTGCTGTTCCATATTTTCAATCCTTGAGTTGAGGGACAGAGAGGTACAGTAAGGGAAACTGACAGTGTGCTATTCTGTTCTAAAACTATTTTGCTGAACCATATTTTCAATCCTTGAGTTGAGGGACAGAGAGGTACAGTGAGGGAAAGTGTCAGTGTGCTATTGTGTTCTAAAACTATTTTGCTGAACCATATTTTCAATCCTTGAGTTGAAGGACAGAGAGGTACAGTGAGTGAAACTGACAGTGTGCTATTCTGTTCTAAAACTATTTTGCTGAACCATATTTTCAATCCTTGAGTTGAGGGACAGAGAGGTACAGTGAGTGAAACTGACAGTGTGCTATTCTGTTCTAAACCAATTTTGCTGTTCCATATTTTCAATCCTTGAGTTGAGGGACAGAGAGGTACAGTGAGGGAAACTGACAGTGTGCTATTCTGTTCTAAAACTATTTTGCTGAACCATATTTTCAATCCTTGAGTTGAGGGACAGAGAGGTACAGTGAGGGAAAGTGTCAGTGTGCTATTGTGTTCTAAAACTATTTTGCTGAACCATATTTTCAATCCTTGAGTTGAGGGACAGAGAGGTACAGTGAGGGAAAGTGTCAGTGTGCTATTGTGTTCTAAAACTATTTTGCTGAACCATATTTTCAATCCTTGAGTTGAGGGACAGAGAGGTACAGTGAGTGAAACTGACAGTGTGCTATTCTGTTCTAAACCAATTTTGCTGTTCCATATTTTCAATCCTTGAGTTGAGGGACAGAGAGGTACAGTGAGTGAAACTGACAGTGTGCTATTCTGTTCTAAACCAATTTTGCTGTTCCATATTTTCAATCCTTGAGTTGAGGGACAGAGAGGTACAGTGAGAGAAACTGACAGTGTGCTATTCTGTTCTAAAACAATTTTGCTGAACCATATTTTCAATCCTTGAGTTGAGGGACAGAGAGGTACAGTGAGGGAAAGTGTCAGTGTGCTATTGTGTTCTAAAACTATTTTGCTGAACCATATTTTCAATCCTTGAGTTGAGGGACAGAGAGGTACAGTGAGGGAAAGTGTCAGTGTGCTATTGTGTTCTAAAACTATTTTGCTGAACCATATTTTCAATCCTTGAGTTGAGGGACAGAGAGGTACAGTGAGGGAAAGTGTCAGTGTGCTATTGTGTTCTAAAACTATTTTGCTGAACCATATTTTCAATCCTTGAGTTGAGGGACAGAGAGGTACAGTGAGTGAAACTGACAGTGTGCTATTCTGTTCTAAACCAATTTTGCTGTTCCATATTTTCAATCCTTGAGTTGAGGGACAGAGAGGTACAGTGAGGGAAAGTGTCAGTGTGCTATTCTGTTCTAAAACTATTTTGCTGAACCATATTTTCAATCCTTGAGTTGAGGGACAGAGAGGTACAGTGAGTGAAACTGACAGTGTGCTATTGTGTTCTAAACCAATTTTGCTGTTTCATATTTTCAATCCTTGAGTTGAGGGACAGAGAGGTACAGTGAGGGAAAGTGTCAGTGTGCTATTGTGTTCTAAAACTATTTTGCTGAACCATATTTTCAATCCTTGAGTTGAGGGACAGAGAGGTACAGTGAGGGAAAGTGTTAGTGTGCTATTGTGTTCTAAAACTATTTTGCTGAACCATATTTTCAATCCTTGAGTTTAGGGACAGAGAGGTACAGTGAGGGAAAGTGTCAGTGTGCTATTGTGTTCTAAAACTATTTTGCTGAACCATATTTTCAATCCTTGAGTTGAGGGACAGAGAGGTACAGTGAGTGAAACTGACAGTGTGCTATTCTGTTCTGAACCAATTTTGCTGTTCCATATTTTCAATCCTTGAGTTGAGGGACAGAGAGGTACAGTGAGGGAAAGTGTCAGTGTGCTATTGTGTTCTAAAACTATTTTGCTGAACCATATTTTCAATCCTTGAGTTGAGGGACAGAGAGGTACAGTGAGTGAAACTGACAGTGTGCTATTCTGTTCTAAACCAATTTTGCTGTTCCATATTTTCAATCCTTGAGTTGAGGGACAGAGAGGTACAGTGAGGGAAACTGACAGTGTGCTATTCTGTTCTAAAACTATTTTGCTGAACCATATTTTCAATCCTTGAGTTGAGGGACAGAGAGGTACAGTGAGGGAAAGTGTCAGTGTGCTATTGTGTTCTAAAACTATTTTGCTGAACCATATTTTCAATCCTTGAGTTGAGGGACAGAGAGGTACAGTGAGGGAAAGTGTCAGTGTGCTATTGTGTTCTAAAACTATTTTGCTGAACCATATTTTCAATCCTTGAGTTGAGGGACAGAGAGGTACAGTGAGTGAAACTGACAGTGTGCTATTCTGTTCTAAACCAATTTTGCTGTTCCATATTTTCAATCCTTGAGTTGAGGGACAGAGAGGTACAGTGAGGGAAAGTGTCAGTGTGCTATTGTGTTCTAAAACTATTTTGCTGAACCATATTTTCAATCCTTGAGTTGAGGGACAGAGAGGTACAGTGAGTGAAACTGACAGTGTGCTATTCTGTTCTAAACCAATTTTGCTGTTCCATATTTTCAATCCTTGAGTTGAGGGACAGAGAGGTACAGTGAGGGAAACTGACAGTGTGCTATTCTGTTCTAAAACTATTTTGCTGAACCATATTTTCAATCCTTGAGTTGAGGGACAGAGAGGTACAGTGAGGGAAAGTGTCAGTGTGCTATTGTGTTCTAAAACTATTTTGCTGAACCATATTTTCAATCCTTGAGTTGAGGGATAGAGAGGTACAGTGAGGGAAAGTGTCAGTGTGCTATTGTGTTCTAAAACTATTTTGGCGAACCATATTTTCAATCCTTGAGTTGAGGGACAGAGAGGTACAGAGAGTGAAACTGACAGTGTGCTATTCTGTTCTAAACCAATTTTGCTGTTCCATATTTTCAATCCTTGAGTTGAGGGACAGAGAGGTACAGTGAGGGAAAGTGTCAGTGTGCTATTGTGTTCTAAAACTATTTTGCTGAACCATATTTTCAATCCTTGAGTTGAGGGACAGAGAGGTACAGTGAGGGAAAGTGTCAGTGTGCTATTGTGTTCTAAAACTATTTTGCTGAACCATATTTTCAATCCTTGAGTTTAGGGACAGAGAGGTACAGTGAGGGAAAGTGTCAGTGTGCTATTGTGTTCTAAAACTATTTTGCTGAACCATATTTTCAATCCTTGAGTTGAGGGACAGAGAGGTACAGTGAGTGAAACTGACAGTGTGCTATTCTGTTCTGAACCAATTTTGCTGTTCCATATTTTCAGTCCTTGAGTTGAGGGACAGAGAGGTACAGTGAGGGAAAGTGTCAGTGTGCTATTGTGTTCTAAAACTATTTTGCTGAACCATATTTTCAATCCTTGAGTTGAGGGACAGAGAGGTACAGTGAGGGAAAGTGTCAGTGTGCTATTGTGTTCTAAAACTATTTTGCTGAACCATATTTTCAATCCTTGAGTTTAGGGACAGAGAGGTACAGTGAGGGAAAGTGTCAGTGTGCTATTGTGTTCTAAAACTATTTTGCTGAACCATATTTTCAATCCTTGAGTTGAGGGACAGAGAGGTACAGTGAGTGAAACTGACAGTGTGCTATTCTGTTCTGAACCAATTTTGCTGTTCCATATTTTCAATCCTTGAGTTGAGGGACAGAGAGGTACAGTGAGGGAAAGTGTCAGTGTGCTATTGTGTTCTAAAACTATTTTGCTGAACCATATTTTCAATCCTTGAGTTGAGGGACAGAGAGGTACAGTGAGTGAAACTGACAGTGTGCTATTCTGTTCTTAACCAATTTTGCTGTTCCATATTTTCAATCCTTGAGTTGAGGGACAGAGAGGTACAGTGAGGGAAACTGACAGTGTGCTATTCTGTTCTAAAACTATTTTGCTGAACCATATTTTCAATCCTTGAGTTGAGGGACAGAGAGGTACAGTGAGGGAAAGTGTCAGTGTGCTATTGTGTTCTAAAACTATTTTGCTGAACCATATTTTCAATCCTTGAGTTGAGGGACAGAGAGGTACAGTGAGGGAAAGTGTCAGTGTGCTATTGTGTTCTAAAACTATTTTGCTGAACCATATTTTCAATCCTTGAGTTGAGGGACAGAGAGGTACAGTGAGTGAAACTGACAGTGTGCTATTCTGTTCTAAACCAATTTTGCTGTTCCATATTTTCAATCCTTGAGTTGAGGGACAGAGAGGTACAGTGAGGGAAAGTGTCAGTGTGCTATTGTGTTCTAAAACTATTTTGCTGAACCATATTTTCAATCCTTGAGTTGAGGGACAGAGAGGTACAGTGAGTGAAACTGACAGTGTGCTATTCTGTTCTAAACCAATTTTGCTGTTCCATATTTTCAATCCTTGAGTTGAGGGACAGAGAGGTACAGTGAGGGAAACTGACAGTGTGCTATTCTGTTCTAAAACTATTTTGCTGAACCATATTTTCAATCCTTGAGTTGAGGGACAGAGAGGTACAGTGAGGGAAAGTGTCAGTGTGCTATTGTGTTCTAAAACTATTTTGCTGAACCATATTTTCAATCCTTGAGTTGAGGGACAGAGAGGTACAGTGAGGGAAAGTGTCAGTGTGCTATTGTGTTCTAAAACTATTTTGCTGAACCATATTTTCAATCCTTGAGTTGAGGGACAGAGAGGTACAGAGAGTGAAACTGACAGTGTGCTATTCTGTTCTAAACCAATTTTGCTGTTCCATATTTTCAATCCTTGAGTTGAGGGACAGAGAGGTACAGTGAGGGAAAGTGTCAGTGTGCTATTGTGTTCTAAAACTATTTTGCTGAACCATATTTTCAATCCTTGAGTTGAGGGACAGAGAGGTACAGTGAGGGAAAGTGTCAGTGTGCTATTGTGTTCTAAAACTATTTTGCTGAACCATATTTTCAATCCTTGAGTTTAGGGACAGAGAGGTACAGTGAGGGAAAGTGTCAGTGTGCTATTGTGTTCTAAAACTATTTTGCTGAACCATATTTTCAATCCTTGAGTTGAGGGACAGAGAGGTACAGTGAGTGAAACTGACAGTGTGCTATTCTGTTCTGAACCAATTTTGCTGTTCCATATTTTCAGTCCTTGAGTTGAGGGACAGAGAGGTACAGTGAGGGAAAGTGTCAGTGTGCTATTGTGTTCTAAAACTATTTTGCTGAACCATATTTTCAATCCTTGAGTTGAGGGACAGAGAGGTACAGTGAGTGAAACTGACAGTGTGCTATTCTGTTCTAAACCAATTTTGCTGTTCCATATTTTCAATCATTGAGTTGAGGGACAGAGAGGTACAGTGAGGGAAACTGACAGTGTGCTATTCTGTTCTAAAACTATTTTGCTGAACCATATTTTCAATCCTTGAGTTGAGGGACAGAGAGGTACAGTGAGGGAAAGTGTCAGTGTGCTATTGTGTTCTAAAACTATTTTGCTGAACCATATTTTCAATCCTTGAGTTGAGGGACAGAGAGGTACAGTGAGGGAAAGTGTCAGTGTGCTATTGTGTTCTAAAACTATTTTGCTGAACCATATTTTCAATCCTTGAGTTGAGGGACAGAGAGGTACAGTGAGGGAAAGTGTCAGTGTGCTATTGTGTTCTAAAACTATTTTGCTGAACCATATTTTCAATCCTTGAGTTGAGGGACAGAGAGGTACAGTGAGTGAAACTGACAGTGTGCTATTCTGTTCTAAACCAATTTTGCTGTTCCATATTTTCAATCCTTGACTTGAGGGACAGAAAGGTACAGTGAGGGAAAGTGTCAGTGTGCTATTGTGTTCTAAAACTATTTTGCTGAACCATATTTTCAATCCTTGAGTTGAGGGACAGAGAGGTACAGTGAGTGAAACTGACAGTGTGCTATTCTGTTCTAAACCAATTTTGCTGTTCCATATTTTCAATCCTTGAGTTGAGGGACAGAGAGGTACAGTGAGGGAAACTGACAGTGTGCTATTCTGTTCTAAAACTATTTTGCTGAACCATATTTTCAATCCTTGAGTTGAGGGACAGAGAGGTACAGTGAGGGAAAGTGTCAGTGTGCTATTGTGTTCTAAAACTATTTTGCTGAACCATATTTTCAATCCTTGAGTTGAGGGACAGAGAGGTACAGTGAGGGAAAGTGTCAGTGTGCTATTGTGTTCTAAAACTATTTTGCTGAACCATATTTTCAATCCTTGAGTTGAGGGACAGAGAGGTACAGTGAGTGAAACTGACAGTGTGCTATTCTGTTCTAAACCAATTTTGCTGTTCCATATTTTCAATCCTTGAGTTGAGGGACAGAGAGGTACAGTGAGGGAAAGTGTCAGTGTGCTATTGTGTTCTAAAACTATTTTGCTGAACCATATTTTCAATCCTTGAGTTGAGGGACAGAGAGGTACAGTGAGTGAAACTGACAGTGTGCTATTCTGTTCTAAACCAATTTTGCTGTTCCATATTTTCAATCCTTGAGTTGAGGGACAGAGAGGTACAGTGAGGGAAACTGACAGTGTGCTATTCTGTTCTAAAACTATTTTGCTGAACCATATTTTCAATCCTTGAGTTGAGGGACAGAGAGGTACAGTGAGGGAAAGTGTCAGTGTGCTATTGTGTTCTAAAACTATTTTGCTGAACCATATTTTCAATCCTTGAGTTGAGGGACAGAGAGGTACAGTGAGGGAAAGTGTCAGTGTGCTATTGTGTTCTAAAACTATTTTGCTGAACCATATTTTCAATCCTTGAGTTGAGGGACAGAGAGGTACAGAGAGTGAAACTGACAGTGTGCTATTCTGTTCTAAACCAATTTTGCTGTTCCATATTTTCAATCCTTGAGTTGAGGGACAGAGAGGTACAGTGAGGGAAAGTGTCAGTGTGCTATTGTGTTCTAAAACTATTTTGCTGAACCATATTTTCAATCCTTGAGTTGAGGGACAGAGAGGTACAGTGAGGGAAAGTGTCAGTGTGCTATTGTGTTCTAAAACTATTTTGCTGAACCATATTTTCAATCCTTGAGTTTAGGGACAGAGAGGTACAGTGAGGGAAAGTGTCAGTGTGCTATTGTGTTCTAAAACTATTTTGCTGAACCATATTTTCAATCCTTGAGTTGAGGGACAGAGAGGTACAGTGAGTGAAACTGACAGTGTGCTATTCTGTTCTGAACCAATTTTGCTGTTCCATATTTTCAGTCCTTGAGTTGAGGGACAGAGAGGTACAGTGAGGGAAAGTGTCAGTGTGCTATTGTGTTCTAAAACTATTTTGCTGAACCATATTTTCAATCCTTGAGTTGAGGGACAGAGAGGTACAGTGAGTGAAACTGACAGTGTGCTATTCTGTTCTAAACCAATTTTGCTGTTCCATATTTTCAATCATTGAGTTGAGGGACAGAGAGGTACAGTGAGGGAAACTGACAGTGTGCTATTCTGTTCTAAAACTATTTTGCTGAACCATATTTTCAATCCTTGAGTTGAGGGACAGAGAGGTACAGTGAGGGAAAGTGTCAGTGTGCTATTGTGTTCTAAAACTATTTTGCTGAACCATATTTTCAATCCTTGAGTTGAGGGACAGAGAGGTACAGTGAGGGAAAGTGTCAGTGTGCTATTGTGTTCTAAAACTATTTTGCTGAACCATATTTTCAATCCTTGAGTTGAGGGACAGAGAGGTACAGTGAGTGAAACTGACAGTGTGCTATTCTGTTCTAAACCAATTTTGCTGTTCCATATTTTCAATCCTTGAGTTGAGGGACAGAAAGGTACAGTGAGGGAAAGTGTCAGTGTGCTATTGTGTTCTAAAACTATTTTGCTGAACCATATTTTCAATCCTTGAGTTGAGGGACAGAGAGGTACAGTGAGGGAAAGTGTCAGTGTGCTATTGTGTTCTAAAACTATTTTGCTGAACCATATTTTCAATCCTTGAGTTGAGGGACAGAGAGGTACAGTGAGTGAAACTGACAGTGTGCTATTCTGTTCTAAACCAATTTTGCTGTTCCATATTTTCAATCCTTGACTTGAGGGACAGAAAGGTACAGTGAGGGAAAGTGTCAGTGTGCTATTGTGTTCTAAAACTATTTTGCTGAACCATATTTTCAATCCTTGAGTTGAGGGACAGAGAGGTACAGTGAGGGAAAGTGTCAGTGTGCTATTGTGTTCTAAAACTATTTTGCTGAACCATATTTTCAATCCTTGAGTTGAGGGACAGAGAGGTACAGTGAGGGAAAGTGTCAGTGTGCTATTGTGTTCTAAAACTATTTTGCTGAACCATATTTTCAATCCTTGAGTTGAGGGACAGAGAGGTACAGTGAGTGAAACTGACAGTGTGCTATTCTGTTCTAAACCAATTTTGCTGTTCCATATTTTCAATCCTTGAGTTGAGGGACAGAGAGGTACAGTGAGGGAAAGTGTCAGTGTGCTATTCTGTTCTAAACCAATTTTGCTGTTCCATATTTTCAATCCTTGAGTTGAGGGACAGAGAGGTACACTGAGGGAAACTGACAGTGTGCTATTCTGTTCTAAAACTATTTTGCTGAACCATATTTTCAATCCTTGAGTTGAGGGACAGAGAGGTACAGTGAGGGAAAGTGTCAGTGTGCTATTGTGTTCTAAAACTATATTGCTGAACCATATTTTCAATCCTTGAGTTGAGGGACAGAGAGGTACAGTGAGTGAAACTGACAGTGTGCTATTCTGTTCTAAAACTATTTTGCTGAACCATATTTTCAATCCTTGAGTTGAGGGACAGAGAGGTACAGTGAGTGAAACTGACAGTGTGCTATTCTGTTCTAAACCAATTTTGCTGTTCCATATTTTCAATCCTTGAGTTGAGGGACAGAGAGGTACAGTGAGGGAAACTGACAGTGTGCTATTCTGTTCTAAAACTATTTTGCTGAACCATATTTTCAATCCTTGAGTTGAGGGACAGAGAGGTACAGTGAGGGAAAGTGTCAGTGTGCTATTGTGTTCTAAAACTATTTTGCTGAACCATATTTTCAATCCTTGAGTTGAGGGACAGAGAGGTACAGTGAGGGAAAGTGTCAGTGTGCTATTGTGTTCTAAAACTATTTTGCTGAACCATATTTTCAATCCTTGAGTTGAGGGACAGAGAGGTACAGTGAGTGAAACTGACAGTGTGCTATTCTGTTCTAAACCAATTTTGCTGTTCCATATTTTCAATCCTTGAGTTGAGGGACAGAGAGGTACAGTGAGGGAAAGTGTCAGTGTGCTATTGTGTTCTAAAACTATTTTGCTGAACCATATTTTCAATCCTTGAGTTGAGGGACAGAGAGGTACAGTGAGGGAAAGTGTCAGTGTGCTATTGTGTTCTAAAACTATTTTGCTGAACCATATTTTCAATCCCTGAGTTGAGGGACAGAGAGGTACAGTGAGGGAAAGTGTCAGTGTGCTATTGTGTTCTAAAACTATTTTGCTGAACCATATTTTCAATCCTTGAGTTGAGGGACAGAGAGGTACAGTGAGGGAAAGTGTCAGTGTGCTATTGTGTTCTAAAACTATTTTGCTGAACCATATTTTCAATCCTTGAGTTGAGGGACAGAGAGGTACAGTGAGGGAAAGTGTCAGTGTGCTATTGTGTTCTAAAACTATTTTGCTGAACCATATTTTCAATCCCTGAGTTGAGGGACAGAGAGGTACAGTGAGGGAAAGTGTCAGTGTGCTATTGTGTTCTAAAACTATTTTGCTGAACCATATTTTCAATCCTTGAGTTGAGGGACAGAGAGGTACAGTGAGGGAAAGTGTCAGTGTGCTATTGTGTTCTAAAACTATTTTGCTGTTCCATATTTTCAATCCTTGAGTTGAGGGACAGAGAGGTACAGTGAGTGAAACTGACAGTGTGCTATTCTGTTCTAAATCAATTTTGCTGTTCCATATTTTCAATCCTTGAGTTGAGGGACAGAGAGGTACAGTGAGTGAAACTGACAGTGTGCTATTCTGTTCTAAATCAATTTTGCTGTTCCATATTTTCAATCCTTGAGTTGAGGGACAGAGAGGTACAGTGAGTGAAACTGACAGTGTGCTATTCTGTTCTAAATCAATTTTGCTGTTCCATATTTTCAATCCTTGAGTTGAGGGACAGAGAGGTACAGTGAGTGAAACTGACAGTGTGCTATTCTGTTCTAAACCAATTTTGCTGTTCCATATTTTCAATCCTTGAGTTGAGGGACAGAGAGGTACAGTAAGGGAAACTGACAGTGTGCTATTCTGTTCTAAAACTATTTTGCTGAACCATATTTTCAATCCTTGAGTTGAGGGACAGAGAGGTACAGTGAGGGAAAGTGTCAGTGTGCTATTGTGTTCTAAAACTATTTTGCTGAACCATATTTTCAATCCTTGAGTTGAAGGACAGAGAGGTACAGTGAGTGAAACTGACAGTGTGCTATTCTGTTCTAAAACTATTTTGCTGAACCATATTTTCAATCCTTGAGTTGAGGGACAGAGAGGTACAGTGAGTGAAACTGACAGTGTGCTATTCTGTTCTAAACCAATTTTGCTGTTCCATATTTTCAATCCTTGAGTTGAGGGACAGAGAGGTACAGTGAGGGAAACTGACAGTGTGCTATTCTGTTCTAAAACTATTTTGCTGAACCATATTTTCAATCCTTGAGTTGAGGGACAGAGAGGTACAGCGAGGGAAAGTGTCAGTGTGCTATTGTGTTCTAAAACTATTTTGCTGAACCATATTTTCAATCCTTGAGTTGAGGGACAGAGAGGTACAGTGAGGGAAAGTGTCAGTGTGCTATTGTGTTCTAAAACTATTTTGCTGAACCATATTTTCAATCCTTGAGTTGAGGGACAGAGAGGTACAGTGAGTGAAACTGACAGTGTGCTATTCTGTTCTAAACCAATTTTGCTGTTCCATATTTTCAATCCTTGAGTTGAGGGACAGAGAGGTACAGTGAGGGAAAGTGTCAGTGTGCTATTGTGTTCTAAAACTATTTTGCTGAACCATATTTTCAATCCTTGAGTTGAGGGACAGAGAGGTACAGTGAGTGAAACTGACAGTGTGCTATTCTGTTCTAAACCAATTTTGCTGTTCCATATTTTCAATCCTTGAGTTGAGGGACAGAGAGGTACAGTGAGGGAAACTGACAGTGTGCTATTCTGTTCTAAAACTATTTTGCTGAACCATATTTTCAATCCTTGAGTTGAGGGATAGAGAGGTACAGTGAGGGAAAGTGTCAGTGTGCTATTGTGTTCTAAAACTATTTTGCTGAACCATATTTTCAATCCTTGAGTTGAGGGACAGAGAGGTACAGTGAGGGAAAGTGTCAGTGTGCTATTGTGTTCTAAAACTATTTTGCTGAACCATATTTTCAATCCTTGAGTTGAGGGACAGAGAGGTACAGTGAATGAAACTGACAGTGTGCTATTCTGTTCTAAACCAATTTTGCTGTTCCATATTTTCAATCCTTGAGTTGAGGGACAGAGAGGTACAGTGAGGGAAAGTGTCAGTGTGCTATTGTGTTCTAAAACTATTTTGCTGAACCATATTTTCAATCCTTGAGTTGAGGGACAGAGAGGTACAGTGAGGGAAAGTGTCAGTGTGCTATTGTGTTCTAAAACTATTTTGCTGTTCCATATTTTCAATCCTTGAGTTGAGGGACAGAGAGGTACAGTGAGGGAAAGTGTCAGTGTGCTATTGTGTTCTAAAACTATTTTGCTGAACCATATTTTCAGTCCTTGAGTTGAGGGACAGAGAGGTACAGTGAGGGAAACTGACAGTGTGCTATTCTGTTCTAAAACTATTTTGCTGAACCATATTTTCAATCCTTGAGTTGAGGGACAGAGAGGTACAGTGAGGGAAAGTGTCAGTGTGCTATTGTGTTCTAAAACTATTTTGCTGAACCATATTTTCAATCCTTGAGTTGAGGGACAGAGAGGTACAGTGAGGGAAAGTGTCAGTGTGCTATTGTGTTCTAAAACTATTTTGCTGAACCATATTTTCAATCCTTGAGTTGAGGGACAGAGAGGTACAGTGAGTGAAACTGACAGTGTGCTATTCTGTTCTAAACCAATTTTGCTGTTCCATATTTTCAATCCTTGAGTTGAGGGACAGAAAGGTACAGTGAGGGAAAGTGTCAGTGTGCTATTGTGTTCTAAAACTATTTTGCTGAACCATATTTTCAATCCTTGAGTTGAGGGACAGAGAGGTACAGTGAGGGAAAGTGTCAGTGTGCTATTGTGTTCTAAAACTATTTTGCTGAACCATATTTTTAATCCTTGAGTTGAGGGACAGAGAGGTACAGTGAGGGAAAGTGTCAGTGTGCTATTGTGTTCTAAAACTATTTTGCTGAACCATATTTTCAATCCTTGAGTTGAGGGACAGAGAGGTACAGTGAGTGAAACTGACAGTGTGCTATTCTGTTCTAAACCAATTTTGCTGAACCATATTTTCAATCCTTGAGTTGAGGGACAGAGAGGTACAGTGAGGGAAAGTGTCAGTGTGCTATTGTGTTCTAAAACTATTTTGCTGAACCATATTTTCAATCCTTGAGTTGGGGGACAGAGAGGCACAGTGAGTGAAACTGACAGTGTGCTATTCTGTTCTAAAACTATTTTGCTGAACCATATTTTCAATCCTTGAGTTGAGGGACAGAGAGGTACAGTGAGTGAAACTGACAGTGTGCTATTCTGTTCTAAACCAATTTTGCTGTTCCATATTTTCAATCCTTGAGTTGAGGGACAGAGAGGTACAGTGAGGGAAACTGACAGTGTGCTATTCTGTTCTAAAACTATTTTGCTGAACCATATTTTCAATCCTTGAGTTGAGGGACAGAGAGGTACAGTGAGGGAAAGTGTCAGTGTGCTATTGTGTTCTAAAACTATTTTGCTGAACCATATTTTCAATCCTTGAGTTGAGGGACAGAGAGGTACAGTGAGGGAAAGTGTCAGGGTGCTATTGTGTTCTAAAACTATTTTGCTGAACCATATTTTCAATCCTTGAGTTGAGGGACAGAGAGGTACAGTGAGTGAAACTGACAGTGTGCTATTCTGTTCTAAAACAATTTTGCTGAACCATATTTTCAATCCTTGAGTTGAGGGACAGAGAGGTACAGTGAGGGAAAGTGTCAGTGTGCTATTGTGTTCTAAAACTATTTTGCTGAACCATATTTTCAATCCTTGAGTTGAGGGACAGAGAGGTACAGTGAGGGAAAGTGTCAGTGTGCTATTGTGTTCTAAAACTATTTTGCTGAACCATATTTTCAATCCTTGAGTTGAGGGACAGAGAGGTACAGTGAGGGAAAGTGTCAGTGTGCTATTGTGTTCTAAAACTATTTTGCTGAACCATATTTTCAATCCTTGAGTTGAGGGACAGAGAGGTACAGTGAGTGAAACTGACAGTGTGCTATTCTGTTCTAAACCAATTTTGCTGTTCCATATTTTCAATCCTTGAGTTGAGGGACAGAGAGGTACAGTGAGGGAAAGTGTCAGTGTGCTATTGTGTTCTAAAACTATTTTGCTGAACCATATTTTCAATCCTTGAGTTGAGGGACAGAGAGGTACAGTGAGTGAAACTGACAGTGTGCTATTCTGTTCTAAACCAATTTTGCTGTTCCATATTTTCAATCCTTGAGTTGAGGGACAGAGAGGTACAGTGAGGGAAACTGACAGTGTGCTATTCTGTTCTAAAACTATTTTGCTGAACCATATTTTCAATCCTTGAGTTGAGGGACAGAGAGGTACAGTGAGGGAAAGTGTCAGTGTGCTATTGTGTTCTAAAACTATTTTGCTGAACCATATTTTCAATCCTTGAGTTGAGGGACAGAGAGGTACAGTGAGGGAAAGTGTCAGGGTGCTATTGTGTTCTAAAACTATTTTGCTGAACCATATTTTCAATCCTTGAGTTGAGGGACAGAGAGGTACAGTGAGTGAAACTGACAGTGTGCTATTCTGTTCTAAAACAATTTTGCTGAACCATATTTTCAATCCTTGAGTTGAGGGACAGAGAGGTACAGTGAGGGAAAGTGTCAGTGTGCTATTGTGTTCTAAAACTATTTTGCTGAACCATATTTTCAATCCTTGAGTTGAGGGACAGAGAGGTACAGTGAGGGAAAGTGTCAGTGTGCTATTGTGTTCTAAAACTATTTTGCTGAACCATATTTTCAATCCTTGAGTTGAGGGACAGAGAGGTACAGTGAGGGAAAGTGTCAGTGTGCTATTGTGTTCTAAAACTATTTTGCTGAACCATATTTTCAATCCTTGAGTTGAGGGACAGAGAGGTACAGTGAGTGAAACTGACAGTGTGCTATTCTGTTCTAAACCAATTTTGCTGTTCCATATTTTCAATCCTTGAGTTGAGGGACAGAGAGGTACAGTGAGGGAAAGTGTCAGTGTGCTATTGTGTTCTAAAACTATTTTGCTGAACCATATTTTCAATCCTTGAGTTGAGGGACAGAGAGGTACAGTGAGTGAAACTGACAGTGTGCTATTCTGTTCTAAACCAATTTTGCTGTTCCATATTTTCAATCCTTGAGTTGAGGGACAGAGAGGTACAGTGAGGGAAACTGACAGTGTGCTATTCTGTTCTAAAACTATTTTGCTGAACCATATTTTCAATCCTTGAGTTGAGGGACAGAGAGGTACAGTGAGGGAAAGTGTCAGTGTGCTATTGTGTTCTAAAACTATTTTGCTGAACCATATTTTCAATCCTTGAGTTGAGGGACAGAGAGGTACAGTGAGGGAAAGTGTCAGTGTGCTATTGTGTTCTAAAACTATTTTGCTGAACCATATTTTCAATCCTTGAGTTGAGGGACAGAGAGGTACAGTGAGTGAAACTGACAGTGTGCTATTCTGTTCTAAACCAATTTTGCTGTTCCATATTTTCAATCCTTGAGTTGAGGGACAGAGAGGTACAGTGAGGGAAAGTGTCAGTGTGCTATTGTGTTCTAAAACTATTTTGCTGAACCATATTTTCAATCCTTGAGTTGAGGGACAGAGAGGTACAGTGAGGGAAAGTGTCAGTGTGCTATTGTGTTCTAAAACTATTTTGCTGAACCATATTTTCAATCCTTGAGTTGAGGGACAGAGAGGTACAGTGAGTGAAACTGACAGTGTGCTATTCTGTTCTAAACCAATTTTGCTGTTCCATATTTTCAATCCTTGAGTTGAGGGACAGAGAGGTACAGTGAGGGAAAGTGTCAGTGTGCTATTGTGTTCTAAAACTATTTTGCTGAACCATATTTTCAATCCTTGAGTTGAGGGACAGAGAGGTACAGTGAGTGAAACTGACAGTGTGCTATTCTGTTCTAAACCAATTTTGCTGTTCCATATTTTCAATCCTTGAGTTGAGGGACAGAGAGGTACAGTGAGGGAAACTGACAGTGTGCTATTCTGTTCTAAAACTATTTTGCTGAACCATATTTTCAATCCTTGAGTTGAGGGACAGAGAGGTACAGTGAGGGAAAGTGTCAGTGTGCTATTGTGTTCTAAAACTATTTTGCTGAACCATATTTTCAATCCTTGAGTTGAGGGACAGAGAGGTACAGTGAGGGAAAGTGTCAGTGTGCTATTGTGTTCTAAAACTATTTTGCTGAACCATATTTTCAATCCTTGAGTTGAGGGACAGAGAGGTACAGTGAGTGAAACTGACAGTGTGCTATTCTGTTCTAAACCAATTTTGCTGTTCCATATTTTCAATCCTTGAGTTGAGGGACAGAGAGGTACAGTGAGGGAAAGTGTCAGTGTGCTATTGTGTTCTAAAACTATTTTGCTGAACCATATTTTCAATCCTTGAGTTGAGGGACAGAGAGGTACAGTGAGGGAAAGTGTCAGTGTGCTATTGTGTTTTAAAACTATTTTGCTGAACCATATTTTCAATCCTTGAGTTGAGGGACAGAGAGGTACAGTGAGGGAAAGTGTCAGTGTGCTATTGTGTTCTAAAACTATTTTGCTGAACCATATTTTCAATCCTTGAGTTGAGGGACAGAGAGGTACAGTGAGTGAAACTGACAGTGTGCTATTGTGTTCTAAACCAATTTTGCTGTTCCATATTTTCAATCCTTGAGTTGAGGGACATAGAGGTACAGTGAGGGAAAGTGTCAGTGTGCTATTGTGTTCTAAAACTATTTTGCTGAACCATATTTTCAATCCTTGAGTTGAGGGACAGAGAGGTACAGTGAGTGAAACTGACAGTGTGCTATTCTGTTCTAAATCAATTTTGCTGTTCCATATTTTCAATCCTTGAGTTGAGGGACAGAGAGGTACAGTGAGTGAAACTGACAGTGTGCTATTCTGTTCTAAACCAATTTTGCTGTTCCATATTTTCAATCCTTGAGTTGAGGGACAGAGAGGTACAGTGAGGGAAACTGACAGTGTGCTATTCTGTTCTAAAACTATTTTGCTGAACCATATTTTCAATCCTTGAGTTGAGGGACAGAGAGGTACAGTGAGGGAAAGTGTCAGTGTGCTATTGTGTTCTAAAACTATTTTGCTGAACCATATTTTCAATCCTTGAGTTGAGGGACAGAGAGGTACAGTGAGTGAAACTGACAGTGTGCTATTCTGTTCTAAAACTATTTTGCTGAACCATATTTTCAATCCTTGAGTTGAGGGACAGAGAGGTACAGTGAGTGAAACTGACAGTGTGCTATTCTGTTCTAAACCAATTTTGCTGTTCCATATTTTCAAGCCTTGAGTTGAGGGACAGAGAGGTACAGTGAGGGAAACTGACAGTGTGCTATTCTGTTCTAAAATTATTTTGCTGAACCATATTTTCAATCCTTGAGTTGAGGGACAGAGAGGTACAGTGAGGGAAAGTGTCAGTGTGCTATTGTGTTCTAAAACTATTTTGCTGAACCATATTTTCAATCCTTGAGTTGAGGGACAGAGAGGTACAGTGAGGGAAAGTGTCAGTGTGCTATTGTGTTCTAAAACTATTTTGCTGAACCATATTTTCAATCCTTGTGTTTAGGGACAGAGAAGGATAGGCAGGGGACAGTGTCAGTGTCATTGTTGCTAAGCCTCCTGCACAATAAACACCTGAAGGTAGCCCTTATTGCTGTTTTTCCCATCTCCCTGCAGGCCATCCATTAAAATGTCTGGAAGGCAACCAAGGAGAGGCAGACAGTCAGGAGGCAAAAAAAGAGGGCAAGCAGGCTCTGTGTCTGGGGGCAACAGTGCTGGTCGTGTACGCGGTGCATTGTCATCAGCACATGGCCATGGGACACGCTTGTCCTTGTTTTCGGCAGCTGGACATGTTGAGCCACATCATGCCGAAGACTTGGTAGAGTGGATGACCAAGCCCACCTCATCCTCCTCATCCTCTCTCACCCAGGCTCAGGGTACTGGCAAAGCAGCTGCCAAAGCGTCCTCTTCTCTGGTATCATTATCTTCATTAGTCAATCCTTCCCTAGACCCACCATGCCCTCCTCCTGAGGAGTCCCCCGAACTGTTTGAGCACAGTGTTGGGTACATGCTCCAGGAGGATGCCCAGCGTTTGGAAGGATCTGATGATGATACCCAGCTAGAGGAAGGCAGCAGCGTGAGAGCAGAGAGAGGGGATGCTCAAGAAGGACACCAATCTGGCAGTCATGTTCCAGCAGCTGCAGCATACTGCCAGATTGGCTCCAGTGATGAGGAGGGAGGGGATGATGAGGTCACTGACTCCACGTGGGTGCCTAATAGAAGAGAGGAGGAGGAGGAGGATGAGGAGGAGGCACATCTCCAACGAGGCAGGATGCCCTTGAGTGGCCAGCGTATGGGCAGCACACCGACGGAATCACACCGCAGAGCTCCGCCTGTGCAGGGCGCTGCCTCTGCCCGTCATTCAAAAAGTTCTTTGGTGTGGGCCTTTTTTGAGGCGAGTGCATCAGATCGCACAGCTGCTGTTTGCAACATATGTCTCAAGCGTATATCGCGTGGCCAAAACATCAGCCGCTTGGGCACCACATGCTTGATCAGACATATGTTGACCTGCCATGCAGCTCGTTGGCAAGCCTACCTTAAAGACCCACACCAAAGAACAAAGCTGACCTCTTCTTGCACCGCATCAGCTGGGATCTCCAACCCCACTATACCTTCACTCCTCTCTGAAACCTGCTCTGAGAGGAATGAAGGTGTAGAATTAGGTGTGTCACAGGCAAGTACTTGCGGGCACTCTGCTAGCAGTACACCAACGTCCGATTCTATCAGGCAAATTTCCCTGCCCCAGCTGCTGGACCGTCGAAAGAAGTTCACTCCCAGCCATCCACATGCCCAGCGGTTGAATGCTAGCTTGGCTAAATTGCTAGCGCTTCAACTGCTGCCTTTTCAGTTGGTAGACTCGGCCCCCTTCCGTGAGTTTGTGCAATGTGCGGTTCCTCAGTGGCAGGTTCCCAAACAACACTTTTTCGCACGGAAGGCTATTCCGGCTCTCTACAGGCATGTGGAAGGCAATGTCTTGGCTCGCTGGACAGGGCGGTCAGCGGTAAGGTGCATATTACCGCTGACTCATGGTCCAGCAGGCATGGACAGGGACGTTACCTTTCTTTCACGGCCCATTGGGTCACTCTTTTGGCAGCTGGGAAGGATGCAGGACAAGGTGCAGTAGTGTTGGAGGTTGTTCCACTGCCACGCCTCCAAAATGCTACTACTGGTTGTGACACACCTCTCTCCTCCACCCCCTCCTCTTCTTCTTCCTCTATGGCCTCTTCCTGTGGTTTGTCCTCGGAACCAGCGGTGCTCCGTAGGCGTTCAAGGGGCTACGCAAGTACGCAGGCAAAAAGATGCCATGCCGTGCTTGCGCTGGTGTGTTTGGGGGACAGGAGCCACACTGGGGCAGAGGTCCTGTCTGCTCTGCAGGGGCAGGCCGAGAGGTGGTTGACGCCACAACAGCTTAAGCCAGGAATGGTGGTTTGCGACAATGGCACCAACCTCCTCTCCGCCCTCCGACAGGGACAACTGACCCATGTGCCCTGTATGGCTCACGTCCTTAACCTGGTGGTGCAGCGGTTCTTGGGCAGGTACCCGGGCTTACAGGATGTCCTGAGGCAGGCCAGGAAAGTCTGTGTGCATTTCCGCAGATCTTATAATGCCAGTGCTCGCCTGGCTGAGCTTCAAAAGGAGTTGAACCTGCCCAAGAACCGCTTTATATGTGACATGCCCACCAGGTGGAACTCAACGTTGGCCATGCTGCAGCGGCTGCACACGCAGCAGAGGGCCATCAATGAGTACCTGTGCGACTACGGCACCAGGACAGGGTCAGGGGAGCTCGGGTTTTTTTTCACCACGCCAGTGGGGCATGATCAGGGATGCATGCACTGTCCTGGCACCATTTGAGGAGGCCACGAGGATGGTGAGCAGTGACAGTGCATGCATCAGTGACACTGTACCTCTTGTCCACCTGTTGGAGCACACGCTGCGTGGAATAATGGACAGGGCACTTGAGGCAGAACAGAGGCAGGAAGAGGAGGACTTCCTTGCCTCTCAAGGCCCCCTTTACCCAGACAGTGTTCCTTCTGTCCCACCCATCGCACAGGAAGAGGAGGAGGAGGATTGTGTCAGCATGGAGGTGGAGGCTGGCACTCAGCATCATCAGCAGCAGTCTTTTAGGGATGATTTACAGTCCCAAGAAACCAGTGGACTTGTACGTGGCTGGGAGGAGGTGGCTGCGGATCATGTCGTCCTTAGTGACCCAGAGGACTCCGGACTGAATGCCTCAGCTAACCTACGCTGCATGGCCTCCCTGATCCTGCAAAGTCTGCGGAAGGATCCTCGTATTCTTTGGATCAAGGAGAGGGACCATTATTGGCTGGCCACTCTCCTTGATCCACGGTACAAGGGTAAGGTTGCGGACCTTATCGTACCGTCGCAGAGGGAGCAGAGGATGAGACAACTCCGGGAGGCCTTGCAGAAAGGTCTGTGCAACGCGTTCCCAGAGACTGGGAGGTTACAAACTCCTGGTCCTGGACAACGAGTTGCTGAGGCTTCGGGCAGTCAAAGAAGGAGCGGTGGGGAAGGTGGCCGTCTGACCGATGCGTTCAGACAATTCTTTAGTCCGCAGCCCCAAAGTATGATCGGTTCCAGCAACCATCGCCAGCGTCTGATATACATGGTGCAGGAATACCTAGGGGCAAGGTCAGACTTGGACACCTTCCCCACCGAAAATCCTCTGGCTTACTGGGTCTTGAGGATGGATCACTGGCCAGAGCTTGCACAGTATGCAATTGAGCTACTGGCCTGTCCTGCATCCAGCGTTCTTTCAGAACGCACATTCAGTGCTGCTGGAGGATTTGTCACGGATCACAGGGTGCGCCTGTCCACCGACTCGGTTGATCGACTGACTTTCATCAAGATGAACCAGTCTTGGATCACCACCAGCTACCACACACCAGATGCTGATATAACAGACTAATTGATTTTAAAATGTCACATCCCTTCAAGACTGATGCTGATGCTGAGTGCCTGTGCTGTTATGTTGACTGGCTATCCTCCTCCTCCTCCTCAATGATACGATTAACGATGGTAGCTTGGAAGATCATTTTCGTTTATGGGTGACGCCACCAGTGGCTAAGGCCCAATTTTTCAGCCCCTGTTTAACAGGGGCGTGTAATTAAAATTTTTGATGCAATACTTTGCAACAGGCCTCATTGCTGTGCTCCAAGTACAGTATCTGTGAGGGGTTGCAGTGTTGTGCCACCAGTGCCTAAGGCCCAATTTTTCAGCCCCTGTTCAACAGGGGCATGCAATTATAATTATTGATCTAATAATTCACAGCAGGGAGCATTGCTGCGCCCACCAAGAGTAACTGTCAGGCCTTACAGTGTTGTGGCACCAGCACCACCATCACCACCACCACCACCACCAAAGGCCCAATTTTTCAGCCCCTGTTCAACAGGGGCATGCAATTATAATTATTGATCTAATAATTCACAGCAGGGAGCATTGCTGCGCCCACCAAGAGTAACTGTCAGGCCTTACAGTGTTGTGGCACCAGCACCACCATCACCACCACCACCACCACCAAAGGCCCAATTTTTCAGCCCCTGTTCAACAGGGGCATGCAATTATAATTATTGATCTAATAATTCACAGCAGGGACCATTGCTGCGACCACCAAGAGTAACTGTCAGGCCTTACAGTGTTGGGGCACCAGCACCACCATCAAAGGCCCAATTTTTACTACCACTGATCAACAATTATATGTTATTACAATTCCTGATATTATACTTGACAGAAGGGCGTTCCAGCACCCACCAAGAATAACTGTGAGTGCTTTCAGTGTTGTGCCAACACCAACACCTAAGGGGCCAATTTCTGCAGAGTATATACGGAAGGTCCCTACTTTCAAACATCCAACTTACAAACTACTACTACTTGCAAACGGAAGAAAACAACAGGAAGTGAGAGGAAATCTACCCCTTGGAAGGAAAATTCTCTCCTGTAAGAATTAATATGGGAGAAAGGTGTCTCCTCTCTACTGATGCTTTATCACCAATCCTTGTTTCAATAAAAACACCACATTTCAAAAACAGTTGTCATTGGGACGCAAAGTGAGGTGAAATGTTCTGAACAGGGGCACAGACAGCAAAAAAAAATGTGACAGGGGTGATAACCGTTCCCTATGTTTTACAAAAAACTAAAAAAAAGGAATTTGCCATGGAGCTCCACTTAAACAATGCAGCTGTTCAAAATTATAAACAGATTCTACATAAGAACAAACCTACAGTCCCTGTCTTGTATGGACCGCCTGTATACGGCTGTTCAGAGTATATAGGTCCTTTTTTATTTTGTGTGCGGGGTTCCCCTTAATATCCATACAAGACCCAAAGGGGCTGGTAATGGGCTGGGGTAGGGGGGGGGGGGGGTTGATGGGGTAGCTATGCCATTTTTCCTAAAGATTTTCATCCATATTACCGGGACCAGACATTGCATTAAAGCCGCAAGCAGTTTTAAATGACTTTTTTCCCTTTAGAAATGTTATTTTGTGCAGGGACAGTTCTAAACACGGGAAACACGTGGCACTTCACAGGCATACTTTAGACACCCCCCAGGTACAATATTTAAAGGAATATTTTACGTTTTTTTTTTCACTTTATGCATCATTAAAATGACTGCTCCCGGAAAACGTCAGTTTTTAAAACTTCTTTTTGCATTGATACATGTCCCCTGGTGCAGAAGCCGGGTTCCCAAACTCTGTTTCGGACAATAACATGGATAATAGTCGTTATAATTAGCACTTTAGAATCCGAACGTTCGCATCCATTGTATTTAATAGGGTTCTAATGTTCGCGCAAACTTTCGGTCCGTTCGCGGGTTCTGGTGCGAACCGAACCCGGGGGTGTTCGGCTCATCACTACTTCTGAGTTAGTAGTCTTTGGCTACATGATTGACCGGGCAAAGATGATGTAAATCCTATACTTACATATGTCCCAGCCCAGAATCGTTCCAGTTATGTACTCTGAGCTGAGCTGTGCATACTGATAGGCAGGGGGAAACATTTATGACACAAGAGACAGTCTGAGTCTTTTCTGTCATAAAAAGCCTACCTGTCAGCATTTTATTAACAATAAAACATTTAGTTCTGCTTTAATACAGTACAATTAATAAAAATCAGACTTCATGGGTATGTAAAACCCATTAGCAAATAAAAACGTTTGCTTCTATAAATATGATTTTCTGATGATAATGAAAAGAGATGATGGGGGTTTCATTAAGTGGATGTGATAGTCTACTCTGCATTTCACATTCATTCACCTGAAGAAAAAGCTACAAAGTATATGAGCTGAACAGAAACAATGCATTATTTAAGAATTTCTCTGCAGTTTAATATAGTATTGTCTGGGACCAAAGTCTGGTGACTAGACTGTGTGTACCAAAGACTAGTGACTCATCCACTGATTGTAGGCAATGCCTCTGTGACAGAATTTTAGGGTATTTCCAGAGTGTGAACAATGACCATACAACTGTAATACTTTAAGGTAAATGACAAAAACCCTTTGTATTTGGTAAGGGACCACATTCTCCGACATGCTTAGCAATCACAGCGCTAATGATGAAACAGTTTCCCTGTAGAGTAGCTATATTCTATTTAACCATTACATTCTATTATGTTTCTATTTATTTAAGAAATAAATTAAACACATTACTCCAGAAAGTCAAAGTCTTCTGGCATTCATAAATAACAGTGTCAGGGGGTATTGAAAGATATAGTCCATGTCCATTTACTCTTTTCTTACATGTCGTGGTGGATACACTAGCAGCAATATCTGTCCACTAGATGGACTTGTGTCTTTTTCAACCAGACTAAATATGTAACTATGTAACTGAGATAACTGTTTTCAACAGAGTGAACTTTGAAAAGATTCTACAATGCAATTAGACTTTTGAGTTTATGTCATAGCAGTAGTAATGCTTTTAACAATTTTGTCATTTATCTTTATATTTTGGGAAAATGCTTAAGTTTGAACTTGCAGAACAACTTCAGACTAAGGAGAAGATTTACTAAAACCGGAGCACACAGAATCTGGTGCATAGTAACCAGCTTCTAACTTCAGCTTGTTCAATTAAGCTTTGACAATAAAACCTGGAAGCTTGTTGGTTGTTATGTGCGGCTGTACCAGATTCTGTGTTTTTAGTTTTAGTAAATCCCCCCTTAAAGTGGATGTAAGGGCACAACGTTTTTTAACTTCATGCATTCTATGCCTCCTCCCCACCCCAATACGTACCTGAGCCCCCTCTCGATCTAGCGCTGTCCACGAGAGCCTTGACTCTCCAGGGACCCACACCCATGATTGGCTGTTGGCAGACAGTAAGCCAATCAGGAGACAGAGGTGCGGGCCGATTTTCGGCTCCATGTGTGAATAGACACACAGAGCTACGGGTCAGGAGCGAACCTGCTTGGTTCCCCCTAGAGCAAACCTGCTTGCTGTGGGGGCACCCAGCACGAGGGAAGAGCCAGGAGCACTGGCATGGGACCCTAAAAAAGGAGGATCTGGGCTGCTCTGTGCAAAATCATTGCACAGAGCAGGTAAGTATAACATGTTTGTTATTTTAAAGAAAACAAAAACAAGACCTTACTATCACTTTAAGTGTTCCCAGAATGTGAAGCTTGCTCAATCTAGCTGTGGCAGTGGGTGCTCTAAAGGTTGGGTTAAGGTAAATTGATTGCAGTCCTTGACATACAGTTGCAATTTTTATTAGGGTAATTAAAACAATTGAGTACTCTCCATGATATTGTTTTTATTTGCAATAACATCCAAATTTTCAGGACAAGCTTTCAGGGTGCCTCCTTCTACTTGGAAGGGGTCAGACCCTGAAAGTTTTCCCTGAAAACATGGATGTTATTGCAAATAAAAACAATATCATGGACAGTACTCAATTGTTTTAATTACCAACTAATAAAAATTGTAACTGTACAAATTCAAGTATCAAGTATCATGGACAGTACTCGTTTTTGTGCACTTAATACAGCTACAATCCCTTCAAGTTAGCTGGTAATTGCAATTCATTGATTGATTTTACTTGGTGCCAGAAGCTCTTTAATTTTTCATCTAAAACTTTATGCTGTAAACATTCTATAGCATGGATATGAAAAAAAAATCTACAACATTGGCTTTGCCACTATTTTTCCGCACCTACTCACACGGGTCAAGCAGAAGTTTTAAGCTTTATATTTACAGGATAAGGGAGTAGCTGGCTTTGGAATTTATGGGATAATGTCTTGCAGCTGGACTTTATTTTATTTATAACTAAGAACTGTTTTATCCTACTAAGCAGAAAATATCCCCATTCCTCTCTGTCCCCTTGTCTAGTCTGTGTTCCCTCATTGTCATTGCACGGTAAGGCCTTTAAAACTCCCAATACTGTAACAATAATCCATTGCCAAATGTTCTGCAATTCATAATGTACACAGGAATGCTCATTTCAATTTTCTTTTAATGCTCCCATTATAAATGGTATACCCTATGGCAGAAACTAATGATTTGGTAGTTGTATAGAACCCATCACAAGCCTATTTTGTTAGGTTAACATGGAGGGGCATTTAGAGGCAGAAATGTCAAACACCTGTAAAACAGGCTTTTTTTGAGCTCAAGTGTGCATGAGGACTTACAAAGAATAAAAAACATTTAAATTAAGCCCTGTACACACGATCGGATTTCCTATGGATTTTAAACCAATGGATTTTTCCATCGGAAATCCGATGAAGCTGACTTCCATCAGTCTTGCCTACACACCATCAGTCAAAAAACCGATCGTCCCAAACGCCATGACGTAAAACACTCGGACGAGCCAAGAAAAATGAAGTTCAATGCTTCTGAGCATGTGTCGACTTGATTCTGAGCATGTGTGGGTTTTCTATCCGATGGAGTTCCCCACAGACGATAGTAATTTGCTATCGTTTTTTTTCCCATCGTATAAATTTAAAACATGTTCTATTTTTTAACACCAATGGAAAAAAGACCGATGGGGCCCATACACGATCGGTTTGCCCGATGAAAAAAGTCCATCGGACTGTTTTCATCGGTAAAACCGATCGTGTGTACAGGGCTTTACTGTTAAATTACTTTTAACTGCAAGCTTGGTTTTCTTTGTAAAAAAAATGGCATGGGGACCCACTAAATGCATACCAGACCCATAAAGGTCTGGTATATAGTTTGGAGGGCCTTTGAGGAGATACCATTAAAAAAAGGGGGGGGCTAGAGATTTAAATTGCCAGCATTTTTTTTCTGTCAAGGAAAAGCTGGGTGATAAGTGCGCACCTCCCCCCCCCCCCCCCAAATGATACTAGGCCACATGACCCCATGTTGATGAGGACAAGCGCCTCTTCCCCACAACCTCTGGCCTATACCCATAGCTTAATGCCTATGATATAAAAATATTTAATTTAAGTAGAGCTAAACCATAACTAGATGACATTTACTTTGCTAAATATATATATATATATATATATATCATAAATAATTGCCATTTTTAAATTTTAAATAAAATATAGGAATAGGCTGAACCAGGCATTTAATAAAAGCAGCAGATTTTAAATAGCATTATCTACTTTAACATAATTCTTAAATGCATCAATTGTTTACCCAAGTAGCATTTTTGAAGGTGATCTTAACAGTATCAACATATACTCATTTTGTCCCATTCAACATTTTGTGTTAGGAACTTGTAGCACATTTGAGTATTATTTAGTTAAGCAAATTGCACTTGCTCCATGTTATGATGACAATGGAAGATCTACAACAAGTGCTTTGGGAAAATATGTTGGTTAGAATTCAAAAAGATTGTAATTTTTGTTACTGAAGGTGAAAAATCTAAAGAAATAGGTAAAAAAAAAATAAAAAAAATATGTGCAATTAAAAAAAAAAAAAAGATAAGAAGTACAAGTCGCGGTTCAGAGTTTGCAGATTTTCCTTAGAATCTAACTAATAATTGTTTGCGAAAACCCCTGCAATTTTGCGGAATCCGCAAATATTCTCCGTAATTTTTTTATGCCTTTTTTTGATGCATTTTAATGCTAAATTATTAAAGAGGACATAAACCCTGCAATTCCTATGATGCTTTTCATCTATATTGTTCTAATCACTTGTTAGTAAGCATCACATAACCTAATCCAGCCACAATCGCCTATTACTTTTTTTTTTTGTTAGAATTTTATTTTTTTCCTGGATAAGGCGGCACCATCTTCAGTACTGTTATTTGAGTTTGATTCCGCCCTTTCATGTTTCCCTTCGCCGCAAACACATGCATGCGCAATCGTGTAATTGCCAAGCCTCGTTCTTAATCCGATGTTCCCACGACAACTGCTGCTCATTGCCAAGTTTTCTGAATTACTCACAATAGCTATTTATGATTGCATATGTATGCCTGTCAGTCCTGCTGCAGCTGATCACCGCTCTAAAATGCAGCATGATTGCCAAGGTTTATCCCCCATGTGACATCACAAGATCACATGGAGAGTACCAGGAAGTAGAAAACACTGCAGTCTTGCAAGCTTAAATGGCTGTACTGCTGGGAGAGGAAATCCCATTCACGGCACCATGTCTGGTGTAGAGCATGCCGTGAATCACCATGTCTACACAGAGCATACCGTGAATCAAGGAAAGGGAAGCGCATGCGCTGGTGACGTCATTAATCAAAACGGGACAGATTACAGCAAAGCAAAACAAGTAAGAAGACAGTTATTAGCAGCGATCATGAGTGTTTTTTATGAGGATTACAATGCGATACAGTTGTGAGGGAGAGTTTACAACTACTTTAGGAACAATATAATTTACTACATTAATTTTTACTAATGATTGGCTGCTGCCCTGTGACACATCTCCAGCAAATGCAGCCCAGCATTCCCGCATCATAACAGTTTAAGTGTTAACATCATAAGTGTTTCGCTGAGTGTTTTCGTGTTTTTCATTTTGTTAAGGGTAATGTATTAAAGTGGTTGTAAACCCTTAGACACCACTTTTACCAACAGGTAAGCCTATAATAAGGCTTACCTGTAGGTACTGGAAATATCTCCTAAACCTGCACGGTTTAGGAGATATTTACCATATACCCTTGCGCCAACGTCCTTGGCACATGCGCACTAAAGAAAGGACACAATCGTGTCATTTCTATAGGGCCTGTGCCGTGACTGTTGGCTCCCGCGATCATGCACGCGGGAGTGACGTCATGTGATTCCGGCCAGTCACTGTCCACAGCTTCGGAAAGAAGAGGGTTGAAGATGGACGTGTCCACCAGCGGGGACCTCGGGGACATAGCAGACTTTGTTTGCAGGTAAGTGCATAATCCATTATGCTTTTAATTTGCAGGGGAATAAAGAGAAAGTAAAACCCATCAGTCTGACTGTACAATCTCCTTTAGATCTACCATCAACTATGTAGTTCAAGGGTCTGCCTGAGTGATTGGATAGATGGTGTGTTCTCCTATATATGTGTAGCGGGTACTTACTTTCCCGGGTGCATTTTTTTTTTAATTTAGCTGTGACGTCAGTGCTATGTTCCCGGCGGTCCACGAGGTGGCGCTGCCGCTGTGGCCGGAGGGACGAATATCACTGTGTGTCGAGTCCTTTTTGTCCTCTTTCGATAGCGGTATGGTGGGGCGGGGAACCCGCTGTGCTTGCTGGGAAGGGGGATAAAAGGGCCGGCCATCTTGGTCACGGGGTCTTCGTCCCAAGCACCTTCAGCTTGCGGACGTGGGTGCGTGCTCGTCCTCTAGGAGGCCTCGGCCTAGAGGACCAACGGAAATCGTGTTCCACCCCAGGCACCTTCAGCCCTGGGGTGAGGTACTTGCAAGAAGGTCCGGAGCTCAGTGCCCAACACTGAGTTCCGCGAGGGAAGGGTCCTAAGGCACTTTGGGGATGGAGGCCTGAATCTGAGTAAGACGCAATGGACCGGGGAGAGCTCCTCACTCGAAGACCCGGTGCAGCAGACTGCCGGTGATGGGTGAGTCTCTTGTCGGAGACCGTCCAGAAGGATCCCCTTCCTCTCGTGCGGAGACCATATCCCACTCTCCAGGAGGAGCGTGGAGGAGCGAATTTGTGTCTGGGCCTATTCACACTCACACCTCCTTTTCTGTCCTAACTATCAAGGAAGTCCCTGTATGGTGTGTTCTGACTGCTACGCAATCTGGGGGTCCCTGGAAAACACAAGCTTGCCGACAGGTGGAGATCTGAGCCCTATGTTGTCTGTAGGAAGTTGCCCGGTTTGCCTGTCTACAAACTAAAGCCAGAAGGAAAGGTGGGTCCACTGAAGACGTGGCATCGAAACCACCTGCTCCCACTTGCTGAGGCAGTCAGAATACCTCCCGTGAGAGACTCCCCTGAACCGGCCTCTATCCTGGATACTCCTAGGCCGAGCACTCGGTCCCAGACCTCTCGAGCCAAAGATGGGGAGGCCTCCCAATTGAGTACAGATGAAGGTGGAGAACTGGACTGGCTGTGGCCTCCCTCGACTCTGGGAACGTCCGCCATAGATCTCCCAAATGGAGGGGATACCCCAGATGCAATGCTGAATCCGGAGGCTACTGAATTCATACCCTTCAGTCCCTCAGCTGATTACTGGGAAGATGTTTCTGACACTTGCGCAGAGGAGGACCCTAGAGATTCCATACGTCAGTCGACTTCTGAATCAGAGGTTCCAGAACCAGCAATGTTACCTGAACTTACTCCTGAAGAAGAGCCTGTGGTGCCAGAGTCAGAAGCACCAAGAGAGCAGAGGGCTCGCAGAGTCATCAGGCCTCCCAAGAAACTAACTTACCCCCAAATGGGGACGAGCTCAGAGGACTCTGTTGTAACGGCTAGGAGAAGTGTTAAGCAACCTGATCCCTCCACTGTCCATTTGGTGGAGGGCAACCCCAGCTCACTTTCTGGCACAGTTAGGCAGGCCACTCATGGTAATGTGACCTGTAGGCAAGAGAGTTCCATCCCAGAGTTTTGGTGGGAATTCCCTATGCCAACATCATACTCAACACTGTCCAAAATGGTAAACAGTATTTGTTGAAGTTTATCTTTGGGGACCAAAGAGTTTTAGTTCGGGGAGTGTGTAGCGGGGTTCCTTTAAATGCTCTCGAACTACTGTTCCCAGAACCCCACTGGTTCCCAGGATGTTTTGCTTCTGCCCCAGAGACTCATGGGTGGGGATATATAAGGAAGGGGCGAGGCCTGGCTTGGCCTCTTTGGACACGGGACGGCAGAGACTGATACACCTGTGCGGACCTGTGCTGGGTAAGGCCTGAAGCCTGGGGCCTTCCACAGCCAACCAAAGAGCCTTCCACCCCACTGCGAGCCTGGGTGGCATCTGACATCTGTACTTACAGCCTGGATTGGATCGGAGACCCGATCGCATCAAACGCTGTGGGCGAGTGAAGTCACAGCCGGTGGAAGTTCTGGACGGAGATCGTGTCCGGCGGGTGAGCGGGCGTAAGCTCATTCCCTAACCTGTTTGCTAGTACTGTGCCTATAAACTGCAGAGGCCTACTACCTCATGTTAAAGACTCTCACTGGAGATCCACAGCAGGACTGATCCAGAGGATCTCCAGTGAAGTGTTGTCAGTTATCAACTTTTCCTTTTGTTCTGGATTACAATTGTTGTTTATTCTTAAGTGCACCACCTCTACAGAAGCCGGTGAAGAATCCATCATTCATACAGGACTGAGTTCTAGAGTTAGGAATCAGGCCTGATTCATTAGGGACCTAGTTTAGTTATTGCGCCACAGGGCGCCTAGTTAACAGTCGCCTCACGTGGCGTCTCCTTATCCACCCCTCCCCTTCTTCATGGTGTAGTGTATTGATATTATAATATTGCAGGGCTCTGTGAATATTCTAATGGTCAAGTTGTTATCACTGTTCATTCTCTTTGCATAGCTGAAAGTAAAATCTGTTATTCCTTTATAACTACTCCGTGTCTGAGTCTCTCATAAAGTATAAGTATTAAATGTGTATACCCATAAACTAACTGTGCCAGAAAGGGTCGAGTAGATTGTCGGGGGTTGGCGGAGCTATACTCAGGGCCCAGACCAAATCTGCGGCCCTCTTAGTTGAGGGTAACGCTACACGTGGGGGCTCGTCCGGGATTGCTTGCTGGGAAGGGGGATAAAAGGGCCGGCCATCTTGGTCACGGGGTCTTCATCCCAAGCACCTTCAGCTTGCGGACGTGGGTGCGTGCTCGTCCTCTAGGAGGCCTCGGCCTAGAGGACCAACGGAGATCGTGTTCCACCCCAGGCACCTTCAGCCCTGGGGTGAGGTACTTGCAAGAAGGTCCGGAGCTCAGTGCCCAACACTGAGTTCTGTGAGGGAAGGGTCCTAAGGCACTTCGGGGATGGAGGCCTGAATCTGAGTAAGACGCAATGGACCGGGGAGAGCTCCTCACTCGAAGACCCGGTGCAGCAGACTGCCGGTGACGGGTGAGTCCCTTGTCGGAGACCGTCCAGAAGGATCCCCTTCCTCTCGTGCGGAGACCATATCCCACTCTCCAGGAGGAGAGTGGAGGAGCGAATTTGTGTCTGGGCCTTTTCACACTCACACCTCCTTTTCTGTCCTAACTATCAAGGAAGTCCCTGTATGGTGTGTTCTAATAAAGGAGTGTTGGACTTTAATGGTGTGAGGCTCACTTCCTGGCGGACGAAGTTCACGGTGACTCTTGGAGGGAGGATCCGGGTGCACGGCACAGACCCGAAGGTAAACAGGACATTGCTGATACTACAGGCATTCCCATGTGGTGGAGGCTAGGCGTGGCCCACCCGCTCTCTCTCTCTCCACCCAACCAGATACCCCTAGATGAGAGACAGTGCGAGTCGCACGGAGAGAGGAGAGGGGCAGGCGCTACATATAGTTTTGGTAAATCTAAAGGAAATTGTAAGGAGATTGTTCAATTAGGTTGTATAGTGTATGTCCACCTTTATACACCTAAAATTAACTAGTCAGACTTTTGGCCATTAATTGTTAACAGCACTCCCCACACAGAAGCAAACACACGTTTTGCCACGTGAAAAAAAAAAACAAGTGACAAATACAGTAAACCACACAGTAGAAAACATGCAAACTGCAATATGCCAAAATGTCCCATGAGCTGCTTTGCCTTGTGTTGCATAGCCCATTGAATTTAATTGGCTGCCCTATGCGTGTTGGGATGTAAAGGAGCTAATAAATGTGCGCTCCCACTGTGCTAGATGTGAATGGGGCCTAAAAGTGAAATTGGCGTGTTTACACAAGAACAACGAGGCTCCATCCACATCTGTGTGTTTCCGAATGCACAGAAAACCACATAAAAAACGCATGCTTTGCCATGTGTTTTGCAAACACACCACAAACGCACATTGCCGTTAAATGTTAATGGCACCCCAAGCGTGGGTAGGAGGCATGTGTTTGCCAAAAATCCTGTTAAAAGAACATACCAAAAAAAGTTCTGGAGCTTCTATGGGGCAATTGTCACGCATAACGCATCCCATTCAAATGAATGGCTGCCCAATGCATGACTAGCAAAAATGCTCCAAAATGCCCCCCCCCCCCAAAACAAAACATGTGCAGGAACACGAGTTCTCACTATGCGGAAATGTGAATGGTGCCTCAGAGCTGACTGTCTCCGTCCGCTCCCTCCTATGTATTTGTATAAAGATTGCCATACACTATGGAATCTGCTTGTACAATCTCTGTGCAATTTGCTTTAGAATTGCCAGAATTATGAAATAGGAGGCCCCACCTGAACAATTAATTCAATTTATATCAAATCAGACAGGCCCTTGCACTACATAGCTGGTGATAGAGCTAAAGGAGATTGTGCAATTAGATTGGACAGAAAGTGGGTGGAAGGTGGTATAATAATAGGGGGAGGTGTGATCTAGATTGGTGAACACGCCCTATCACGCCCTCTTCTGTGATGCAGCAAGACAGTGTATGGTGGGATTCAAAGCTTCCTGGATGTCACATGATCTACAGGAAGTAATGGAAACAAAAAACATTTTTCCAACACTCAAATAAACAAATGCCATTTTAAAGCTGCTATAGATGAGGTAAGTGGAAGATAAACACATTGGGATGGCTGGGGCAGAAAGTATATTACAAAAGGCTTCTATTTTTTATGAAAAGTGAAATTCTGCTCAAAAAGGTAAACATAACCTTTAATGATTTAGAACAAAATGGTAAAATGCCCAATATACAATATACTATGCCAATGGTGACATTAATGAATAAAATGTTTGCTAAATAGTTGTTGTTCCTTCATTCTTAGCTTACTTACCTTACTCAAAAGTAAGGAACTGTTTACGAATAGGAGTTTTAAGTATGTTACCACAATATTTCATATATAATATGTGACTGTTGTACCATGTACTTGTATGAAAATGTATGCTGTTATCTTTGTATTGCTCCCTTTGTGTGAAATGCCTGGTAACACTGCCAGTCCTGGTTTCCTGTTTCAAGCTGACCACGCCAAGGAAAGGAAGCACATGCATCACAGCGTGGTCAGTTTGCTTCTTTGCTTTATACTTGGGAGCACAGCCTGCCTGTACACCTGCTGCAGGGGGGTATAATACATGTGGGGGTTGGTACTAATAGAAATACATTTTCAGATTAGAATTGGCAGGAAAAAGTGAGAGCACATACATGTTTTAAAACTCCCACGATGCATCTGATTAAAAGGATAGGCATAGAATAGCTTAGGTTAGAACATGCAGAACTTAGTGAATTAATTGAATATAGTAAATGTTTCCTCTTACCAAACAAATTTAATTGAGATGTATATACAACCCCGGCACAAAGTATGGAAAATGTTTATTCAATTGTTTAATTGTGTAAAAAAATAAAATAAATTACAGACATGCCCCAAAACTATTTTCATTTAACATTCCAACCTTCTGGCTTTAAGAAGCACTTAAAAATTAAAAAAAAGAAAGAAAACTGTAGTCAGTTGTAACTGTTTTTGCAGATCAAGCAGAGGAAAAAAATATGGAATCACCATGTACTTTGCCGTTCTAAACCAAAAATCTGCATCAGATTACATCCTTAAAAATGTTGCCATCATCACCAAACATCCTTTCAATTGATGGAATAAGAAAAGTGTTCAAAAGCTCAATATAAACGTGTGCATTTATTAAAGATTTAACCACTTCACGCAAAGCGCCGTACCTGTACGTCGGTACTTTGACGCTAAATACCATTGTCATGGCAGCAGCTAGCTGTCATAACCCTGGTATTTTCAGGAACGGCATGCGTTTCTCTTTAAGACAAAAGTGGTCTCTGCGGTGGATTTGCCGCAAAAATCGCTTTTATCGGTGGCAGGAGAGGTTCCACCCCCCTCCCACCACACTCCGGTTTAGCGCCCCCCCGCCGACCTCACGCGCAGAAGCGAAAACCTACGTAAGATACGCCCGCATTTGAAAACGGTGTTCAAACCACGCATGGGAGCGAGAGCAATAATTCTAGCACTAGTCCTTTCTCTGTAACTCAAAACTCATAATCTGTAGAAATTTTTATACATCGCCAATGGAGATTTTTAAGTGCCAAAGTTTGTCGCCATTCCACGAGCGGGCACAATTTTGGAGTGTGACATGTTGGGTATCAATTTACTCGGCATACCATTATCTTTCACAATATAGAAAAAAAATTGGGCTAACTTTACTGTTGTCTTATTTTTTAACTGTGAAAATACGGTGTGACATAAAGTATTGTAATGACCACCATTTTATTCTCTAGGGTGTCTGAAAAAAAAAACATAAATAATGTTTGGGGTTTCTAAGTAATTTTCTAGCAAAATAAAATGATTTTAACTTGTAAACAACAAATCTCAAAACGAGGTCCGGGGCTGAAGTGGTTAATGGCTGTCATCTCCCCGTAGATTTACCTGACATGCAATCATCAATGATTGTGGAAATTTGCATGTTTTCTTCAGGCAGTCGTATTCATATTTTTCATTGGAACGGCACCAAACAAAAGTTCCAGCATCATCACCCTGCTCAATGCAGATTTGTAATTCATCACTGAATATCACTTTCATCCAGTCATCCACAGTCCACGATTGCTTTTCTTCAGCCCACTGTAACCTTGTTTTTTTCTGTTTAGGTGTTAATTTTTGCCAGGGATTGTAGCACCAGCTTGAGGTTGTCCATACATAGCCAGCCTAGGTGGAGGCTCCTTCCCAGCCTCAACAGCATCCAAATAAGTACCAGTTTGTATCCAATCATTGATGGTAGGTCTAGAGAAAACAACATCGTCAGATAGTAACATATGTGGTAGCTCATACTGTAATAAAAAATGTTGTAAAAAAGAGGTTTGAATTTCAACCCAATGGCAAATGCTGAAAAAAACAAAGATGTTGAATACTAACACCTTTCTGCAGGACCATTAACCTTTAAAAATAATGAATAAAAGGAAGAACTAACTTCCATTGAGATGCCTAATCAAGCCTAACAATGATAGAATATGAAAGTACAAAGAACTTATTTTAAGAAAATAGGGATAAAGAAAATGAAGAACCTTTTCAATATCATTGACCTTAGTACAATAACATAAAGAGGTGTCTGAGAGAGGAATGTTCTAAATATCTTTTCAATTCAATCATAAACATACAGGCTTCTGTAGACATAGTGCTTTAGAGAATTATAGATTTAATCTTTCAGTTGATAAACCTGGTAATTTACCAAATTCAGAGCTTGAGATATTTACATCTCTTTACTGGGGTGAGTTATTCACCAACCCTCTGAACGAGGAGTAGGGATGAGCTTCGTGTTCGAGTCGAACATACGTTCGACTCGAACATCGGCTGTTCGATCGTTCGACGAAGATCGAACGATTTGGGCCGTTCGCGCCAAATTTGAGTGACGCGAACGGCCCACAATGCACTACGCCATCGCAGTGTCATCCAGGCGCTGTGATTGGCCAAGCATGCACTGTGACCCCGCATGCTTGGCCAATCACAGCGCCGGCAGCGAGGAGAGCAATGATTGGCCACAGGCAGGATGCCTGTGGCCAATTATTGCTGAGGGTGTTTAGTACACGCCCCACACTATAAAAGGCCGCCAGCACGGCGGCCTAGTGTAGTGTGTTCCGGAGCAGGGAAAGACAAGCATAGGCAGGGACAGTGACATTTATTTCTTTCTTGCTTAACCTGGATTCCTTTAGTTTAGGGAAAGAGAAGGATAGGTAGGGAGAGTGTCAGTGTGTTTTACTGTGCGAGTCCTTGTTTCTAGGGACAAAGAAGGAAAGTGAGGGGAATTCTCCTTGTGCTATAGTGTGCTTTAAAAAAACATTTTTTCTAGGGACAGAAAACTCTAGGTAGGGAGAGTGTCAGTTTCTTTCACTGTGCGAGTCCTTGTTTCTAGGGACAAAGAAGGAAAGTGAGGGGAATTCTCCTTGTGCTATAGTGTGCTTTAAAAAAACATTTTTTCTAGGGACAGAAAACTCTAGGTAGGGAGAGTGTCAGTTTCTTTCACTGTGCGAGTCCTTGTTTCTAGGGACAAAGAAGGAAAGTGAGGGGAATTCTCCTTGTGCTATAGTGTGCTTTAAAAAAACATTTTTTCTAGGGACAGAAAACTCTAGGTAGGGAGAGTGTCAGTTTCTTTCACTGTGCGAGTCCTTGTTTCTAGGGACAAAGAAGGAAAGTGAGGGGAATTCTCCTTGTGCTATAGTGTGCTTTAAAAAAAATTTTTTTTCTAGGGACAGAAAACTCTAGGTAGGGAGAGTGTCAGTTTCTTTCACTGTGCGAGTCCTTGTTTCTAGGGACAAAGAAGGAAAGTGAGGGGAATTCTCCTTGTGCTATAGTGTGCTTTAAAAAAACATTTTTTCTAGGGACAGAAAACTCTAGGTAGGGAGAGTGTCAGTTTCTTTCACTGTGCGAGTCCTTGTTTCTAGGGACAAAGAAGGAAAGTGAGGGGAATTCTCCTTGTGCTATAGTGTGCTTTAAAAAAACATTTTTTCTAGGGACAGAAATCTCTAGGTAGGGAGAGTGTCAGTTTCTTTCACTGTGCGAGTCCTTGTTTCTAGGGACAAAGAAGGAAAGTGAGGGGAATTCTCCTTGTGCTATAGTGTGCTTTAAAAAAACATTTTTTCTAGGGACAGAAAACTCTAGGTAGGGAGAGTGTCAGTTTCTTTCACTGTGCGAGTCCTTGTTTCTAGGGACAAAGAAGGAAAGTGAGGGGAATTCTCCTTGTGCTATAGTGTGCTTTAAAAAAACATTTTTTCTAGGGACAGAAAACTCTAGGTAGGGAGAGTGTCAGTTTCTTTCACTGTGCGAGTCCTTGTTTCTAGGGACAAAGAAGGAAAGTGAGGGGAATTCTCCTTGTGCTATAGTGTGCTTTAAAAAAACATTTTTTCTAGGGACAGAAAACTCTAGGTAGGGAGAGTGTCAGTTTCTTTCACTGTGCGAGTCCTTGTTTCTAGGGACAAAGAAGGAAAGTGAGGGGAATTCTCCTTGTGCTATAGTGTGCTAAAGCATTCCTCATCAACCATCTTTGAAATCCTTGTTTTTTGGACAGTCAGGGAAATTGTCGTTGTGCTATTCTGTGCAAAAGCAATCATCCTCAACCATATTTAGAAATCCTTAAGTAAAGGGACAGAGAAGGACACCTGAAGGTAGCCCTTATTGCTTTTTTCCCATCTCCCTGCAGGCCATCTATTAGAATGTCTGGAAGGCAAACAAGGAGAGGCAGACAGTCAGGAGGCAATAAAAGAGGGCAAGCAGGCTCTCTGTCTGGGGGCAACAGTGCTGGTCGTGGACGCGGTGCATTGTCATCAGCACATGGCCATGGGACACGCTTGTCCTTCTTTTCGGCAGCTGGACATGTTGAGCCACATCATGCCGAAGACTTGGTAGAGTGGATGACCAAGCCCTCCTCCTCCTCCTCATCCTCTCTCACCCAGGCTCAGGGTACTGGCAAAGCAGCTGCCAAAGCGTCCTCTTCCCTGGTATCAATGTCAGACTCATCATCAGTCACTCCTTCCCTAGACCCACCATGTCCTCCTCCTGAGGAGTCCCCCGAACTGTTTGAGCACAGTGTTGGGTACATGCTCCAGGAGGATGCCCAGCGTTTCGAAGGGTCTGATGATGAAACCCAGCTACAGGAAGGCAGTAGCGTGAGAGCAGACAGAGGGGATGCTCAAGAAGGACACCAATCTGGCAGTCATGTTCCAGCAGCTGCAGCATACTGCCAGATTGGCTCCAGTGATGAGGAGGGAGGGGATGATGAGGTCACTGACTCCACGTGGGTGCCTAATAGGAGAGAGGAGGAGGAGGAGGATGAGGAGGAGGCACATCTCCAACGAGGCAGGATGCCCTTTGGTGGCCAGCGTAAGGGCAGTACACCGACGGAATCACACCGCAGAGCTCCGCCTGTGCAGGGCGCTGCCTCTGCCCGTCATTCAAAAAGTTCCTTGGTGTGGGCCTTTTTTGAGGCTAGTGCATCAGATCGCACAGCTGCTGTTTGCAACATATGTCTCAAGCGTATATCGCGTGGCCAAAACATCAGCCGCTTGGGTACCACATGCCTGACCAGACATATGTTGACCTGCCATGCAGCTCGTTGGCAAGCCTACCTCAAAGACCCACACCAAAGAACAAAGCGGACCTCTCCTTGCACCGCATCAGCTGGGATCTCCAACCCCACTATAACTTCAGTCCTCTCTGAAACATGCACTGAGAGGAATGAAGGTGTAGAATTAGGTGTGTCACAGCCAAGTACTTGCGGCCACTCTGCTAGCAGTACACCGACGTCCGATTCTAGCAGGCAAATTTCCCTGCCCCAGCTGCTGGACCGTCGAAAGAAGTTCACTCCCAGCCATCCACATGCCCAGCGGTTGAATGCTAGCTTGGCTAAATTGCTAGCGCTTCAACTGCTGCCTTTTCAGTTGGTAGACTCGGCCCCCTTCCGTGAGTTTGTGCAATGTGCGGTTCCTCAGTGGCAGGTTCCCAAACGCCACTTTTTCTCACGGAAGGCTATTCCGGCTCTCTACCGGCATGTGGAAGGCAATGTCTTGGCCTCGCTGGACAGGGCGGTCAGCGGTAAGGTGCATATTACCGCTGACTCATGGTCCAGCAGGCATGGACAGGGACGTTACCTTTCTTTCACGGCCCATTGGGTCACTCTTTTGGCAGCTGGGAAGGATGCAGGACAAGGTGCAGTAGTGTTGGAGGTTGTTCCACCGCCACGCCTCCAAAATGCTACTACTGGTTGTGACACACCTCTCTCCTCCACCCCCTCCTCTTCTTCTTCCTCCATGGCCTCTTCCTGTGGTTTGTCCTATGAACCAGCGGTGCTCCGTAGCCGTTCACGGGGCTACGCAAGTACGCAGGCAAAAAGATGCCATGCCGTGCTTGCGCTGGTGTGTTTGGGGGACAGAAGCCACACTGGGGCAGAGGTCCTGTCTGCTCTGCAGGGCCAGGCCGAGAGGTGGTTGACGCCACGCCAGCTTAAGCCAGGAATGGTGGTTTGCGACAATGGCACCAACCTCCTCTCCGCCCTCCGACAGGGACAACTGACCCATGTGCCCTGTGTGGCTCACGTCCTTAACCTGGTGGTGCAGCGGTTCTTGGGCAGGTACCCGGGCTTACAGGATGTCCTGAGGCAGGCCAGGAAAGTCTGTGTGCATTTCCGCAGATCTTATAATGCCAGTGCTCGCCTGGCTGAGCTGCAAAAGGAGTTGAACCTGCCCAAGAACCGCCTTATATGTGACATGCCCACCAGGTGGAACTCAACGTTGGCCATGCTGCAGCGGCTGCACACGCAGCAGAGGGCCATCAATGAGTACCTGTGCGACTACGGCACCAGGACAGGGTCAGGGGAGCTTGTTTTTTTTTCTCCACGCCAGTGGGGCATGATCAGGGATGCATGCACTGTCCTGGCACCATTTGAGGAGGCCACGAGGATGGTGAGCAGTGACAGTGCATGCATCAGTGACACTGTACCTCTTGTCCACCTGTTGGAGCACACGCTGCGTGGAATAATGGACAGGGCACTTGAGGCAGAACAGAGGCAGGAAGAGGAGGACTTCCTTGCCTCTCAAGGCCCCCTTTACCCAGACAGTGTTCCTTCTGTCCCACCCATCGCACAGGAAGAGGAAGAGGAGGAGGAGGAGGAGGAGGATTGTGTCAGCATGGAGGTGGAGGCTGGCACTCAGCATCATCAGCAGCAGTCTTTTAGGGATGATTTACAGTCCCAAGAAACCAGTGGACTTGTACGTGGCTGGGAGGAGGTGGCTGCGGATCATGTCATCCTTAGTGACCCAGAGGACTCCGGAGCGAATGCCTCAGCAAACCTACGCTGCATGGCCTCCCTGATCCTGCAAAGTCTGCGGAAGGATCCTCGTATTCTTCGGATCAAGGAGAGGGACCATTACTGGCTGGCCACTCTCCTTGATCCACGGTACAAGGGTAAGGTTGCGGACCTTATGTTACCTTCGCAGAGGGAGCAGAGGATGAGACAACTCCGGGAGGCCTTGCAGAAAGGTCTGTGCAACGCGTTCCCAGAGACTGGGAGGTTACAAACTCCTGGTCCTGGACAACGAGTTGCTGAGGCTTCGGCCAGTCAAAGAAGGAGCGGTGGGGAAGGTGGCCGTCTGACCGATGCGTTCAGACAATTCTTTAGTCCGCAGCCCCAAAGTATGATCGGTTCCAGCAACCATCGCCAGCGTCTGATAAACATGGTGCAGGAATATCTAGGGGCAAGGTCAGACTTGGACACCTTCCCCACCGAAAATCCTCTGGCTTACTGGGTCTTGAGGATGGATCACTGGCCAGAGCTTGCACAGTATGCAATTGAGCTACTGGCCTGTCCTGCATCCAGCGTTCTTTCGGAACGCACATTCAGTGCTGCTGGAGGATTTGTCACGGATCACAGGGTGCGCCTGTCCACCGACTCGGTTGATCGACTGACTTTCATCAAGATGAACCAGTCTTGGATCACCACCAGCTACCACACACCTGATGCTGATATAACAGACTCATTGATTTTAACATGTCACATCCCTTCAAGACTGATGCTGATGCTGAGTGCCTGTGCTGTTATGTTGACTGGCTATCCTCCTCCTCCGAGTCCTCAATGATACGATTGATGATGATAGCTTGGAAGATCATTTTTGTTTATGGGTGCCGCCACCAGTGGCTAAGGCCCAATTTTTCAGCCCCTGTTTTACAGGGGCGTGTAATTACAATTTTTTTAGCAATAATTTGCCATAGGGCTCATTGCTGTGCTCCAAGTACAGTATCTGTGAGGGGTTGGAGTGTTGTGGCACCAGTGCCTAAGGCCCAATTTTTCAGCCCCTGTTTAACAGGGGCGTGTCATTACAATTTTTGAAGCAATACTTTGCAACAGGGCTCATTGCTGTGCTCCAAGTACAGTATCTGTGAGGGGTTGTAGTGTTGTGCCACCAGTGCCTAAGGCCCAATTTTTCAGCCCCTGTTTAACAGGGGCGTGTCATTACAATTTTTGAAGCAATACTTTGCAACAGGGCTCATTGCTGTGCTCCAAGTACAGTATCTGTGAGGGGTTGTAGTGTTGTGCCACCAGTGCCTAAGGCCCAATTTTTCAGCCCCTGTTCAACAGGGGCATGCAATTACAATTCTTGATCTAATAATTCACAGCAGGGCCCATTGCTGCACCCACCAAGAGTAACTCTGAGGGCTTACAGTGTTGTGGCAACGCCACCACCACCACCACCACCACGAAAGGCCCAATTTTTCAGCCCCTGTTCAAAAGGGGCATGTAATTACAACTCTTGATCTAATAATTCACAGCAGGGCCCATTCCTGCACCCACCAAGAGTAACTCTGAGGGCTTACAGTGTTGTGGCAACACCACCACCACCACCACGAAAGGCCCAATTTTTCAGCCCCTGTTCAACAGGGGCATGCAATTACAATTCTTGATCTAATAATTCACAGCAGGGCCCATTGCTGCACCCACCAAGAGTAACTGTCAGGGCTTACAGTGTTGTGGCACCAGCACCACCATCAAAGGCCCAATTTTTACTACCACTGTTCAACAATTATATGTAATTAAAATTCCTGATATAATAGTTGACAGCAGGGCGTTCCAGCACCAACCAAGAGTAACTGTGAGTGCTTACAGTGTTGTGCCAACACCAACAACTAAGGGGCCTATTTCTGCAGAGTATATACGGCAGGTCCCTACTTTCAAACATCCAACTTACAAACGACTCCTACTTGCAAACGCAAGAAGACAACAGGAAGTGAGAGGAAATCTACCACTAGGAAGGAAAATTCTCTCCTGTAAGAATAAATATGGGAGAAAGGTGTCTCCTCTGTACTGATGCTTTATCAGCAATCCTTGTTTCAAGAAAAACACCACATTTCAAAAACAGTTGTCATTGGGACGGAAAGTGAGGTGAAATGTTCTGAACAGGGGCACAGACAGCAAAACAAATGTTACAGGGGTGATAACCCTTACCTATGTTTTCCAAAAAGTTTAAAAATAGATTTTTGGGCTGGAGCTACACTTCAACAATGTACCTGTTCAAAATTACAAACACATTCTACATAAGAACAAACCTACAGTCCCTGTCTTGTATGCACCGCCTGTATACGGCTGTTCAGAGTATATAGGGCCTTTTTTATTTTATGTGCGGGGTTCCCCTTAATATCCATACAAGACCCAAAGGGGCTGGTAATGGGCTGGGGTAGGGGGGGGGGGTCATGGGGTAGCTATGCCATTTTTCTTAAAGATTTTCATCCATATTACCGGGACCAGACATTACATTAAAGCCGCAAGCAGTTTTAAATGGCTTTTTTTTCCTTTAGAAGTGTCATTTTGTGCAGGGACAGTTCTAAACACGGGAAACACGTGGCACTTCACAGGCATACTTTAGACACCCCCCAGGTACGATATTTAAAGGAATATTTGACTTTTTTTTTCTTCACTTTATGCATCATTAAAATGACTGCTCCCGAAAAACGACCGTTTTTAAAACTTCTTTTTGCATTGATACATGTTCCCAAACCCTTTTTAGGACAATAACATGCATAATAGTTGTTATAATTAGCACTTTAGAATTCGAACGTTCGCATCCATTGTATTTAATAGGGTTCTAATGTTCGTACGAACTTTCGGTCCGTTCGCGGGTTCTGGTGCGAACCGAACCCGGGGGTGTTCGGCTCATCACTAACGAGGAGATGAATAACGTCATTTTGGATTTTTAGGAATTAGGAATGGTATGTATCTTTACCATTTGCAGGTAAAAAGATGTACAAATTGTCATTTGTAAAACATATTTTATGCAGTAAAGTGAAGAAACCAGTAAGTCACCCCAGGAATGTTCGTCATCTTCAGAGAACAGGTGCTGAGTGAAAATTTTTTAGCCTACAGGGGGTCCAGGGTTACGAACAAGATAGGGACTGTAGGTTTGTTCTTAAGTCGAATTTGTTTGTAAGTCGGAACAGTACCTTTTTTATTATTTTTTTTTATTTTTGTATAATTTTCTTATTATTTTTCCTATTCTTTACTTTTTAATTACTTTTTTATTTTATTATTTTAATTATTATTTCTTATTATTTTTTTTTATCAATTTTTTTTCACTTAACTTTATTGCTATCACACAGGAGAAAACAATTTCCTGTGTGATAGCAATTGGAGGTGACAGGTTCTCTTTATTGACCCTGTCACTTCCAAAACAGGAGTCTTAGCACTGTGCTAGAACTCCTGTCACAGCTGAGATGGGAAGAGCACAGCTCTCCCCTCTCACTGTGTACGTTGGCGGTAGGGAGACAGGAGACCGACTCGGCGGCCGCGACAGCCAGCAGAGAGAGGTATGTGGGGGGGGGGGGAGAGGGGAGGACGGACGGCAGTAGCACACATATTGAATACAAGTGCAGTGCTGTAGCCGGCCGCGATGCACCTCCGCGGCGGGGGAGCGGCACAGGAAAGACCGGGGACCCAGAGGCTTCACTAGGCCACACAAAGCCGCAGCCACGATGGGCAGTTTTAGCGGTGGCGGCGGGCAGTGACGTCACTCGGGCCCCGTTCGTAAGTAGGGGTCGTTCGCAACTCGGATGTTCGTAAGTCGGGGGCCCCCTGTATTTCTGGTTTCCCCCTTTATTTGAGAAAAAAACAATATTTACTGGTTTTTGATAGTTACAGTGCCTTGAAAAAGTATTCACACCCCTTGAAATTTTCCAAATTTTGTCATGTTACAACCAAAAATGTATTTTTTGGGGATTTTATGTGATAGACAAAGTGGTACATAATTTTGTGAAGTGGAAGGAAATTGATAAATGGTGTTCAAGATTCTTTACAAATACCCTAAATATCTAAAAAGTGTGGCGTGCATTTGTATTTAGCCCCCTTTGCTCTGATACCCCTATCTAAAATCTTGTGGTACCAATTGCCTTCAGAAGCTACCTAATTAGTAAGTAGAGTCCACCTGTGTGTAATTACTCAGTATAAATACAGCTGTTCTGTGAAGCCCTCAGAGAATTGTTAGAGATCCTTAGTGAACAAACAGCATTGTGAAGGCCAAGGAACACACCAGACACACCAGACAGGTCAGGGATAAAATTGTAGAGAAGTTTAAAGCAGGGTTAGGTTATAAAAAAAAAATCCCAAGCTTTGAACATCTCACAGAGCACTGTTCAATCCATCATCTGAAAATGGAAAGAGTATGGCACAACTGCAAACCTACCAAGACATGGCCGCCCACCTAAACTGACAGGCCAGGCAATGAGAGCAATAATCAGAGAAGCAGCCAAGAGGCCCATGGTAACTCTGGAGGAGCTGCAGGGATCCACAGCTCAGGTGGGAGAATCTGTCCACAGGACAACTATTAGTCGTGTACTCCACAAATCTGGCCTTTATGGAAGAGTGGCAAGAAGAAAGCCATTGTTGAAAGAAAGTCATAAGAAGTCCTGTTTGCAGTTTGTGAGAAGCCATGTGGGGGACAAAGCAAATATGTGGAAGAAGGTACTCTATTTAGATGAGACCAAAATTGAACTTTTTGGCCTAAAAGCAAAACACTATGTGTGGCGGAAAACTAACACTGCACATCACCCTGAACACATCATCTCCACTGTGAAACATGGTGGTGGCAGCATCATGTTGTGGGGATGCTTTTCTTCAGCAGGGACAGGGAAGCTGGTCAGAGTTGATAGGAAGATGGATGGAGCCAAGTACAGGCCAATCTTAGAAGAAAACCTGTTAGAGTCTGAGAAAGTCTTGAGACTGGGACGGAGGTTCACCTTCCAGCAAGACAATGACCCTAAACATACACCCAGAGCTACGATGGAATAATTTAGATCAAAGCATATTCATGTGTTAGCATGGTCCAGTCAAAGACCAGACCTAAATCTGTGGCAAGACTTGAAAATTGCTGTTCACACATGCTCTTCATCCAGTCTGACAGACCTTGAGCTATTTTGCAAAGAAGAATGGGCAAAATGTCACTTTAGATGTGCAAAGCTGGTAGAGACATACCCAAAAAGACTTGCAGCTGCAAATGCAGCAAATGGTGGTTCTACAAAGTATTGACTCGGGGGGGGGGGGGCTGAATACAAATGCAGGGACCATTTTTCAGATATTTATTTGTAAAAAAAAATGAAACCCATTTATCATTTTTTTTTCATCTTCACATCTATATACACTTTGTGTTGGTCTAGCACATAAAATCCCAATAAAATACATTTTCATTTTTGGTTTTAACATGACAAAATGTGGAAAATGTCAAGCAGTATGAAAAACTGGGAAAACGTATTGACTCGGGTATAAGCCTAGGGTGTCCATCTGCATGCCTCACTGTGCCTCACTTTGCCTCACTGTGTCCATGCCTCACTGTGCCCATGCCTCACTGTGCCCATGCCCAACTGTGCCCATGCCTCACTGTGCCCATGCCTCACTGTGTCCATGACTAGACTGACGTTTAACATGGGGGTCAAAAAAAACTTTGCACACTTATAGAGGAGAAATGGGGCTACATGTGTGCCAAGTTTCCGGTCCAGGGGACCTACGTCTGGCCAGTACCGGGTCCCCAAAGTCACTGGAGAAATTACCGTTTAACATGGGAGTCTATGGAAGGGATGCCCGGCTTTGAAAAATCGGTGCTCCTCGGCCGTAGGTCCCCCGGACAACAAATTTGCACATTTGTAGAGGAAGAGTGGGGTTACATGTGCGCCAAGTTTGGGGTCCAGGGGATCTATGGCCGGCCGGTACCGGGTCCCCAAAGTCCGGGAGATCAGGCACAAAAAGGTGACTCGAGTATAAGCTGAGGGGGGCATTTTCAGCAAAAAAAAATGTGCTGAAAAACTCGGCTTATACTCGAGTATATACGGTACTTACATCGAGATAATATATTTTAGTATTTCATGCAATTTAGTTATGGGATCTAATAAAAGCTTTTTGTATCAAAAGTTTTTAATATATGATGCTCATAACAAATTTGTTCTATCATTACTAAAATTAATCCTTACAGGTTATGTGTCTTTTATACTGCTCTCTTTAAATTAAAGTCCACACTTAAACAATAGGAAAAGCTTGTGCGCCATCCTATGCTAACTTATGCCGCGTACACACGGTCTGACTTTCCAACGGGCAAACCTCCTTTGGAATTTCCGACGGAAAAATAGAGAACCTGCTCTCTATCTAAGTCCGTCGGAATTTCCGACAGTCCCTGTGAAAAAAATATTTGTAAACATTTCTATTATAAGAGCAATCCGGTATGATTACATGATCAGCTGTCAGCTGCAGCTTCAGTGTAATAGAGAGTCAGCCGTCAACAGATGCCCCATAGTAAGTCTATGGGTAATGTCTGCGCCCAGGCACTACAGTTGTTGTTGGCGATCTCTCCTCTTCACTAAAGAGATCATGTGACCAGATCGCTCTCAGAATAGGTAAGTATAGACATCTTCCTTTCACAGGGTAGATAGAATAGCATTTAGAAGGGGGGTGGGAGCAGGTCTAAGCTTAGTTGGGAATATGCTGGACATCCAATTTAAACCTGCATGGGCAGTTCAATGGGCAATTGGCATTTGCCTTGACACATGCCACCATGATATTTGGATTAAGATTAGTCAGTTGCCTGTGTGGCTAAAATCACCAGGGTATGTTCCTCGCATTTAGATGAACAGAAGAAGCCTCTCAAATGAGTGGTTAAAAGGGTTGTAAAGGTTTAAATAAAAAAATAAAAATAACAAACATGTCATACTTACCTCCACAGTGCAGTTCATTTTGTACAGAGTGACCTCGAACCTCCTTTTCTGGGGTGCCTCGGCGGCTGTCTCGGCTCCTCCCCACAATTGCTAACCCCCTCTGGGAAGCTCTAACCCTAGGGGGTTAGCTTGCGGGCGCGCTCCCTGTCATACACGCTGCTTCCATAGACACAGAGTGTATGACTCGGTCCGGCCCCCCGGCAGCTGCGTCATTGGATTTGATTGACAGCAGCGGGAGCCAATGGCTGCGCTGCTATCAATCTATCCAATCAATGCTGAGAAGCAGTGGAGAAGAGGACACCGGGGGAGGCGCACAGCAGATGAACTGGCTCAGGTAAGTAAAATGGGGGGGCTGGGGGGCCCGTGACAGTGAGGTGTTTTTTCACCTTAATGCATAGGATGCATTAAGGTGAAAAAACACGAACCTTTACAACCCCTCTAAATGTTGTGAATATGACAAAACAATTCCAGATAAATGTGATTAAAGTTTACTATCTATATCAGTGGGGTGAATTACTCCCAGAACTCACACTGGCAGAAGCAGCTTGTTGCTTGGTCTGCAAGCGAGTCCCTAATGGGGCTCCCATGGTGGTGCTAAACTCATGGAGTTCTGTCTAAGCTCAGGAGGACTGACTCACCTAGCATGTCACAAATGAGGGTAAATTGGGTGAGCACCTGCCTTTACCCATGCAAGAACTGGTTTTGTAATTTACAAAACCATTGAACAACAGGGAACCAGGTAGAGATGGGTTTTTCCCACTTACACCACAATTCTTGTACATTATTAACCCTTGCTTAGACAAATCCCTGCAAACTCTGTCATGTAGGTCTTCAACTTCAAGCCCTTGCTCCAGGCCCAACTTCCCACCCAACCCTCTTCAACAATGCTTGGGGTATACGCAATGAAAAGATTGTTTGTATATTGTAAGGAAAAGGGATGAACTGAAGATTGCTTATGTAGCGACCTCACCTCTCACTCGTTCCTTCTCTGTCAATGTCTATGGCTCTCGTCTAGGGGACCAGGGAGGAGAGTGTGATGCACCACCAGCTCGTATCCTCTTGTGTGTAGAGGTGTGAGCTATTACCATTTACCTTCGGGCCTGTGCCCCTGTCCAGAGCCAAAACTTCCCTTGAGAATGACCTTTAACTCCCAGAAAGCCAAGTTCCACACCATTGAAAGTCCAACACTTATTTATTCTTCAGAGCAATAAATAGTCCTTTTAGAACAGACTGGTTAGACAACGAACAGACAAGGCGAAGAGGAAGGTCCAGGCACAAACATGAACTTGTTACTCTCCTGTTTCGGTGTGCGCAAACAGGCTTGGCGCACGGTCGCTGCCACCGACCGTGAGCGTGGTCGCTGCCACCGACCGGGTGAATTAGACTGGAGGTCTCTGCCACCGACCTGGGTTTCAGTTGGGTCGCTGCCACCGACCATGAGAACGTGGACTACCTTCTTGAGATGCGGCCCCTGTCAGGGAGAGACATCCATCCGAACGGTCACCAGAGGCCTCCACAGTCACCAGCCAATGCTGCGCTGGGTCTTCGGAAAGGTCACCTCTCTGGTCTTCCTCGCACTAGATTCGGGTGTCCAACACCGGAGTACACCCTAGAAATCCTCCATCCCATGCGGGACCCAGTCAAAGGTACTGGGCCCCAGGCCTCCTGAGAGTACCTCACCCCAGACCAAAGGTGTCTGGGGTGGAATCGCAGCTCCGTCTCCGGGCCGAGGGCGCCCGGAGACCACCAGCACTCACCCCCAGGCCGAAGGTGCCTGGGCGTGGACCCCCCGCGGAAGATGACTGCCCCTTTTATCCCCTCTCCCAGCATGCACAGCAGGTTCCCCGCCCCGCTGTACCACTGCCGCGAGAGGACAAAAAAAGGCACAGACCTCCAATGGTGGTTCAACCCCGGCGTATGGCGACAGCGCTACCTATAGGCCGCAGGGAACTTTTACACCGTTGATATCCTCCACTGGCATAAATTGGTCCATGAACCCTAACAATTGCTGCATCTGAGCCTGTTACCACTCAGATGCCTCCCCTAAATGTAACCACCCGCTACACTTACAAAAAAAAAAACATATTGACAAATCTTATTTGACTCCCCAAGCTTAAGAAGGTTCATCCTGCATTGTCCAATTGGTAATATTAGTAATATTATGTAGCAACTAGACCCCTTTTCCCTACCTTTGGCTCACTTGTAGGAAAAGGGACACACCATGCCACATGCCCGTACCCTCCTGTGCGAAGAGGTTGAGCGGTGTATTGTACCTGGGTCTCTATGGCTAGGTTCTCCAGAGAATGGTTCCCGTCTTCACTGCAATAAAGACAAGTCTCTATCCCCCAATAACTCCAAGGTCCACACCAATTGCAACTCCAACGTAGAGTTTATTTTCTCATATGCATATTCATTAGATAGAAAAGGATGGATGGAGAACAGGACAGCAAGAGGTGTTGGAGTAGGTCCAGGCACAAACGAATACACTTTCACTACTTGTATCTTTAAGAAGTCTCAGCTCACCCGGATAGTCTCCCATTAGAGTGGATCCTAGCAGCCGGAGTGATGCTCGAATTAGATAACACACACAGTCTCTGCACAAACTGTTACGGGTGAATTTAGGCCTCTGCCACAGACCTGGTGAACTTTGGGTCTCTGCCACAGATCTGGTGAACTTTGGGTCTCTGCCACAGACCTGGTGAACTTTGGGTCTCTGTCACAGACCTGGTGAACTTTGCTTGTGGTATTAGGCCTCTTTCAGGGAGATGACATCCCTCCAGGGAGTTACCGGGCCCCTTCCTTCACTGTGATCTCTCACCAGTCCCTCGGAACGGTCCTCCCCCGGCCTCCTCTTCCAGATACGGGTCTCCTCCCAAGGCAGCACCCTGGGATTCCTCCTACCTCCGTAGGCTCCAGCCGAAGGTGCTGGACCCAAGGCCTTCAGTTGTAGCCCCAGGGCTAAAGGTGCCTGGGACTGATCCCCCAGTGTACCGGGCCAGGAACCCCACCCCAGGGCTAAAGGTGCCTGGGGTGGCCACGAACAGAACAACACACTCCCCGGGGTCGGACCCCCGGGAACTCACACCCTACAGACAGGGTCTGCCCCTTTTATATCCTCTCCTGGCATGCACAGCAGGCCGACGTGCCCACCATACCACCGACGAGAGGGGACATCCTAGGCACAGCACTGTACCAGCGGTTCAACCCTAGCATCCGATGGCAGCGCAATCAACAGGCCACAGGGAACTATACACCAGTATACCACCTGCAGTATAAAATGGTTTAACAGAACCCTATCAAATAGTGTGTTTGAGTACAACTACCACTCAAACATTCCCCTAGATTTAAAGACCCCGCTACAATTATAAATATTCTTATCGCTGCAAAAATCTGCTCATAAATGGCCAGATAGCTTTTCATTACCATTTAGTAAAGGAACATTGCTAAAAATGGGAAGGAAGGACTACAGTTACATCATGGTCATGAATGATATAATCAGAATGACTAATACAATTTAAAACTATTGTTGTGGACTGCAACATTCCCTTGGAAATCCCTGAATATTTTGAGGGAATATGATCACATCAGTTAGATTAGATCATTTGATTCAAGATACTTGAAAGAGCACCGAGAAACATTTTACTATTTGTACTAAAATCAGAGTTATATAAACTATTCTTAGAAGGTCAAACCAAACAAAACGTATATTTTAAATATAACTACAGACTGGGTAATCGTCCGAATTTCTATATTTTTTGCAGACTCCTGTGCTGAGAGATCTCCATCATAGTTCCTGCTCTTTATCTCAATGACCTCTGTACCTTATGTCTGCTACAGAAGAGGTATTTCTATATCATCTGTTGTCTTACAACTTTAAAACTTTCAACATTTTTGAACAGGAAACCGTTAGATTAGATCCTAATTTAAACAGTGCCTGTACATAAAGGGGATATACTTAAATATATGACTCATAAAATTGGCATAATGTGTTCATTCTCATAATCTAAATGAATGACCAGGCCATTTTTTGCGACACGGCACTGCGTTACTTTAACCGACAATTGCGCGGTCATGGGACGCTGTACCCAAATAAAATTTATGTTCTTTTTTTCCCATAAATAGAGCTTTACTTTGGTGGTATTTGATCACCTCTGCGGTTTTTATTGTTTGCGCAATAAACAATAAAATAGCGACAATTTAAAAAAAAACGATATTTTTTACTTTCTGCTATAAAACATATCCAATAAATTTAAAAAAAATCAAATTTCTTCATCAGTTTAGGCCAATATGTTTTCAGCTACATATTTTTCCCAATCCCAATAAGCGCATATTGATTGGTTTGCGCAAAAGTTATAGCGTCTACATACAATGAGATATTTTTATGGATATTTTTTTTTTACTAGTAATGGCAGTAATCAGCGATTTTCACAGGGCTGTGACAGTGCGGCGGACAAATTGGACACCTAACGTGACAATGATTGCGGCTGGCTGGCGGACATTGGGTCTGCCGGACCTGCTGATTGGCATACCCTGTGTCCAATCAGCGCACAATCGCGCCCCCCCCCCCCAGTGGCTACTGCACAAAGTGACGTACAGGTACATGATTTTGCACAATAGATGCGACCTGCCACAGTAAATATGCAGTAGGTGGTTGCAAGTGGTTAATGGAATAGCAGATTTATCACATAGAAAAAGTAAGTACATCCCTCTATTTTCCACCAAATCCATAAAATTAGAATCAGGTGTTTCAGAATGGGGGCCAGTTATTAGAACCTCCCTAGGGAGTATGTAGGTGGAACCTGTCTTATTTAAGCTTCAGATATCAAGGGTCCATGTTCTCTTTGCTATTGACATGTGTGGTACTGTATCATTATGTCAAAATTAAAAGAGCTCCCCAAAGCCCAGAGAAAGTAATTTCTGGATGCCTGGATACTTTTGAGTCTACCAAGGGATTTAAAAGGATCGCCAAATTATTTTAAATCAACCATTTCACTATAAGATTTTTTTTATACAAATGGTGTAGATTTCAAACTGCTCTTTTTTTCAGGCTTAGCCACCCAGCAAAATCAGCTCAACAGCTGACCAGTTGATGCTCAAAATATAATTAAGGAATCTACAAGTAAAGCCGTGTACACACGATCGGTTTTACCGATGAAAACAGTCCGATGGACTGTTTTCATCGGACGAACCGATCGTGTATGGGCCCCATCGGTCTTTTTTCCATCGGTGTGAAAAAATAGAACATGTTTTAAATTTATCCGATGGGAAAAAAAATGATAGCAAAATCCGATCTTCTGTGTGGAAATCCATCGGATATAAAACCTATGCATGCTCAGAATCAAGTCGACGCATGCTCAGAAGCAGTGAACTTAATTTTTCTCGGCTCATCGGAGTGTTTTACGTCACCGCGTTTGAAACGGTCCGTTTTTTGACTGATGGTGCATGGGCAAGACTGATGGAAGACAGTTTCATCGGATTTCTGATTGAAAAAAACATCGGATTAGAATCCATAGGATATCCGATCGTGTGTACAGGGCTTAACTCTTGCAAAAGTTGGCATGTATCTATATTTAGAAAGAGATTACCATGCTTGGGAGGTATGCCAGCAAAAAACCTTTGCTGTTCAAAAATAACTTTAGAGCAAGACTATAACCACTTAAGCCCCGGACCATTTGGTAGCTAAAGGACCAGAGGTGAATTCAGAATTTTGCACTGCGCTGCTTTAACTGTAAATTGTGCGGACATGCAATGTTGTACTGAAACGAAATTTGCGTCCTTTTCTTCCCACAAATAGAGCTTTCTTTTAATGGTATTTGATTGCCTCTGCGATTTTTATTTTTTGCGATATAAACGGAAAAAGACCGAAAATTTTGAAAAAAAATGATATTTTCTACTTTTTGTTATAAGAAAAATCAAATAAACTCAATTGTAGTCATACATTCAGGCCAAAATGTATTCAGCCACATGTCTTTAGTAAAAAAAATGTCAATAAGCGTATATTTATTGGTTTGCGCAAAAGTTATAGCGTCTACAAACTAGGGTACATTTTCTGGAATTTACACAGCTTTTAATTTATGACTGCCTATCTCATTTCTTGAGGTGCTAAAATGGCAGGGCAGTACAAAACCCCCCCAAATGACCCCATTTTGGAAAGTAGACACCCCAAGGAAATTGCTGAGAGGCATGTTGAGCCCATTGAATATTTTTTTTTTGTCCCAAGTGATTGAATAATGACAAAAAAAAAAAATAATTACAAAAAGTTGTCACTAAATGATATATTGCTCACACATGCCATGGTTATATGTGGAATTGCACCCCAAAATACATTCAGCTGCTTCTCCTGAGTACAGGGATACCACATGTGTGGGACTTTTTAGGAGCCTAGCCACGTACGGGACCCCGGAAACCAAGCACCGCCTTCAGGATTTCTAAGGGCGCAAATTTTTGATTTCACTCCTCACTACCTATCACAGTTTCGAAGGCCATAAAATGCCAAAATAGCACAAAACCCCCCCAAATGACCCCATTTTGGAAAGTAGACACCCCAAGCTATTTACTGAGAGGCATGATTAGTCTATGGAATATTTTATATTTTGCCACAAGTTGCGGGAATATGACAAACTTTATTTTTTTTGCACAAAGTTGTCACTAAATGATATATTGCTCACACATGCCATGGGCATATGTGAAATTACACCCCAAAATACATTCTGCTGCTTCTCCTGAGTATGGGGATACCACATGTGTGGGACTTTTTGGGAGCCTAGCCGCGTACGGGACCCCAAAAACCAAGCACCGCCTTCAAGGTTTCTAAGGGCATACATTTTTGATTTCACTCCTCACTACCTATCACTACCTATCACAGTTTTGAAGGCCATAAAATGCCAAGATGGCACAAAACCCCCCCAAATGACCCCATTTTGGAAAGTAGACACCCCAAGCTATTTGCTGAGAGGCATGTTGAGCCCATTGAATATTTTTTTTTTTTTGTCCCAAATGATTGAATAATGACAAAAAGAAAAAAAAAAGAAAAAATGTACAAAAAGTTGTCACTAAATGATATATTGCTCACACATGCCATGGTTATATGTGGAATTGCACCCCAAAATACATTCTGCTGCTTCTCCTAAGTACGGGATACCACATGTGTGGGACTTTTTGGGAGCCTAGCCGGGTACGGGGCCCCAAAAACCAAGCACCGCCTTCAGGCTTTCTAAGGGCGTAAATTTTTGATTTCACTCCTCACTACCTATCACAGTTTCGAAGGCTATAAAATGCCAAAATAGCACAAAATCCCCCCAAATGACCCCATTTTGGAAAGTAGACACCCCAAGCTATTTACTGAGAGGCATGTTCAGTCCATGGAATATTTTATATTTTGCCACAAGTTGCGGGAATATGACAAACTTTGTTTTTTTTGCACAAAGTTGTCACTAAATGATATATTGCTCACACATGCCATGGGCATATGTGAAATTACACCCCAAAATACATTCTGCTGCTTCTCCTGAGTACGGGGATACCACATGTGTGGGACTTTTTGGGAGCCTAGCCGCGTACGGGACCCCAAAAACCAAGCACAGCCTTCAAGGTTTCTAAGGGCATAAATTTTTGATTTCACTCCTCACTACCTATCGCAGTTTTGAAGGCCATAAAATGCCAAGATAGCACAAAACCCCCCAAAATGACCCCATTTTGGAAAGTAGACACCCCAAGGAAATTGCTGAGAGGCATGTTGAGCCCATTGAATATTTTTTTTTTTGTCCCAAGTGATTGAATAATGACAAAAAGAAAAAAAAATGTACAAAAAGTTGTCACTAAATGATATATTGCTCAAACTAGCCATGGTTATATGCGGAATTGCACCCCAAAATACATTTGGTTGCTTCTCCTGAGTACGGGGATACCACATGTGTGGGACTTTTTGAGAGCCTAGCCGCGTACAGGCCCCCGAAAACCAAGCACCGCCTTCAGGATTTCTAAGGGCACAAATTTTTGATTTCACTCCTCACTACCTATCACAGTTTTGAAGGCCATAAAATGCCAAGATAGCCCAAAACCCCCACAAATGACCCCATTTTGGAAAGTAGACACCCCAAGCTATTTGCCGAGAGGCATGGTGAGTATTTTACAGCTCTCATTTGTTTTTGAAAATGAAGAAAGACATTTTTTTTTTTTCTTTTTTCATATTTTAAAACTTTGTGACAAAAAGCGAGATCTGCAAAATACTCAACATACCTCTCAGCAAATAGCTTGGGGTGTCTACTTTCCAAAATGGGGTCATTTGGGGGGGTTTTGTGCCATCTGGGCATTCCATGGCCTCCGAAACTGTGATAGGCAGTGAGGAGTGAAATCAAAAATTTACACCCATAGAAATCCTGAAGGCGGTGCTTGGTTTTTGGGGTCCTATACACGGCTAGGCTCCCAAAATGTCTCACACATGTGGTATCCCCGTACTCAGGAGAAGCAACAGAATGTATTTTGGGGTGCAATTCCACATATAACCATGGCATGTTTGAGCAATATATAATTTAGTGACAACTTTTTGTAATTTTTTTTTTTCTTTTTGTCATTATTCAATCACTTGGGACAAAAAAAAAAAAATATTCAATGGGCTCAACATGCCTCTCAGCAAATAGCTTGAGGTGTCTACTTTCCAAAATGGGGTCATTTGGGGGGGTTTTGAACTGTCCTGGCATTTTATGCACAACATTAGGAAGCTTATGTCACACATCATCCACTCTTCTAACCACTTGAAGACAAAGCCCTTTCTGACACTTTTTGTTTACATGAAAACATTTTTTTTTTGCAAGAAAATTATGTTGAACCCCCAAACATTATATATATTTTTAAAGCAAAGGCCCTACAGATTAAAATAGTGGGTGTTGCATTTTTTTTTTCCACATAGTATTTGCGCAGCGATTTTTCAAACGCATTTTTGGGGGGAAAACACACTTTTTTTATTTTTAATGCACTAAAAAACACTATATTGCCCAAATGTTTGATGAAATAAAAAAGATGATCTTAGGCCGAGTACATGGATACCAAACACGACATGCTTTAAAATTGCGCACAAACGCGCAGCGGCGAGAAACTACATTCATTTTTAAAAGCATTTAAAAGCCTTTACAGGTTACCACGTTAGATTTACAGAGGAGGTCTACTGCTAAAATGACTGTCCTCGATCTGACCTTCGCGGTGATACCTCACATGCATGATGCAATTGCTATTTACATATGACGCTAGACCGACGCTTGCGTTCGTCTTTGCGCAAGAGCAGGGGGGGACAGCGGTGCTTTTTTTTTTTTATTATTCATTTTGCTTTTTTATTTTATTTTTAAATTGTTCCTTCCATATTTTTTTTTTTTTATCATTTTTATTGTTATCTCAGGGAATGCTATCCCCTATGATAGCAATAAGTAGTGACAGGTACTCTTTTTTTGAAAAAAAATGGGGGGTTAGACCCTAGATCTTTCCTCTGCCCTCAAAGCATCCGACCACACCAAGATCGGTGTGATAAAATGCTTTCCCAATTTCCCAATGGCGCTGTTTATATCCGGGGGGGCATTCCCTCCCACTGCTTGTAAAAGCAGTCCAGAGGCTAATTAGCCACTAGGATTGCTTTTACATGAAAGCCGGCCGCTGGCTGAAAAGAATGATACCCGCAGGCATCAATCTGGTATAACCATTCAAAGTCCAGCAACATACCAGTACGTTGCTGGTCCTTGTTGGACATGTATTGTAATCTTTTTTTTCATGCAGCCTGTTGGCTGAACGAAAAAAAGAGATTGATCGGTGGGTATGCCCACCATTAGAATACCTCCCTTCATCCACCCACTTCTAATGATGGGCATATATGCCGAAGCATGGGGGCATCCTCCCGCAAAAAAGTTATGCCGCGTACACACGGTCGGACTTTTCCACGGGCAAGCCTTCGTCGGAATTTCGACCGTATGTACGCGGCATAAAAGGTTATGCTGCGTACACACGGTCAAACTTTTCCACGGGCAAGCCTCTGTCGGAATTTCAACATACGCGGCATTAGGAGCAAAATCGCTCCTCCGCCCTTGCTGCCCCCATGCTTCGGCATATATGCTCTTTTTTTAACTGTGGTGGTGAAATCACCTCCTACAGCGTTGGAGTCACGGCTTTATGTATCGTGGGAGCAAACGCTGTTGCTGTCAAGATAAATAAATCCGCGCTGCAACTGAATGGCGTACCTGAAAACAAAAAATTACATACCTGAAAAGCAAGCATGATAAAACATCGTGGGAGCAAACGCTGTTGCTGTCAAGATAAATAGATCCGCGCTGCAACTGAATGGCGTACCTGAAAACAAAAAATTACATACCTGAAAAGCAAGCATGATAAAACATTGCAGAATAGAATACAGTAAAAAAGAGCAGAACAATAGAGAGAAAATAGAGAGAGAGAGAGAACAATAAAACGACAACTATTTTTGGTTTTTATATTTTATATTTTTTTTGTGTTTTGTTTTTTACGTTTTTTTTTTTTCTTTTTTACACTTTTTTTTGTAACTTTAACAACTGTAATGGTTCGGGTCTCTCAAAATGTAATGGCATCTTGGGAGACCCTGTGTAAGTGTGTCCTAGTCTGTGAAATGCTGTACCCTACGCTAAAACTTCACTTTTGAGTGGTAGCGATCAAAACATTCACCAAGGCAAAGACCAGGTTTGTCAGGACAGAGTGGACAAAAAACACGGGTGTCACGCCTAAATCCGCGCTTGCTACAGACAAGACATCTTTTTTGGGGGTTCGTTGGGTAGGGGTACTCGGGAGGGCATACGGATAATGCCTCTCATGCAGCCGGCTTACTGCATTTGGTAGGGGATGGTGAGGTGCAGAACCGCCTGGATACAGGAGTTCTGTGACAATCTCATTCTGGAATTTTAGAAGAGATAACGTCCCACCTGAAGCTCTGTATAGCACATGAGCGTTCAGCAAAGCCAATTGGAATAAGGATAGAGACACTTTTTTGTACCAGCGTCTCGCCTTACGGTCAATTAGATACGGCGCCATCAACTGGTCGTTGAGGTCCACCCCTCCCATATTTTTGTTATATTCGTGGACACAGAGGGGTTTCTCCACAACACCAGTCGCCGTACGAATTTGGACTGTGGTGTCTGCATGAAGGGAGGTAAGAAGGAAAACATTCTTATTGTCCCTCCACTTCATAGCGAGCAAGTTATTACACTTCAAGCAGGCTCTCTCCCTCAGCCTAAGACGGGCATCTACAAGCCGCTGGGGAAAGCCCCGGCGATTAGTTCGCACGGTGCCACATGCTCCAATCTGATGATCAAACAAGTGACTAAACAGTGGCACGCTCGTGTAATAATTGTCCACATACAAGTGGTACCCCTTTCCGAATAAGGGTGACACCAATTTCCACACTATCTTGCCAGCGCTCCCTATGTAATCCGGGCAGTTGACCGGCTCAACCTGACTATCTTTTCCCTCATAAACCATAAATCTCCATACGTAGCCTGTTGCCCTGTCACAGCACTTATAGAGCTTGACCCCGTATCTGGCATGCTTGCTGGGAAGGTACTGCTTGAAAGCCAAGCGGCCAGAAAATTTAATCAGGGACTTATCAACGCAGACAACTTGATCGGGAATAAACAAGGCTGCAAAACGTTCGTTGAAGTGGTTTATGAGGGGCCGAATTTTATAGAGCCGGTCGTACTCAGGGTCCCCACGTGGACGACAAAGTTCATTGTCGTTGAAGTGCATGAACCGCAAAATCTGCTTGTATCGTGTCCTGGGCATGGAGGCAGAGAACACGGGCATGTGGTCAATTGGGTGCGTGGACCAATAAGCACGCAATGACGGGAATTTATGTGTGCCCATGTTGAGGGAAAGGCCCAGAAAGGTCTTAAATTTGGAAACCGTAATTGGTTTCCAATCTTTGGCAATTTTAGGCAACTGGGGGTTAGCGGCGATGAATTGACCAGCATACAAATTACTCTGGTCCACAATAGATCTATAGAGATCTTCCGTGAAAAACAGCGAATAATAATCGATTGGCATAAAATCAGCTGTTTCCACCTGAATACCGGGTTGGGCAGTGAATGGGGGAAGTACGGGTTCTGCAGAAGTGGTGGGGACCCAATCAGGATAGGCGAATTCTGCAGGAAGGGCACTATGGGCACGACGGGTCTGCCTTTGTCTTCTTGGTGGCAGCGGGACACTACTTGTGCTTGCCACCTCGCCAGCTTGAACTGCACTTATGGGACTCGCCACGTCACCACGTGATACTGCAGTGCTGGATGTACGCCCAGGCTGTACTAGGCCGCTGGTGCTTGCCAATTCACCAGAAGGAATAGCGGCGCTTGTACTACTCTGCTCCATGATACGAGAGCCCTGCGGTTCTTGCTCCTCAACAACCTCAGAAGATCGGGATCGGGTACACCTGACCTTAGCAGGGACCTCAACTTCGTCGTCAGAGCTATCTGACGTGGGGCCGCTGACGTCACTGTCTTCTACGGGAAGATATTCTGAGCCTGAATCTGACAGATACGTGACCTCCTCTTCACTATCTGTCATGCTCAGAATCTCGTAGGCCTCTTTACTAGTGTACCTTCGACTTGCCATTTTGGGCTCTAAATTTAGGGGTACACTAGTAAGATTCACAGGTAAAAAAAGCACCTGACTGTCACCAAATGTATCAAACGCTACCAAAAACTGTTAGCGATCGCAGGGATCAGGACTGTCTCTGCGAACGCTGCAGTTATGTGTGTTGTGTTTGGTAAGTGACAGTGATCGATCGATACTGCACTTGGGTGGGCTGGGCTGGGCTGGGCTGGGCGGAGGGGCTAAACGCAGGTACTAGCAGGTATCTGGGCTGATCCCGCTAACACTGCGTTTTTGGGAACCCTAAACCGCTGGGGACGCTAGTATAGATCTGATCAGATACTATACCACTAAGGGAGGTGTATGCTTTGCGCGTGGGTGTTAGCGTTACTGGCACTAACCTAAAGCTGCCTGGGGCGACGCAGACCCTCTCTGGCGCTAAAACCTAATTGATATCACCCGCCGGGCGATCAGGGGGTTAAACCTTCATTGGGTTATATACGGCGGGTGCCCTGATGCTATAAAAGCAAACTAACCAACCAGTGTCACCCGTAACCTTTATATGGTGATCACTGGTGAAAGGGTTAACTAGGGGCAATCAGGGGGTTAAAACCTTTATTAGGTTAAATATGGGGGTACCCGACGCTATATAAAAACCTGACGGGTTACCTAAATAACGAAATAACTCACTGGGTAACCAGTGTCACCAGTGACGCTTATACGGTGATCACTGGTGAAAGGGTTAACTCTAGGGGCAATCAGGGGGTTAAAATAATATATGGGGGTACCTGACGCTAATAAAAACCTGTGGCAAACCTAAAAATAATTAACTGGCTATCTAGGACACCAGCGACAAGAAAAAAGCGATCGGAAAAACGATTGCTTAGTGACGCTGGCGTTAGGGGGTGAAAGGGTTACCTGGGGGGCGATCAAGGGGTTAAACCTTTATTAGGGGGGGTTAGGGGGCTACCTTGGACCTAAAGGGGCCTAATCCTAACTGCCCTGCAACTTTTTACAGTCACAAATGACACTGATTGCAGTGATCAGTAAAAAAAATGATCACTGCAAACGGTGCACTGTGACTGGGGGTACTGAGGGTGATCTGGGGGGTGATCTGGGGGTGACTGGGGGGTGATTTGTGTGCCTACGTGTACTGGTGTCAGTGGGCTGTTGGTGCACTTACTATGTGATGTCTTCTCTCCTCGCGCCAGATCGAAAAGACCGACACGAGGAGAGATGACATCACTTCCTCCTGCCTGTGTTTACATTACAGGCAGGGGAAGCTCTCTCATTCGCCGGGAGCGATCGAGAGGGGGTGGCCGGAATCGAACGGCCGTCCCCTCATGCCGGATCGCTCCCGAACACTTAACCACCGCTCACTGTACAGAAGGGGGGTCCGATCGGACCCCCCAACTATACAAAGGCGATCACGTACATATACGTGATTCTGCCTGTCGGTGCCATTCTGCCGACGTATAATTACAGTGGGCAGTCGTTAAGTGGATAATTTATTAATAAACATATGGCATATGCCAGGCAATGTTCTGTGGATTGATGAATCAAATATAGAGTTTGTTTGGCCACGGTAACAGTAGACATGTTTAGCATAAACTAAGGAAGGCATTTCCGGAGAAGAACTTCAAACCAACTGTGAAGCACGGTGGTAAAAATGGTATGGTTATTAATCTTGCTGAGAAGTTTTCAAATCCCTCTTATGCCTCGCACACACGACCGGTTTTCCTGTTGGGAAAACTTCCATAAGAGCTTTTGGCCGGGAATCCTGGCCGTGTGTATGCTCCATCGCAGTTTTCCCGAACAGGAAAACTGCCGGGAAAAAAAAGAGAACCAGCTCTCTTTTTTCCCGCCGGGATTCACGGCGGTCTTTTCCCCGGCAGTTTTCCTATGTTAAAAACTGCGATGGAGCATACACACGGCTGGGATTCCCGACCAAAGCTCCATAGCAGTTTTCCTGTCGGGAAAACCTCTCGTGTGTAGGGGGAAAAAACTTACCGAGCAGGTTCTCGGTTTTCCCCTCGGGATTTCCGGCTGACTTTTTACCGCCGGGAATCCCGTACGTGTGTACTAGGCATAAGAAGATGTTCCCAGAACTGTGCTGCAGCATTATCTCATGAGATTTGGATGAGGATATCATCCCTTACACCATGGAAGCCAGAGGAGAAGGGAGTATAATAGCTTTTTTTCCCTTAATGGTGCTTTTTTCCAGTATTTTTTTCAATGGGGGGGGGGGCTTAAACAGCTGACCTTGTTTGTACGCTTTAAAACTTGTACAAAATATTTTTTACTTTACAGCATGGAAATCTCACTTTATTTTTGGGGAGGAAGAAGCAAATGTTATCCTTGAACAGCTTTTGTCAACAGAGGGATACTTAGAGTAGTAGAGAAGGAGCAGAAGGCAACAATTTACTTGCTACCCAATTTCTCACAACTCCTAATGTCTATCTAATGCTGATGTTTTTGGAGTGGTAACCATGTGTTTCTTCCTTTTAGATTGCCAGCCCAGTGCTAAGAGGTATATAAGCCCAGCAAGAGGCTGCACATTCAACAGCACACCTTTTACAGGGCTAGCAGCTCTATAACTGGTGCACTGAACTCAATTTAAACATGCTTGGGACAAACATAGATCTACGGTATAAAGTCAGGAAAAAGATTGAAATGTAAAAACAACCAAAAACAATTAAAAAGGGGCAGACCTAATGAATCAATTATAATCACAGAAAAGTTGTCTGTTATTTGCTCATTTCAATTTATAGTAAAGCTAGTGTTGTAGGCACTGAAAAAATAAAATAATAGGTACCGTATTTACACACAGCCTGCATGCTGCCTAGGTTCATACAACTGCTCTCTACAGATGCTAGAATTTCAGTTTTCTAAAATACTTTGAGTCTGAAAATGTAAAAACACAGGGCTGTAAGCCCAATGGTTTTGAGTGGTGTTATCAATCTGAGCCCATGCAGCCTTAACCACTGACTAGCATATGACAGGAAAGTTGCACAGCACTGCTACAAGAGGTCACAAAAGCCTTCCAAAAGCATTTTGAACATTGAACACTTGAACATTAATGAATCTGGCTGCATAGAGATATTTAAAACTCTAGTGTTAGATAAATTAAGTGAGCTTTCTGGCTTACAACAGCAATGTTTCTCAGATATCATTAGCTTGTTGTTGATTGATTTTAGTTGTTGCTTGGAGTTGCCCTCTAAAGTGTAGACATATATAAAACACTCCTTTTAATCTTGTTAGGTATTCATTAAAACACTTAAATGTATTTTTAAATAGTTTCTCAATCTGTCTTTGTAATAGCCTCCTGTAATGCTCGCTTTGACTAAGAGAGCGGGTAGCAAAGAACTGCTGGCTGTATTTAGGACAGCCTTTCTCAACCAGGGCTCCATGGAATCGTAGGGTTCCATCAGAGCTGTCTAGGTCAGTTGGAGAAATTAGCTATTTATTAGGCCTCAAGCACACAGGACATTTTTTTTTGCTGCTCTTAGGGGCATCTGGTGTTTTTCTTTCCGGCCTCTAAACGCCCCTGCATGTTAGCCTATGTGTCCATGCACACATAGGCGTTTAGAGTAGTTTAGAGGCAGAAAAAACCCCACTGCCAGTGCATTCAGGAGCAGTAGCATTTTGTCAGAAAAAACAATTGACACACGTAGGTGCATTTAGCGATTGAGCGTTAATTAATTTCAATGGCGAAAATAAATGATTGCCCAATTATTGCCGAATATATGAAAAATACTTGGATAGTTTCCAGAAACAGAAACCCGTATAGTCTCCCAGTCCCACGTGAATAGTGTAAAAGGAACAAAGAGAGACTGTCAAAGTCACCTGTGGCCAGGTGACAGATGCACACTGTAGGGGGACAGGAGTGCACCGCAAGGTAGTGAACCCTATGGCTGACTGCTGCGGATAGGAAACTGGGTGGTTGTGGAAAGCAGGACCAGAGGAGCACAACCGGGATCCAAACGGAAGCTAGAGCCAAGATTCCCCAGGGCGCGGAGTCTAAGACCCAGCTGGTCTTCTCCAGGGCCTCTAGTGGTGAGGATGTTAGCTGCAGGCTGGGACCAGGTCGCGGCCCCTGGAGTTTCCTAGCTCACGCCCCGTAGGATAAGGGGAAAAGAGGGGAAGCAGCAGCACACGATAAGAGAGAACCGAATAACAAGCTGAAGGTCAGGGGCCACAAGCAGGCAAGGATAACGAAGAACGAGCCGAAGGTCAAGGGTCACGAGCAGACAGGGATAGTCGGGGACAAGCCAATAATGTAACAGAGAGACAGACGTAGCACACGGCAGGCAGGAACCCAAACACACAATGCCTAACAAACACGTTGATCAGCAAAGCAGGCTTGCAGTGCACAGGTTAATATAGTGTTCTGTGATAGGGCCTGGGGTGGAGTCAGGCTGGGAGGAGATTATAAAGGAAGCCAGGTGAAAGGGTTCTGGCCTCTAAGATGAACACATGGGAAGGAAGGTAAGCTGACAGACAAACACTACTGCATATCCATGACAGAGACAAAGCTCTCGCATAGAAATGGGATTTTAAGGGGGGACACCGGTTCTGTTTGTAGATGAGTACACTTGAGACAATAGATTAGAAAAATATAAATTTATTCAAAAAACATCTTAAAATTAATGTTGCGATTATACAAAAACCACAAAATTCCCAATTATTGCCCAATGAAATTAATTAACGCCCAAGCACTTGATGCACCTAAATAGGCCTAAACGTGTTACAGGCAGTCCCAGGGTTACAAACAGGGTAGGTCCTGTAGGTTTACTCTCAAGTTGAATTTGTATGTAAGTTGGAACAGGTACATTTTTTAAATGTAACTCCAGCCAAAAAAATAACCAAAATTTTTTTTTTGGATAGCATAGGGAAGGATTCACACCCCTGTAATGTTTGTTTTGCTGTCTGCCCCTGTTCAGAAGATTTCACCTCACTTTCTGTCCCTGTGACAATTGGATTTTGAACATTTTGGGTTGTTGTAGAAACAAGGATTGGTGATAAAGCCTCAAGCCCCAAGAAAGCTTTTGGCCACGAAAACCGGACGTGTGTATGCTTTCTCGCAGTATTCCCATCAGGTAAACAGCCGGGAATCCCGGTGGGAAAATAGAGAACATGTGATTGTATGATGTATATTGTAGATCTTAGTCCAGAATATCAACGTTTTCCGGCAGTAATACCATATATGGGACATTGTACCTTTTGCATTGTGACATCTCCAACGTGTCTCCTCATTTTCACTATTAATTTTATGCAAATCTACTGGGCATCTATACCACCTTGTTAGGATTCTATAGTTTCTTTCCTGATATCTACTAGATATTGATAGCTTATGTGCTATAAGGAAGGCTCTTTCCCATTCCTCTTTGGGAATGGTCCTTCCCAGTTCTTCCTCCCATCTAGTTATAAATATTAGTTCTTCTTCTATCCGAGTTGAAATGGGACCAGGGCCTTCAGACCCCCGGTTATTTTTTTGGAAGAAGCTGTTGGTATATTACAGATAATACTGTGTTGGTCTTTCCTCCTGTATTAATAACTGCTCATATTACTCTAATACCCAATTTTTTACTAATGATTGAATATATGTTCGGAGTTGTTGATATTGTATCCACTTATTTCTGCATTCTAGACCAAAGGAGTTTATTGGGGGAATTTTGCCTTCAATCAGGATCTGAACCACTCTTGTGTCCTTGTTTCTATTCCATTTTAGAAAGGTCAGGGCATTCATTGCTGGTGGATACTCATGGTTTCCAAATAGGGGTGTCATTGGCCCAGTCTGTGTGGACCATTTCTCGTTTTTTAACATTGCATCCCATGCCTTTAATGTGGAGGATACCAGGGGGAAGAAACTGGACCATTTAGCACCTGGGCACAAGCCCTTACCTCTTGTAACTGATCTCATCTTCTATACCATTCCATCGGGGCTTTGAAATTCCAGGGAGCCGCAGCACAAAGATTACTCTGCCGGGACTATTTGATGATTTTCGGGCAGAGGAGGAGTAATGTTTGTGCTGCAGCTCCCGGCAATTTCAAAGCCCACACGAAGTGGTAAAGATGAGGGGGCCAGAACTTTAATTTAATTGGCAGAACCACAGCACAAGGATTACTCCTGTCGGGACTAATTGATAATTTTCGAGTAGAGGAAGAGTGATCCTTGTGCTACGGTCTTCGGTGTCTTCAAGCCGAAGGTGTCTCTCTCTGCAGAGGAGAAGGAGTGCCGTAGTAGCACCAGGACTAGAGTCAGGAGAAGCGAGCGGCTAAAGTTAACGGCGCCCGGCCAGGGCTAAGCTGCGCTGCCTGAGTGTCAGTATCTGACAGCTAAATGGTGTACAGGTGCGAGCAGGGCCGGCCGCCGGCACTAGGATAAGGACCAAGTGGCGAACCCCTGGCTTTGGCACCCACCTCTCCTGGAACCCTGAGGCGGTCGCCTTGGCTGCCTTATGCTGGCGCCGACCCTGTATCTGAGCACATTGTAGGCACACAGGAGAGTAGGTACAAGGTAGACAAGAGTAGATACACAGGAGCCAGCTTTAATGCATTGTGTGGTTCTAACAAATGGAGCACACTGATTCTAAGAGAACGCACCAAGACTATTTCATCAGTGGCCTACTGCTTCTTCACTGTACAATTGTTACATTTACACCTGGTGATCCAGCCACTAAGTGTATCTGCTGCAGGGACCGCACTGACTTATTGATACGGGTTAAACTAATTTAACCGCTTTATTAGCAATAAAAACTCAAGGTGTAACCCTTCACTGTATCCATCCAACTGGATATCATGTCATGAGATAAAATTCTGAATAGTTTCATAAGTAAAATACCTTAAATTTTAATGAAATAACTCATGCTTTATTTTTGTAGTGTTTTTTTGTACATTGCAAAGAAATGTGTGAAAAAATATATGAGTAATTTTATCTCAGATTTTAAGAGTAAAATAATTCTTTGTGAATTGAACCCACAGTCTGTTATCTTTCAACTTTCTTTAACGGATCTGTCATGGATATGCATTAATGTCTGTCTGCCATCTTACCTTCCTCCTCATGTGTTCATCTAGAGACCAGACCTCCTTCACCTGGCTTCCTTTATAATCTCCTCCCAGCCTGACTCCACCCCAGGCCCTATCACTGAACACTATATTAACCTGTGCACTGCAAGCCTGCTTTGCTGATCAACGTGTTTGTTAGGCATTGTGTGTTTGGGTTCCTGCCTGCCGTGTGCTACGTCTGTCTCTCTGTTACGTTATTGGCTTGTCCCCGACCATCCCTGTCTGCTCGTGACTCTTGACCTTCGGCTCGTTCTTCGTTATCCTTGTCTGCTTGTGGCCCCTGACCTTCGGCTTGTTATTCGGTTCTCTCTATCGTGTGCTGCTGCTTCCCCTTATCCTACGGGGCGTGAGCTAGGAAACTCCAGGGGCCGCGACCTGGTCCCAGCCTGCAGCGTAACATCCTCACCACTAGAGGCCCTGGAGAAGACCAGCTGGGTCTTAGACTCCGCGCCCTGGGGAATCTTGGCTCTCGCTTCCGTTGGGATCCCGGTTGTGCTCCTCTGGTCCCGCTTTCCACAACCACCCAGTTTCCTATCCACAGAAGCCAGCCATAGGGTTCACTACCTCGCAGTGCACTCCTGTCCCCCTACGGTGTGCATCTGTCACCTGGCCACAGGTGACCCTGACAGTTTGATCAGCCATGAACCCGGCTGACATCCCGCTTCCCGCGGATGATCCATTGCAGGGCATAGTTCGCAGACTTGAGACCCAGGAATCAAATCAGACCCAGGTGATGCGATTCCTCCAGGATCTGGCTTCTCGATTCGAGCAGCTTCAGGTCTCCTTGGGAACCCCGAATCCGCAACCCCAAGTACAACCAGCGGCTGTACCTATCGCACCAGTCGCAGCCTCACACTCACTAAGATTGCCAGCTCCGTTCCGTTTCTCTGGGGACTCCAAGGCCTGCAGGGGGTTTCTCAGCCAATGCACTATTCATTTTGAGCTTCAGCCTCAAAGCTTCCTATCTGACCGGGCTAAGGTAGCCTATATCATTTCCCTCCTCTCCGGTGAAGCTTTGGCCTGGGCTGCCCCCCTGTGGGAGAGGAACGATCCGGTGGTTTCCAGTCTGTCCGAATTCTTGAAGCTCTTTCGTAATATCTTCGAAGAGCCGGCTCGGGCTTCTTCAGCGGCTAGTGCTGTCTTACGTCTTCGCCAAGAATCTAGTCCAGTGGGGCAATATGCTCTTCAGTTCCGTATCCACACAGCTGAATTGAGCTGGAATAATGAGGCCCTGGTCGCTACCTTTTTACATGGCCTCTCTGACCGAGTGAAAGACGAATTAGCGGGAAGAGCCATTCCCGTCGGTCTGGACGATGTAATTTCATTATGCAACCAGATCGACATTCGTTTTCAAGAGAGGTCCTTAGAAAAAAGACGCCAGCACTCTCTGGGTCCTAGCCAGTCTGAGCTCCCCTCCCTTCATTCCGTGGAGCATCCTCTACCTGCTGAAGAACCTATGCAGCTGGGCCGGACCAGACTAACCCCCGAAGAACGTGCTAGGCGCAGAACTCTGGGCTTGTGCCTCTATTGTGGGGGCAAGGGTCATTTTCGTGACTCCTGCTCGCTTCGTCCGGGAAACGCTCGGGTCTAATACATTTGGAAGGTGGAGTATTGGACCCAGAAACATCACCTTCTCGCCTGCTCTTGCCGGTGTCCCTTCATGTAGGCACTTCTCCTCAGTCAACCCTTGCATACCTGGATTCCGGGGCTGCCGGCAATTTCATGGATTGGAGAACTGCTTCTTCTATGAAGCTTACCCTTTCACCTCTCACTACCCCATTGGTAGTCTCGGCAATTGATGGCACTGTTCTCCCAGGGGGCCCTATTCGCTTCCAGACGCTACCCATTAGGATGTCGGTAGGGATTCTCCACCAGGAGTGGATATCCTTTCTTATTCTACCCAAGGCCTCTACCCCAGTTGTATTGGGCCTCCCTTGGCTACAGCTCCACTCTCCACATGTGGACTGGGTCTCTGGGCAGATCCTGGCCTGGGGTTCCTCATGTTTCTCGTCGTGTCTTCTCAAGGTGACCCCCAAGGAGAGTCTTCCGGTTGCTGCCACTTCTGTTTCTTCTGATCTTCCCGCCGCATACAGCGATTACCGGGATGTGTTCTGTAAAAAATCAGCTGAGGTGCTTCCTCCCCACAGGTCTTTTGACTGTGCTATTGATCTTGTCCCCGGAGCAACTCTACCCAGGGGTCGTACCTACCCTCTGTCCATCCCAGAGACCCAGGCCATGTCGGAGTATGTAGCAGAGAATCTGGAGAGAGGGTTCATCCGGAAATCCTCATCGCCTGCAGGGGCAGGGTTCTTTTTTGTTGCCAAAAAGGATGGTACCTTAAGACCCTGCATCGATTATCGGGGTTTAAATGCGGTTACTATTAAAAATCGATACCCCTTACCCTTAATATCTGAGCTATTCGATAGGTTGAAGGGTGCCTCCATTTTCACCAAGTTGGATCTCAGAGGCGCGTACAATCTCATTCGAATACGGGAGGGTGACGAATGGAAGACTGCATTTAACACTAGAGACGGGCATTACGAATATCTGGTGATGCCTTTTGGTCTGTGTAATGCTCCAGCCGTGTTTCAAAACTTTGTCAATGAAATCTTCAGAGATCTGCTGTACCAGTTTGTTGTCATCTATCTGGATGACATTCTGATCTTTTCTGAAAATCTGCTCGTCCACAGAAACCATGTCCGCACTGTACTTCAACGTCTTAGAGAGAACAATCTCTATGCCAAGCTGGAGAAATGTTCCTTTGAATGTTCTGAGGTCCTGTTTTTGGGGTGCTTTGTCTCATGTTCGGGGCTTCGTATGGACCCTGGGAAGGTCTTGGCTATCACCAACTGGCCTCTTCCTGCTAGCCTCAAGGCCACACAGCGCTTTCTTGGCTTCACTAATTATTATAGGCAGTTCATAAGGAATTACTCTTCCATTGCCGCGCCTATTATCGCTTTGACCAAGAAGGGTGTGAATGCCAGAGACTGGCCTCCCGAAGCTGTCTCTGCATTTCACAACCTGAAACAGGCCTTTGTTTCTGGCCCCCTCTTGAGGAGACCAAATCCTGGGAATGCATTTTTTATTGAAGTGGACGCTTCCTCAATGGGGGTGGGAGCTGTGCTTCTTCAAATCTTTGAGAAGAGACGCCAACCATGTGCGTTCTTCTCCAAAAAATTTTCTCAGGCAGAGAGGAATTATGCCATCGGTGATCGGGAACTTCTCGCAATTAAATTGGCGTTAGAGGAGTGGCGTCATCTCTTGGAGGGTTCCCCTCACTCCATAACGATCTTTACCGATCACAAGAATTTACAGTATCTACAGAATGCTAAACGTCTGAATCCTAGACAGGCCAGGTGGAGTCTCTTCTTTGCCCGTTTTAATTTCACGATTACCTACAAACCTGGTTCCTGCAACGGTCGGGCTGATGCGCTCTCTAGGTCATTTGACACTTTGGACGAGGAGTCCGCCCCTGAACCTGAGCCGATCATTCCCACCTCATGCATTGTTGCCCACTCTACCACCCTGAAGTCTAAAATTCCGCCTGGTAAGACCTTTGTCCCCACTGGGCTAAGAGCTAAGATCCTTCGTTGGGGACATGATTCCAAGGTGGCAGGGCATTCTGGATTCCTCCGATCCTTCCTACTCATCAGTCGTCACTACTGGTGGCCTAATCTCCGCTCAGACGTCAAAGACTACGTTAAAGCTTGTCATGTCTGTGCTCAGTCCAAATCCTCCACACAAGCTCCTGCTGGTCTCCTCATGCCCTTGCCTATTCCTAAGGAACCCTGGGCCCATATTGCCATGGATTTTATCACCGATCTCCCACTGTCTGAGAATAATACAGTCATTTGGGTGGTAATCGATCGATTCTCCAAGATGGCTCATTTTGTTCCTCTTCCTGGTCTTCCTTCTGCCCCTGCCTTGGTTCCCATTTTCATTCGAGAAATTCTCCGCCTACATGGGGTCCCTTCTCATATTGTTTCCGACAGGGGAGTCCAATTCACGTCTCGTTTTTGGAGAGCCTTTTGCAAATCCCTCAATATTGTCTTGGATTTTTCTTCTTCTTACCATCCCCAATCCAATGGACAGACTGAGAGGGTTAATCAGGAGTTAGAGGTCTTTCTTCGCACCTTTGTGTCTTCTCACCATGACGATTGGTCCTCTCTACTCCCGTGGGCAGAATTCTCCCATAACAATCATGTGAATACCAGTTCGCAGAAGACACCCTTTTTCACAGTTTATGGAAAACACCCTCAACTTCCTCTTCCTATGATCTGTTCTCCAGACATTCCAGCTTTGGCTTCGGTTCAGGAGTCTCTCAATTCCGTTTGGGGTCACGTTCATGATTCCCTCCGGGCAGCTGCTGAAAAATTCAAAGGCTTTGCCGACCGCCGCAGGCGTAAACCGCCTTCTCTTCAGCCAGGGGACAAAGTCTGGCTCTCTACCAGGAACATCAAGCTCCGAGTTCCTTCTCTGAAGTTTGCTCCACGATTCATCGGTCCATACACGGTAACTGCTAAACTGAATCCGGTTTGTTTCAAACTCCAGATTCCTAAGAGCCTTAAAATCACTAACTCCTTTCATGTTGCTCTTCTAAAGCCTTTAGTCCTCAATAAATTCTCTCGTCCTCTTCCTACCGTGGCGCCTGTCTCTGAGGATAATCAGGAGTACGAGATCAGTCAAATTCTGGACTCCCGACTCTGTAAAGGCGTTCTTCAGTACCTCGTTCATTGGAAAGGGTTTGGTCCTGAGGAGAGGTCTTGGATCACTGCATCTGAGGTCTTTGCACCTCGTCTGTTAAAGGAGTTTCATCTGAAGTTTCCCTCTAAACCTGGGCCCAGGCGGGGAAGGGGGAGGCCTCGTAAGAGGGAGGGTACTGTCATGGATATGCATTAATGTCTGTCTGCCATCTTACCTTCCTCCTCATGTGTTCATCTAGAGACCAGACCTCCTTCACCTGGCTTCCTTTATAATCTCCTCCCAGCCTGACTCCACCCCAGGCCCTATCACTGAACACTATATTAACCTGTGCACTGCAAGCCTGCTTTGCTGATCAACGTGTTTGTTAGGCATTGTGTGTTTGGGTTCCTGCCTGCCGTGTGCTACGTCTGTCTCTCTGTTACGTTATTGGCTTGTCCCCGACCATCCCTGTCTGCTCGTGACCCTTGACCTTCGGCTCGTTCTTCGTTATCCTTGTCTGCTTGTGGCCCCTGACCTTCGGCTTGTTATTCGGTTCTCTCTATCGTGTGCTGCTGCTTCCCCTTATCCTACGGGGCGTGAGCTAGGAAACTCCAGGGGCCGCGACCTGGTCCCAGCCTGCAGCGTAACATCCTCACCACTAGAGGCCCTGGAGAAGACCAGCTGGGTCTTAGACTCCGCGCCCTGGGGAATCTTGGCTCTCGCTTCCGTTGGGATCCCGGTTGTGCTCCTCTGGTCCCGCTTTCCACAACCACCCAGTTTCCTATCCACAGAAGCCAGCCATAGGGTTCACTACCTCGCGGTGCACTCCTGTCCCCCTACGGTGTGCATCTGTCACCTGGCCACAGGTGACCCTGACAGGATCAAGCTGTCCGGTAAAAGTGGAAGTTATAGGGTTAAGATAAACAATTTAACACTGACACGGGTGCTTACAATGGCCAGCTTTTATTCATTTATGTAAAACTTTAATCACAAAAAAAAAAAAAAAAAATGGTGCCGTGACTGCTTAAAAATTGTTTAGCATTAGTTTGTTAGTCCATTATGTGAAGTCCATGTAAATCTACTAGTCCATCTAACACAGTCGTTCTCAACTCCTGTCACCAGGACCCACTAACATGCCAGATTTTAAGTATTACCTTGGGGAAATGCAGATTAGAATACTGCAATCACTGAGCAGCAAATGATATCACCTGTGATGTATTTCAGTTATCTTGTAAACCTGGCCTGTTAGTGGGCCCTGAGGACAAGAGTTGAGAACCACTGATCTAACAGTACACTCTCCAGACAGTGCTGTTGTCCAAGGTTGTGTCAATTGCCTCTCCATAAATGGAGGAGACACCCTTAGGCCCCTTTCACACCAGCGGACTGATCGAATCCACCTGTCCGTTTTTCAGGCAGACTCGTTTGGACCACCCATTATTCTCTATAGGGTGGTGGATGTCACCCGCCGGCATCCGATCCGGTCCCCTAAAAACAGACAGATGTGGATACCTTGGGGATACGTTCGCCATATGTCCGGCAGATCAGGTCGGATGACAATCGAATGGAAATGGACATGCAGTCTGTTTCCATCTGACCACTCCATGAAGAGCAGCGGGCTGTGTCCATGTCCGCTCTGCATAGTGGAGCAGACACAGACCTGTCATCTGCCGGATCAGCGGAGAGATCCCCCTCTGAGAAGACGGATCAACTTAGATGGATTCCGCCTCGTGTGAAAGGGTCCTAAGACAAGAGGTTTGCTACTGGATGGTTCACCCAGTGAAAAGAAAAGAAAAAAAGGAACTAAAATTAGCAAACTAAATTCTAAATTCTAAATTGGTACATACAGACAGGTCCATAGATATTGGGACATCGACACAATTCGAATCTTTTTGGCTCTATATATCACCACAATGAATTTGAAATGAAAAAAAACAAGATGTGCTTTAACTGCAGACTTTCAGCTTTAATTTGAGGGTATTTACTTTTTAAGGGACCAAAAGTAATGGGACAGATTAACAATCATAAATCAAACTTTCACTTTTTAATACTTGGTTGCAAATCCTTTTGCAGTCAATTACAGCCTGAAGTCTGGAACACATAGACATCACCAAACGCTGGGTTTCATCCCTGGTGATGCTCTGCCAGGCCTCTACTGCAAGCAGTTCCTCCTTGTTCTTGGGGCATTTTCCCTTCAGTTTTGTCTTCAGCAAGTGAAATGCATGCTCAATCGGATTCAGGTCAGGTGATTGACTTGACCATTGCAAACATTCCACTTCTCTCCCTTAAAAAACTCTTTGGTTGCTTTCGCAGTATGCTTCAGGTCATTGTCCATCTGCACTGTGAAGCGCCGTCCAATGAGTTCTGAAGCATTTGGCTGAATATGAGCAGATAATATTGCCCGAAACACTTCAGAATTCATCCTGCTGCTTTTGTCAGTAGTCACATCATCAATAAATACAAGAGAACCAGTTCCATTGGCAGCCATACATGCCCACGCCATGACACTACCACCACCATGCTTTACTGATGAGGTGGTATGCTTTGGATCATGAGCAGTTCCTTTCTTTCTCCATACTCTTCCCATCACTCTGGTACAAGTTGATCTTGGTCTCATCTGTCCATAGGACGTTGTTCCAGAACTGTGAAGGCTTTTTTAGATGTTGTTTGGCAAACTCTAATCTGGCCTTCCTGTTTTTGAGGCTCACCAATGGTTTACATCTTGTGGTGAACCCTTTGTATTCACTCTTGATTGTTGACTTTGACACACATACACCTACCTCCTGGAGAGTGTTCTTGATCTGGCCAACTGTTGTGAAGAGTGTTTTCTTCACCAGGGAAAGAATTATTCGGTCATCCACCACAGTTGTTTTCCGTGGTCTTCGGGTCTTTTGGTGTTGCTGAGCTCACTGGCGCGTTCTTTCTTTTTAAGGATGTTCCAAACAGTTGATTTGACCACACCTAATGTTTTTGCTATCTCTCTGATGGGTTTGTTTTGTTTTTTCAGCCTAATGATGGCTTGTTTCACTGATAGTGACAGCTCTTTGGATCTCATATTGAGAGTTGACAGCAACAGATTCCAAATGCAAATAGCACACTTGAAATGAACACCGGACCTTTTATCTGCTCCTTGTAAATGGGATAATGAAGGAATAACAGACACCTGGCCATGGAACAGCTGAGCAGCCAACTATCCCATTACTTTTGGTCCCTTAAAAAGTGGGAGGCACATATACAAACTGTTGTAATTCCTACACTGTTCACCTGATTTGGATGTAAATACCCTCAAATTAAAGCTGAAAGTCTGCAGTTAAAGCACATTTTAAATCCATTGTGGTGGTGTATAGAGCCAAAAAGATTAGAATTGTGTCAATGTCCCAATATTTATATACCTGACTGTAGAGCATATATTACGCCTTATAGACTTCAAAAGATAAATCCTGTGTGCTCTTCCAAGTGTTGGCGTTGTGGAGCAATTTCACACACATTTTTTGGACTTGTCCTTATATAGTTATTTTCTGGGGGAAGTGGTAGATCTATTGAATACTATTACCTCTGCTCCTTTACTGGTTTCAATGTCTGTTTGTCTGCTGGGTTTGGTAGAGGCTACTGTTCCTACAGTGTCTGAACGAGTGTTTGCTAATACAACGTTATTCTACGCAAGAAAAGCCATTGCAATGCATTGGAAGAAACCTCGCCCTCCTACACTTCTATACTGGAAACAATTGATAAATAATAACCTCCCATTGTATAGAGACACTTATATTAATAGGGGTTGCCCTAGCAAATATGATAAAGTCTGGGCAAAGTGGCTGGACAAACCCGTACACGGTATCTATTGCCGATGGGGATCATTAATTATAATAATTATAATTGGGTGTTTCTGTATATAAGGGATATGTGTAGAAATTGATTGTAGAAGGGATCATTATTTACCTTTTCCCCTCTCCCCCTTTCCTTATTCCTTATTTTATATATATATATATATATATATATATATATATATATATATATATATATTTATTTATTTATGTATTTATTTATTTATTTATTTTTTGGTGATGTTTTGAGATTTGAGTGGACAGATGGGAAGGCCTAGATTTAGGCCCAGATAGGGTGTATATGTATGTGCATGTATATGTGTAAATATATGTATATGTGTGTATGTATGTGTATATATATATATAATATATATATATTATTTTTTTATATCCTCTTAGGTTGTTGCTGTATTCTATTGTTATTTAGAATTTTCCTATTTTAAATTAATAGCTGCTATGTAGGGTGATTGGATTTTGATCTTGTATTAATATATTTTAGGTTCATTGTGTATGATGTTTTGTTGTGTTTTGTCTTGTTTGTTTATCTGTTGAGGAAAATAAATAAAAAGATTTATCAATGTAGCGACCTCACCCTTTCCTCCCTTCTGAAACTTGGCTCTCATCTAGGGGACCAGGGAGGAGAGTGTGGCGCACCACCAGCTCACACCATACTGTATGCAAAGATGGAGCTAATCAAACTATACCTTCGGGTTTGTGTTTCCATCCAGAGCCAAACCTTCTCTTGAGAATGATTCCCACCGTCCATGCAGGTGGAGGTAGGACCCTTAGCTCCCAGTAAGTTACTGTCCACACCACTAAAAGTCCAACACTTATTTATTCATAGCAATAAACAGTCTATGTGAGAGCAGACAGGTTGTAAAACACACAGTTCAGACGAGGTAGGAAAGGAAGGTCCAGGCACAAACTTGAACTTGGTTTTCTCCTGTTCTGTATAACACCAACAGGCTTGACACACACAGTCGCTGCCACCGACCGTGAGAACTTGAACTACCTTCTAGAAGCGATGGCCCCTGTCAGGGAAACAACATCCATCCGGACGGTCACCAGAGGCCCCACCATCACCAGCGAATGCTGCACCGGGTCTTCGGATAGGGTCACCTCCCTGGCCTCCTCGTCCTAGATTCAGGCGTCCACACCGGGGGACACCCTAGGAGCCCTCAATCCCTTGCGGAACCCAGTCGAAGGTACTGGGCCCCAGGCCTCCAGAAAGTACATCACCCCAGATCAAAGATGTCTGGGGTGGGACCGCAGCTCCGTCTCCGGGCCTAGGGCACCCGGAGACCACCATCACTCACCCCTAGGCTGAAGGTGCCTGGGCGTGGACCCCGAGCGGAAAACGTCTGCCCCCTTTATACCCTCCCACAACAGGCACAGTAGGTTCCCCGCCCCGCTGCACCACCGCAGCGAGAGGACACAAAGGGCACAGCGCCACCTATAGACCCCAAGGAACTGGACACCATTGATATTCCCCACTGGCATAAATTGGTCCATGAATCCTAACAATTATTTCATCTGAGCCTTTTACCACTCAGATGCTTTCCCTAAATATGACCTCCCGCTACATCAAAAAAAAGAAAATAAAAAAAATAAAAAAAATTGCAAACTAATGCAGTCACTACATCTCATGATAGATAAGCTGCAATGGATTACATTTTTGTTTTGGGGTTTAGATGTGTAATAAGGCACACTAAAAATGTCACTCTGTACCACCGCTAAATATATTGCTAAATTTAAATGAGTCCATGTTTAAAGGTAAGACCATGATGAATATACACCTTATATCAGCAGTATAGTTCAGTAGCTGCAGATTCTGTGCTTTGTACACTGGACATCAATGTGCAGACCCAGTAGAGGGTAAATAGAAGCCATTACTGAAACATAAGCTGGTGCAGAGAGCAGTTTGTATTCCCAAAGTGTGGCAGGAATAGCAGCAAACAGCTATTCAACTCCAGCTTCTTCTGGATTCTGTCACAGCGTGAAATGTTTTTGCAATTTGTAAAATTGCATTAGACTGCTTAAACACTGGCATTAAGTCACAACCCCCTTTTTTTTTTTTTCTCGTGCAAGTGAAGTTATTGCTGTCTATACATAGAACATCTGTTGAACCTCTCCATAGCTGATGCCTTAGGTTTTGGCTACAGCTGAACTGGCTCAATGTGTGCTGTGCTGAATTCAGGTCCTTACTGAAAATGAATAGCCCTGGAGGAAGCAGTGTGTTATTTTATCACTGACATGAGAGAATGATCTGGGGGCAAGAGTGCAATAAAGATTCCCAGAACTTGTTTTTATTGAAGAGCACAAGATTCTGCTTTCATTTAACATATTTTTTGCTTAGCAAGCTACAGAATCATTTGGGGCATAAAAAAAGCGAAAACCAAAAATATATACATTTATATCCGAGGCTGACCCAAGAAATTTCAGTCATTTATGTGTAACGGGGGAAGAGAATGCAGATTGCTTCCATTATTTTAGAATAGAAACTGACAACCTGATTTCAATTTTATATAAAAGAAAGAAAAGGAACACAATTTGGACCATGCTTTATGGGGGGGGGGGGGGTTTATGCCTTTCTCTGGATTAGCTGTGGGTATAGGATTATGTATATGAAGGTTCTGTTGGTTAACTTGATGGACTTTTTCTAATCTAACTATAGAACTATTGTGACAGTGCTGTGCCCTGCCATTGGGTTGAAATAGGCAAACATGATCCAGGGTTCTCAAGCATACTGATTGAGGGGTTCCAGAGTGTCTGTTTTTAATGGAGAAAATTGCCTTTTCAGTTTTCATCAGGTTTTGTAACTCCTGGATTGGGGTCTGGAGTCCAGATACTTTGAAGAGCTTTGGGGGGGGGTAGAAAAAGCTAACCTGGTGACTAGATTTTACTGGGGAAAGCACAGGTGTGCACAGCATTTTAAAATCTAGGGCCTGTTCATAGTTTAAGCTTCCACCCAAGAGACAGGAGGTTCCCTGCCCAGATCAGGACGTGGGCCCCATGCAGCAAGGATCTATGAGAGATGTCCAGAGCATGCATGAGAGTGGTTTTAAAGGCATACAAGTTTTTACCTTAATGCATTCTCTGCGTTAAGTTAAAAAACCTTTCCATAATCAGCTCCTCCCAGCCCACCCCCTTAAATATTTATTTAGCTCCCCTTCAATCCAGTGCTGTGCCCATATGCAGAAGCACTACTCTCTCTCCCTCTTCACGTAGGACACAGAGGCAGCAACAGGAACCATTGGGTCTTGCTGATGTTAATCAAATACTGTGAGGACGGATCAGGGGAGCTGCTCTGTGTGTGTCTGTAGATGTACAAAAAGCCCAGCTCAGCAGTGCATCTGCATTAGTGTCCACACAGCTCACAGCTTGCTATGGGAGGTAGAGAAGAGGACGAGCAAAAGAGGGCCTGCGGGGGACCCCAGAAAAGGGGGTAAGGGGCCATTATGTGCAATGACATTGCACAGAGCAGGTAAGTGTAACGTGTTTATTATTTTAAGAAAAATTATGCCTTTTACAACCATTTTATGTAAAAATGGGCCATCAAGCTCTGAAACATAGTTTTTGGCTGGCATAAACTCACTAGAAAGGCTCTACACCATTGAGTGAATTTCCCAAACATCACACTATGTAATAATGATATGCTATCTTTTCAGTTTGTAGAGATTGTATTTTCACTGATAATATAAAATTTAAAGCTGAACATCTTTTAACAAACAAAAATCCCTTTTTGGTAGCTCCTCCATATCCCTCAATATATAGTAAGATGCTAATGCTTATTAGGTCAAGGGGGCACATAATCTACAGAACTACTTACAGTACCTTATTCTTCACTCCTGCAGCCTTTCTCATGGCCAAATGACCAGTCCCACAAAGGAGCTGTTTTTTGCCTGTCATGCGACCACCCTCTTGCTGATGTCATTACATTGGGGGGAAGCCTGGTCAATATTCGTTCAATAAGACGCACAGACATTTCCCCCAATTTTTTGGGGGGGAAAAAGGTGTGTCTTATGGAGCAAAAAATACAGTATTTTGTTTAGGTCTACCTGTAACAATTATTTATCCTGTGCCAAAGTTATTTCCCAGCATGATTTGGTATCATCAGAAAACACTGAAATTTAGTTTTTTATTTCAACCTTTATGTAGCACTTACCCCCGAAGAAGCTGCTGATTAATTTTGGGTCATGCAAACTACCTCCATGGCTTCTGTTGTCAGGGTAAAAGTTTGTAGAAAAGTCAATGTCCACACAGATGTAAAACCTCAACAATAAGGCTTTATTTTCTTGTTGCTGTAAAACTCAAGAGAAAGTGGGAAACGAGAGAAGCAGGGGAAGGTTCATGCACACGGTACAATAGATGCACACAGTTAGTGTATTCGCCACTCAAGCCTGAGTGGGTATTGCTCACCCGGATAGTCCCCTCTCACGGTCCTAGCAGCCGGAATGATGCAGTGATCAGATTTAGACAGTTTCTGACACAAACTGCTATAGATGAATAAAAGTCTCTGCCACAGACCTGATGAGCTTTGGGTCTCTGCCACAGCCCTGATGAGCTTTGGATCTCTGCCACAGACCTGATGAGCTTTAGGATGCGTCTGGGAATCCTCTGCCACAGGACTTCAAATGTCCCAAACCTCCTGACAAGCAATAATGGAGCTTTTGAGTGTATCCCTCCTTGAATGAGTTTCCAGGCCTCTTCCGAGACATCAGCACCTTGCCAGTCTCCTCTGGGTTAGGTCCTCCCCTGGCTCCCTCTTCAAGAGCCTCTTTCCTATGGATGGACAGCTTAGAATAGCCCTCAGAAATGTAGGCCCAAACCAGCAGAGCTGGGCCTGGCGAGCAGAGATGTAGCCTTGGGCTGAAAGTGCCCGGGACTAGAACACACACACACACCCCATGCCATGAGGGCCACGAGGCGCACCAGAACATCAAACCAATGGCGTCTGCCCCTTATGTACCCCTCTCCAGCATGCACAGCGGGCTAAACACACCCACTGCATAGCTGCCAAGAAAGGACACCCAATACTGCTGTGATAAACCTGTATTCCAACATGGGCCAGCGGTGGCAGTGCCACCTACAGGCAAACAGGGAATATAACTGCCAGGCAGTACCACAACCAGAGCAGAAGCAGAATAGAAATCAGTAAGTTTGAGCCCAACTATTAGCTCAGAACACCCCCTAAATTTAACATAGCGTGGACCAATTTGGGACCGGCACTTCACACGCCCCCCTGTACAAAAGACACTGTCCCCAGTGTCTGAGGAAACAAATCCTTCAATCCTGAAGGATTTAAAAAAAAAAAAAAATCTGCTGTGTACCTGAACCAAAATTTTGGGAAAGGGGAAAGAAAAAGAAAAGAGGAAAAACACACAGGATAATACAACCAGAATGACATTTCAATATATATTACATTGCCACCCATCTCTGACTACCTAATCCCACCCCATTCTCCGGTGATCTTGATAGCAGCTCCGGCATCTGTAAGAAACACAAAATAGGCATAGAAATTGCAAACATCCTAACCTACCAATCACCCTAATATAGAAGCAAACTGCATCCCCAAGAGGATGCAGTTCCCTTCTTATAAGTTTCAAATGCTGTAAGCAATAAAGTATTCCTGCAGACCACTGCCACCTAGTGACGGCAGAATATAATGTCCTTTTCTTTTAAGCATGGGTGGAAACGTGATCACAAAGAAGAACCACTGTTGAGCACGGAGTATCTTGTCAACCCATCACTATCTAACTAGCCCAAAGAGTTCAATAAGAGAGAGAAACTGTTTGTTGTCTTTTCCTCTTTTAAGAGCAACAAGCCTTTCACGGCAGAGGATAAAGTCACTTTCCTCTAAGGTACTGCAAAGTCAAGTCCCTGGTCAAAATTATCACAAATAAAAGCTTGGATCTGGGAGGGTCACGGATTTACATTTCTTATCCAAAGTGGTTATGGAATACACCACATCATCTCTCCCTGGACAGCAAAGAACCACCCGGTCAGCGTGGATGTGCCGGCCATAGCTCCAGTCCAATCAGCACCCCCTAAACCAGTCAGTCATAGCGGCCGAGTACTCAAAGTTTCTGTACGGCTTGGGCACTTATAGATAGTCCCAGATGGCATCCCCGTACCACTGCTCGCGGCGAGCCTCAATTTCAAACATCAGTTCCTTGGGTACGTAGGGAACTCCAAGCCTTACTCGGTAGCCACTCTTTTTATTACAATCCGTTGTAGGCGAGCAAGGTTAGGTAAATACCCAGAGTTTCCCGCACCTGGCAGCACGTATAAAACAGGAGATCTCTGAACCAGGGCGGTAGTGGATTTAGGCCAGAGTCTTTCACTAAGTACCGATGCAACCTCCTTCTTTATAACAGGGGCTTCCACCCGGGGTGTGGTGTCCCCAGAACTCATGGGCGAACCCCCTCGGATGCTGCGGAGTGGAGTAGCACATCTCCGGTTGTCCCATCCCTTTTTAAGAAATAACTCATCAATTTCTCCATCATCCCCAACATCAGATGATGAATCTAGGTCCGAGGAATCCAACTCCTCAGCAGGCAGATAATTATTTTCAACATCAGTCACTTTTCCCCCAGCCTCCTTACCGTCCCCTGACGTGGACTTCCTGGAGACTTCACCGCTCTTGAGGTCCGGTTCTGGCAGGGACTGGGGTAGGCCTCTACTGCGGCCATGGGAAGCCTTGACGTAGCCCACCTTTCTTTTTGCCGGTGGGAGAGAGACACTGGTGGTGACGGCGGCAGCGTCCCCTGCAATGCCCACCGATGGCTCCGCAGTAGCAAGGGTATCGTCTCCGGATGCATCCGTAGCAGCAGATGCGATGCGCGTGGGCCTAACTGTTGGGGTATAGACAACTTCCTCGGAAGTGATGACACCTGTGGTCCAGTTGACCCGATAGGCTTTGGGTGGTTCGGTAGGTTGCTCCACCTCAAAGAGGAATTCTCCACAGGTCAGGCACCGGCTAAACACGGCCACTGGACGGCTGCCGAGAAAGGACACCCAATACTGCTGTGATACACCTGTATTCCAACATGGGCCAGCGGTGGCAGTGCCACCTACAAGCAAACAGGGAATATATCTGCCAGGCAGTATCACAACTAGAGCAGAAGCAGAATAGAAATCAGTAAGTCTGAGCCCAACTATTAGCTCAGAACACCCCCTAAATTTAACATAGCGTGGACCAATTTGGGACCGGCGCTACATTTATATCATTAATAAACAAATTGAACAGCATTGGCCACCAGACAAACCCTGGGCACACCACTCACAACTTTAGATTATTCAGAGAATTAGCCATTTAATACTACTCTCTGGACATGTTCATGTAGCCAGTTTTCTATCATTGTACATACAATTTTATCAACAGACCCTATTTAATAGATTAAATGTTTTTGCGGTACAGTATCAAATGCTTTAGCAAAACCTAGATAAACTATGTCCACTTTTTTGCATACTTCCTCATAGAATGATAACACATAGGTCTGAAAAGAACATCCTTTCATAAATCCATGCTGGTAGTCACTTATGATACTTTTATTGATAACAAATATCTGTGTAAAGTTCCTTATCATTACCTCATATACCTTACATAAAAAATATTTGTTACGCTGCCTGGTCAATAGTTTCCTGGTATACATATCAAACCTTTCCTTTAAATTGGTACTACATTTGCTCTACATCAATCAATTGGTGCCATTCCAGTCTGTAATATATCTTTAAAAATTAAAAATAGTGGCTTGGCTTTAATTAAACTAAGTTCCTTAGGAACTCATGGGTGTAAGCCATTTGGATCTAGTTGTTTTGTTTACACTAAGTTTCCTCAGTCTCTTTTGTACCCATTTTTCAGTCAATCACAGTTGTACCTTCAGTAAAACATCATTAATATCACTGTCAAGATTACCAAACCCCTCTTTTTAATCTGTAAAAAATTAAGATAATTTTTTTTTTTTAATACATATGCCTTATCCCTGCCATTAGTGATAAGCTTCCCATGTTAATCTGTTATGGGGACTATCTGTTCTTTCACATTCAATTTACTATTGATATATATAAAAACATTATTATTTACTTGCTGTAGCATTGTGTTTCTTGTATCCTTTTTTATCCACCCTGAGTGTCCCCTTGCATTTCTTGCTGCATTTCTTGTAATTTTGGAACGTTGAGGGTGTCCTTTCTACTTTGTACTTTTTAAAGGTCTGTTATTTCAATATTTTTTTTTTTACACCAGAATTTAGCCACATACATTTTAATGTTGTTCTTTTATACCTGTTACCCAATGGAATATAGTGACTGATGCACTTGTTTAATTCATATTTAAAATGCTCTCACGTGCCTTGCATGAGATTTGTTGCAAATATTTGGTCCCATGATGCAAATATTTGTAATGGGGAAATGTCAGGCTCAAAGAGACCACAGGCAGTACTGGTGACTCTTCCTTTTCAGCTTCCAGAGTTCAGCTTCTCTTTAAAGCAACCCTTTTATAAAGATCCCAGACATAAAATAAATCCAAGCCTGTAAATAAAGATGATGTATACTTATCTTTCTGGTGCCCCATGCCCTAAAACTCAACTATTGCAGATCTCTGGCTGATGCAGGTGTTCGACATTTTGAGTGTATTGAATACCTTCCATGTGCATTGTGAGGTAATGCACTAGGGATAAAAAAACATTAATATGAATGTGTGTGAGAAATTACAACTTTGTAATCAGATTGGAGAACTTCCATGCCTTTGGATAGTCTTTGTCTTCCTATTAGCTCTGCAATACAGTATTAAAAAGCAAGCAAAGTGACTGATGAATGTTGATTTAATCCACTACATGCTTAAACTCAAGTCTTGAAATTGAAGTTCTCAGGGCTTAAGTGGGCTGGGTCAGCTTTAAGTTTATGAGAGGGGGTAAGGACTGTGGTATAGCAGTGATTCTGCCTTTTCGGATGTTTCCGAGGCTCTCCGGCACCCCCCGCCTCTGGCCGCATGCGGTATTGCATCCCATTGAAGTCAATGCGGAACAAATTATTTTCGCTTCCATTGACTTCAATGGGGAAACTCACTTTGATATGCGAGTACTTTGGATTACAACGATTCTCCTGGAACGGATTATGCTGGTAATCCAAGGTTCCACTGTATATAAATACAGTGCTTTGAAAAAGTACTCATACCCCTTGACATTTTCCACATTTTGTCATGTTACAACCAAAAACGTAAATGTATTTTTGGGGGATTTTATGTGATAGACCAACACAAAGTGGCACATAACTGTGAAGTAGAAGGAAAATGATAAATGGCTTTCAATTTTTTTTACAAATAAATCTCTGAAAAGTGTGGCGTGCATTTTTATTCAGCCCCCCTTGGTCAATACTTTGTAGAACCCCCTTTCACTGCAATTACAGCAAGGCTTTTTGGGGATGTCTCTACCAGCTTTGCACATCTAGAGAGTAATATTTCTTCCCATTCTTCTTTGTAAAATAGCTCAAGCTCTGTCAGATTGGAAGGAGAGCGTCTGTGAACAGCAATTTTCAAGTCTTGCCACAGATTCTCAATTGGATTTGGGTCTGGACTTTGACTGGGCCATTCTAACACATGACTATGCTTTGATCTAAACCATTCCATTGTAGCTCTGGCTGTATGTTTAGGGTCATTGTCCTGCTGGAAAGTGAACCTCCGCCCCAGTCTCAAGTCTTTTTCAAACTCTAATGCCTCGTACACACGATCGGTTTTACCAATGAAAACAGTCCGATGGACTTTTCTCATCGGACAAACCGATCGTGTATGGGCCCCATTGGTCTTTTTTCCATCGGTGAGAAAAAATAGAACATGTTTTAAATTTATCCGATGGAAAAAAAACGATAGCAAATTCCGATCGTCTGTGTGGAACTCCATCGGACAAAAAACCCACGCATGCTCAGAATCAAGTCGACGCATGCTCAGAAGCATTGAACTTAATTTTTCTCGGCTTGTCGGAGTGTTTTACCTCACGGCGTTTGGGACGGTCGGATTTTTGACTGATGGTGTGTAGGCAAGACTGATGGAAGTCAGCTTCATTGGATTTCCGATGGAAAAATCCATCGGATTAGAATCTATAGGACATCCGATTGTGTGTACAGGGCTTTACAGGTTTTCTTCTAAGATTGCCCTGTATTTGGCTCCATTCATCTTCCCATTAACTCTGACCAGCTTCCCTGTCCCTGCTGAAGAAAAACATTCCCACAACATGATCCTGCCATCACCATGTTTCTCGGTGGGGATGGTGTGGTCAGGGTCAGGGTGATGTGTTAGTTTTCGGCCACACATAGCGTTTTGCTTTAAACCCAGAAAGTAAAATTTTGGCCTCATCTGACCAGAGCACCTTCTTCCACGTTTGCTGTGCCCCCCACATGGTTCTTGCAAACTGCAAACTGGACTTCTTATGACTTTCTTTCAATAATGGCTTTCTTCTTTCCAATCTTCCATAAAGGCCAAATTTGTGGAGTGCACGACTAATAGTTGTCCTGTGGACAGATTTTCCCACCTAAGCTGTAGATTTCTGCAGCTCCTCCAGAGTTACCATGGGCCTTTTGACTGCTTCTCTGATTAATGCTCTGCTCTCCTTGCCCGACTTGTCAGTTTAGGTGGGCGGCCATGTCTTGGTAGGTTTGCAGTTGTATACTCTGTCCATTTTCAGATGATGGATTGAACAGTGCTCCGTGAGATGTTTAAAGCTTGGGATATTTTTTTATACACTAACCCTGCTTTAAACTTCTCCACAACTTTATCCCTGACCTGTCTGGTGTGTTCCTTGCCCTTAATGATGCTGTTTGTTCACTAAGGTTCTCTAACAAACCTCTGAGGGCTCCACAGAACATCTGTATTTATACTGAGATTAAATTACACACAGGTGGACTCTATTTACTAATTAAGTGACTTCAAAAGGCAATTGGTTCCACTAGATTTTAGTTAGAGGTTTCAGAGTAAAGGGGGCTGAATACAAATCCACGCCACACTTTTCAGATATTTATTTGTAAAAAATGTTGAAAACTATTTATCATTTTCCTTCCACTTCATAATTATGTGCCACTCTGCGTTGGTCTATCTATCGCATAAAATCCCAATAAAATACATTTACGTTTTTGGTTGTAACATGATAAAATGTGGAAAATTTCAAGGGGTATGAATACTTTTTCAAGGCACTGTATATGCTGTATGCTGATCACATTTTGTATCCAGACATACTGTATGGTCATAGTGTTCACATATCGATTTTGATCTAATACACTGCTTGCAATTTGTAAGAGCAGAAGCTGACATGTTTCAAGAAAAACACTTGCTCAGGGGTTTGGAAAGAACCATGTATACAAGTGGTATATACTGTACATTGCAGACAAAACATGAAAACAGTGTTTCAAAGACATCAACATACATATGTGTGATGAACAAGTACTTATCAGCCAAAAGATAAAGAATAAAAGCTGTCCCAGCTGTGGACCTGGAAGCGCCCAGATGGTAACAGGAAGGTAGGGAGCAGAGTACTCATAGAGACCCAGGATGGTCAAACACAAGTATTAAGCTGTAATGACAATACTTTATATTTAATACATGGCCCTTTTATTTTGTCATATCAAGTTATCTATATGTGGGATTTATTAGATACATAGTTATCCCATATGACTATAACTGGCCTTCCTGTTATCATCCGGGTGCCTCCAGGTCCACAGCTGGGACAGCTTTTATTCTTTGCCCTTTGGCTGATAAGTACTTCTTCATCACACATATGTATGTTGATGTCTTTATAGACTTGGAAGTGTTGTCAGGTTTTGTTGATTAACTGTGTACAGTGTATATATCTCTTGTAGACATCATTCTTCTCAAGCCCTTGAGAAAGAGTTTTTGAAACACATTTGGCTCCTGCTATTACAAATAGCAAACAGAGTAATAGATCAATATCAATATGTGAACACTATGATGAACCATATGTTTGGTGACTGGATACAAAATGTAATCATCCAATATATATGTTTTTATGTACAGATTTTATATACAGTATTGTATGTGTTAAACAAATAACTTTCTTTTAAGTTGTGTCTGGTAACATGTGCCTAAAAGGGTAACTCCACTTTTGTGGGGAAAAAAATAGCAAATAAAGAAAAAAATAATATAGCGTATACAATTGTGACACAAATCATGTTGTAATTGAATGTTATTAAAAATTACATTTCCTTTTCAATCTGCAGCTGCTTTAATTTTCTAAAAATGCAATGCAATATGGCTACCTGAAGGTGTTTTGTACACAAATGATGTACAAAACACCCCCCAGAAATGTAAAGCGGAGGTTCTGCGGTCCATAAATTATTATTTTTTATGCATTTTAATAACTCACGTCTCCGGCGCTTTAAAACATCCCCCGTCCGTTTTGCAATAAAAAAAGAGTTTATAAAACTCTTCCTGTTATTCCCATTTTGCTTGTGGGCATCTTGAAGCCCACAAGCATATTCTTCCGGGTAGCGATAAATGCTTGTCTCCCGGCATTCATCGCTGTATCTCGCACATGCGCAGTGTTGACGGCGAGCAGCGCCGTCAACACTTCCTGGTTGCCATCACAACGGGCAAAATACACCTGCGTGCCCTTATTTAAAATGGCGGAATTAGATCCGCCCTCGTCACGTGACCGGGTAGACGAGTCACGTGACGATTAAATTATCGTGATATTTGCAAGGAAGGCATTACTATATTACTCCTGGGAAGCAGGCCAGTTTGCTCCCAGGAGAAATTGCAGCACTAATGCACAGCAAAGGACACGCCTACTCCCACGGGAGGAAATCCCGGAAGTAGAAACAAAGAAATAAGAATAAATGAAAACTGCACATAACAAAAAAAAAAGGTTAGTCTTTTATTTATCTTCATGGTAATAGGGACTGTTGACAGCAAACTTTCAAATGAGGGTGAACCTCCGCTTTAATTTCCTGCTTGTGTGATTGACTCACCAATTTTTCCAGAAGTCTGCCAAGTCAGATTTCAGGCATCCCCTGCAACAAAAATTTCATTTGAGATACTCCTAATAGGAACACATCTAAAGGGATGCAGGCCAAACATATTCCCTCATTAGTGTCCTGCAGCTGCACAGCTGGTTGATAATTATGAAACCACTCCCATCAGACCCACCTAGCACAGAGGCACAGAGAAACGCACAGGGATTTCTTCAGAATAACAAAAGGTAGGAATCTACAACAAAGATTGTTATAATTCTTGCAATGTAAACAGATCACCCAGAGGGGAATGTTTTTTTCTCAACAAAAGTGGAGTTACTCTTTAACTACTTCAGGCCCGCAGGCCATCATATGACGTCCCCGGGTTTGTGGGGGTATATCTGAATGATGCCTGCAGCTACAGGCATAAATCAGATATTGCCGGTTTCAGCCGGCGATTCCCTACACCATGAGAATGATCATAGCGGCTGTTCCGCCGCTTGATCGTTCTTACGGGCAGTGGAACGGGAGGTCCCCTCCCCTCCCGCCACCCTCCGGTGCTTCTACCGACTCACCTATGCGATCGGTGAGTCGGTGACAGGATCCGCCGGCCCCGGATATTGATCAAGAGATTTCCGGCGGACCAGATGGTCGCTGGAGTCTCTATGATCATCAGGGGCCGGGCACGATGTTATGACGTCACGCCCGGCCTCTGCATTCAAAAACCGGCGCCGCTTCGGCTTTGAAGCGGTGATCGTTTTTTTTTTTTAGGCTTCTTAGCCTAGTGGTGAGATGTGGGGTCTTATTGACCCCATATCTCACTGTAAAGAGGACCTGTCATGTCATATTCCTATTACAAGGGATGTTTACATTCCTTGTAATAGGAATAAAAGTTTTTTAAAGTGTCAAAATAAAAAACATAAAAATAAAATTAACAATAAAATTTTTATTTTATTTTTACAGTGCCCCTGTCCCCGTGTACTCGCATTCAGAAGCGAACGCATACGTAAATCCCGCCCACATATGAAAACGGTGTTCAAACCACACATGTGAGGTGTTGCCGCGAACGTTAGAGCAAGAGCAATAATTCTAGCCCTAGACCTCCTCTGTAACTCAAAAAATGTTACAATCGCGCTTTGAGGGTCGTCGCTCGGCAACCTGGGGTCACGAAATGTAGGGGTTATGTAACTGAAGTCCTACCCCACCATTTTTTTTTCATCCACAGAACGAAAGTTGTTGAGCGGGGGAGGGGTGCCGCGGGACATTTGAATTGTGGAGGGGGGGCCCGCATTTCGCCGCTGACATGCCGCTGATCTCGGGGGGGGGGGTCGCCGCACATCGTGGGGGGGGGTTGCCTACCTCGTAGTTCCTTCACTTCCTGCTGTGCCTGCTCTGCGGGAAAGATACAGCTCTCGCGGGAATGCGGGAAGGAGGGGCCTGTGCGGGAGAAACCCGCGGAATCCGTGCCTGTTGGGAGGTATGCATACAGCGCAGCCAGTTTAAATACAAGCTGGCACACTCTGTTTGCAGCAGACTGAGAGGTTGAGCTCACAGTAACTTCTTGTCAGAGGCACTGAGCTCAATGGACAGCTTGGAGCCTTGGACCACTGGTAAAGCATCATTGGTCCAAGCTGTCCAAAAAAATGCTGCAGTGGAGGCTGTCCTCTCATTGCAGTGTCATAGAAGGGGGTATGTGTCTAAAAGAGACATGCTCTCTACCAGCCCAGCTCTCTTAATTAAAAGGAAAAAACATGGGTTTATGGGTATAAGGTTTACCCATAATCCCATGTTTTTCTCACACAGTTAAAGCGGTTGTATACCACGCTTGGTGATTTTTACCTACAGGTAAGCCTATAATAGGCTATAGCCTATAATAAGACTTACATGTAGGTAAAATGAATATCTCCTAAGCCTCCACGGTTTAGGAGATATTCACCCTGCGCGCACGCACTCTGAAGGTCTGGCGTATCGTGACGGAACTTCAGAGCTCTTTGCCAGAACGGAGACGAATTACGTCATTGTGGCTCCGGCCACTCACAACGCCACAGAACCCAGAAGAAACGCCTGGGGAACAAGTCAGCCCCCTCAGCGGTGACCGGGCACCGCTGTGGGGGCTTTGTTCTAAGGTAAGTATTTCATAATGTGCTAGTATGTAATTCATACTAGCACATTAAGCTAGTTTTTAATGACATTGACTGTATGTTTTAGGTCATTGTCCTGATGCAGAATACATTTAGGGCCAATCACATACTTCCTTGATGGTATGACATGATGGACAATTATATTCCTGTTAGGTCTGTGGTCTTTAAGATGTTTGGAACAACCTACCTGCCAAGTTCCATCAAAAATTGTGTGCACAAACACTGTGTGTACCTAGAAGAATTGATGCTGGTTTGAAGCCAAAGGGTAGTCACACCAAATATTGATTTGATTTAAATGTTTCTTCTGTTTGCTAACTGTGCGTTTTGCAAATTGATAAAAATTAACAATTAAAATATATCTTTTTGAAAGCAGTCTTACTTTACAGCACTTCTTCACACCCGCCTAAAAACTTTTTATATATATAAACGATTAAATCTAAATTCAGTGTTATTATTGGATGTTGTTTACAGTAAATGTCATGCCATTACAAAAGTGGTTCTCCGTAGTGTGGTGTCTCTGAAAGCTCATATGTTTTCCATGTTAAGAAAAACTCAACAGAGATACATAGATAATAAAGAGATCCCATAACTGCGTTGTGCACAGACCATACAAAGTGCCTTTAGCGTGGGAACATTTCCATCTGTGCCCTGGAAGGCCCCGCTCATACATCTCATTGGGGATTTACACAGGAACTCATGTGCAAATGAAGAAAGGGTTTAATTTTCTCAGAATCAAAGGTGAAATGCAAAAAATAAGGTTGTCTGGTGGAAAGCAAGACACACCATGCAGTCTATACACAAGCACAATTTAAAATAATAACAGTGCAATACTGGGAAAGCAGAATATACAGTTTACTTGAATATGCCTTAAAGGAGAACTACAGGAAGGAGAAAAATCACCACCAAGCCAAAACAACAATTGCTTATGTATTCTGTATTTGTCAGACTAAGATAAAGTTGCATTAAATATTACAGATATGCTCCCAATAGTTCATGGCAGCTTTCTAATGATATAATTCTGTGGATGGACAAGCATTATATGTAATGGCTAATGAGTGTCCAGAGCCCACAAATGTAAAACATTCTCAGAAAAATACCTTATTTCCTTTTCCCAGGGCCGGCCCTACCATGGGACCCGATGGTACCATTGTACCAGGCGGCACTTTCACTTTCAAATTGCCACCCGCCCGCCATCCCGTTCCGCCAGCTCCGCTTCCCGCTCCACTATGAGGTAAATTGCCGCCCGCCAGCCAGCCCGTTCTGCCCGCTCCACTCCCCGCTCTACCTGTTCTGCCCGCACGTGCCGGGCCCAGGTGAATGGAGTGGGCGGGACACTCGGCAGGTGATCGGGCTTGCTGGCCAATCAGCGGGCAGGGGAGCAGAGAGATGACATCATCTCTCACTGCCCGCCCTGCATCACTGCATTTCCACCCCCACTGTGCGGGCAGCAGAGAGATTATATTATCTCTCTGCTGCCTGCCTTTACTCTGGGACACAGCAAGTGGCAATCTGCTACATGTGGCAGGTGACATCATGGCAAGTGACAATCTGCAATGTGTGGCAGGTGACAATCCGCAATGTGTGGCAGGTGACGTGGCAAGTGACAATCTGCTACGTGTGGCAAGTGACAATCCGCTACATGTGGCAGGTGACGTGGCAAGTGACAATATGCAACATGTGGCAGGTGACGTTGTGGCAAGTGACAATTCGCAATGTATGGCGTTGTGGCAAGTGACGATCCGCTACGCGTGGCAGGTGACGTTGTGGCAAATGACAATCCGCAATGTGTGACAGATGGCGTCGTGGCAAGTGACAAACCGCTACGTGTGGCAGGTGACGTGGCAAGTGACAATCTGCAATGTGTGGCAGGTGGCAAGTGACAATCCGCAATGTGTGACAAGTGACAATCCGCAATGTGCGACGTCGTGGCAAGTGACAATCCACAAAGTGTGGCAGGTGACGTCATGGCAAGTGACAATCCGCAATGTGTGACATTGTGGCAAGTGACAATCCGCAATGTGTGGCAGGTAACAATCCGCATCTGGTGACAGGTGACGCGGCAAGTGACAATCCGCATACGAAGGCAGGTGACGTTGGCAAATGACACGCTCAGGGCTCCCACTGATTCTGCATTATGGTGAGTTGAACTTTTTTATTTTATATAACAATGTAATAATAGAAATAGTGCACTTCATGCATTTTTATTATTATTTTTTTTTAATAGTAATGGCAGTGATCAGCGATTTTTAGCGAGACTGCGACATTGCGGTGGACAGATCGGACACTTTTGACACATTTTTGGGACCATTGACATCTATACAGCGATCTGTGGTTTAAAAATGCAACGATTACTGTGTAAATGTCACTGTCAGGGAAGGGGTTAAATGTGTTCCCTGGGAGGTGTTTCTAACTGGGGGGGATGGGACTGACTGGAGGAGGAGAGAGATCTCTGTTCCTAATCACTAGGAACAGCAGATCTGTCTTTCCTCCCCTGTCAGAATGGGGATCTGTTTGTTTACATTGACAGATCCCCTGTGGAGCGATCGTGGGTGGCCGGCTGACATTGCGGCCGCCGACCACGCACAGGTCCTTTTATACTCCTATATACATGTATAGAGCCATACCAGGTCCTCTTTATACTCCTACATACATGCATAGAGCCATGACAGGTCCTCTTTATACTCCTACATACATGCATAGAGCCATGACAGGTCCTCTTTATACTCCTACATACATGTATAGAGCCATGACAGGTCCTCTTTATACTCCTACATACATGTATAGAGCCATGACAGGTACTTTTATGCTCCTATGTACATGTATAGGGCAATGACCGGTCCTCTTTATACTTCTACATACATGTATAGAGCCATGACAGGTCCTCTTTATACTCCAACATACATGTATAGAGCCATGACAGGTAGAGATGCCACCTTTTCTTCAAGTCAAACCCGAACACTTTAGGGGCACAGGGCAATTTTTGTTTTCCGTAGTATACACTATAGAATTATAAAAATCCTGGGACACCTGGAACAGTGGGTGTGACCAAACTGCTCTTGCTGACATCATCACCACTCCCCCTCCTCCCCCAGAAATGCTGGACCTGCCCCCAGACAGCGGCCTGCAGCTCCCAGATGGGAACAGTTTTGTGTAACTATCTCAGTTACTTGGTGAGACACAGTCCAGTCTGAATAATGTGTCCGGGTTTCAGACAGACTGAAACCCGGACACATGATTCAAAACCCGGACTGTCTGGGTGAATCCTGGACAGGTGGCAACCCTAATGACAGGTCCTCTTTATACTCCTACATACATGTATAGAGCCATGACAGGTCCTCTTTATACTCCTACATACATGTATAGAGCCATGACAGGTCCACTTTAGTTATCATGATATAAAATTATGGATGTGGGGCATTTGGTGGGCGTGATTTTTATTAATTTTTTTTTGGGGGGGGGGGCAGCATTTAATTCTTGGTACCAGGCAGCACAATGTCTTGGGCCGGCACTGCCTTTTCCAGGCCCAAATGTTGATAGAGCCTTCTTTATCTACACATGCTCAAAACAGACATAGGGAAATAACTATTCATGTGACATGTTTGTTTTATTTTTTAGCATTTTGCTCTGTTTTAAAGCTGAACTCCAGGCAGATATAAAATTAAAATGCAATCCTGTATTTAACTGCAGTGTACAAATCTTTTTTTAACTGCAGTGTAAAAATCTGAAATTGCCTCGGTATCATCTTGCAGTCCCCGTACAGCAGAGCTCATACTGAGTTAGACAGAGGCAGCACAAGGATCCAATTAGTTGTGTTGCAGTGCAAGGAACATGTTGGTCTTCTCCATTACCAGTCAAGGCTCTGCTGTTTGTCAGAGCAATGTAAATAGCATAACTGGATGGACATAAATACAAATCTTTTGGCAGGTACAGGTACAGCTATGTGAAAAAATGAAGTATACGGATATTGCAGACTTTTTCAACATATTTCAACACGCAAACATTACATCTGTATTCAGACACTGCCTACAGATAAACATGATATACTTGATTAAGAACAAAAACAAACAAATATACCTTTAAGGTCCATATTATTCAACAAAAATAGATCTAATGGTGTGCTGTGAAAAAAGTAAATACACCCTTGGCATTAAAAGCTAGTGTTTGCCCTTGTAGCAGATTGAACACTTTTTGGCATTTTGTACAATTCCAAGTCTGATATTGAATTACATTTTTGATCACTTCTCCATTCAAAATTCCTTTAGCCACAAGATTTTCTTGTATGAACCATCCCTTTCAAAACCCCCTTTTTAAATGGAAATGGAAATCAATTCAGGACCTTGACTAGGGCAGTCCACAGCCCTCTATTTCTTCTTTTTGAGACATTCCTTGGTGGATTTGCCAGCATGCTTCCGATCATTGTTATACTGAAAATTTCCAGTTCAATATCTGGACTAACGGTGAGACGTGTTATCATTTTTGCCTCATCCATGAAGCAAAGCATGGTGGCCGTGGCATGTGCACCGCCACCACTCCTTCTGGCCGCCATGTTAGGTTAAGTCAGTTTGGAGGATAGTAAAACCATTGCTCAAATGCCTATTTTTATGGTCTCTCGGCCATGAGTGTATACAATGCCAAATACTGCAGCCTTGCTGTCCCACTTAGAATATATATAAAACTCAGCATCTGTAACATGAAAACTAAAATGACATCATTGGATTAGTTTATCTGTATGAATTACACTAATTCATTTGTTGGTTTGGTTTGGCTCCAGAAATCAAGATTTCTGTCCATTTTTTTATTTAGTGAGGTCTAAAAAAATTGCACTGTGTTTACTAATGCCGACTCCCAGAAACTGCTTACGCTAGGTGAAGTGAGGGCCACAGAAATTTATGGCATAGTTTAGAAGTTAAATTCTACATTACATAAATTACTTTTAGAAGAAAATAATACTGTTTGTCAATGATTGTTACAACATGCTCCTACTCTCAGTGACCATGGATTGTTCAGCTGGTTAAAAACGCATCGCTTTTTCTGCAGCGGCTTATTTCATCAAAACGTGCAGTCGTAGCAAGCAAGCTGGAAAAGCAGTCTGGATGACACATTTCCCCAAGGTATCAGCTGCTTCCAGCTACTGTGGTCTTCCTCACATATGTTTCTAGTTCATGGTTATGCCACTCCAGCGTTTGCCTTGTTGCCTGAAAGCTACGAATTGTTCAAAGCAGGACTACTGCATATCTTAAAGGAGTTGTTTTTAAAGTCGTAAGCACAAAAAATAACCCGTTACATATACAGTACATTCATCATCATTGTTTATCACATTATATTGGGGCTGATTTATTTATTTGCTTGCCATATTTATACAGTACTGACATATTACACAATGCTATTCAGAATACATATGCAGTATGTCCCTGGGCAGCTAACAACATATGTCGGTTCAATAGTTACATACATCCACATTTTTAAAATGCCAAAGTGTATATAAACCGTAACAATAAACTTCTTTTAGCAGCTCTATTTTTTGGTTTGTTAAGGAGGAGCTCCAGACTTTTATAATTAGAGCTTTCAGTGTCAAAGGATAAGTCCAGCCAAATCTCGTTTGGCTGTACTTCTCCTATGGATCACAAAAGTGAAATTCGTTCTGCACCCCTGTGACCCATTTTCAGCAGAGAGCGGGCTGAAGTCTGCTCTCTGCTGACGTCATGGGTGTCAGTTCAGGCATCACAACAATAAAGTCTGGATCTGCCAGGTGCCTGAACTAAAACCCATGAGCTGGTGAGAGCCTGAGCTGGCCTCTCCCGCCCCCTCCACAGCCCAGCACTCCAATGAGCGAGGAGGAAGCAGAGCGGAGAGCTGGTGATGATTGACAGTCTACAGCTCTCTGCTCACGGAGCTCTGAAAACTGAGTGATTGGTGGCGTTCGAGCTGATGGAGAAAATAAATGTACAGTTGTTAGGTGGGGGCAGGACAGGTTTCTCTGGAGAGAAGTTTTCAGGAATTTCCTAAAAGTGGATAAAGTTGTAGATAGTCAGACAGATTGGAGTGGGGAATTCCATAGGATGGGAGAGGCTCGGGAGAAGTCCTGGAGGTGAGTATGGTAGGAGGTGACGAGGGAACTAGAGAGCGGGAGGTCTTGGGGGGAACAAAGAGAGCAATTGGGTTGGTATTTTGGGACTAGGTTAGTGATATAGCTGGGGGCCAAGTTGTGGGTGGCTGTGTAAGTTATTGTTAGTATTTTGAATTTAATTTTTATGGTGAGTGGCAGCCAATGGAGGGATTGGCAGAAAGGGGTAGCAGACACTGAGCGGTTTGTAATGAGTCTGGCAACAGCATTCATGATAGACTGAAGGTGAGATCCTCTATAGAAACCGATGGTGAGAGCCCCATTCGGGATCCATGGAGGAGGCAGGCACATCAATAATATTAAATCTACCAAGATGCCACAATTTAGAAACAATAGGTGGCTTGGGATTTTTCTTGATTTGGTTCAAGAAGATCTCAATAAGATTAGCTGGGGCAGAATCACCAATGATAATCACCCTCCGGACAAAAGGTTGGCACTTAGAGAACTTAATGAGGCCCCCAATTTAGTCATCAAGTCCAACAAATAAAGGAGGCAATGTGGTCCTCCTCTCTGAGTAATATTATGAACAAGAAATCTTGAGACAACTGGGGGATCAATCTACCCACCTGAAACTTATGTCTAATCAGCTTCCTGTGATAGTCGATTCTTTAAATTTCAAACTTCAGCTGTCCTTTGAAGCACAATTACTCACCAAGAAAGAACTCGATCACCTTATGGTAAAAAAGTACAACATACCCACCATAAACATAACCCCCAAGGTCCAAAAAAGTTTAACTAGACCCCCTGGTAGACCCATAATTTCAGACATTAAGGGTCCACTTCAACAGACGGACAAATACTTAGATGCTCTGGTCAAGGGGATGGTCAGGGACCTGCCATGCTTTGTTCAGGACACAAGAGATGTCCTTTTCGAGGATTGCTGAGGTGAAGGTGTCGTATGGGGCACTATTGGTTGGTATCGACGTAGAGTCCGTCTACACCTCCATCCCCCATCAGTACGAACTAGCAGCAGTAGCTCACTTTTTGGAGGTAAAATACCCCACTATAAGATCACAAAACAAAGTCATTTTGGAATTGCTTGAGTTTGCCCTCACTCATAACTGTTTCCAGCTTTCTGGAACAAACTATCAGCAGATAAGGGGGACCTCAATGGGGGCGCCATGGGCTCCGGCATATGCCTGTTTCCACCTTGGGTGGTGGGGGAAAAGTCTTGTGTATTGCTTGTCGATGTACCTCCTCCATGTACGTCTCTGGCTAAGGTACATCGACGATGTCCTGGTCATTTGAGATGGGACTGCTGATGATTTGCATAAATTTGTTTCCAAACTAAATTCTAATGATAGGAACATTAGACTTACCTATACCTGGGATGCGAAAAAACTCTCCTTTCTGTATCTATATATGTATGCACTGGCAGACTTGAGACAAGAACCTTTAGAAAGGAGACAGCTGCCAACACAGTCCTTCTAGCCTCTAGTCATCATCCACCGTCACTCATCAGGGAAATCCCCATGGGTCAGTTTCTCCATATTTGAAGAAACTGCTCCGTAGATGCGGACTACAGATATGAATCTGAGGACCCCTATCGGAGGTTTAGAAAGAGAGGCTATTCACATAAAACGATCAGGCACGGAAAAAGGCATCCTCATCCAAATGGGAGGACCTCGTTAAGACACAGAATAGTACATCCTCCCCTCCTAATGCATCCCCGATTCATAATCATTACCCGTTATGGATCCCAATCGAATGAGGTTTGGTGTGTTTTGACTAAGAACTACCTATCCTACCTCGATCACATGAACTGTCTCAGATTGTAGGGCCCCGACCACTACTTGCTTCCAGAAGAGTGAGACACCTTAGGGACAACCTGGTGCACTTGGAATTTGTGAGCACCCCAACGAACAACTGGCTATTAGGATCGCCTCGCCCCACTGGCATGTTCCCTTGTGGACATTGCCAAAGTTGGCCATACACCAGTAGGTTTTCAAACAAACTTTTAATTTTTTTATCAAATAGTTTTTATAAATTTTTCCATTATACAACAGCAAAGAAAGACTCACACACAAGCAATACATCTCCCATGAATTTCCCCACCCTAAGACAGTTTTTTTTTTCATGAACATTCGTAGGAAAATTGCCAGCAGTTCATTTAACAATATCATAGATGTCATTGAAAACTACATAAAAAAAGTTTGCTTTTAGCGTTCTTTATGCCTCGTACACACGACCGGTTTTTCCGTCGGGATAAACTCAGACGGATTTTTACGACGGAATTCCGCTCAAGCTGTCTTGCATACACACGGTCACACTAAATTCCGACCATCAAGAACGCGGTAACGTAAAACACTACGACGAGCCGAGAAAATGGTTCCGAGCATGCGTCAAATTGTTTCCAAGGATGCGTTTTATTTCTCTGTCTGAGTTCCATACAGACGAACGTAATTTCCGATAGAAATTTTTTTCATCGGAAAAAAAGAGAACATGTTCTCTATCTAATTCCATCGGAATTTCCGACGGAAAAAGTCCGATGGGGCATACACACAGTCGGAATATCCGATGAAAAAATTCCATCTGACTTTTTCCATCGGAAATTCCGAGTGTGTGTACGCGGCATAAGACTACAGAAGAAGCATTTTAACCATTTAGTCACTATGTATAATTTTCTCACCTGTAGTGCCATTCTTGACACTTACTAACTAAAATTCCATCTCAGGATGTTTATTGATCCAAGCCATCTTTCTTCTTCAAATATATTTGCTGAGATTTTGTGAATTAAGCTTTAAAATGCACATCAAAACATTCATAGATATAGTCCCTAGTCAGAATATAGTACATACGGTCACTTTCTGGAGAATGAAATAAAAATATGCAAATTAAAATGTAATTTAATTGTAGTTATAATGTAAACTAACATTGTATTAAAAATTCAGTTATTACAATAAATTTATCATTAATTAAAATATATCTATAGACAAAAAGTTTTTTTTGTAGCTTTGAATACAGTAGGGGATGTCTGTATCCCCACTTAGGGTTACCACCTGTCCGGGATGCACCCGAACAGTCCGGGATTTGAATTATGTGTCCGGGTTTCAGACCACCTGAAACCCAGACACATTATTCAGAATGGACTGTGGCTCCCCAAGTAACCAAGTACAACAACTACCAAATGTGCATAGGTGTTGCACACAGGCCCCATCTCCATACACAGACAGGAGAGGAGAGAGGGCTTAATCTGCTCCTCCTCCACCTGCCCCTACCCCTCTTTCTGCTCACCCACACACCAATCCCTGTTGTTCTGGGCCTCAGGAAAGGGATGTGTGGGCTGGAAGTTTGTAGCTCAGCAACTGGCAAATACATCATGGAAGAAATGTGTCGATGCCTGAGCCTCCATCCTCAGGTAAGTGAGCTCACCATCCAATGTCTGTGACTGAAGTCTCCCCCCTCCCTCCATTCTCTCTCCTATCTCCAAGCAAGTGAGTACACTAAGGTAAGGGGGACTCAGATGTAAGGGGTGCCCTGTGGACTCTGATGTAAGAAGGGCTTTGGAAACCCTAATTTAAGAGGGAATGCTGGAAACTCTGATGTAAGTGGGAAGTTTGGTGAGCAGAAACACCCTTACATTAGAGTTCCTCTTTACACCAGAGTCCACAGGCTTCCCCCTTAAAAATAAAATGTTGCCGTGTGCCTCTAAAGTGTCCGGGTTTGGCTTAAAGAAAAGGTGGCAACCCTATCCTCACTAGGTAGATTTTACCTATCTATTTGACCTGGTGACCACTGTTACTGAAACAGAAAATGATGGGAAATTCAAAATTTTACAGTTACAGCTATCCAAATGGAGCACTTGTTCTTGTGAAAACTGAGGGGACTACTCTTAGCTTTTGGATATTTCTTCTCACTTGCTGTTTTGTGTCCCGAACAACAAGGGTAATCTCCCAAACAGAGAGCAAAAAATTATCTGACAGAGGTTTAAACCGTTCCCTGTTCTACTTAAAACGATTTGGCAGGAGAGTATGATGGGGTTGAATGAAGGAAGTAATGATTGTACCTGTGGACATGGGGTGATAGGTGGAGAAGGCACCTGTACAGTGGAGATCTTCTCACAAATTGTATTAATCTTATGTTTGAAATGATTTGCGATCTCCTGGGCAGTGAGTGAGTTAGTGGGTGGAGGCAGTGGAGGACGAAGTAGAGAGTTGAAGGTAGAGAAGAGTTGACGGGGACGGGATTATAAGTTGTTAATGAGAGTGATAAAATAGGTCTGCTTGGCAGTGAGGAGGCAGGAATTGTGTTTTTGGAGGGCAAATTTATATTGGTTGAAATCTTTCTGAGCCTTATGCTATGTACACACGGTCGAAATTTCGAACAGGCTTATATAGAGAGCAGGTTCTCTATTTTTCCGGACTTTTTCTGTCGGAATTTCCGACGGACTTAGATAGAGAGCATGTTCTCTATTTTTCCGTCGGATATTCCGATGGAGGTTTTCCCGATGGAAAGTCTGGCCGTCTGTACGCGGCATAAGTCTTAAGCCACAGGTGCTCTAGAGCGCTGCTATATTTTTTCAGACTTCTAGTGACCTCTGTCTGCCAAGGTTGTAGGGGTCTTGGCTTGATTCTGTGTGTAGTGAGGGGGGCGAGCTTGTCTAGGGAGGATGACAGTGAAGTGTTGTAGACAGAAGTGGCTAAGTTGTGGCAGGACAGGGATGAGATTTTGTCATAGAGATGGTCAGTAGCAGAGTAGAGAAGAGAAGGGTTGAGTTGGTGAAATTTTGATCTGTCTATGGCTGGCTTATAGCGTTTGTTACCCCAACACTTCATATACCTGATATGTGGCTGCTGTACTATCTACTTGTATGATAAAAAAATTCTGTTCTCTTTGTATTGCTTCCTTTATGGGAAATCCCTGGTGTTCCTGCTCAGTCTCTCTGCCCCACCCCTATCCCTGCACAGCCATTCACTGCGAATCTCAGTGTACTACTGCTTCTCCTCCCCCAGCTCTTATGCAGCTGAGAACAGAGGGCATGTGATAACTTAAAAATACATTATAAATACCTTTTTTACATTTTTTATATCTATATAAAAATGGTTTGCCTTTCATTTCTATTTTAAACTGAATGGGTTGTTTTACAAGCTGATCATTTACGATCACTTTAAATCTCCAACATTGAAAGAACTGAAACCCAATGAATGAAAGGGGTGGGACCAGAAACACTTCAGCTGGGAAGGAAAGTGCTGGGCTCCACCTGACTTGCTGCAGATTCTTTTTCCCATTGCAAGAAGCTCATAGTGTGCAGTGAAATCTGAAAAAGGAGCCTGTACATCTGTGCAGGAATAAAGGGAAGGCTTGAGTTCAGATTTAAAGTGGAACTAAACCCTATTATCCTTTTCAGCCAAGAAAGCTGCCATCTTGGCCTCTGTTTGATCTGCAACTGTCATTTGATGGTTTGACAGCTTGTTTGAGGATACAAGCAAATGTGACAGCATTCCCAAGATGCTGTTTTTTGCAACTGTTAAAACAATCGGTTTAGTTCCGTCTTACAGCCATTTCACACCATAGAAATGCAGTCCAGGTGTGTTCTGGATCCTTTTGTGCATGCATGTTTTTTAGTGCCATTTTGATGCATTTTTGGTGCTTTTTTTGAAGTGGTCCAGTGTATTTCTTCCCCCTCTTGTTTTCTTCACCTTAAATAAGGACATGTGTGTTCCAGTGCATTTTCGGTGCGATTAGGTGCATTGCGGTGGGGTTTTGATGTGCTTTACTGCCTTCCAATACAGTTCAGTGCAGAAAAAATGCAGCATGTTCTACTTTGTTTTTCTGGAACTCGAATGCCCTGAAACTGACCGCACTGGTGTGAACTATGCCATTGAAAACCATATAACCTACTATCCATGCCTTTTTGGTGCAGAAAAATAATAATAATCAGATCGTTAGTACAGAGCTTTCGAGAGCCAATCACGACAGTTCATCCGATATTATTCGATTGGACAAGCACGAAAATTTGACCTGTACGATACCAGATCGTACGATTTTCGTTTAGTCAGTACAGTTGTCATCCGAAAATACAATACAAATACACTACAACGCATGACATCACTTCTGATTTTTTTTTCTGTCGTATGAGATTTTTTTGGGACTTTAGTAACCTATTCAATTTCTACTTGCGACTAGTAAGCGAAAAAAGTTGGACGATCTGTCGTCCGATTTTCGGATTGTGTGTACGGGCCATAAGGATTGATTTGAAGACAAACACAGGGTGCTCACAGAAACTGCTTACTCTTTAGCGCAATTTTTGCCTTGGACCCATTGTAGGGCAGGTATGGTTGCCTTTAAGGCATCAAGTTGTTTAAATAAAATTGTTTCAAAATGATCAGCAATTTGATCCTAGAAAGTGTTCTTCCAAAATGTGGGAGAGTTTTTTTTTTCTTTTAAACAAGGTTTACCACTTTATTACTTGACAGATTAAATATACCTTCAGATATAAATAAACACCAATTTCCATCTGGACTGACATACTGTTTGCCAAACTCCAGCCACAAGCAGCATATTAAATCCACAAATCTGGGATTCCAATTATAACGCTGGCACACCGTTCTGCACATCAACCTAAACATTACACATAGAAATGGAGTCATGTTACATCATTATATTGGTAATGCCTCTCATCGTGCCAGCATTTGTTGAATAGGAATTAGGATTAGCGTTGTTAGCCACTTGTAAATGGTGGAGTACTTCTTAATATATTTTCAGGGGTATTAGGTGACCATTAAGACATGTGCAAAATTAATCTTTACATGTTTTATTGGAGACCGTGGCATGGAAATCATCCTGCCATTTGTTAACTTTTATTTATTGGCACTGGATAGAATATCGGAGAGCCTGGCAAATACTTGGTTTTGAACATCTGCTATGTGTAGACAGGGCTACAAGACCCAGGACCCTATATGCACACAGGCAGAGGCAGCGCCGCTAATTGTTTACACCTGTTTGGCATTATATTATATCACAGCTGGAACATACAACCTATTTGTAAAGGCTAGGGATGAACGAATGTGTCTGAGTTCCACTCACGTGGTATGCGTCGAACCCACATGAAGCTTGCAAATTGCAAACTTAAATCTGAACCTCGTTGAGGTCTACAGGGGCATATCCTGCAAATCAATTCCGAGAATTTTCAAGGCTTATAGGCAAGGTATTGTCAAACCAAGGGCCATAAGGGACATGTATCAATGCAAAAAAAAAAGAACAAAATGACCATACATAAGGAAAAGAGTGTCTAACCTTTTATTGTGTCTTTGGGGGTGCCATGAGAAAAGCACTACTATTATTATACAGAATTTATATAGCGCCAACAGTTTGCGCAGCGCTTTACAACGTTAGGGCAGACAGTACAGTTACATTACAATTCAATAAAGAAGGAATCAGATTCATTAGAGCTTACAGTCCTTTCACTTACATGCCTGGGAGATGCCTTTAGTTTCTGTATGGTTTTATGGAACAGTACGATTCCCAAGGACAGCACCAATGACATTGTGTTCTGGCATCACAAATTTTGCATGTGTTTAATAATTTTTTAACTGTTACATATTGCCTGGCTTCAATACAGCATCAGTACTTCAATCTGATACATTACAACTTAAAAAAGCTTTTTAGATAGCTTTGGCAGCCACACCACATTTTTTTTATCCACTGAATTGAACACTGGATGTAGGAACCTACAATGGATCTAAAAGTTATAATAATAACTAATATTAGTTATATATTTACATAGCTGGTAAGGTTGAATGCTGTGCATGCTGAGTCAGTGACGTCACAAGAGGGTGGTGCCATCGGGTGACGTCGCCAGGTGGCCCCACCCCTTACCTATATAAGAACTGTCACACGGTGGAGCTGGTAGTTAGCGGTTAAGGCTTTGTCGCAGGCGGAACGTTTTTTTTTTCGTTTTTTTTTGGATCCAGTGGTGCGCCAGGCATTGTGATTGATGATGGAGCTACATCGGCGACATTGTTTTTTTATTTTTAATAAAGCAATTGTCAAAAACTGTGTTTGTGTTTTTATTTATTTTTGACACTTTTTTTGGTGAATGAGTACTGGTACAATGTACCCCAGATAGGGGGAGCAGGATATGGGAGCCCCCTTGTTAAAGAGGGCTTTCAGATTTTAATAAGCCCCCTGCCCGCAGATTCCCACAAACACAGCCCCCCCGTTGAGGGCATGTGGCCTGGTTTATTTAAAGCACATTAGGTAATACTTTGCTGACCTATTCAAAGTTACTTGTTAAAGTGAGTTATCAAATTATCTGGCGATAGCAATTCATTTAACAGGCCCGGTACGTGGCTGATCACCACAGATAAACGTCTGACTATATTATAGGACTGTAGCACTGACTATGAAATCATAAGTCCTACTTATGCTAGACTCAACACTCACTTACCACCACTAGCAGTACTAGTACAAATCCAAAGAGAAGGGAAGTATAGCAAATATGTGCTAAGGGACAGACAGAAGACTAAAATACTTGAAAAAATGTATCATAGATTTATAGTTATATATTTATTATAATGCCATATACAGTGGAACCTTGGATTAAGACCATAATCTGTTCCAGCCTCGTAAAGGCTCGGGAACGGAGTATTTCTAAAGTTTTTCCAAGTATTTCCGAACAGCTCCAAACGGCTCCAAACCTTTCCGATCGGCTCCGCTCGGCTCTGCTTGGCTCCGGCGCCCCTGCACCTCTGGCCAAATGTGGTATTGCACACCGCTGTGAGTTAAATCCTGCTCGTTTTGCGAGACAACACTCACAAACCAAGTCAGGATTTAAAAAAAAATGCTCGTATTGCGAAACGCTCGTTAACCGCGTTACTCACAATCTGAGGTTTCACTGTACTGTAATAAATATGTGTATTTATTTATACAAGTAAATAATAAATAAAATATAAATGATATGGATGATAATTAAAACGATTCATGGTTTGCTGCACATTAGTAAAATTGAGGTTGATTCGACAAAATCAGTACTTTCAAGACAGATTACCAATTTCACAAAATACAGACGTGCTAGTTGGTAATCTCCATATCAGACTGCACAGATTATGCTGCATCAGCACGTGAATATTCAGTAAAGAGCACAAATCAGATTTTGCCTGAGAAATGTTAGATTTAGTGGCTGTTCCTCAAATTGCCCAGTTCATGGCAAAACTAGAAATCAATTCCCTCATCTCTGGCCATTTTGCTTCTTACGCATGTGTTATTTATACATATAAAACAAAGTTAGAGCACGTGAAGAGGGCATTAAATCAAGCTAATGCCAAGTGAAAACAGTCTAATGCATAAAGTGCTCTCCTTCAATGAAAAGTCCCTTTACAACTATGTAATTATGCTGTACTTTCTTGTAGAGTCTTTAAATGCCATAAATAAGATATATAAATGTACACATTTATTAGATGTGATTTAATGCACTAAAACAGCTTTTCTCACTGTATTCTATTCCACACTAGAAAACTGCAGTCAAGATTTTGCACAGAGCTGTAATATATTCTAAGGGCATGTGGGATTGAATTACTACTGCTATGAGCTAGATAGGGAAGCCAGCAGCACAGTAACTCAAGTTTAGGTGCCTGGCTATCTCCCCAAAAGGCTACACAGGAAAATGATACCGCTCTCTACCGTTTTTTCAGCTGGTCCTTTCCATATGCTAACCACTTTTTTTTTTTTTTTTTTTTTACTTTCTTTTTTTCATAAATCTTTAAACCAGTGAAGTGAACTCCTTCCAAATTTTAACATGAAGCTGCTTTATTTTGTTTTTCTATTCTGTCATCTTGGCACTTTTTTTGCCAATCCTAACCTCCTGCTGGATGAGTTACAGCCCGTTATGCCAACTACAAGCAGGAAATAAGACAAAGGTCCAGCTTTGATTTCTCTGGTGAAGAAGACTTCTTTTCAGTGAATTCAAATCTTAAGGGACTACAAGCGAACCCCTAAGGAGAAACATTGAATGGAAACCTCTTACGTACATTAATGTTATTAAGCAGCTTTAAGTTCAGGGGAGCTTATATGAGCTAAATTTGGAGCCTTGCCTGTCCAGATGTTCTGCTTAAGTGTCTGGCTCCCAACTTTCTTTTCTCACTGCCTTGCTCGGGTTTATTTAAAGCACATTAGGTATTACTTTGCTGTCTATTCAAAGTTACTTGTTAAAGTGAGTTATCAAATTATCTGGCGATAACAATTAATTTAACAGGCCCGGTACGTGGCTGATCACCACAGATAAAAGTCTGACTATATTATAAGAGCACAAGATGTTAGTCACACAATAGTCATATTGATTACCTTGGCTTTGTAGTCAGGACTACTAAATTTTTCAGCGCTTGGAAAGTTAACAGGCTCGTTTTCATTGAAACCCTCCATAATCTCTAGGAAATGTTTATATAATTACACTTTCTTTCCAGTTTTATATAGTTAGATATACTATTACACAGCTGCAAAGGCTTTAATGTTCATTCAATTTTTGTGTCATGTTATTTAATAGGTGAGTACTTGTCGCTTTTCTAACTTGATGCACTGATGAAAGAGGGATGACAATTAAAATGTTAAAAATGAAAGGAGAATGATTCTTTGTGGTTTCAGGTGGATAGGAACGTAAAGTGCATCTGCCATTTTAAAATAGACAGTAAGCAGCATGGAAGAACCCTTGGCTTTTTTCATGTAAAGGTTGGATGGATGCCACCTGATAGATATATAGCCTATTTGTGTAATTTAAAGTGTGGCTTCACTCTAAGCCTATCCCATGTATCCCAGATCCTGGGTGTAGGCTGTCCTTGTTATGCTCTAATCCAGGGGTGTCCAACCAGTGGCCCGGGGGCCACATGTGGAGTCCTCTGATGTAGTCCGGGACCTCCTGCTCTGGGATGGAATAGAATAGAGTACTGTTATTAAAGGTCAGTTTATTAGTTTATTACTAAAATCAGTGTATATATGGGCATATCTTTTCTGCAGTGGTTACTGTGCTGCTTTAAAACTGATCCGCAGGTGCAGATTAGTTTACCTGCGGGTTACCTGCACTGAGCCATAGACTTCTGTTGTTACCTGCGAGTTTGGTGAGCTTTCTGAAAGTGCACCAAACCTGCAGAATATAATAGAAGTCTATTGCAAAGTGCAGGAAGGTCAAAGGTACACTGCATTGCACCCATGGTGTGGGTAAACCACAGCACATCAGTGTGAAAGCAGCCTTGGGCCCCTTTCACAAGGTCAATCCGACAGTCCGACCAATCGGACCCTCCATTCACCTCTAAGTAGTGGAAGACATAAACAAACTTGTGTCCTACCTCCAATACCATCTGCTAAAAAGTATAGTGGGCTGTGTCAGTGTCCGCTCTGCATATGTAGAGCAGGCACGAACATGCCATCCACCCGCTCCGCTCAATGTGGCCCGCGATAGGTTACCAAGTCGCTTAAGTGGACCTCGCTCTTCAAAAGGTTGGGCACCCCGGGTCTAATCCATCTTTTTTCAAGCAGGGTGCTGCGGTACTCTGGGGTGCCTCCTGGGTTCTTCAGGCCTGCTGTAATAACATGCTTATAAATGACCCCAAATCGCCCAAAAATTATCAACAAGCCATCGGGTAGATCAAGCCTGCCTTTGTTTGTTACACAAAGCCACAGGTTTTTATAGCACAGCATTACAAATTTGGGAAACATGCAGGCTAGTCACCAGAGTCCTAACAACCAAAGACATCATTGGTTGATATTGAGCATGTTGGTGCCTGCATAGCATCCTTGTTTGACCCCCCCCTTCCCTCTCTGTCAGTATTCTGTTCACGTTAGCTGTGTGCAGGAAAGGAGAATAGAAATGCTGATGTACTAGTCAGTATCTATGTGCAAAAATATTTTTGCATTGTAAAATTAACCACTTGCTGACCAGCCATCATCATTATACGGCGGCAGGACGGCTCGTTCCCGCAAACCACCGTAGCTGCACATCGGTCCCTTTAACAGCTATAGCGGGCGCACACCTGCTGCATGGCGGGGAAGCTGATGTGCATGGCCGGCGGCCGCGATGTCCGCTGGTCACCCGCGATCGCTCCACAGAGAGGCAGAACGGAGATCTGTCACTGTAAACAAGCAGATCCCTGTTCTGTCAGGGAAGTAGAGAGTGATTGTCTGTTCCTAGTGATTAGGAACAGCGAGCTCTCTCTACTCCCAGTCAGTCCACTCCTCCCACAGTTAGAAACACCACCCAGTGAACACATTTAACTTGATCGCCCTAGTGTTAACCCCTTCCCTGCCGGTGTCATTTATACAGTAATCAGTGCATTTTTATAGCACTGATCGCTGTATAAGTGTCAGTGGTCCCAAAAAAGTTTACAAAGTGTCCGATCTGTCCGCCGCAATGTCGCAGTCCCACTAAAAATTGCTGATCACTGCCATTACTAGTAAAAATGTATAATACAATTGCCATCAATCTATCCTATTTTGTAGACGCTATAACTTTTGTGCAAACCAATCAATATGCGCTTATTGCATTTTTTTTTTACCAAAAATATGTTGAAGAGTACATATTGGCCTAAACTAATAAAGAAATTTATTGGGGATATTTATTATAGCAAAAAATAAAAATAAACTCTAATGTTAGGTGTCCTATCTGTGAGGATGCTGCCTCATTATGTAAAACTATTTGTTTAGGTTTTCACATTTTTGAATGAAGTGCCTGTGCAGAATATTAAAGGGTGCTTTGATTGAAAAAATGTTGAGAAACAATGGTCCAATCTATCCAGTGTACATAAAAAACGAGCAGAACACATAGGGCTTTAATTCTGCATAAGAACATTTTTAACTTATTCAAGCACACTTTGTCTAGAGACACCCACTGTCGCATTTTACTCTGCGTCTTAGATTGTGCTATTTGTGAAATTGGTGTGCACTTCTACTGATCGGTATGCACAACTTGTGTACATTTATTTCCAGCATGGTTGCTGCACTGTGATGGCTGAGGTTAGTGATGTCATCAGCTTGCATGGCTGTATTGGAAATCTCATCCCAAATGAGATATAAGCATTGGCGTTAGATTTGAAGGTTTTCTGAGCCAACAAGAAATATTTGAGAAAGGCTCTGTGTCCTCTCTATATATTAAGATGCCATATTACGCTGTGGTATTTAGAGACAATAAGTAGTGTAATATTATATATAAAGACGAAGGCAATGACAAAGGGCTTTAGGGTATGTGGCTTTATTCTGGCTATGGCTGAGCGTTTGCCTATTCACTTTGATATTTCATATGCCAAAACACAGTACATGAACTTTGACAAACGATGGGACTGAACAGGCTATCCATTAGGCCTGACAAAGTGGAAGTACTGGTGCTTATTACAAATATTGGGGTCCATTCACAAAGCTTATCACATAGGTGGTAATTGTGAATTGATCCTATCTGTCCTATTTTCCCAAAGATAGAGATGGCACTGCTATTTTCATTAGACACAAAGGTCACTACTATACACTGATAGTCTTCAGGGTGTTACAAGTTTTACACATATACCCATGTTTAAATAATTATTCCAGGTATGGTATATTTTTGCATAGCTACATTGATCCAGCTTGGACAAATGTAACTATGTATATACCATACCTGGCTATTGCCCTGGAAGCTTAAAATAACTAAAGTAATCACCACTCCAGTGACCTCCACTTGCTTCTGTGTCGCATACTGAGTAGCTGGCCTGATGCATTGTGAACACAGGAGGTCAGCCGCTAAGCATTCTCTGAATGGCGCCAATGCCAAGTGGCAGACCTCCTATGTTCACAAAGCATCAGGCCAGCTGCTCGGCATGGGACCTGGTAGCAAGTGGAAATCACTGGGTTAACGTTGTCTACTTCAGTGATTTCCAGCTTCCAGGGGCATCGACCAGGCATGGTATATACATAGTTACATTGGTTCAAGCAAGGACCAATGTAACTATGTAAAAATAAACCATTACTGGATTCATCTTTAAAAGGTAAACCATTACTAAATATTAATATTGAATATTTCATATTTTTCTTATGACAAAAAAAGGAAAACATAATATTTTTGTGTTAACCACAATATTTAAAGAATATTCCATTCAAAGATGAACTATGAGACAACTAAACATTCTCCCTTGTAGTGGAGCTGTGTTTGCATTGCAAGGGTTAACTACTCATTTATAGGGGGGACCAGTATAGCACTTTTACCTACCTGAATCTCCGCTCTCACTGGCTACTTAATGCTGCTAGACTGGTTCCCACAGCCTCTTCATCCCTGTGCTCTGGCCCTATAAGGTCTTATGATGTCATCATGCAGGGACCGTAGCCCTACACTGGACTTGAAAACACTGGGGGACTGTCCACTTTGGGAGCGTAGGGGTGCGCTGTCTTTTAGGGTAGCGGAGGATCAGACAAGTAAAGGTGCTTTACCAGTTACCACTTGCCGACCCCCGCACGACGATGTACGTTGACACAATGGAACGGGCAGGCAAATGGGCTTACTTGTACGTCCCTTTAAATTTGCCGCCCAGCGTGCGTGCGCACGCGTCCGCCGCGTGCCTGGTGGTTGCGCCCACGGGTCCCGGGAACTCGATTTTCCCAGGCAGCCCGCGATTGCGGTCCGCAAAGGGAGAACAGGGGGGTGCCTTTATAAACAAGGTATTCCCCTGTTCTGCCTAGTGACACGTCAGGGATCTACTGTTCCCTGTGATCGGGAACAGTGATCGCTGATGTGTCACTGGTAGCTCCTCCCCCTAACAGTTAGAATCACTCCCTAGGACACACTTAACCCCTTCAGCGCCCCCTAGTGGTTTTCCCCCTTCACTGCCAGTGTCATTTTTACAGTAATCAGTGCATTTTTTTTTAGCGCTGATCGCTGTAAAAATGACAATGGTCCCAAAAATGTGTCAAAAGTGTCCGATGTGTTCGCCATAAAGTCGCAGTCATGATAAAAATCTCAGATCGCCGCCATTACTAGTTAAAAAAAATTATAATAAAAATACCATAAAACGATCTCCTATTTTATAGACGCTATAACTTTTGCGCAAACCAATCAATATACGATTATTGTGATTTTTTTACCGAAAATATGTAGAAGAATATGTATCGGCCTAAACTGAGAAAAAATTTGCTTTTTAAAAAAAAAAATGGGGATATTTATTATAGCAAAAAGTACAAAATATTGCTTTTTTTTCAAAATTGACGCTCTATTTTTGTTTATAGCGCAGAAAATAAAAACCGCAGAGGTGATCAAATACCACCAAAAGAAATCTATATTTGTGGATAGAAAAGGACGGAAATTTTGTTTGGGAGCCACGTCACACGACCGCGCAATCGTCAGTTAAAGCGACGCAGTGCCTTATCGCAAAAAGTGCTCTGGTCTTTGGCCAGCCAAATGGTCCGGGGCTTAAGTGGTTAGGTGTTATTTGGAAGGATGGTGTTAGATTCTCCTCTGATTATTTTTTTTATAAAAACAACAAACATGCCTATACTTACCTGCTCTGTGCAATGGTTTTGCACAGAGCAGCCCTGACCCTCTTCTTCTGGGGTCCCCCACAGGAGCTCCAGGCCCCTCCTCTTCATTGGGAATCGGTCCGCCCCGTATCAGATGCCCCAGTAGAAGTCCGAGTAGGACGAAACGCGTCAGCCAAGGTACACTGTTCCCCATATTGCTTTTATTCTACAGTGATCACTTTTATTCGTATGTTGGCTTTTATCAATAAAACCCAATTTTTTACCTGCACCATTGGAAGCCCTTCCCTTTTTTTCTTTCTTCCATGTTCTGTGGATGTGAGTTTTGGTGGGTCCACCACTTGGCTATTGCTACCCCAGTTGGGGCCACTAATATTGAGAATCTACTGAATATTTTTTGGACTGTCCTTGGGTCGTTTGGTTCCTCCATTCTATTGGAATATCCATGTCGGACTGAGCACCGTGAACAACTGTATGTATGATGTAGAACCATCTCAAGGATGATCAGAAGAAATGGACAGCACCTGAGTTAAATATATGAGTGTAACAGTAAAGGGTCTGAATACTTAGGACCATGTGATATTTCAGTTTTTCTTTTTTAATAAATCTGCAAAAATGTCAACAATTCTGTGTTTTTCTGTCAATATGGGGTGCTGTTAATTAATCATTAATGAGGGAAAAAATGAACTTAAATGATTTTAGCAAATGGCTGCAATATAAAGAGTGAAAAATGTAAGGGGGTCTAAATACTTTCTGTACCCACTGTGTATATATATATATATATATATATATATATACATGTTCTGCTTTCAGGTAAATTTTACCTAGCGATTCAGTAAGCTGTGTTTACAGGCACTACCTTTCCTAGAGAGACAACATTTTCTTTTTCTTTCTTTTTTTACAACATTTTCTTAATTCAGCTGTGGTGTTGTCATCATTTTTTGTATACTTCCATGCTGGACCTCAAGCAGCTGTGGCAAAGCAGAGTGCATTGGCATGATCCGCTATTGTCACTGCAGTAAAACTGCAAAGTTTTGTTGCTGCTAGAGCACACATCACACATACATTGGAAGTTCATAGAAACAGGCACCAAGAGTGAAAACTGTATTTTTTTTGTATCATTCAAGTTTTTTATTTTAATCAAAATAGAGTCATTACAATAAGAAAGTGTAGGAAAACATTACAATATTAATCACAGAAAGTTTATAAAATGTTACAATTGACTATTAGTTATGGCATCACTGTGAAAAGTTATAACTATCAATATATAAAAAATAAAGCATAAATATGTGACTTTGGCTTAGTTAAAAGAAGTATCATTTTAAATAAATGTCATAGTAAATTTCATACACCTCTAAGGGGATCATGCTGTGTCCAAGGAGGCAAGAGAGTTTCCCTCCCTACCATCTATTCTCCTCCAGATACTTCTGGTGGAGATATGAGAGGAGACATTATTGAAAACCTTCAACTGACAACATATTGGTCTTTACTGAAATTAACAGGAGAACAAGAACATGTTCTCATTAAACCAAAGCAAAGTCTAGTATACTGACCCTAGTACTATAAATGACTATAGAAACCCGAGAATTCCTATTATAACGTATTGAAAAACAATACTCTTCATATTCAGAAAAACAAAATTATATAAGGGGAAAAGAGTAGGGAATAAAAAAGAAAAAGAAAGGAAAGAGAACAAAAAATAATAATAATAATAAAAAAAAAAACAGAACAGAGGGGGAATAAAGAGAAGAGTATAGAAAGGAAGGAGTAAAGAAAGCCTACCTGCTCGATGTAAATCTCAAAAATCAGCGATTGGTGTTGCTACCTACTGTATATATGATGCAGGGAAATTCCCGAAAACCGAGCCCAAGGTTCCCATATAGCTTCAAATTGTATGGTCTTGTCCAATAATGAACTAACCATTTTTTCTTGTTCCATTACCCAAGAAATCTTTCTTTTCATGGACAATAGAGATACTGTCGGTTTTTTCCATGCTTTGGCAATGGTTATCCTAGCCCCTGTCAATATGAAAAGAATCAGTTTTCGGGTAACCTTAGGAATATGTGGTAAAAACCCATTAAGCAAAGCAATCGCTGGAGTTTGATGAATAGTACAACCTGTAACTTTATGTAAAATGTGAAAGACCCTATTCCAAAATCCTCGGATCTTGGGACATTCCCACCATATGTGAATCAAAAAAACAAACCCCTGACAGCCTCTAAAACATAGAGGTGAGGTGGTGGGATACATTGAAGCTAATCTTGTGGAGACTAAGTACCATCTTGTAAACATTTTTACATTGGCTTCTATAAGTGATGTGTTATAAATGCCTGTTATTGACCAAGAATAGTTGTCATACCAATCCTTCAGATCCCAATCCGTCTAAAGTTCTTTCTCCCATGCCAACATGTGTGGTAGTTTAATAGACAGAGAAGCAAGTGACCTATAGATTACCGAGATCCCCCCCTCCACTCCATAGCCTGTTCACACCAGACCTCATATGCCGTAAATCCTCTGGACATAGGTCTAGTTTTCCATAAAGTGTGGATAAAGCTAGAGAGTTGATGAAATCTCAACTTTTCAGTAAAAGGAAGGTCTAGTTTATCTATAAAATATTTTAGAGACAGGGGGCCTGAGCGGGAAAGAAAGTGTCCAATGCGGAAAACTGTATTTTTAAGCAAAAAATAAAAGGATCCTGTTTTTACTTACAATGCTCTACAAAGCTAAGTATTATTTTGTAAGTGTCTAGGTATAATGTAATCCCTTCTCTCTTTGTGCATGCAAATTATTATAACAGAGCTAGCAGAGATTAGCACATTTTAGACACATCACACAAACCTTTATTAACAGTTTCCTGCAATGTAGACTTATGCGACCTCCTGGAGTCTAGGAGAATTTTCATTTGTTGAATAGGAAATGGCACATTTTCTGATCTCCCAGCAAATTAACGAATCTCTGGCTAGCAGGATAAACTGTGAGGGAGTAAGGTCTCATTACCACTCATAGTTTGAGTCTAAAGGGGAAGACAACAATCTACACAGTAAACTGATTGGATAAATACCTGCATGTGTATGGCGTGTTTTCTTTTTCTTTATTTAGAGGATGTGCTTGTTTTTTTTTGGGGGGGGGGGGTTTGGGGGGAGGGGGTTTTTAGGGTTTAGTTTAGTTTATTTCTTCTAATGTTCTCGTGTTTTTTTTCTTAAATTTTTGTGCGTCTGATTTTTTGTAGAGTCACTTAAAGGCTAAATTCCCCTTTGGAACATGCTACATGTGACACCCATATTTAGAGTGTAACATGTAACATAAGGTGACCAGATTTTTTAAATTAAATCCGGGGACATTTTTTTTTTAATTGGCAAATGGTAAATTATTTTATATGCATATTTTCCTCAAATTATATATGCAGTCAGTGGTGCAGCGTGGGTTTTCAGCGCCCTGGACAAGGCAAGAAATTTGCACCCTCTAACCTGCAGACCTTTAGCACTCCCTGAGTCCCTTCCACTAGTACAGTAGTACTGACCAACCTGATTCCTACACTGATCTATCTGACCACTGCACTGACCTACCTGATTCCTACACTGTCCAATACACTAGTCTACCTGATTCCTACACTGACCTACCTGACCACTGCACTAACCCACCCGATTCCTTCACTAACCACTACACTGACCTACCTGATCCCTACTCTGTCCACCACACAGACCTACCTGATCCCTACACTGTCCACTACACTGACTCACCTGATTCCTACACTGTCCAATACACCAATCTACCTGATTTCTACACTGACCATACCAAACCATTGGTCCATGCAACCCCCCTCCTGAATCATACCAGGCCACTGCCCTCAACATGGGAAGGTGTCTTGCCAGAGGGAACCCCCAAGAGAACCACCTTGTCCCCAGGATGAGGACAAGGGCTTCTCCCCCACAACTACATCCATTGTCAATCACAATGCCCTCCCACTCATCTAAAAAAAAACTTGACCAATCTCGATGGTACACATTATTATTATTATTATTATACAGGATTTATATAGTGCCAATAGTTTACGCAACGCTTTACACTATAAATGGGAGACAATATAGTTATAATACAATAAAATACAAGAGGATTAAGAGGACCCTGCTCAGAAGAGCTTACAATCTAATAACACATAACTAATAGCTGTGCATGGAGGAAAACTGGGTCAGGGGGGTCAGAATGCAAAAATTACTGACAACACTGGGAAATGCTGGGATCAGTGAGACACATAGGAGCTGGATACAGGTTGGACCAACACTGGGAACAGAAGAAGTCATGGAGACTGTTATGTACAGAACATACCTGATCGTAGATCCTGACTTTGTAGGAGGAGACCTCTCTTACAGCCCTGGCTCAGGAGTCACTGGAGTGGGGACAGTGAGCTTGAGAGTGCAGTGAGGTAGGAGTGCCTGAGGTAGATGTAGTGGTTGGCACCGTGGCAAGATGGTGATCCTCCAGGGATGGCTGGATCTGAAGGCAGCAGAGCAGGTGGTTGCAGGTCAGCGACCCGGGAGCTGGTGGATACCGGAACAGCGGAAGCTGGAGCAGGGTAAAACAGGCCTGGTTAGGTGCACACAAACAGCAGACAGCAGGAGGGTCAGACAAGCCGGGTCAGAGCAGGTAGTCAGATGTATGGTTCAGCAGGCTTAGACGTAGTCAGGAATACAGGCAAGGTCTGGCAGCGGGTAGGCAGGTAGGAGACAGAGCAGGGTCAAGGCAAACCGAGGTCAGGGTTGGAGATATATCGGGTGGTCGAGCAAGCCGGGTCAGTACAGGTAACTGGTAAGCAGGTGTGCAGGTATTCAGGTTACAAAGCTGCAGATCAGACAGCAATGCACTATTGCAACTGCTGGCTTCTTAAAGGCATAATGGCACCATATCGTTTAGCGCGCACGCCAGCGCGGCGGCCTTGTGTAGTGTGTTGGCGTGCAGGGACAGAGAAGGATAGGCAGGGACAGTGTTTTTGACATCCTTTGAAACCTTGTCCATTTACAGTCTGTTGGCGTGCAGGGACAGAGAAGGATAGGCAGGGAGAGTGTCAGTAACATCCTTTGAAACCTTGCGAATTTACAGTGTGTTGGCATGCAGGGACAGAGAAGGATAGGCAGGGACAGTGTTTTTGACATCCTTTGAAACCTTGTGCATTTACAGTCTCTGGGCGTGCATGGACAGAGAAGGATAGGCAGGGACAGTGTCAGTGACATCCTTTGAAACCTTGTGCATTTACAGTGTGTTGGCGTGCAGGGACAGAGAAGGATAGGCAGGGACAGTGTCAGTGACATCCTTTGAAACCTTGTGCATTTACAGTCTGTTGGCGTGCAGGGACAGAGAAGGATAGGCAGGGAGAGTTTCAGTGACATCCTTTGAAACCCTGTGCATTTACAGTCTGTTGGCGTGCAGGGACAGAGAAGGATAGGCAGGGAGAGTGTCAGTGACATCCTTTGAAACCTTGAGCATTTACAGTGTGTTGGCGTGCAGGGACAGAGAAGGATAGGCAGGGAGAGTGTCAGTGACATCCTTTGAAACATTGTGCATTTACAGTCTGTTGGCGTGCAGGGACAGAGAAGGATAGGCATTGACAGTGTCAGTGATATTCTTCGCTAAACCTCCTGCAGAGTATACACCTGAAGCTACCCCTTATTGCTCGTGGAGTTGTTCTGTTGTGTAACACAGACAGGCATCTGCAAGCAGTTACAGTGGGTATAGGTGCCTCCTGCACAGTATACACCTGAAGCTACCCCGTATTGCTGGTTTTACCATCTCCCTGCAGGCCATTAGAATGTCTGGAAGGCCAACAAAGAGAGGCAGTCACAAGCCAATTAAAGAGGGCAAGCAAGCTCTGTGTCTGGGGGCAACAGTGCTGGTCGTGGACGCGGTGCATTGTCATCAGCATGTGGCCATGGGACACGCTTGTCCTTATTTTCGGCAGCTGGACGTGTTGAGCCGCATCATGCCAAAGACTTGGTAGAGTGGATGACCAAGCCCTCCTCATCCTCCTCATCCTCTCTCACCCAGGCTTAGGGTACTGGCAAAGCAGCTGCTTATGCGTCCTCTTCCCTCGTATCAATGTCATCATCAGTCACTCCTTCCCTAGACCCACCATGTCCTCCTGAGGAGTCCCCGAACTGTTTGAGCACAGTGTTGGGTACATGCTCCAGAAGGATGCCCAGCATTTTGAAGGGTCTGAGGATGATACCCAGCTAGAGGAAGGCAGTAGCGTGAGCGCAGAGAGAGGGGATGCTCAAGAAGGACAGTAATCTGGCAGTCATGTTCCAGCAGCTGCAGCATACTGCCAGATTGGCTCCAGTGATGAGGAGGGAGGGGATGATGAGGTCACTGACTCCACGTGGGTGCCTGATAGGAGGGAGGAGGAGGATGAGGATGAGGAGGAGGCACATCTCCAACGAGGCAGGATGCCCTCCGGGGGCCAGCATAAGGGCAGCACACCGACTGAATCACACCGCAGAGCTCCGCCTGTGCAGGGCGCTGCCTCTGCCCGTTATTCCAAAAGTTCTTTGGTGTGGGCCTTTTTTGAGTCGAGTGCATCAGATCGTACCGCTGCTATTTGCAACATATGTCTCAAGCGTATCTCGCGTGGCCAAAACATCAGCCGCTTGGGCACCACATGCTTGACCAGACATATGTTGACCTGTCATGCAGCTCGTTGGCAAGCGTACCTTAAAGACCCACACCAAAGAACAAAGTGGACCTCTCCTTGCTCCTCATCAGCTGGGATCTCCAACCCCACTATACCTTCAGTCCTCTCTGAAACCTGCACTGAGAGTAATGAAGGTGTAGAATTAGGTGTGTCACAGCCAAGTACTTGCGGGCACTCTGCTAGCAGTACACCGACGTCCGATTGTAGCAGGCAAATTTCCCTGCCCAGCGGTTGAATGCTAGCTTGGCTAAATTGTTAGCACTTCAACTGCTGCCTTTTCAGTTGGTAGACTCGGCCCCCTTCCGTGAGTTTGTGCAATGTGCGGTTCCTCGGTGGCAGGTTCCCAAATGCCACTTTTTCTCACGGAAGGCGATTCCGGCTCTCTACCGGCATGTGGAAGGCAATGTCCATGCCTCGCTGGACAGGGCGGTCAGCGGTAAGGTGCATATTACCGCTGACTCATGGTCCAGCAGGCATGGACAGGGATGTTACCCTTCTTTCACGGCCCATTGGGTCAATCTTTTGGCAGCTGGGAAGGATGCAGGACAGGGTGCAGTAGTGTTGGAGGTTGTTCTGCCGCCACGCCTCCAAAATGCTACTACTGGTTGTGACACACCTCTCTCCTCCACCCCCTCCTCTTCTTCCTCCATGGCCATTTCCTGTGCTTTGTCCTCGGAACCAGCGGTGCTCCGTAGGCGTTCAAGGGGCTACGCAAGTATGCAGGCAAAAAGATGCCATGCCGTGCTTGCGCTGGTGTGCTTGGGGGACAGGAGCCACACTGGGGCAGAGGTTCTGTCAGCTCTGCAGGGGCAGGCCGAGAGGTGGTTGACGCCACGCCAGCTTAAGCCAGGAATGGTGGTTTGCGACAATGGCACCAACCTCCTCTCCGCCCTCCGACAGGGACAACTGACCCATGTGCCCTGTGTGGCTCACGTCCTTAACCTGGTGGTGCAGCAGTTCTTGGGCAGGTTCCCCGGGCTTACAGGATGTCCTGAGGCAGGCCAGGAAAATCTGTGTGCATTTCCGCAGATCATATAATGCCAGTGCTCGGCTGGCTGAGCTGCAAAAGGAGTTGAACCTGCCCAAGAACCGCCGTATATGTGACATGCCCACCAGGTGGAACTCAACGTTGGCCATGCTGCAGTGGCTGCACACGCAGCAGAGGGCCATCAATGAGTACCTGTGCGACTACGGCACCAGGACAGGGTCAGGGGAGCTCAGGTTTTTTTCACCACGCCAGTGGGGCATGATCAGGGATGCATGCACTGTCCTGGCACCATTTGAGGAGGCCACGAGGATGGTGAGCAGTGACAGTGTATGCATCAGTGACACTGGTCCCTCTTGTCCACCTGTTGGAGCATACGCTGCGTGGAATAATGGACAGGGCACTTGAGGCAGAACATAGGCAGGAAGAGGAGGACTTCCTTGCCTCTCAAGGCCCCCTTTACCCAGACAGTGTTCCTTCTGTCCCACCCATTGCACAGGAAGATGATGAGGAGGAGGATTGTGTCAGCATGGAGGTGGAGCCTGGCACTCAGCATCAACAGCAGCAGTCTTTTAGAGATGATTTACAGTCCCAAGAAACCCGTGGACTTGTACGTGGCTGGGAGGAGGTGGCTCCGGATCATGTCGTCCTTAGTGACCGAGAGGACTCCGGACCGAATGCCTCAGCTAACCTACGCTGCATGGCCTCCCTGATCCTGCAAAATCTGCGGAAGGATCCTCGTATTCTTCGGATCAAGGAGAGGGACCATTACTGGCTGGCCACTCTCCTTGATCCACGGTACAAGGGTAAGGTTGCGGACCTTATCTTACCATCGCAGAGGGAGCAGAGGATGAGACATCTCCGGGAGGCCTTTCAGAAAGGTCTGTGCAGCGCGTTCCCAGAGACTGGGAGGTTACAAACTCCTGGTTCTGGACAACGAGTTACTGAGGCTTCGGTCAGTCAAAGAAGAAGCGGTGGGGAAGGTGACCTTCTGACCGATGCGTTCAGACAATTTTTTAGTCTGCAGCCCCAAGGTATGATCGGTTCCAGCAACCATCGCCAGCGTCTGATATACATGGTGCAGGAATACCTAGGGGCAAGGTCAGACTTGGACACCTTTCCCACCGAAAATCCTCTGGCTTACTGGGTCTTGAGGATGGATCACTGGCCAGAGCTTGCACAGTATGCAATTGAGCTACTGGCCTGTCCTGCATCCAGTGTTCTTTCGGAACGCACATTCAGTGCTGCTGGAGGCTTTGTCACGGATCACAGGGTGCGCCTGTCCACCGACTCGGTTGATCGACTGACCTTCATAAAGATGAACCAGTCTTGGATCACCACCAGCTACCAAGCACCTGAAGCTGATGTAACAGAATAATTTATTTTGAAATGTCACATCCCTTCAAGACTGCCTATGCTGATGCTGAGTAACTGTCCTGTTATGTTGACTGACTATCCTCCTCCTCCTCAATGATCCGATTCATGATGATAGCTTGAAAGAACATTTTTGTTTCTGGGTGCCGCCACCAGTGGCTAAGGCCCAATTTTTCAGCCCCTGTTTAACAGGGGCGTGTAATTACAATTTTTGATGCAATACTTTGCAACAGGACTCATTGCTGTGCTCCAAGTACAGTATCTGTGAGGGGTTGCAGTGTTGTGGCACCAGTGCCTAAGGCCCAATTTTCCAGCCCCTGTTTAACAGGGGCGTGTAATTACAATTTTTGATGCAATACTTTGCAACAGGGCTCATTACTGTGCTCCAAGTACAGTATCTGTGAGGGGTTGCAGTGTTGTGGCACCAGTGCCTAAGGCCCAATTTTTCGGCCCCTGTTCAACAGGGGCATGTAATTACAATTCTTGATCTAATAATTCACATCAGGGCCCATTCCTGCGCCCACCAAGAGTAACTGTGAGGGCTTACAGTGTTGTGGCAACACCACCACCACCACCACCACCAAAGGCCCAATTTTTCTGCCCCTCTTCAACAGGGGCATGCAATTACAATTCTTGATCTAATAATTTACAGTAGGGCCCATTCATGCGCCCACCAAGAGTAACTGTGAGGGCTGACAGTGTTGTAGCACCAGCACCACCACCAAAGGCCCAATTTTTCCTACCACTGTTCAACGAGGGCATGTAATTAAAATTCCTGATATAATAGTTCACAGCAGGGCGTTCCAGCGCCCACCAAGAGTAACTGTGAGGGCTCACAGTGTTGTGGCAACACCAACATGTAAGGGGCAAATTTCAGCAGAGTATATACGCCAGGCCCCTACTTTCAAACATCCAACTTACAAACGACTCCTACTTGCAAACGGAAGGAAACAGGAAGTGAGAGGAAATCTACCCCTAGGAAGGCAAATTCTCTCCTGTAAGAGTTAATATGGGAAAAAGGTGTCTCCTCTCTACTGATGCTTTATCACCAATACTTGTTTCAATAAAAACCCCACTTTTTAAAAACATTTGTCATTGGGACGGAAAGTGAGGTGAAATGTTCTGAACAGGGGCACAGACAGCAAAACAAATGTTACAGGGGCGATAACCCTTCCCTATGTTTTCCAAAAAGCTTAAAAATATATTTTTTGGCTGGAGCTACACTAAAACAATGTACCTGTTCAAAATTAGAAACAGATTCTACTTAAGAACAAACCTACAGTCCCTGTCTTGTTTGCACCGCCTGTATACTGCTGTTCAGAGTATATAGGTAGTGTTGAGCGGACCCGAACTGTAAAGTTCGGGTCCGTACCGAATTTTGGCGTTTTCCCGACCCCGGACCCGGACCCGGATTTTGCGCTAAAGTCCGGGTTCGGGTTCGGATTCGGGAATTTAATGGCGCAGTTAGAAATGCTTCAGGGGCCAGCCAATCACCATTTGATTAGCTGGTGTGCCCTTAGAAGCCATCATAGCCATGCCTACTAATGGCATGGCTGTGATTGGTCAGTGCAACATGTGACCCAGCATGTGACCAGCTTCTATATAAGCAAGAGGCACACAGCACAGATCGTCACTCTGCTTTTAGACAGTGTAGGGAAAGGATCCTGGCTGCTGTTGCTGTGAGGGAGAGAATTATATGATAGGAGTTAGTCCTGATTCTGCAATCTACTGATAGAAAAGATAGAGAAACAGTGTAGTGTAGTGTAGGGGCAGGATCCTGTTTGTGCTTTCAGGGAGAGAGATTTAGATAGGAGTCCAGATTGAGAGATATAATAGCTCAGCGATCTGCATAGGTTTATCTGTTTGTGTTGCAAGCTCAGTGCACCAGCACTGCATTACGTTGAGTGATACACCTATTCCATACTGTGGCTGTATTGTGCTCTTGCTAAAAGACCCATTTCGGGCAGAAAAAAAAAAAAAAGGCACTTTATTGTGCTTTTGCTAAAAAGACCCATTTTTGGGCCCCAAAAAAAAAAAAAGGCACTTTCTTGTGCTGTTGCAAAAAAAAAAAAAGGCACTTTGTTGTGCGCAAAAAAGACCTATTTTTGGGCAAAAAAAATATTTTGCAGTGTATATCTCTAGTTGTGTGAAATAACCAATTTCTATATATTTTTCTTGTACTATGCTATACTAAAAAAAAAAAAAAAACTTTTTTTTGAATAGCATTCTCTGCAGCTGTGCGATTCAGCGGTTATATACTGTTGGGGTTGTTGTGCTCTTGCAAAAAACGCCATTTAGGGCCACAGAAAATATTTTGCAGTGTGAAATACACATCTGGAGGTGTGTGAAAAAAACAATTTCTATATATTGTACAGTGCTATACTAAAAAAAACAACATTTTTTTTGAATAGCATTCTCTGCACTTCTATAGCTGTGCGATTCAGTGGTTAAATACTGTGGTTGTGTTGTGCTCTTCCAAAAAACACCATTTAGGGCCACAGAAAATATTTTGCAGTGTGAAATACACATCTGGAGGTGTGTGAAAAAAACAATTTCTATATATTGTACAGTGCTATACTAAAAAAAACAACATTTTTTTTGAATAGCATTCTCTGCACTTCTATAGCTGTGCGATTCAGTGGTTAAATACTGTGGTTGTGTTGTGCTCTTCCAAAAAACGCCAATTAGGGCCACTGAAAATAAATTGCAGTGTGAAATACACATGTGGAGGTGTGTAAAATAAACAATTTCTATATATTGTACAGTGCTATACTAAAAAAAACAACATTTTTTTTGAATAGCATTCTGTGCACTTCTATAGCTGTGCGATTCAGTGGTTAAATACTGTGGTTGTGTTGTGCTCTTCCAAAAAACGCCATTTAGGGCCACAGAAAATATTTTGCAGTGTGAAATACACATCTGGAGGTGTGTGAAAAAACAACATTATTTTTAAAAAGCATTCTCTGGCCTCTGCAGCTGTGCGATTCAGCGGTTATATACTGTTGGGGTTGTTGTGCTCTTGCAAAAAACGCCATTTAGGGCCACAGAAAATATTTTGCAGTGTGAAATACACATCTGGAGGTGTGTGAAAAAAACAATTTCTATATATTGTACAGTGCTATACTAAAAAAAAAAACATTTTTTCTGAATAGCATTCTCTGCACTTCTATAGCTGTGTGATTCAGTGGTTAAATACTGTGGTTGTGTTGTGCTCTTCCAAAAAACGCCATTTAGGGCCACTGAAAATAAATTGCAGTGTGAAATACACATGTGGAGGTGTGTAAAATAAACAATTTCTATATATTGTACAGTGCTATACTAAAAAAAACAACATTTTTTTTGAATAGCATTCTCTGCACTTCTATAGCTGTGCGATTCAGTGGTTAAATACTGTGGTTGTGTTGTGCTCTTCCAAAAAACGCCATTTAGGGCCACTGAAAATAAATTGCAGTGTGAAATACACATGTGGAGGTGTGTAAAATAAACAATTTCTATATATTGTACAGTGCTATACTAAAAAAAACAACATTTTTTTTGAATAGCATTCTCTGCACTTCTATAGCTGTGCGATTCAGTGGTTAAATACTGTGGTTGTGTTGTGCTCTTCCAAAAAACGCCATTTAGGGCCACAGAAAATATTTTGCAGTGTGAAATACACATCTGGAGGTGTGTGAAAAAACAACATTATTTTTGAATAGCATTCTCTGGCCTCTGCAGCTGTGCGATTCAGCCGTTATATACTGTTGGGGTTGTTGTGCTCTTCCAAAAAACGCCATTTAGGGCCACAGAAAAAAAATTGCAGTGTGAAATACACATGTGGAGGTGTGTAAAATAAACAATTTCAATATATTGTACAGTGCTATACTAAAAAAAACAATTTTTTTTTTGAATAGCATTCTCTGCACTTCTATAGCTGTGCGATTCAGTGGTTAACCACTTGAGACCCGCGCTATAGCCGAAAGACGGCTGCAGCGCGGCTCTCAAGTGCCGAGAGGACGTCCCCAGGACGTCCTTCTCTGTTTACATCCCGCCGCGCGCCGCCGAGGGCGCGCGGCGGGGAACAGCTGTGCGGCGCGCATCACGTGATGCCGAGGAGCGTGCCTGGCGGCCGCGATGTCCGCCAGGTACATTCGATCGGCAGTTACAGAAGCAGGACTTGGATCTCTGTGTGTAAACACAGAGATCCATGTCCTGTCAGGGAGAGAGGAGACCGATGGTGTGTCCCTTGTACATAGGGACACAGATCGGTCTCCTCCCCCAGTCAGTCCCCTCCCCCCACAGTAAGAATCACAAATAGGGAACATAGTTAACCCCTTCCCCGCCCCCTAGTGTTAACCCCTTCCCTGCCAGTCACATTTATACAGTAATCAGTGCATTTTTATAGCACTGTTCGCTGTATAAATGTGAATGGTCCCAAAATGGTGTCAAAAGTGTCCGATGTGTCCGCCATAATGTCACAGTCACGATAAAAATTGCTGATCGCCGCCATTACTAGTAAAAAAAAAATATTAATAAAAATGCTATAAAACTATCCCCTATTTTGTAGACGCTATAACTTTTGCGCAAACCAATCAATAAACGCTTATTGCGATTTTTTTTTGACCAAAAATATGTAGAAGAATACGTATCGGACTAAACTGAGAAAAAAAACTTTTTTAAAAACAAAATTGGGATATTTATTATAGCAAAAAGTAATAAATATTGTGTTTTTTTCAAAATCGTCACACTTTTTTTGTTTATAGCGCAAAAAATAAAAACCGCAGAGGTGATCAAATACCACCAAAAGAAAGCTCTATTTGTGGGAAAAAAAGGACGTCAATTTTGTTTGGGAGCCACGTTGCACGACCGCGCAATTGTCATTCAAAGCGACGCAGTGCCGAAAGCTGAAATTTCGCCTGGGCAGGAAGGGGGTTATGTGCCCAGTAAGCAAGTGGTTAAATACTGTGGTTGTGTTGTGCTCTTCCAAAAAACGCCATTTAGGGCCACTGAAAATAAATTGCAGTGTGAAATACACATGTGGAGGTGTGTAAAATAAACAATTTCTATATATTGTACAGTGCTATACTAAAAAAAACAACATTTTTTTTGAATAGCATTCTCTGCACTTCTATAGCTGTGCGATTCAGTGGTTAAATACTGTGGTTGTGTTGTGCTCTTCCAAAAAACGCCATTTAGGGCCACTGAAAATAAATTGCAGTGTGAAATACACATGTGGAGGTGTGTAAAATAAACAATTTCTATATATTGTACAGTGCTATACTAAAAAAAACAACATTTTTTTTGAATAGCATTCTCTGCACTTCTATAGCTGTGCGATTCAGTGGTTAAATACTGTGGTTGTGTTGTGCTCTTCCAAAAAACGCCATTTAGGGCCACAGAAAATATTTTGCAGTGTGAAATACACATCTGGAGGTGTGTGAAAAAAACAATTTCTATATATTGTACAGTGCTATACTAAAAAAAACAACATTTTTTTTGAATAGCATTCTCTGCACTTCTATAGCTGTGCGATTCAGTGGTTAAATACTGTGGTTGTGTTGTGCTCTTCCAAAAAACGCCATTTAGGGCCACAGAAAATATTTTGCAGTGTGAAATACACATCTGGAGGTGTGTGAAAAAAACAATTTCTATATATTGTACAGTGCTATACTAAAAAAAAACACATTTTTTTGAATAGCATTCTCTGCACTTCTATAGCTGTGCGATTCAGTGGTTAAATACTGTGGTTGTGTTGTGCTCTTCCAAAAAACGCCATTTAGGGCCACAGAAAATATTTTGCAGTGTGAAATACACATCTGGAGGTGTGTGAAAAAACAACATTATTTTTGAATAGCATTCTCTGGCCTCTGCAGCTGTGCGATTCAGCCGTTATATACTGTTGGGGTTGTTGTGCTCTTCCAAAAAACGCCATTTAGGGCCACAGAAAAAAAATTGCAGTGTGAAATACACATGTGGAGGTGTGTAAAATAAACAATTTCTATATATTGTACAGTGCTATACTAAAAAAAACAACATTTTTTTTTAATAGCATTCTCTGCACTTCTATAGCTGTGCGATTCAGTGGTTAAATACTGTGGTTGTGTTGTGCTCTTCCAAAAAACGCCATTTAGGGCCACAGAAAATATTTTGCAGTGTGAAATACACATCTGGAGGTGTGTGAAAAAAACAATTTCTATATATTGTACAGTGCTATACTAAAAAAAACAACATTTTTTTTGAATAGCATTCTCTGCACTTCTATAGCTGTGCGATTCAGTGGTTAAATACTGTGGTTGTGTTGTGCTCTTCCAAAAAACGCCATTTAGGGCCACAGAAAATATTTTGCAGTGTGAAATACACATCTGGAGGTGTGTGAAATAAACAATTTCTATATATTGTACAGTGCTATACTAAAAAAAACAAAATTTGTTTTGAATAGCATTCTCTGCACTTCTATAGCTGTGCGATTCAGTGGTTAAATACTGTGGTTGTGTTGTGCTCTTCCAAAAAACGCCATTTAGGGCCACAGAAAATATTTTGCAGTGTGAAATACACATCTGGAGGTGTGTGAAAAAAACAATTTCTATATATTGTACAGTGCTATACTAAAAAAAACTAAATTTTTTTTGAATAGCATTCTCTGCACTTCTATAGCTGTGCGATTCAGTGGTTAAATACTGTGGTTGTGTTGTGCTCTTCCAAAAAATGCCATTTAGGGCCACAGAAAATATTTTGCAGTGTGAAATACACATCTGGAGGTGTGTGAAATAAACAATTTCTATATATTTTCCTTGTACTGTGCTATACTAAAAAAAAAACCTTTTTTTTTAATAGCATTTTCTGTAGCTGTGCGATTCAGTGGTTAAATACTGTGGTTGTGTTGTGCTCTTCCAAAAAACGCCATTTAGGGCCACAGAAAATATTTTGCAGTGTGAAATACACATCTGGAGGTGTGTGAAAAAACAACATTATTTTTGAATAGCATTCTCTGGCCTCTGCAGCTGTGCGATTCAGCCGTTATATACTGTTGGGGTTGTTGTGCTCTTCCAAAAAACGCCATTTAGGGCCACAGAAAAAAAATTGCAGTGTGAAATACACATGTGGAGGTGTGTAAAATAAACAATTTCAATATATTGTACAGTGATATACTAAAAAAAACAAATTTTTTTTTGAATAGCATTCTCTGCACTTCTATAGCTGTGCGATTCAGTGGTTAACCACTTGAGACCCGCGCTATAGCCGAAAGACGGCTGCAGCGCGGCTCTCAAGTGCCGAGAGGACGTCCCCAGGACGTCCTTCTCTGTTTACATCCCGCCGCGCGCCGCCGAGGGCGCGCGGCGGGGAACAGCTGTGCGGCGCGCATCACGTGATGCAGAGGAGCGTGCCTGGCGGCCGCGATGTCCGCCAGGTACATTCGATCGGCAGTTACTGAAGCAGGACTTGGATCTCTGTGTGTAAACACAGAGATCCATGTCCTGTCAGGGAGAGAGGAGACCGATGGTGTGTCCCTTGTACATAGGGACACAGATCGGTCTCCTCCCCCAGTCAGTCCCCTCCCCCCACAGTAAGAATCACAAATAGGGAACATAGTTAACCCCTTCCCCGCCCCCTAGTGTTAACCCCTTCCCTGCCAGTCACATTTATACAGTAATCAGTGCATTTTTATAGCACTGTTCGCTGTATAAATGTGAATGGTCCCAAAATGGTGTCAAAAGTGTCCGATGTGTCCGCCATAATGTCACAGTCACGATAAAAATTGCTGATCGCCGCCATTACTAGTAAAAAAAAAATATTAATAAAAATGCTATAAAACTATCCCCTATTTTGTAGACGCTATAACTTTTGCGCAAACCAATCAATAAACGCTTATTGCGATTTTTTTTTGACCAAAAATATGTAGAAGAATACGTATCGGACTAAACTGAGAAAAAAAACTTTTTTAAAAACAAAATTGGGATATTTATTATAGCAAAAAGTAATAAATATTGTGTTTTTTTCAAAATCGTCACACTTTTTTTGTTTATAGCGCAAAAAATAAAAACCGCAGAGGTGATCAAATACCACCAAAAGAAAGCTCTATTTGTGGGAAAAAAAGGACGTCAATTTTGTTTGGGAGCCACGTTGCACGACCGCGCAATTGTCATTCAAAGCGACGCAGTGCCGAAAGCTGAAATTTCGCCTGGGCAGGAAGGGGGTTATGTGCCCAGTAAGCAAGTGGTTAAATACTGTGGTTGTGTTGTGCTCTTCCAAAAAACGCCATTTAGGGCCACTGAAAATAAATTGCAGTGTGAAATACACATGTGGAGGTGTGTAAAATAAACAATTTCTATATATTGTACAGTGCTATACTAAAAAAAACAACATTTTTTTTGAATAGCATTCTCTGCACTTCTATAGCTGTGCGATTCAGTGGTTAAATACTGTGGTTGTGTTGTGCTCTTCCAAAAAACGCCATTTAGGGCCACTGAAAATAAATTGCAGTGTGAAATACACATGTGGAGGTGTGTAAAATAAACAATTTCTATATATTGTACAGTGCTATACTAAAAAAAACAACATTTTTTTTGAATAGCATTCTCTGCACTTCTATAGCTGTGCGATTCAGTGGTTAAATACTGTGGTTGTGTTGTGCTCTTCCAAAAAACGCCATTTAGGGCCACAGAAAATATTTTGCAGTGTGAAATACACATCTGGAGGTGTGTGAAAAAAACAATTTCTATATATTGTACAGTGCTATACTAAAAAAAACAACATTTTTTTTGAATAGCATTCTCTGCACTTCTATAGCTGTGCGATTCAGTGGTTAAATACTGTGGTTGTGTTGTGCTCTTCCAAAAAACGCCATTTAGGGCCACAGAAAATATTTTGCAGTGTGAAATACACATCTGGAGGTGTGTGAAAAAAACAATTTCTATATATTGTACAGTGCTATACTAAAAAAAAACACATTTTTTTGAATAGCATTCTCTGCACTTCTATAGCTGTGCGATTCAGTGGTTAAATACTGTGGTTGTGTTGTGCTCTTCCAAAAAACGCCATTTAGGGCCACAGAAAATATTTTGCAGTGTGAAATACACATCTGGAGGTGTGTGAAAAAACAACATTATTTTTGAATAGCATTCTCTGGCCTCTGCAGCTGTGCGATTCAGCCGTTATATACTGTTGGGGTTGTTGTGCTCTTCCAAAAAACGCCATTTAGGGCCACAGAAAAAAAATTGCAGTGTGAAATACACATGTGGAGGTGTGTAAAATAAACAATTTCTATATATTGTACAGTGCTATACTAAAAAAAACAACATTTTTTTTTAATAGCATTCTCTGCACTTCTATAGCTGTGCGATTCAGTGGTTAAATACTGTGGTTGTGTTGTGCTCTTCCAAAAAACGCCATTTAGGGCCACAGAAAATATTTTGCAGTGTGAAATACACATCTGGAGGTGTGTGAAAAAAACAATTTCTATATATTGTACAGTGCTATACTAAAAAAAACAACATTTTTTTTGAATAGCATTCTCTGCACTTCTATAGCTGTGCGATTCAGTGGTTAAATACTGTGGTTGTGTTGTGCTCTTCCAAAAAACGCCATTTAGGGCCACAGAAAATATTTTGTAGTGTGAAATACACATCTGGAGGTGTGTGAAATAAACAATTTCTATATATTGTACAGTGCTATACTAAAAAAAAACAAAATTTTTTTTGAATAGCATTCTCTGCACTTCTATAGCTGTGCGATTCAGTGGTTAAATACTGTGGTTGTGTTGTGCTCTTCCAAAAAACGCCATTTAGGGCCACAGAAAATATTTTGCAGTGTGAAATACACATCTGGAGGTGTGTGAAAAAAACAATTTCTATATATTGTACAGTGCTATACTAAAAAAAACTAATTTTTTTTTGAATAGCATTCTCTGCACTTCTATAGCTGTGCGATTCAGTGGTTAAATACTGTGGTTGTGTTGTGCTCTTCCAAAAAATGCCATTTAGGGCCACAGAAAATATTTTGCAGTGTGAAATACACATCTGGAGGTGTGTGAAATAAACAATTTCTATATATTTTCCTTGTACTGTGCTATACTAAAAAAAAAACCTTTTTTTTGAATAGCATTTTCTGTAGCTGTGCGATTCAGTGGTTAAATACTGTGGTTGTGTTGTGCTCTTCCAAAAAACGCCATTTAGGGCCACAGAAAATATTTTGCAGTGTGAAATACACATCTGGAGGTGTGTGAAAAAACAACATTATTTTTGAATAGCATTCTCTGGCCTCTGCAGCTGTGCGATTCAGCCGTTATATACTGTTGGGGTTGTTGTGCTCTTCCAAAAAACGCCATTTAGGGCCACAGAAAAAAAATTGCAGTGTGAAATACACATGTGGAGGTGTGTAAAATAAACAATTTCAATATATTGTACAGTGATATACTAAAAAAAACAAATTTTTTTTTGAATAGCATTCTCTGCACTTCTATAGCTGTGCGATTCAGTGGTTAACCACTTGAGACCCGCGCTATAGCCGAAAGACGGCTGCAGCGCGGCTCTCAAGTGCCGAGAGGACGTCCCCAGGACGTCCTTCTCTGTTTACATCCCGCCGCGCGCCGCCGAGGGCGCGCGGCGGGGAACAGCTGTGCGGCGCGCATCACGTGATGCAGAGGAGCGTGCCTGGCGGCCGCGATGTCCGCCAGGTACATTCGATCGGCAGTTACTGAAGCAGGACTTGGATCTCTGTGTGTAAACACAGAGATCCATGTCCTGTCAGGGAGAGAGGAGACCGATGGTGTGTCCCTTGTACATAGGGACACAGATCGGTCTCCTCCCCCAGTCAGTCCCCTCCCCCCACAGTAAGAATCACAAATAGGGAACATAGTTAACCCCTTCCCCGCCCCCTAGTGTTAACCCCTTCCCTGCCAGTCACATTTATACAGTAATCAGTGCATTTTTTATAGCACTGTTCGCTGTATAAATGTGAATGGTCCCAAAATGGTGTCAAAAGTGTCCGATGTGTCCGCCATAATGTCACAGTCACGATAAAAATTGCTGATCGCCGCCATTACTAGTAAAAAAAAAATATTAATAAAAATGCTATAAAACTATCCCCTATTTTGTAGACGCTATAACTTTTGCGCAAACCAATCAATAAACGCTTATTGCGATTTTTTTTTACCAAAAATATGTAGAAGAATACGTATCGGACTAAACTGAGAAAAAAACTTTTTTTTAAAAAAATTGGGATATTTATTATAGCAAAAAGTAATAAATATTGTGTTTTTTTTCAAAATCGTCACACTTTTTTTGTTTATAGCGCAAAAAATAAAAACCGCAGAGGTGATCAAATACCACCAAAAGAAAGCTCTATTTGTGGGAAAAAAAGGACGTCAATTTTGTTTGGGAGCCACGTTGCACGACCGCGCAATTGTCATTCAAAGCGACGCAGTGCCGAAAGCTGAAATTTCGCCTGGGCAGGAAGGGGGTTATGTGCCCAGTAAGCAAGTGGTTAAATACTGTGGTTGTGTTGTGCTCTTCCAAAAAACGCCATTTAGGGCCACTGAAAATAAATTGCAGTGTGAAATACACATGTGGAGGTGTGTAAAAAAGGGATTTTTATAACAGCTTACCTGTAAAATCCTTTTCTTGGAGTACATCACGGGACACAGAGCGACTTAGTCATTACTAATGGGTTATATAGATTACCTTCAGGTGTTGGCACTGGCCAATTCCAAACCGGAAGTACCCTCCCCTATATAAGCCCCTCCCACCCGGGAGCACCTCAGTTTTGTAGCCAAGCAATAAGTGTCCCAAAAAGAGGGGTGGGAGCTCTGTGTCCCGTGATGTACTCCAAGAAAAGGATTTTACAGGTAAGCTGTTATAAAAATCCCTTTTTCTTTTTCGTACATCACGGGACACAGATCGACTTAGTCATTACTAATGGGACGTCCCAAAGCAATGCCAAATGAGGGGAGGGATACATAAGCTGGGCGCCATCAGGCATGAGGATCTTTTGCGGCCTGCAACACACTGCGCCCAAAGGCGACATCCTCCTGACTTCTAACGTCTACCTGGTAGAACCTAGTAAACGTGTGTACCGAAGACCATGTTGCGGCCTTACATACTTGAGCCAGGGAGGCCTGGTGATGCACTGCCCATGAAGTTCCAACTGCTCTTGTGGAGTGCGCCCTAACTTTGAACGGAGGCGGTCTCTTTCTCAAGCCATAGGCTTGTATTATGACCTGTCGAATCCACTTGGCTAAAGTAGATTTTGATGCTGCCTGACCCTTTCTGGGGCCTTCCGGCAGAACAAATAAAGAATCCGTTCTGCGAATCTGAGCAGTGGCTTTTAGATAAGCTTTAACTGCTCTTACTACATCCAAAGAATGTAATAACTTTTCCTCTACCGAGCTAGGTTTGGGGAAAAAAGAAGGAAGAACCACATCTTGGTTCAAATGAAACCTCGATACCACCTTGGGAAGAAAGGCTGGATGAGGACGTAATACTACTCTGTCCTTATGGACAACCAGATATGGCTCCTTACAGGACAAGGCGGCTAATTCCGATACTCTTTTAGCCGAACAAACGGCTACTAAGAAAATCAATTTCCTGGTGAGAAGAACCAAGGAAATGTGTTGTAATGGTTCAAACGGTTGTTTCTGTAGAACCGACAGAACCAGGTTTAGGTCCCAAGGACATATGGGAATACTAACCGGAGGGCTAATACGCATCACTGCTTGTATAAAGGCTTTGACTAGTGAATGCGAAGCCAAGGGCCTTTGAAAAAATATTGACAAGGCCGAAATCTGACCCTTGATAGTACTCAAGGCAAGCTTCCTATCTACAGCCCACTGTAGGAAGTCCAAAATCCTCCCTATCACGTACTTACGTGGATGCCATTTCTTGGCCTCACACCACGTAATGTATGCTTTCCAGATCCTATAATAGATCTGCCTGGATACCGGTTTCCTGGCATTGATCATGGTAGATACCACAGAATTAGAGAGCCCTCTCTTTTTCAGAATGTGGGCTTCAATAGCCAGGCCGTCAAACCTAGGGCTGGTAAGGAAGGGTGGTATATCGGTCCCTGCGACAGCAGGTCCGGACGATGTGGGAGGGTCCAAGGACTCCTCACTGACATTTTTACAATCTCCGCGTACCATGCCCTTCGGGGCCACGCTGGAGCCACCAGAATCACTGGTTTCTTTTCTACCCTGATTCTGCGGAGTAATCGCGGTAACAATTGTGGCGGTGGGAATGCATATATCAGCTTGAACTGATCCCAAAGGAACACTAGGGCATCCGAGCCGCAAGCTAGGGGATCCCTTGTGCGAGACACAAATCTGTCCACCTTTGCGTTGAATCTGGATGCTAGCAGATCTACATCCGGTGTTCCCCACCGCTGGCATATTGCCTGGAAAACCTCGGGGTGAAGAGACCATTCCCCCGGGCATAATTGTTGGCGACTTAGAAAGTCCGCTCTCCAATTTTCCACTCCTGGGATGAAAACCGCGGATATGGCTGGGACATATTTTTCTGCCCACTCCAGGATGCAATTTGCTTCCCTCTGGGCTGCACGACTCTTGGTGCCACCCTGGTGATTGATATATGCCACTGCCGTGGCATTGTCTGATTGAATTCTGACAGGGGACCCTTGGAGTTTGGATGTCCATGCTACTAGGGCATACCGGGCTGCTCGTATCTCTAAGAGATTGATGGGCAGGGCCTTTTCTGCTTCTGACCACTTGCCCTGGAGAGACCATTGCTCCAGTACTGCCCCCCAGCCTATGAGGCTGGCATCTGTAGTGACCACCTTCCAAGAAACCGGACTGAAGGGTTTCCCTCTTTCCAGATTCTGGGGCACCAACCACCAATGGAGGCTCTTGCGAACGGAAGGGGACAGGGACATTGGTAAGTCTAAAGCCTGAACTTTTTTGTTCCAGGCTGACAGTATGGCCCTTTGCAAATTCCTTGAATGGAATTGACCGTAGGGTACCGCTTCGAATGAAGCCACCATCTTTCCCAGCAGCCTCATGCAGAGGCGTATGGATGGTTTTCTTTTTGTACCCACTAAGTGGGTCAAATCTTTTAAAGACGACACCTTCTCTGGAGGTAAGAAAATCTTTCTCTGATTTGAATCCAGCCTTAGCCCTAAGTATTCCAGACTTTTGACTGGTCTTAGAGCTGACTTGTCCCGGTTGATAATCCAACCGTGATATTCCAGATACTCGATTGTCTTGTGAATAGCTACTTCCAGCTTTTCCACTGAGTGGTCTATTAGTAGCAGGTCGTCTAGATATGCCATTATCGTTACACCCTGTGTTCTTAGATTGGCCAATAATGGGGCCAGAATTTTTGTGAACACTCGTGGTGCTGTGGCCAGACCGAAAGGTAAGGCTCTGAACTGAAAATGGCGCCCTTCTACTGCAAAGCGTAGAAATTTCTGGTGGGCCGGAAAGATAGGAATATGCAGATAAGCATCCTTTATGTCGATCGAGGCTAGCCATTCCTGCCCTTGTAGGGCGGTGGCCACCGATCGGATCGACTCCATCCGAAAAGTCCTGATATTTAGGAACTTGTTTAGCCCTTTTAGATTTAATATGGGCCTCACGTCCCCATTTGGTTTGGGGACTGTGAAAAGGTTCGAGTAAAACCCGAATCCGCTTTCTTCCAGGGGAACCTTCATGATTACACCTTGGAGCAATAGTTGTTCTAGTGCCAGAAGGAGGGATCCTCTCTTTTGGGGATCTCTTGGCACGTTTGACCTCATAAATTGGGCAGGAGGAGTGCCTTTTAACTCCAGCTTGTATCCCAGACTTACTGCGGAGAGCACCCATCTGTCTCTGATGGTGTCCCGCCAGGTCTCTGTGAACAACTGAAGTCTTCCCCCCACCCGATTAAGTGGGGGCAACGCTTCATGCCTTGGGGGGAGGTTTTGTACCTCTCTTGATCCAGGGCTTCTTGTTACCCTGTGATTGTCCCTGATTTCTGCCCCCTGAATTTGACCGCGGAGGCCGTCGGAACTGCTTCACAGCCGATGTGCCTGGGACTGGAGAAGTAGGCCTCTTAAAAGAAGGACTTCTACCCTTGTTCTTAACCGGTAAGAGTGAACTTTTACCGGCAGAAATTTTCTGGATATATTTGTCCAGATCTTCTCCAAATAAGCGTTCTCCATGAAATGGGAAGCTAACCAGCAGTTTTTTACAGGGAGCTTCAGCAGACCAGTTTTTGAGCCACAGAAGCCTACGCATATGTACTATAGACAGCGTAAAGCGGGAGGCCTGTTGGATTGTATCCTTTATGGCGTCCACCGCAAAACACAAGGCTCTAGGCAGGTCAGCTAGGGCAAGAGCCTGCTGATCTGGTAAGTCCCTTAAGACTTGTTTCAACTGATCTTTCACTGCTTGGCAGACTCCAATCGCTGCTACCGCAGGTTGTGTCACCAAACTTGCTGTAGAGAAAGCAGATTTTAGTAAAGACTCCAATTTTTTATCTATTGGGTCTTTAAACATTGGAACATTATCTACTGGACATGTCAGTGATTTGTTAACAGAAGAGATGGCTGCGTCCACTGTAGGGACCCTCCATTTTCTTATGAACTTATCCTCCATGGGATAGATCACCGGAAATCTCTTGGGGGGAGCAAATATTTTATCAGGATGCTCCCAATCCTGGTAAATAAGCCCTTCTAATAAAGGGTGGATTGGGAAGGAACAGACAGCCTGGGGAGCTTTTAGCGACCCCAGCGAGGAAACCGTAGTGGATGGTGGTTCCGCCAGAGGCATTTTAAATGCTGATCGGACCATATTAGTCAGAGACTGAACCCATAATCTTTCAGCCTGAGAAGCTGAGAAAGGTTCTTCCACTGTTGATTCCTCCATAACTGAATCAACCTCATCCTGATCCCCTTCAGGTAGGTCGATCTCTGTGTGGGGCTGTTCCTCCACTAACAGGCACTCTGAAGGAGGAGACGGAGATCGGACGCGCTTTTCCTGAGACAGGGAAGCAGCGATCAATGCTGTTAATCTCTCTTCCAATCCTCCCAGAGTTGAGGATAAAACCTCCTCTGTTATATATACAGGAGCAGGTGGACTGGGGACAGCCGCAGCACCAGGCATTCCTGCGGGGTTTCTACGGCTACTGACCTCTGAATTCTCAGGGGAGATTGGTGCAGTACAAGCATGCCCAATATCCTCAGAGCCCGATGGAGACCCCTTTGGCTTCCTGGAAGATCTATTTCCGGAGCGTCTGGACGACATATCCTTTAAGCACAAAGCTGAGGTATTCCCGTCGTCATACACCAATTTTGCTGGTAATAGTCTAACACAGGTGCTGCTATATACCAGCTGGTGTCCACTAAAGTGCCTTTCTATGGGGATGCCTGCATCAACCGCCTCTGTGTGCCACTGTTTGTTGCTAGCTCTGTTTGCATGCAGCTGACACTTGCACTGTGTCTTTTAACCATGCTGGGACGCCCGCACATGCGCAGAAGCGCCGCGGATCGAGCGTCATCCACCCGCCCCACCCCTTTTTTTTCATAGGAGGCGCGTGCACGCGCCCGCGCGCGCGCCCGTGCGCCATTGGCGCCCTTTTCGAAATCAAACAGGGGACTAGGAGCCAGGGCCCTTTTTGCCGGAGGGCCTGTGCGGTGGATGAGCGCAGCAACAGGGCAGAGGAAGTGGATTCCCACAGAGAAACTTACCAGCTGCCTGGATCTTTTGACTTGAGAAAACCAAAGATCCACATGACAAGAAAAATGGACTACAGCGGCCTCTAGTGGTTTAACACAGGTACCGCGGTCCCTGTTTTTTTTTTTTTTTCTTGACTACTATTAAAATTTTACATTTTCAGTAGTTATAGGCAAACACAGATATTTAGCGGGAATACCGTTAGGTAACAGACAGAAAGACAAATTAGGCTTGGGGGTCCCCCAATAGAACCAAGTTCCTGGGGGCCCCCACTTACCTGATCCCCGCCGCAGGACTTTGTTTGGTCCACAGAAGTCCAAACTTCACCTATCACGGCAGGCATTGTAATTAAACCTTCAGGGACCGGGTTCCCAGGATTCCACTCCCCTGGACCTGTATAGCACCCTGCACAGACAACATCTTGGTCGTGGGTATGACCAGAGCTCTGGATCCCAGGGTCCAGCCCTCCTAAGAGAAGCATTACAGGCAAAACCTTGCTCTTCTGCTGCAAGGCCCGGGTACCGACCGTTTAGCTATGAAGCTTTTTTGGTGGGATCCGGAACAGCTTACTAAGGCCCAAAAGAACCTGTACGCAAGCCCAGTGAAAACACATGTTACTCTTTGGCCAACACCTTAGACACTGGCAAAAAACTGAGGTGCTCCCGGGTGGGAGGGGCTTATATAGGGGAGGGTACTTCCGGTTTGGAATTGGCCAGTGCCAACACCTGAAGGTAATCTATATAACCCATTAGTAATGACTAAGTCGCTCTGTGTCCCGTGATGTACGAAAAAGAAATAAACAATTTCTATATATTGTACAGTGCTATACTAAAAAAAACAACATTTTTTTTGAATAGCATTCTCTGCACTTCTATAGCTGTGCGATTCAGTGGTTAAATACTGTGGTTGTGTTGTGCTCTTCCAAAAAACGCCATTTAGGGCCACTGAAAATAAATTGCAGTGTGAAATACACATGTGGAGGTGTGTAAAATAAACAATTTCTATATATTGTACAGTGCTATACTAAAAAAAACAAAATTTTTTTTGAATAGCATTCTCTGCACTTCTATAGCTGTGCGATTCAGTGGTTAAATACTGTGGTTGTGTTGTGCTCTTCCAAAAAACGCCATTTAGGGCCACAGAAAATATTTTGCAGTGTGAAATACACATCTGGAGGTATGTGAAAAAAACAATTTCTATATATTGTACAGTGGTATACTAAAAAAACAACATTTTTTTTGAATAGCATTCTCTGCACTTCTATAGCTGTGCGATTCAGTGGTTAAATACTGTGGTTGTGTTGTGCTCTTCCAAAAAACGCCATTTAGGGCCACAGAAAATATTTTGCAGTGTGAAATACACATCTGGAGGTGTGTGAAAAAAACAATTTCTATATATTGTACAGTGCTATACTAAAAAAAACAACATTTTTTTTGAATAGCATTCTCTGCACTTCTATAGCTGTGCGATTCAGTGGTTAAATACTGTGGTTGTGTTGTGCTCTTCCAAAAAACGCCATTTAGGGCCACTGAAAATAAATTGCAGTGTGAAATACACATGTGGAGGTGTGTAAAATAAACAATTTCTATATATTGTACAGTGCTATACTAAAAAAAACAACATTTTTTTTGAATAGCATTCTCTGCACTTCTATAGCTGTGCGATTCAGTGGTTAAATACTGTGGTTGTGTTGTGCTCTTCCAAAAAACGCCATTTAGGGCCACTGAAAATAAATTGCAGTGTGAAATACACATGTGGAGGTGTGTAAAATAAACAATTTCTATATATTGTACAGTGCTATACTAAAAAAAACAACATTTTTTTTGAATAGCATTCTCTGCACTTCTATAGCTGTGCGATTCAGTGGTTAAATACTGTGGTTGTGTTGTGCTCTTCCAAAAAACGCCATTTAGGGCCACAGAAAATATTTTGCAGTGTGAAATACACATCTGGAGGTGTGTGAAAAAAACAATTTCTATATATTGTACAGTGCTATACTAAAAAAAACAACATTTTTTTTGAATAGCATTCTCTGCACTTCTATAGCTGTGCGATTCAGTGGTTAAATACTGTGGTTGTGTTGTGCTCTTCCAAAAAACGCCATTTAGGGCCACAGAAAATATTTTGCAGTGTGAAATACACATCTGGAGGTGTGTGAAAAAAACAATTTCTATATATTGTACAGTGCTATACTAAAAAAAAACACATTTTTTTGAATAGCATTCTCTGCACTTCTATAGCTGTGCGATTCAGTGGTTAAATACTGTGGTTGTGTTGTGCTCTTCCAAAAAACGCCATTTAGGGCCACAGAAAATATTTTGCAGTGTGAAATACACATCTGGAGGTGTGTGAAAAAACAACATTATTTTTGAATAGCATTCTCTGGCCTCTGCAGCTGTGCGATTCAGCCGTTATATACTGTTGGGGTTGTTGTGCTCTTCCAAAAAACGCCATTTAGGGCCACAGAAAAAAAATTGCAGTGTGAAATACACATGTGGAGGTGTGTAAAATAAACAATTTCTATATATTGTACAGTGCTATACTAAAAAAAACAACATTTTTTTTTTAATAGCATTCTCTGCACTTCTATAGCTGTGCGATTCAGTGGTTAAATACTGTGGTTGTGTTGTGCTCTTCCAAAAAACGCCATTTAGGGCCACAGAAAATATTTTGCAGTGTGAAATACACATCTGGAGGTGTGTGAAAAAAACAATTTCTATATATTGTACAGTGCTATACTAAAAAAAACAACATTTTTTTTTAATAGCATTCTCTGCACTTCTATAGCTGTGCGATTCAGTGGTTAAATACTGTGGTTGTGTTGTGCTCTTCCAAAAAACGCCATTTAGGGCCACAGAAAATATTTTGCAGTGTGAAATACACATCTGGAGGTGTGTGAAATAAACAATTTCTATATATTGTACAGTGCTATACTAAAAAAAACAAAATTTTTTTTGAATAGCATTCTCTGCACTTCTATAGCTGTGCGATTCAGTGGTTAAATACTGTGGTTGTGTTGTGCTCTTCCAAAAAACGCCATTTAGGGCCACAGAAAATATTTTGCAGTGTGAAATACACATCTGGAGGTGTGTGAAAAAAACAATTTCTATATATTGTACAGTGCTATACTAAAAAAAACTAAATTTTTTTTGAATAGCATTCTCTGCACTTCTATAGCTGTGCGATTCAGTGGTTAAATACTGTGGTTGTGTTGTGCTCTTCCAAAAAATGCCATTTAGGGCCACAGAAAATATTTTGCAGTGTGAAATACACATCTGGAGGTGTGTGAAATAAACAATTTCTATATATTTTCCTTGTACTGTGCTATACTAAAAAAAAAACCTTTTTTTTGAATAGCATTTTCTGTAGCTGTGCGATTCAGTGGTTAAATACTGTGGTTGTGTTGTGCTCTTCCAAAAAACGCCATTTAGGGCCACAGAAAATATTTTGCAGTGTGAAATACACATCTGGAGGTGTGTGAAAAAACAACATTATTTTTGAATAGCATTCTCTGGCCTCTGCAGCTGTGCGATTCAGCCGTTATATACTGTTGGGGTTGTTGTGCTCTTCCAAAAAACGCCATTTAGGGCCACAGAAAAAAAATTGCAGTGTGAAATACACATGTGGAGGTGTGTAAAATAAACAATTTCAATATATTGTACAGTGATATACTAAAAAAAACAAATTTTTTTTTGAATAGCATTCTCTGCACTTCTATAGCTGTGCGATTCAGTGGTTAACCACTTGAGACCCGCGCTATAGCCGAAAGACGGCTGCAGCGCGGCTCTCAAGTGCCGAGAGGACGTCCCCAGGACGTCCTTCTCTGTTTACATCCTGCCGCGCGCCGCCGAGGGCGCGCGGCGGGGAACAGCTGTGCGGCGCGCATCACGTGATGCAGAGGAGCGTGCCTGGCGGCCGCGATGTCCGCCAGGTACATTCGATCGGCAGTTACTGAAGCAGGACTTGGATCTCTGTGTGTAAACACAGAGATCCATGTCCTGTCAGGGAGAGAGGAGACCGATGGTGTGTCCCTTGTACATAGGGACACAGATCGGTCTCCTCCCCCAGTCAGTCCCCTCCCCCCACAGTAAGAATCACAAATAGGGAACATAGTTAACCCCTTCCCCGCCCCCTAGTGTTAACCCCTTCCCTGCCAGTCACATTTATACAGTAATCAGTGCATTTTTTATAGCACTGTTCGCTGTATAAATGTGAATGGTCCCAAAATGGTGTCAAAAGTGTCCGATGTGTCCGCCATAATGTCACAGTCACGATAAAAATTGCTGATCGCCGCCATTACTAGTAAAAAAAAAATATTAATAAAAATGCTATAAAACTATCCCCTATTTTGTAGACGCTATAACTTTTGCGCAAACCAATCAATAAACGCTTATTGCGATTTTTTTTTACCAAAAATATGTAGAAGAATACGTATCGGACTAAACTGAGAAAAAAACTTTTTTTAAAAAAAATTGGGATATTTATTATAGCAAAAAGTAATAAATATTGTGTTTTTTTTCAAAATCGTCACACTTTTTTTGTTTATAGCGCAAAAAATAAAAACCGCAGAGGTGATCAAATACCACCAAAAGAAAGCTCTATTTGTGGGAAAAAAAGGACGTCAATTTTGTTTGGGAGCCACGTTGCACGACCGCGCAATTGTCATTCAAAGCGACGCAGTGCCGAAAGCTGAAATTTCGCCTGGGCAGGAAGGGGGTTATGTGCCCAGTAAGCAAGTGGTTAAATACTGTGGTTGTGTTGTGCTCTTCCAAAAAACGCCATTTAGGGCCACTGAAAATAAATTGCAGTGTGAAATACACATGTGGAGGTGTGTAAAATAAACAATTTCTATATATTGTACAGTGCTATACTAAAAAAAACAACATTTTTTTTGAATAGCATTCTCTGCACTTCTATAGCTGTGCGATTCAGTGGTTAAATACTGTGGTTGTGTTGTGCTCTTCCAAAAAACGCCATTTAGGGCCACTGAAAATAAATTGCAGTGTGAAATACACATGTGGAGGTGTGTAAAATAAACAATTTCTATATATTGTACAGTGCTATACTAAAAAAAACAAAATTTTTTTTGAATAGCATTCTCTGCACTTCTATAGCTGTGCGATTCAGTGGTTAAATACTGTGGTTGTGTTGTGCTCTTCCAAAAAACGCCATTTAGGGCCACAGAAAATATTTTGCAGTGTGAAATACACATCTGGAGGTATGTGAAAAAAACAATTTCTATATATTGTACAGTGGTATACTAAAAAAACAACATTTTTTTTGAATAGCATTCTCTGCACTTCTATAGCTGTGCGATTCAGTGGTTAAATACTGTGGTTGTGTTGTGCTCTTCCAAAAAACGCCATTTAGGGCCACAGAAAATATTTTGCAGTGTGAAATACACATCTGGAGGTGTGTGAAAAAAACAATTTCTATATATTGTACAGTGCTATACTAAAAAAAACAACATTTTTTTTTAATAGCATTCTCTGCACTTCTATAGCTGTGCGATTCAGTGGTTAAATACTGTGGTTGTGTTGTGCTCTTCCAAAAAACGCCATTTAGGGCCACTGAAAATAAATTGCAGTGTGAAATACACATGTGGAGGTGTGTAAAATAAACAATTTCTATATATTGTACAGTGCTATACTAAAAAAAAACAACATTTTTTTTGAATAGCATTCTGTGCACATCTATAGCTGTGCGATTCAGTGGTTAAATACTGTGGTTGTGTTGTGCTCTTCCAAAAAACGCCATTTAGGGCCACAGAAAATATTTTGCAGTGTGAAATACACATCTGGAGGTGTGTGAAAAAACAACATTATTTTTGAATAGCATTCTCAGGCCTCTGCAGCTGTGCGATTCAGCCGTTATATACTGTTGGGGTTGTTGTGCTCTTCCAAAAAACGCCATTTAGGGCCACAGAAAAAAAATTGCAGTGTGAAATACACATGTGGAGGTGTGTAAAATAAACAATTTCTATATATTGTACAGTGCTATACTAAAAAAAACAACATTTTTTTTGAATAGCATTCTCTGCACTTCTATAGCTGTGCGATTCAGTGGTTAAATACTGTGGTTGTGTTGTGCTCTTCCAAAAAACGCCATTTAGGGCCACAGAAAATATTTTGCAGTGTGAAATACACATCTGGAGGTGTGTGAAAAAAACAATTTCTATATATTGTACAGTGCTATACTAAAAAAAACAACATTTTTTTTGAATAGCATTCTCTGCACTTCTATAGCTGTGCGATTCAGTGGTTAAATACTGTGGTTGTGTTGTGCTCTTCCAAAAAACGCCATTTAGGGCCACAGAAAATATTTTGCAGTGTGAAATACACATCTGGAGGTGTGTGAAATAAACAATTTCTATATATTGTACAGTGCTATACTAAAAAAAACAAAATTTTTTTTGAATAGCATTCTCTGCACTTCTATAGCTGTGCGATTCAGTGGTTAAATACTGTGGTTGTGTTGTGCTCTTCCAAAAAACGCCATTTAGGGCCACAGAAAATATTTTGCAGTGTGAAATACACATCTGGAGGTGTGTGAAAAAAACAATTTCTATATATTGTACAGTGCTATACTAAAAAAAACTAAATTTTTTTTGAATAGCATTCTCTGCACTTCTATAGCTGTGCGATTCAGTGGTTAAATACTGTGGTTGTGTTGTGCTCTTCCAAAAAACGCCATTTAGGGCCACAGAAAATATTTTGCATTGTGAAATACACATCTGGAGGTGTGTGAAATAAACAATTTCTATATATTTTCCTTGTACTGTGCTATACTAAAAAAAAAACCCTTTTTTTTGAATAGCATTTTCTGTAGCTGTGCGATTCAGCGGTTACGTGCTGTGGGTGTGTTGTGGTCTGGCAAAAAACGCCATTTAGGGCCACAGAAAATATTTTGCAGTGTGAAATACACATGTGGAGGTTTGTAAAATAAACAATTTCTATATATTGTACAGTGCTATACTAAAAAAAACAAAATTTTTTTTGAATAGCATTCTCTGCACTTCTATAGCTGTGCGATTCAGTGGTTAAATACTGTGGTTGTGTTGTGCTCTTCCAAAAAACGCCATTTAGGGCCACAGAAAATATTTTGCAGTGTGAAATACACATCTGGAGGTGTGTGAAAAAAACAATTTCTATATATTGTACAGTGCTATACTAAAAAAAACTAAATTTTTTTTGAATAGCATTCTCTGCACTTCTATAGCTGTGCGATTCAGTGGTTAAATACTGTGGTTGTGTTGTGCTCTTCCAAAAAATGCCATTTAGGGCCACAGAAAATATTTTGCAGTGTGAAATACACATCTGGAGGTGTGTGAAATAAACAATTTCTATATATTTTCCTTGTACTGTGCTATACTAAAAAAAAAACCTTTTTTTTGAATAGCATTTTCTGTAGCTGTGCGATTCAGTGGTTAAATACTGTGGTTGTGTTGTGCTCTTCCAAAAAACGCCATTTAGGGCCACAGAAAATATTTTGCAGTGTGAAATACACATCTGGAGGTGTGTGAAAAAACAACATTATTTTTGAATAGCATTCTCTGGCCTCTGCAGCTGTGCGATTCAGCCGTTATATACTGTTGGGGTTGTTGTGCTCTTCCAAAAAACGCCATTTAGGGCCACAGAAAAAAAATTGCAGTGTGAAATACACATGTGGAGGTGTGTAAAATAAACAATTTCAATATATTGTACAGTGATATACTAAAAAAAACAAATTTTTTTTTGAATAGCATTCTCTGCACTTCTATAGCTGTGCGATTCAGTGGTTAACCACTTGAGACCCGCGCTATAGCCGAAAGACGGCTGCAGCGCGGCTCTCAAGTGCCGAGAGGACGTCCCCAGGACGTCCTTCTCTGTTTACATCCCGCCGCGCGCCGCCGAGGGCGCGCGGCGGGGAACAGCTGTGCGGCGCGCATCACGTGATGCAGAGGAGCGTGCCTGGCGGCCGCGATGTCCGCCAGGTACATTCGATCGGCAGTTACTGAAGCAGGACTTGGATCTCTGTGTGTAAACACAGAGATCCATGTCCTGTCAGGGAGAGAGGAGACCGATGGTGTGTCCCTTGTACATAGGGACACAGATCGGTCTCCTCCCCCAGTCAGTCCCCTCCCCCCACAGTAAGAATCACAAATAGGGAACATAGTTAACCCCTTCCCCGCCCCCTAGTGTTAACCCCTTCCCTGCCAGTCACATTTATACAGTAATCAGTGCATTTTTTATAGCACTGTTCGCTGTATAAATGTGAATGGTCCCAAAATGGTGTCAAAAGTGTCCGATGTGTCCGCCATAATGTCACAGTCACGATAAAAATTGCTGATCGCCGCCATTACTAGTAAAAAAAAAATATTAATAAAAATGCTATAAAACTATCCCCTATTTTGTAGACGCTATAACTTTTGCGCAAACCAATCAATAAACGCTTATTGCGATTTTTTTTTACCAAAAATATGTAGAAGAATACGTATCGGACTAAACTGAGAAAAAAACTTTTTTTAAAAAAAATTGGGATATTTATTATAGCAAAAAGTAATAAATATTGTGTTTTTTTTCAAAATCGTCACACTTTTTTTGTTTATAGCGCAAAAAATAAAAACCGCAGAGGTGATCAAATACCACCAAAAGAAAGCTCTATTTGTGAGAAAAAAAGGACGTCAATTTTGTTTGGGAGCCACGTTGCACGACCGCGCAATTGTCATTCAAAGCGACGCAGTGCCGAAAGCTGAAATTTCGCCTGGGCAGGAAGGGGGTTATGTGCCCAGTAAGCAAGTGGTTAAATACTGTGGTTGTGTTGTGCTCTTCCAAAAAACGCCATTTAGGGCCACTGAAAATAAATTGCAGTGTGAAATACACATGTGGAGGTGTGTAAAATAAACAATTTCTATATATTGTACAGTGCTATACTAAAAAAAACAACATTTTTTTTGAATAGCATTCTCTGCACTTCTATAGCTGTGCGATTCAGTGGTTAAATACTGTGGTTGTGTTGTGCTCTTCCAAAAAACGCCATTTAGGGCCACTGAAAATAAATTGCAGTGTGAAATACACATGTGGAGGTGTGTAAAATAAACAATTTCTATATATTGTACAGTGCTATACTAAAAAAAACAAAATTTTTTTTGAATAGCATTCTCTGCACTTCTATAGCTGTGCGATTCAGTGGTTAAATACTGTGGTTGTGTTGTGCTCTTCCAAAAAACGCCATTTAGGGCCACAGAAAATATTTTGCAGTGTGAAATACACATCTGGAGGTATGTGAAAAAAACAATTTCTATATATTGTACAGTGGTATACTAAAAAAACAACATTTTTTTTGAATAGCATTCTCTGCACTTCTATAGCTGTGCGATTCAGTGGTTAAATACTGTGGTTGTGTTGTGCTCTTCCAAAAAACGCCATTTAGGGCCACAGAAAATATTTTGCAGTGTGAAATACACATCTGGAGGTGTGTGAAAAAAACAATTTCTATATATTGTACAGTGCTATACTAAAAAAAACAACATTTTTTTTGAATAGCATTCTCTGCACTTCTATAGCTGTGCGATTCAGTGGTTAAATACTGTGGTTGTGTTGTGCTCTTCCAAAAAACGCCATTTAGGGCCACTGAAAATAAATTGCAGTGTGAAATACACATCTGGAGGTGTGTAAAATAAACAATTTCTATATATTGTACAGTGCTATACTAAAAAAAAACAACATTTTTTTTTAATAGCATTCTGTGCACATCTATAGCTGTGCGATTCAGTGGTTAAATACTGTGGTTGTGTTGTGCTCTTCCAAAAAACGCCATTTAGGGCCACAGAAAATATTTTGCAGTGTGAAATACACATCTGGAGGTGTGTGAAAAAACAACATTATTTTTGAATAGCATTCTCAGGCCTCTGCAGCTGTGCGATTCAGCCGTTATATACTGTTGGGGTTGTTGTGCTCTTCCAAAAAACGCCATTTAGGGCCACAGAAAAAAAATTGCAGTGTGAAATACACATGTGGAGGTGTGTAAAATAAACAATTTCTATATATTGTACAGTGCTATACTAAAAAAAACAACATTTTTTTTGAATAGCATTCTCTGCACTTCTATAGCTGTGCGATTCAGTGGTTAAATACTGTGGTTGTGTTGTGCTCTTCCAAAAAACGCCATTTAGGGCCACAGAAAATATTTTGCAGTGTGAAATACACATCTGGAGGTGTGTGAAAAAAACAATTTCTATATATTGTACAGTGCTATACTAAAAAAAACAACATTTTTTTTGAATAGCATTCTCTGCACTTCTATAGCTGTGCGATTCAGTGGTTAAATACTGTGGTTGTGTTGTGCTCTTCCAAAAAACGCCATTTAGGGCCACAGAAAATATTTTGCAGTGTGAAATACACATCTGGAGGTGTGTGAAATAAACAATTTCTATATATTGTACAGTGCTATACTAAAAAAAACAAAATTTTTTTTGAATAGCATTCTCTGCACTTCTATAGCTGTGCGATTCAGTGGTTAAATACTGTGGTTGTGTTGTGCTCTTCCAAAAAACGCCATTTAGGGCCACAGAAAATATTTTGCAGTGTGAAATACACATCTGGAGGTGTGTGAAAAAAACAATTTCTATATATTGTACAGTGCTATACTAAAAAAAACTAAATTTTTTTTGAATAGCATTCTCTGCACTTCTATAGCTGTGCGATTCAGTGGTTAAATACTGTGGTTGTGTTGTGCTCTTCCAAAAAACGCCATTTAGGGCCACAGAAAATATTTTGCAGTGTGAAATACACATCTGGAGGTGTGTGAAATAAACAATTTCTATATATTTTCCTTGTACTGTGCTATACTAAAAAAAAAAACCTTTTTTTTGAATAGCATTTTCTGTAGCTGTGCGATTCAGCGGTTACGTGCTGTGGGTGTGTTGTGGTCTGGCAAAAAACGCCATTTAGGGCCACAGAAAATATTTTGCAGTGTGAAATACACATGTGGAGGTTTGTAAAATAAACAATTTCTATATATTGTACAGTGCTATACTAAAAAAAACAAAATTTTTTTTGAATAGCATTCTCTGCACTTCTATAGCTGTGCGATTCAGTGGTTAAATACTGTGGTTGTGTTGTGCTCTTCCAAAAAACGCCATTTAGGGCCACAGAAAATATTTTGCAGTGTGAAATACACATCTGGAGGTGTGTGAAATAAACAATTTCTATATATTTTCCTTGTACTGTGCTATACTAAAAAAAACAACCTTTTTTTTTGAATAGCATTTTCTGTAGCTGTGCGATTCAGCGGTTACGTGCTGTGGGTATGTTGTGGTCTGGCAAAAAACGCCATTTAGGGCCACAGAAAATATTTTGCAGTGTGAAATACACATGTGGAGGTGTGTGAAATAAACAATTTCTATATATTTTCCTTGTACTGTGCTATACTAAAAAAAACAACCTTTTTTTTTTGTATAGCATTTTCTGCAGTTCTGTAGCTGTGCGTTTCAGCCATTACGTACTGTGGGTGTGTTGTGGTCTTCCAAAAAAACGCCATTTAGGGCAAGATCCTAAATTTGGAAAATATGAGGGGAAGGTCAAAGGGACGTGGTGGCCCCGGTCATGGTGCTGCTGGTGGAGCTCCTGTTGCAGGGAGAGGACGTGGTGGATCTGTGCCAGCTACACGCACAAGTGAAACACCTTCCTCAGGTGCGAGTAGGCGACCGAGCCTGCGGCGGTATTTTGTCGCGCCTAATGAGGCTGTACCAATGTTTAGGCCAGGACAAGTACAGGCGATAGTAGATTGGGTTGCTGACAGTGCCTCGGGTTCCTTCACATTGTCTCCCACCCACTCTTCTGATGAAAGATCAGAGTTGGCACCTGAAGCCCATGTCCATCAGTCTTTCACCTCACCCCCTTGCAAATCAGCCAAGCAGTCTGAGCCCCAAATCATGCAGCAGTCTCTTCTGCTTTTCGATGACTCTGTTAGCAGGGTTTCCCAGGGCCATCCACCTAGCCCTGCCCCAGAAGTGGAAGAGATTGAGTGCACCGATGCCCAACCACTTATGTTTCATGATGGGTACATGGGAGGACCATCGCAGCACGTCTGGGATGATGACGAAACACAGGTGCCAACTGCTGCTGCTTTCGCAATTGTGCAGACAGACATGGAGGGCAGGGGTGAAGACTGGGTGGAAGATGATGTGGAGGACGATGAGGTCCTCGACCCCACATGGAATCAACGTTATGCAGGTGACCAGTGTAGTTCGGAGGAAGAGGCGGTGGTCGCACAGAGCCACCAGCACAGCAGAAGAGGGAGCATGGTGCAAAAACGGAGCATTCGTCCCCTAGACAGTACATCTGCTACTGACCAACGCAGCAAGGGACCGAGCACACCAAAGCCAGGTCTAAGGACTTCCCTAGCGTGGCAGTTCTTCACACAGTGTGTTGATGACAAGACACGAGTGGTTTGCACGCTGTGCAATCAGAGCCTGAAGCGAGGCATAAACGTTCTCAACCTGAGCACAAGCTGCATGACCAGGCATCTAAGTGCAAAGCACGAGCTGCAGTGGAGTAGACACCTCAAAAACCAAGAAAGGTCTCTGGCTCCTCCTGCTTCCTCTTCTGCTGCAGTCTCGGCCTCTTCATCCACCTCTGTAGTGACAGTGGCACCTGTCACCCCGCAAACAGAGGATCTGCCAGCAACACTACCACCTGGGTCACCAACCATCTCCACAATGTCCCATGGAAGCGTTCAGCTCTCTATCTCCCAAACATTGGAGCGGAAGAGGAAGTACCCCCCTAGCCACCCGCGATCCCTGGCCCTGAATGCCAGCATTTCAAAATTCCTGGCCTTTGAAATGCTGTCATTCCGTCTGGTGGAGACGCAGAGTTTTAAAAGCCTGATGGCATTGGCTGTCCCGCAGTACGTCGTGCCCAGCCGCCACTACTTTTCCAGGCGAGCCATCCCTTCCCTGCACAACCAGGTGGGGGACAAAATCAGGTGTGCACTGCGCAACGCCATCTGTGGCAAGGTCCACCTAACTACGGATGCGTGGACCAGTAAGCACGGTCAGGGACGTTATATCTCCCTAACAGCACACTGGGTAAATGCAGTGGCGGCTGGGCCTGAGGCAGATAGCGGTTTGGCGCATGTCCTTCCACCACCGAGGATTGCAGGGCGCTTCAGTTTGCCTCCTGTTGCTAACTCCTCCTTCTCCGCTTCCTCATCCTCTACCGCCTCCTCATCCATTCAGCGTAACACCTTCACCACCAACTTCAGCACAGCCAGGGGTAAACGACAGCAGGCAGTTTTAAAACTTTCCTGTTTGGGGGAAAATCCCCACACCGCGCAGGAGTTGTGGAGGGACATGGAACAACAGACCGATGAGTGGTTGCTGTCAGTGAGCCTCAAGCCCGGCCTGGTGGTGTGCGATAATGGGCGAAATCTCGTAGCAGCTCTGGGTCTAGCCGGTTTGATGCACATCCCTTGCCTGGCGCATGTGCTGAACTTGGTGGTCCAGAGGTTCCTTAAAAATTACCCCAATATGCCAGAGCTGCTGCAGAAAGTGCGGGCTGTGTGTGCGCACTTTCGGCGTTCTCACCCTGCTGCTGCTCGCCTGTCAGCGCTGCAGCGTAACTTCGGCCTTCCCGCTCACCGCCTCATATGTGACGTGCCCACAAGGTGGAACTCCACCTTGCACATGCTGGCCAGACTGTGCGAGCAGCAGCAGGCAATAGTGGAGTTTCAGCTGCAGCAATCACGCGTGAGTCGCTCTGCGGAACAGCACCACTTCACCACCAATAACTGGGCCTATATGCGAGACCTGTGTGCCTTGTTGCGCTGTTTCGAGTACTCCACCAACATGGCCAGTGCCAATGACGCCGTTCTCAGCGTTACTATCCCAGTTCTATGCCTCCATGAAAAAACGCTTCGTGCGATGATGGAAGAGGATGTGGCACAGGAGGATGAGGAGGAGGAGGAGGAAGCGGGATCATTTCAAAGGCTTTCAGGGCAGTCTTTCACAAGTGGCTACGAGGGTGGGTTCCTGCACCAACAAACGCCAGGTACACAATTGTCCGGCAGAAAGGGCACAGTTCTGGAGGATGACGAGGTGGAGGAGGAGATGGAGGAGGAGGAGGAGGAGGAGGAGGAGGAGCCATGTTCACAGCAGGGTGGCACTCAGACCAGCTCGTGGCCATTACTGGTGCGTGGCTGGGGGGATACAGAGGACACAGACGATACACCTCCCACAGAGGACAGCTTTTCTTTGCCTCTGGGCAGCCTGGCACACATGAGCGATTACATGCTGCAGTGTTTCCGCAACGACAGCCGAGTTGCCCACATTTTAACTGGTGCTGATTACTGGGTGGCCACCCTGCTGGATCCCCGTTACAAGGACAACGTACCGTCCTTAATTCCCTCACTGGAGCGGGATCGTAAGATGCGCGAGTACAAGCGCACGCTGGTAGACGCGCTGCTGGTGGCATTCCCACCTGACAGCGGGCGTACGGTGGAAGCACAAGGCGAAGGCAGAGGAGGAGGAAGAGGTCGCCAACGCAGCCGGGGCACCGGCAGCACCTCAGAAGGCAGGGTTAGCATGGCCGAAATGTGGAAAAGCTTTGTCAGCACGCCACAACAACCAGCACCACCAGCTGAGATGGAACGTCTTAGCAGGAGGCAGCATTTCACCAACATGGTTGAGCAGTATGTGTCCACAAGCCTACACGTACTGGATGACGGGTCTGCCCCCTTTAACTTCTGGGTCTCCAAATTGGGCACATGGCCTGAGCTTGCCGTTTATGCCTTGGAGGTGCTGGCCTGCCCTGCAGCCAGTGTATTATCTGAACGTGTATTTAGCACGGCAGGGGGCGTTATCACAGACAAGCGCAGCCGCCTGTCCAGAGCCAATGTGGACAAGCTCACGTTCATTAAAATGAACCAGGCATGGATCCCACAGGACTTGTCCGTACCTTGTGCAGAATAGACATGTATACCGGTGTTGTGACAAAAACTGTCCGGCCATCGGATTGTGCCCGACCCGTACTGCGCAGGCGCAGCGCTTGCGCAGTACAGAGGACAAGGAGATTCACAAAATCTCCGAAGATGAACGGCGCCTGCGCTGTGAGTGCAGGTTCAAGCCCCACCATCCAAGAGGACATACGGTAGCACATAGTAACAGGGCCCCTCACGGGCTCGCTTCGATCGCGGCCTTGCTTGGCTCGGCTTGAACCACGGATGGTGTGGCCTTCACCTGAACTCAACACGCAGGCGCCGTTAGTCTTGGGAGATTTTTGAAATCCCCTTGTCCTACATACTCAGCAAGCGCAGTACAGGGCGGACACTATTCGACAGGGGACAGAATTCGACACATCACCGGCCTTACCCAGCCATTGTTGTATTTTTGAACCAGTGTTGGCTACCTCGTCCTCCTCCACCGCCGCTTCCACCTACACAGCCACATCCACCGCCACCTCAACCTCCTACTCCATATGGACCTCGTCCTGCTAGGCCAAGATTAAAATTTTTATTTTATTTTTTTGTAACGCACAGATCCTTTCCCCCTTACCTGCCTTTATGTTGTTGGCTCTTCGCAGGAGGGAGAAAGGCACACCGCACTACCAGCCCGTATCCTCCTATATAAAGAGGTTGAGCGGTGTACTTGACGGGCCGTGTCCACAGCCGGAGTCAAAACTCCTCCAGAGGATGATTCTCACCTCTACTGTAGGTAGAGGCAAGTCCTTTAATTGCCAGTAAAGTCAATGTCCACACCAGCTGAAACTCCAACTCTTATTCTCTCATGGCAAAATAAACTGTACTCAGATAGAAAAGGTTAGAGCAAAGAAACAGGACAGCTTAAGGTGTGGAGGAGGTCCAGGCACAAACGTAGCACATTCACTTCACTGCTTAGGTTTCTCAAACAGTTTTTGGCGCACGGTCTCTGCCACAGACATTGAGGTTGGTCTCTGCCACAGACCGGGTGTACAAGGCCCCTGCCACGGGCCTGGAGAACTTTGGTCTCAGCCACAGACCAGGGTGTATAAGGCCCCTGCCACGGGCCGGTTGAATAAGGCCTCTGATACAGTCAAGGTGACCTTGAGCTTCTCCTTCTACGAACCTAGCCCATATCAAGGGGAAGACATCTCTCCAGGGAGTCAACAGACCATTCCTTCACCGTGACTCCCGCATCGGTCCATCAGAATGATCCTCCCTTCCCTGGAACAGGGTCCCCTACATGAGGCGGCTCTGGACTCCAGGCTTTACTCCCGCCCCTAGGCCTCCATACCCAGAGCAGCAAGAACTCCAGGATAGTACCTCACCCCGGGCTAAAGGTGCCCGAGATGGAACAGGAACACATGCACCCAGGCCGAAGGCACCTGGGCGCGGACCCCACTGGACATCAGCCCCCAGGCCAAAGGTCTGCCCCTTTTATATGCTCTCCCGGCATGCACAGCAGGTTCCCCGCCCCGCTGTACTACTGCCAAGAGGGGACACAAAAGGCGCCACCTGTAGGCCACAGGGAACTGCACACCAATACTGTCCCCCGAGGACAAAATGGTCCATGAATCCTACAGAATTAGGGTATTTGAGCCTATTTACCACTCAAACACTTTCCTTAAATTTAGCACCCCGCTACATTTTTATTTCAAAGTATTTTATTTTCCCACTAGCTTATCCATTAAATTAAATAATTTATTCCATAAAGGGCGTATTCTGGGGCATTCCCACCATATGTGTGGCATCGTGCCGTTGAGTTTCTGAGGTTCTTAATGACTTCCTGTACCTCTTCTGCTGAAAAGGGGGCCTCCAGCATATTTTTTTATTTTTTAATTTTTTTATGTTCTTTTAAGTTATTTCCTATCCACATTTGTTTGCAGAGCACTTGCCATGTTCTTAACAACATTTTGCTGCCATTTGCAGCCCTCTAGCCCTTTCCATTACTTTTTTAGAGCCTTTTTAGTCGTCAGAAGTCCGGGTCCCCATTGACTTCAATGGGGTCCGGGTCCGGGTTCGGGCTAAAGTTCGGTCCCGAATCCGAACTTTTTTCCGAAGTTCGGCCGAACCCGCAGGACCCGAATATCCAGCTACCCGCTCAACTCTATATATAGGGCCTTTTTTTATTTTGGGTGCGGGGTTCCCCTTAATATCCATACAAGACCCAAAGGGGCTGGTAATGGGCTTGGGTGAGGGGGGGAGGGGGGGGTGATGGGGTAGCCATGCCATTTTTCTCAAAGATTTTTATCCATATTGCCAGGACAAGACATGACATTAAAGCCGCAAGCAGTTTTAAATGGCTTTTTTTCCTTTAGAAATGTCATTTTGTGCAGGGACAGTTCTAAACACGGGAAACACAAGCCACTTCACAGGCATACTTTAGACAGCCCCCAGGTACGATATTTAAAGGAATATTTCACTTTTTTTTTTTCACTTCATGCATCATTAAAATGACTGCTCCCGAAAAACGGCCGTTTTTAAAACTTCGTTTTGCATTGATACATGTCCCCTGGGGCAGAACCCGGTACCCCAAACCCTTTTTTGGACAATAACATGCATATTAGTCATTATAATTAGCACTTTAGATTTCGAACGTTCGCGTCCATTGTATTTATTGGGTTCTAACGTTCACGCAAACTTTCGGTCCGTTCGCAGGTTCTGGTGCGAACCGAACCGGGGGGTGTTCGGCTCATCCCTGCTTATCAGCATGTAAATGCATTTGCAAATGCTGAGCATGTATATAGGTGTAGCGGCCTCACCCTCTCTCTCTTCTTTAGTGGATACTTTGGCTTCGGTCTAAGGGTACTTTGAAGGGGAGAGCGAGGTGCGCCACGGCCCATGTCCTCTAGATTACAGCATGTAGAGGTGAAGGCCAGCATCTAATTACACCCGGGCTGTGTATACGCTCAGAGCCAAGTCTGTTCTGCTGATAACCCCCTTTGCTCCCAGTAATTGGAGTACCACACACTGAAAAGGTCCAACACTTATTTATTCCATAACGGCAAACAAATAGTCCTTTGCGAGCAGACAGTTTGAGACCCATAGAACAGTTCAGTATTGGTGGGGAGTAGGTCAAGGCACAATCCTCAAAGAAAATAAACCGTTGAGGTTTCACCAACGGTTGCTAAGCACAGTCGCTGTTAGATGGACTTTTTGGCTTTAGAGTCTGTTCCAGCGACTCTAGTGAACAGGAACTGGAGTTACCTTCGCTACGTTGCAGCCCCTGTCAGGGGGAAGACATCCCTCCAAGGGAGTTACCAGAGGCCCTGCCGTCACCGGATAAATGCTGTACCGGGCTATCCAGGAAGGGTTACACTCCCCGGCCTCCTCACCTCAGATACAGGTCCCAACACCTTAGGGCCCCTCGGACTCCTCCACACTCGCGGAACCCAGTCGAAGTCCTGGGCTCCAGGCCTTGGCCGTAGTTCCTCACCCCAGGCTTAAGGTGCCTGGGATAGACTTCATCCCTCGCTCCGGCCAGGTCAAGGGCACCTGGGCCCGGATCTCCGGAATGCCAGCACCCAGGAAGAAGGTGCCTGGGTGCGGCTGCGTCCTCCAACTCTGAACCCCGAGGTCAGGGCGTCCGCCCCTTTTATCTCCTCTCCCTTTGCATCACAGCGCGTTCCCCACCCCGCTGTACCGGCGCCAGGAACGGACAAAAAGGTACAGTCTTGCGGTGCAGGTTCAACTCCGGCCAGGGCGACAACACCACCTGCAGACCACAAGGAACCTTGCACCACCAGAGTCCTCCAAGAACCACAAAAGGGATTCTCAGATTCCCTAACAATTAGTACATCTGGGTTAACTAACCCAGATGCTCCCCCCCAAATTGAAATACCCGCTACATAGGCATACCAGTTCAACTGATATTTAGGCCTCATGCACACAGGGCGTTTCTTTTTACAGCTTTAAAACGCCACTCCATGTTATTCTATATGTTTATGCACAGATAGGCTTTTTGGAGCTCTAAGTGGCATAGGCATTTTCAAGCTAAAAAAAAAAACACGGCCAGCGCGTTCTGGAGCAGCAGCGTTACGTAAAAACGACTGACGCAGCTAAACATGTGTTAACACTGTATACAGCGTTAAGCAGCATCAAGCATTTTTAAGCTGTAGTAATTGTATTTGGGATAGGAAAATAGAAGAGGGCAGAGAAACGTTGCTAAACGGTAACGTTGCTAAACACACATTACCGCCAATGAAAGACGTTTCGAAAAGTGCATTTTTACAGCTGCTTTTTCACTAGTGTCGGGCTTGGCTTTGTAGCTTGTTTTTTTGTGTGCATGGGGCCATAGGGGTTGATTTACTAAAATTGTAGAGTACTAGCTTCCAGGCTTTTTGTCAAAGCTTAATAAACAAGCTGAAGTTAGAAGCTGATCAACTCAACTCCTTAGAGTCATAATTGCACATAAGGAGGAATCAAAATGATGTGCAAAGCAATTAGTAAGTATTAAGTTGATCTTAGTGATACCTTTTAATTACTACCCAACATTCTCACAATTTGTGAGCAACGGCCCTCTTTAATCAACTCATATTTAGGTAGTTTGAACAAAATAATAAAGAAAAAAGAAAGGAGGGCGCACCAACCTCGTGCATTACCGCTTAAAAGTTTTATTAAAATATGAATAAAAATGCAATAATCCTACTCACAGACGGAGCTTAGGTATAATCTTATCGGACAATTGAGCTGGACGTTCTTGGCACCCACCGACTGAACTTGACGACAGAAGAGGTCAGACAGCACCTCAAACATCTAAATAGCTGACGCGTTTCGGGGGCTCATCGTGGACCATCTTAGCTCTGAGGAAAGGGGTGCGCCCCCGAAACGCGTCAGCTATTTAGATGTTTGAGGTGCTGTCTGACCTCTTCTGTCGTCAAGTTCAGTCGGTGGGTGCCAAGAACGTCCAGCTCAATTGTCCGATAAGCTTATACCTAAGCTCCGTCTGTGAGTAGGATTATTGCATTTTTATTCATATTTTAATAAAACTTTTAAGTGGTAATGCACGAGGTTGGTGCGCCCTCCTTTCTTTTTTCTTTTCTCTAGCTATATGAACACCCATTGTTCTGAGGAGGGCTGCAAGACCTTAGACTTTGCCTTTGGACGGAACCACACTACCCGTGTTTTGACATTACACCGAGAGCGCAGGAGATTTTTGTTTTTCTGTGTAGTTGAACAAAATAATAAAACATACTGTGAAAGGAAAGGACTAATTCTCATGCTAATCATGCACCTGTTACAAGTACGTTGCAGTTGAAAAAACAAAATAAATTCCTGGCAAGAAAACTATATGTGGGAATAATTTTGCTAACTGCAACACATCTGGGATTTAATATGCTCTTCTATGTAAGTGCCGTGCATTCTACATAGAAAAAAATTAAAGGGAATTCAAAACTAGAACGGGTGATCATATTTATGATAAAACCTCTTATAATCTAATATCTACTACTGAATATTTTTTTACACACATCATCCCTACATGTCCTTATAATTTGGACAGAGGAGTGATAATATAACACTCTTTGCTTATGGGTGGCGTGGACAGTACTTAGTACACGCATATATTTCTGCCAAGTACAAATAAGCAAGGAAATTACAGCCCTTAAATTATAGCAACCAACCTGACCTGCATGTTTTACTGCAAGTTAAACCAAGCTAAAGAGTTTCAAAATATAGAAGCATTTTAGTGTATCCCTGCTTTGAATTATTTGGCGTTTGCATGCACTTTGTGATTGCATCACAAATTTTCTGTTATCTCATATAGGATCAATAAACAAAGGCTGAACATGAGTCTCTCTTGCATAGATAGATATAACGGAATCTAAATCTTGCTTCAGTCAAGCATGACAATGTGCTTTTAAGTGATCTCAGATGACAAATTCTGCCGATAGGTTGTGTAATTTGTATCTTGGCATTTACATACAAGGCCTAGTTGAAAGTTTTAGGTTGCTGGTGTAGCGATACCCTCAACTTAAGAGAGCCGCAAGTTTTGATTTTGGGCCCTGAGTACAGCTTCCTCAACCCCCCGGCAATCGGCTCTACCCGCTCTGGCACAGTTAACCCACAGCAATTTCACATAAACAATCACTTATGCTTTAAATGTGGGTGTGTGAAATTGATAACTCAGACTCATAGACAATGTTGTAAATAATAACTGACTTTACTGCTAGTGGTAAGATAAAAGGGGATAACATGCATGTAACATTTGGTTCACAACACATAAGCAGGTCCCTGCAGTTATAAATCACAATACTGTGTGCGTGTGTACCAGCAATGGAAAGGGGACGGAACGCCACGTGGGGCGACCGTTACCTAAACACCCTGTGGTGTGATAACTAACTTATAACTATCTAACGGATCAGGCCTGATCCCTAACCATGAAACTCAGTCTTAGAAGAAACACAAATCTTCACCGGCACAGGATCTGTAAAGGTGGTGCACTTGAAGTATTTAAATCCATGTATTTGTAATCCAATAGGGGGGGGGTAATTCTCCCTCACCAGAGGTGTTAGGCCTCGGAAGTCTAGTAGGCACAAAGTATAAAAGTAACAGTTTAAAGATGAGCTTTCGCTCGCTCACCACTCCGGAACACTTCCCTCAGTCCGGAACTCCCACCGACTGTGTCGGTCCTCGTCCACAGCGCCCTCTGCGATCGGATCCCCGATCCAGATAACTTCAGAAGAGATGAGTCTGGATGCCCCCAGGCTCGCAAAGGGGGTGGAAGGCTCTTTGGTTCGCTCCACAGGCCCCAGGCTTCAGGCCTGGAACAGCACAGATCCGCACAGGTGTCTCTCTCTCTCTGCCTCCCCGTGTCCAAAAAGAAAGAGCTAGGCCTCGCCCCCTCCTTATATTCCTTCCCCCCGACTCCCCTCTCTCTGGAATTTCCTGTCTCTGATTAAAGGGGAACACCCCGCTACACACTCCCCCCACTAAAACTCTTTGGTCCCCAAAGATAAACATTTTAACAACATTTCTGAACCATTTTAGAGAGTGCGGAGTATGATGTTGGTACAGGGAATTGCCACCAAAACTCAGAGGTGGGATTCCCTGTCCCACAGGTCACACTGGCATGAGTGGCCTGCCTAACTGTGCCAGAGAGTGAGCTGGGGTTGCCCTCCACCAAATGAACAGTGGAAGGATTGGAGCACTCGGTACTTCTTCTAGCGGTGGTAACAGAGTCCTCTGAGCTCTTTCCCAATTGAGGGTAGGTTAACTTCATGGGAGGCCTCACGACTCTGCGAGCTCTCTGCTCCCTTGGGACTTCAGGCTCTGGTGCCACAGGCTCTGTTTCAGCAACACTCTCTGACATCGTCACTGGTTCTGGGGCCTCTGTCTCTTCTTCATCTGAGCACAGGCCCGGAATATCTTCCCAGCATTCAGGCACGCCACTGGATGGAATGAACTCTGTAGCTTCTGGGTTCAGGGTCCCATCCTGCATATCCTCAGTGGGTGGAAGGTCTATGGTGGGATTTTCCGGGGTTGGGGAGGGCCATAGCCACTCCAGTTCTCCTCTCCCATCTTCACTTGGTTGAGAAGCCTGTCCACCTCTAGATCGAGAGGTCTGAGACCGAGTGTTGGGTCTGGGAGTATCCAAGATGGAAACAGATTCCGGTAGGTTCCTCACTGGAGGTATCCTGACTGCTTCTTTAAGCGGGAGTAAGTGGTTTCTGTGCCAGGTCTTCAAGGGTCCCACTCTCCCCTCTGGCTTTAACTTGTACACCGGTAGTCCAGGGAGTTTCCTACAAATAACGTAAGGCTCAGACCTCCACCTATCAGCAAGTTTGTGCTTCCCTGGGATCCCTAGGTTGCGTAGCAGAACACGGTCTCCAGGCTGCAGGTCTTGTACTCGAACCTTCAAATCATAGTTCCTTTTATTTCGGGCCCCTCTCTGGTCTGAGGCCGCTTGGGCTTGTTCATAGGCCGCTTTCAAATTATACCTAAGTCTGTCTACATATCCTTTGTGGGAGGTAGCAGAGGTATAGTCTAGAGAAATGCCAAAGGCCAGATCCACTGGCAATCTTGCTTCTCTCCCAAACATGAGGCGGTAGGGAGAGTAACCCGTCACATCACTGGTGGTGCAATTGTAGGCATGCACCAAAGTGGATATGTGTTGACTCCAATGCTGCTTCTTCTCTGTCTCCAGAGTCCCAAGCATGTTTAGCAAAGTCCGGTTAAATCTCTCAGGCTGGGCATCTCCTTGTGGATGATAAGGGGTAGTCCTGGTCTTTTCCACTCCCAGAGAGTCCAGTAGGTTCCGGATCAGGCGACTCTCAAAGTCCCTTCCTTGGTCGGAGTGGATTCTCTGTGGTAATCCATAGTGGACGAAGTATTTTTCTACAAGCACCTTAGCTACAGTGGAAGCCTTCTGGTCTCTGGTGGGGAACGCCTGTGCATAACGGGTGAAATGATCGGTTACCACCAGAACATTTCCCAATCCACTCAAATCGGGTTCGAGGCAGAGAAAGTCAATGCATACCAGATCCATTGGGCCTTGACTCTGTAGGTGGCCCATTGGGGCAGCTTGATGGGGTAGAGTCTTCCTCTGGATGCATCGTGCACAGGAGTGGCAATACTCCTCCACTTCAGCCCTCATACAGGGCCAATAGAACCGGCTTCTGACAAGTTGGAAAGTTCTTTCAGCTCCCAGGTGACCATGCTGGTCATGTAAGGCAACCAGCACAGTCTCTCGGTGCTTCTCTGGGAGAAACAACTGCCATTTATCCTCGGAGTCATCAGAGGGGCCCCTTCGGTAGACCACTCCCTGATTGACCTGTAGCTTGTCTAGCTCTCTCCTTAGCAGATGAGCCTCCTTGGAGGGGTGATGTCGAAGTTTCTCTGGACTCTTGTTTTCCAATGCTTCAAAGACCAATCTCCCCATGGGGTCTTCCAATTGGTCGCACCTCAGTTCCTTTTTAGACAGCTTCGGTAAGCATTCCTCTTCAAGTTGAGTCACCCCGCAGTAGTGTTTTGGGACTCCCACTGTGGTAACTCCTATCTCCTCGGCTCTGGAGCCTCCTCGGGCTTGGAATTCAGCTCCTTGACAAAGGGCCCGCACCCCGTCCGGTGCTATCTGAGTCCAGTCCTCCCAGTCATCAGCCATGGCATGAGATCTTCGGGACAGGGCATCTGCATCCCTATTTCCAGCCCCTGGTCTGTACTTCAGACTGAAGTTGAACCCAGATAATGCAGCTAGCCACCTGTGTCCTGTGGCATCCAACTTGGCAGTGGTGAACAGGTAGGTCAGGGGGTTGTTATCTGTTTTCACTGTAAACTCTGCTCCATAAAGGTAGTCTCTTAGTTTGTCCACAACTGCCCATTTGAGGGCCAAGAACTCCAACTTATGGGTGGGGTAGTTTTTCTCCGAGGGGGTCAGACTTCGACTCACATAAGCCACTGGTCGCATTTGCTCTTCATGTTCCTGGTAGAGCACTCCCCCTAGGCCTTCATGACTAGCATCAACATGTAACTCGTAGGGCCTGGTGGGATCAGCATAGGCCAATACTGGGGCTGTGGTGAGGCTCCTCTTCAAGGTTCTGAAGGCCTCTTCACACCTGGGGGTCCACTGATCTTGAACCGACTCCCCAGGTCTTCTAGGGCCCAAGCCATCCTCTTCCCCTTCAGTCCGGAGCAGTTCATTTAAGGGCTTGGCAATACGGGCAAACCCATCCACAAACCTCCTGTAATAGGAGCAGAACCCCAGGAAAGATCTAAGTTCGGTGACTGTTGTGGGTCTTGGCCAGGAGGTAACTGCCTCCAACTTCTCAGGATCAGTCGCCACCCCTTTTTCAGACACTACGTGTCCCAGATAATTCACCGAAGACTGGTAGAACCGACACTTCTCGGGGGAAAGCTTCAACCCCTCTTCACTAAGTCTCCTCAACACTTTCTCCAATCGGGCCTCATGTTCCTCCAAAGTTCTCCCGAAGACAATGACATCGTCCAGGTACACGAGGACTTCTATGAGGTTCATATCTCCGACAGTCTTTTCCATGAGACGTTGAAAAGTAGCTGGGGCCCCAGATAGGCCCTGAGGCATTCTGTTAAACTCAAAGAATCCCACAGGAGTTATGAAAGCGGTCTTTTCTCTATCCTCTGGGTGCATGGGGATTTGATAGTACCCGCTCTTGAGGTCCATCACGCTGAACCACTTGGCTCCAGACAAACTCTGTAAGGCGTCCTCTATCCTTGGCGTGGTGTACTGATCAGGGGTGGTCCTCCTGTTGAGAGTTCTGTAGTCAATGCAGAGCCTCAGCGACCCATTCTTCTTCCTGACCACCACTATTGGAGAGGCATAAGGGCTTCTGGACTCTCGAATCACCCCAGTCCTTTTCAGTTCTGCAAGCTGTTCTCTCAGATCCTCCAGATCTGCCAGCGGAACCCGCCTGACTCTCTCCCTGAACGGTTTGTCTTCTTGCAGGCGGATGCGGTGGGTAGCACTCCTCGCACGCCCCACATCGAATTCATCTTTTGAGAAAATCTTCTCCCATCTAGTCAGCTGGGCCTTGGCTCTCTCCTTCCAGGCCCCAGGCAAGTTCGGGTTCTCAATGGAAAGTTTTTCCCAAACATCTTCTTCTTCACCCGCTTGCTTCACTTCTGACCAGCTGACTGGGACAGCAGGACTCACCTGTCCCAGCAACATCCGGGCAGGTACCTCTATGGCCCTTCCTGTAGAGTTCCTTACACTCACCAGGACTCTTCCCCTGGCTTTCTTCAAGGCCTTGATTGGAATCACTTCCGGTATCACTTCCAGGCCTGAGTGATCTTCCCTTGGGTCGGATTCCAGCATGACAAAGGGGCCAGGCTGCTCCCAGGTGAGCTTCACAGTGGCCTTGAGGCAAGCCACCTGTCCGGGCTGCAGCACCACTCCTTCTCTCCCCAGTCTCCACACCTTCCCTATCCCCTCTCCTGGGGTCTTCTGCTCCAACACTAACCGTTGGTAGGCTGTCTTCAGCATGGGATGGATGTTTGGATCTTGATGGCTCCTCATCTTCACCAGGGGCGTCAGAAGTCTTCTCACTAGATCCGTATTGGTGCCTATGATGAGGGACATCTTGCTGGCCCCGGGTGGTCTAGGACACACAACTGCCAGGGTGTCGAACACTTCTGTCTTCCCAGCCACAGAGGGGTCGAATGTCAGCTTTATGGGCAGATAACCATCATAGGGGAACCTCTGCGTTCCCAGGCCCCATATCTCCAGCTCTTCTATCTTCTGTATAGGCAAATGGCTTAAGTGCCTATCGTAGAAGTCTCTGTACAACAAAGTCACTTGAGCTCCAGTGTCCAGGAGGGCCTTCGTATATACTTCTTCTACCTGGATAGATACAGTGGGGGACGGGCCGACCAATTCTTCTGGGTACGGCCGGGTTGAGGTCACTTTCTTCTGAGGACTTGTCTTCATCCAGTTTGTTTTTGACTTTATTCTCTCTTGAGCCCGGTATGCATTGACCTTCCCCACCCTAATGGGAGTACAAACCCGCTGAGGGATGTTATTGTCTCTTGGTTGTAGGCATTCCTTCTTGGGAGTGCTAAATTTCTTCTGAGGGGTCTTGTCCCCTCTCTCTGGTGTGTATCTTGGTTGAGAGACCCTAGATTCCTTTTGAGGAGTTTTGTTCTCTCTCTTTTGCTTCCTTCCATTCAGTTTGGAGCTCACTGAAAGAGATGGGCACCCGGTTGACTCCCTCACCGGGGCCCTCTGGCGTTTCCCGCCGGCTGGCGATTATCCATTTTCTTCTTCTTAGGACTGGAACGCCTACTGGCAAAGTGGCCACTGCCTCCGCAGTTGTAGCATAACATCTCTTCTCGGTCCCGAGTGGGACTCGGTATTGACGTATCTGGGAACAACTCCTTTCTGGGGCTTGGTTTCTCTGCTCCACCTTGAACTTTCGCCATTATAGCAGTCATCATCTCCATCATCTGGGACATCTGCAACTTCAAAGTGTCCACCTCCGATTCCCCTATCGGGAGTCATGGCCGGTGTAACTATAGCTACCGGCTGTTTGACGGGCTCTATCAGGCGTTCTTTTTTTTTTTCTTCCAATATAGCCTCTTCCTCTCTAATCATTCGGATGAGGTCAGGGTACTCCAGATTCTTCCCATCCTGCCGGGCACGCAGTGTCCATGCAATTGGATCCATGGGTTGAGCTCCCCTCACTACCTGTTGAGCACGGGCCTCATCTACTTTCCCTGGGCTGATCCCCTTCTTTAGGATCATCCTATGCAGTATTTTGTCCAGGCGTCCCATATAGTCTGATAGTTTCTCACCTTCCTTCTGGTAGCAATGCTCCAGCTGATAAGCAAGCTCCGTGACTTTCTCTGTCCCACCAAACACATTCTGTAACACATCGAGGCACTCTTGTGCAGTACAATCTGCCTTGCTCATCTTCAGGTTGCGTACGGCCTCTAGAGCAGGCCCTTTCAAACTTTCCACAACCCTCTGTTTCTTTCTGCGGTCCGGAACTTCCCATTCCTCTAGTGCCTGAGCTGCGCTGTCTAGCCACTCCTCAAATCCCTCTTCTTCCAAGGGTACTGGTTTCCTCCCTGAAAACATCCGGAGTTTCCTGTACCCCGACATCGGGTAATCTGTGGGCTCTTTCTTGCACTGAGCTACAATCTCCCCCAGAACAGCGCATAATTCTGCACTAAGGGTGCCTGGGCTTGTCCTGGGACTCTTTGTGTCCTTCTGTGGGGATGACGGGGAAGATGGCTGCGGTGATAGTGTTATTGTTGTCTGAGGGCTGTCTCTTGTGCGCGGCAGCGCATGCAGCAAATGATAGACCTGATCGTCCTCATCTTGTATGCTGTTGCCTCTAAACTGTTCAGGAATTTCTGCCTGCCATTCCAGTAAGACATGTGAAAGTCCACCACTAGTTTTCACGTCTATCACCCATGGTTTGTGAATCGGTGATAGGGACATTATGAGTTGTATCATTGCTTGTGTCTGCCATATCCCCGGGAGTTCTATAACTGCCGTCCTGGCTGGGTCTACGCCCCATCTCTTGTACCACTGTCCCACCTCTATCGGGTCCATGCCGGTAGCTTCTGGCGGTTTCACCGCTGTCTCAGTAATCCCGGATGTACGAGCCCCCACGTGTAGCGATACCCTCAACTTAAGAGAGCCGCAAGTTTTGATTTTGGGCCCTGAGTACAGCTTCCTCAACCCCCCGGCAATCGGCTCTACCCGCTCTGGCACAGTTAACCCACAGCAATTTCACATAAACAATCACTTATGCTTTAAATGTGGGTGTGTGAAATTGATAACTCAGACTCATAGACAATGTTGTAAATAATAACTGACTTTACTGCTAGTGGTAAGATAAAAGGGGATAACATGCATGTAACATTTGGTTCACAACACATAAGCAGGTCCCTGCAGTTATAAATCACAATACTGTGTGCGTGTGTACCAGCAATGGAAAGGGGACGGAACGCCACGTGGGGCGACCGTTACCTAAACACCCTGTGGTGTGATAACTAACTTATAACTATCTAACGGATCAGGCCTGATCCCTAACCATGAAACTCAGTCTTAGAAGAAACACAAATCTTCACCGGCACAGGATCTGTAAAGGTGGTGCACTTGAAGTATTTAAATCCATGTATTTGTAATCCAATAGGGGGGGGGGGGGTAATTCTCCCTCACCAGAGGTGTTAGGCCTCGGAAGTCTAGTAGGCACAAAGTATAAAAGTAACAGTTTAAAGATGAGCTTTCGCTCGCTCACCACTCCGGAACACTTCCCTCAGTCCGGAACTCCCACCGGCTGTGTCGGTCCTCGTCCACAGCGCCCTCTGCGATCGGATCCCCGATCCAGATAACTTCAGAAGAGATGAGTCTGGATGCCCCCAGGCTCGCAAAGGGGGTGGAAGGCTCTTTGGTTCGCTCCACAGGCCCCAGGCTTCAGGCCTGGAACAGCACAGATCCGCACAGGTGTCTCTCTCTCTCTGCCTCCCCGTGTCCAAAAAGAAAGAGCTAGGCCTCGCCCCCTCCTTATATTCCTTCCCCCCGACTCCCCTCTCTCTGGAATTTCCTGTCTCTGATTAAAGGGGAACACCCCGCTACACTGGTATCCTTATCTGAACAGGCCAGCCTAAAACTAACTTCTAAGCTACTTTTCCTTGTTGGCCCCAGATTCACCACCAGCTGTCTGATGGCATGTTTTGCTGGCGTCTTCAGAGCACCTAAATATTCCCAAAACCCCAGTGCTGTGGTTATCAAGTATTGTCTACAACTTCTCAGGTCAATATTTGGCCTGCCTTCTCCTGCATCAGTGCCTTCACATTGGCCAGGGAGGCCACTTCACATTTGTGGTAGATATTTGCGTAATAAAGCACCTGGATTTTGAGGAAACTTGTGAGATCTAATGACGATACAAGCAAGCTCCAAAGTCCAGACATAATATTTTTTCGTTTTGAAAAACATATCAGGAGAAACTTGAACTCCATAAGTAGAGCCTTGAGGAAAAAAGAGAAGGAGGAGACATCATTGAAACCTTTATATACATTAAGGGTATGATTAAAGTTCAGGAGAGCTGTATTTTCAATATAAACCTAAGATCACGAACATAGGGACAGAACCTCAAACTAGCAGGAGGAAAGTCCAAAACAAATTATATAAAGTATTACTTTGCTGAAAAAGTAGTTTATGTTTGGTATACACACTTCCAACCGAGGTTGTAAGTCAGTCAACAGTAAGTGAACTCAAACATGCTTGGGACAAACATATAGTAAATATATGATAGAACATATATAAATAAAAAATAAATAAACACAAAAAATAAAATAAAAACACACTTGGTCTTTTTCTCTTCTACAGGTGTTTTCAAATGTTTGCCCACCCTGGCAGAAATCGTGAAATTTTGTCATTGATATTAAAAATATGACGGGGGATGACAAAAAACTGTCTTTTTACTTAGGGATAGTGATCATATGAAGCCATTTATTATATAGTTGTTTGGCTCCTTTTTAAATCATAATGATAACAGAAATCATCCAAATGGCCCTGATGAAAAGTTTACATACCCTGTAATGTTTGGCCTTGGTACAGATACACAAGGTGACACACACAGGTTAAAATGACAATTAAAGGTTAATTTTCCAAATCTGTGGCTTTTTAAATTGCAATTAGTGGATGTGTATAAATAGGCAATGAGTTTGTTAGCTCTCACGTGGATGCACTTGGCAGGCTAGATACTGAGCCATGGGGAGTAGTAAAGAACTGTCAAAAGCCCTGCGTAGCAAGGTAATGGAACTTTATAAAGATAGAAAAGGATATTGTCAGGGACGTACTGCCCGCTTCAGAAGGCGCACGTCTATGCGCATGCGTGAATCACGGACTTCATGTGCGAATGTGCCCAACAACCTATAAAAGACACTCTAGGGATGTTGCCCTTTGCAGTTTGATCTGCTTCTGTTCCCTGTGTTCCTGATTCTGTGATTGTATCTTGTTCCTGTGTATGACCCGGCTTCCTGACCTTGCTTCTGTCTCCAGTCCTGACTTTGGCTTGTTTGACCCTGCTCAGCTACCTGCCTGATTGCCTGTTGCCAAGACCCAGCCTTTATTGTAATAATTAGAGTTTAGGTAGTAACAGGATATGTGTGCAGAGCCCCTTCCCTCCCCCTCCATTGATACTGGACGTTCATTGCAGGAAACAGGAAATGGGTGGGAGGGGCTTGGAAAGGGTTTTTGGAGACACATGTGTTTGGAACAGATGGTGTTTTGGGAAGACAAAGAGAGACATGACTGCCTGGAGCTGGAGAGCTTTGGAGAACTTTTGAGATGGACTGAGCAAAGGACCATGGAGGTCATCTTGACCCCTAAGTTGAGTAATTGTTTAGTTTACTTAATGTGTACATGTTGTACATGCTTATATTTGTAGGCATATATTTTGTAAGCTATAAGTTGTGTTGTATTGTGCATCCTACAGTTGTATGTGCAGATTTTTCCCTGTTTAGTAAAGCATTGATACACTACAGAAGTTTAAGCTTCCTTGGTTTTACCACAAGAAATTAATAGATAGATGCAAAGCATTACAATGGGGGCTCGTGGCCGTGATTTGTGCTAAAATTTCAACAGAAACTGACCTGTTTTCTGTGGTGTGTTTTGTTGCTTATGCTGGGGGAAAAAATGCTGCTTACACTGTTTAGGAAGAGTAAGGCTGCAAAGGTTTCTGGTGTCCAGAAGGACTTGAAAGGGTGCACCCTTCCTATCTGGGCCAGAAATAGTCAGTGGATGTCTGTTGCAAAGGAACTGGCTGGATATGCTTCTCCTTTGAACAGAGCTTGGGGGGTTGGAGTCTCTGATCTTTCCTCGGATTTTAGTCTCAAAAGTTTGGGGTTCAGTAAAGGAGAAATGCGGGCAGTTGCTGTGTTTGGTTTGCATTTCCTGCATGCTCTACATATTGAATCTGAAAAGAGGGAAAGGGCAGAATTAGAAAGAGATTTAATGAAGGAGCAGCTTGCAGTAGCATCCAAGTGTTTGGAAGAAACTGCAAGCAGGGCAAAAGATTTAGAAAGTAGGGTAATCAATGAACATATAATCTGCTCTGTCTCTTACTCTTTCTAGGTATTGCGCATCGAGAGGTGGAGCAGGCAGAGCAGACAACCATGCTGGGTGGGTGGAGGAAGACCAGAAGAGAGCTTGATGAAGATGCAGATGATTTGCTAAAGGTGGCTGAATTGGAGTGGACTTTCATCTGAGCATTTCCTTATGACCAAGAGGACAAGAGACTTTCATCTGGGACTTTCTTTACACAAACTGCCAAAGACATTAACCCTGCTCAAAAGTAATGTTGCAGCTTTCCAGGGACAAAACAAAAGTCTGACCGCCCAGATGGGGGTCAAAGGGGAATTTTTTCCTCCCATTTAGGGGGGGTTTATTTCGCCCTTTTCTGGACAAAAGGCTTTAAGAAGTTTCCTATATTAATCTATAAAGTCAAGAGGTGGTATGTGTTGCTATGGTAATTTCTATAGTGACTTTATTGTTTAGGTAGTAACAGGATATGTGTATAGAGCCCTTTCCCTCCCCCTCCATTGATACTGGACGTTCATTGCAAGAAACAGGAAATAGGTGGGAGGGCCTCCCCCTCCATTGATCAGGAAACAGGAAATGGGTGGGAGGGGCTTGGAAAGGGTTTTTGGACACACATGTGTTTGGAACAGATGGTGTTTTGGGAGGACAAAGAGAGACATGACTGCCTGGAGCTGGAGAGCTTTGGAGAACTTTTGAGATGGACTGAGCAAAGGACCATGGAGGACATCTTGACCCCTAAGTTGAGTAATTGTTTAGTTTACTTAATGTGTACATGTTGTACATGCTTATATTTGTAGGCATATATTTTGTAAGCTATAAGTTGTGTTGTATTGTGCATCCTACAGTTGTATGTGCAGATTTATCCCTATTTAGTAAAGCATTGATACACTACAGAAGTTTAAGCTTTCTTGGTTTTACCACAAGAACTTAATAGATAGATGCAAAGCATTACATTCTGTATGCAAACCTGCATCTGCAGACCTGCATTCGCTGCTCTGCAAACCTGCATCTGCTGACCCGCATCCGCTGCTCTGCAAACCTGCACCTGCTGACCTGCATTCCCTGCTCCCTGCACCAGCCGTGGCAGCTACCTCTTGGCTCCACTACTCCAAGCAGTGAGGACCAAACAGTCACCCTTACCTCACCGTGCTCTTACCACCACTGTCTCCATTCCAGTGGTCTCCGAGCCGGGGTTGTACGGGAGGTCTCCCTCTGCACGTCAGGCTCACACCCCAGGTACGTTACAGATATAAAAAGCCTTGAACATGCCAGTCAGTACTGTGCAATCACTTAATAAGAAGTGGAATATTTGGGGATCTCTTGATACCAAGCCAAGGTCAGGTAGACCAAGAAAGATTGCAGCCACAACTGCCAGAAGAATTGCTCGGGATATAAAGAAAAATCCACGGTTGACCTTAGGAAAAATACAAGCTGCTCTGGAAAAAGACGCTGTGGTTGTTTAAAGGAGCACAAAACGAGAATACTTGAACAAAAATGAGCTGCATGGTCAAGTTGCCAGAAAGAACCCTTTTCTGTGCCAATTCCACAAAAAAGCATGGTTACAATATGCCCGACATCACCTTGACACCTCACAGCCAGTGTTAATTTTTGGCAGCAAATTTTGATTTAATTTTAGGACTAAAATGGCATTTTAGTTTTAGTCCCATTTTAGTCTTCTGCAATTGTTTTAGTTTTAGTCGTATTTAGTCAACTAAATCTCAGGACATTTTAGTAGACTAAAATATCCTACATTTTAGTAGACTAAAATAATTTTCTTCGACTAAAACTCATTTTAGTAATCTAAAATCTAATGGGTGTGTCTAAATTGTAATGCATTATTTAAGCATTTCTCTACAATTTCCAAACTCATTATCTACTGCTGGAGTGAAAAATCTAATATGTTATTATTTATGGTATTGAGGTATGAACATGCCCTACAGACCAGTGTTACTTTTGATGTCAAATTTCAATTTAGTTTTAGTCTTAAGCCTCGTACAAACGGTCGGACTTCCATCTGACTTTTCCGTGGATTTTTGTCCGAACGGAGTTGGCCGGGCACACCCATAGCATACACACCACAGGACTTTTCTGTAAACTTTCCCAAAACTTTTTCCAACATCACGTGGTTTTTCTGCTCTTTACCGCCACTCTTTGGTCAACTTCTGCTATTGTTGGTTGATTTTAACATTATTTGTTTTGTCCATCGGACAAAACTCCGATGGTTTTCTGTACACACGGTCAAACTTTGCTCCATCAGACTTTTGTTGGCCAAAAGTTTGTCCGTTTGCAGACTAAACTTTTGTCCGATGAAAACCAAAAAAGTTTGTCCGATGGAGCGTACACACGGTCGGATTTTTTGTCAAACTTGCTCAAAATGAAGTTTGTTGGCAAAAAGTCCGACCGTGTGTACGGGGCTTTAGTCTTTTGACAAAAATGGCATTTTAGTTTTAGTCTCATTTTAGTCTTTTGACTAATATGCCATTTAAAGCGGTGTTCCGCCGAATAAATAAATATTAACAGTCAGCAGCTACAAATACTGCAGCTGCTGACTTTTAATACATGGACACTTACCTGTCCAGGGCGCCCGCGATGTCGGATCCCGAAGCCGATTTGTCCCTCGGCTCTCAGGTGGAGGCGCCGCCATCTTCGGTAAGGGAATCAGGAAGTGAAGCCTTCCTGGTTCCCTACTGCACATGGGCGAGTCGTGCTGCGCGTCCTCACTGGGGGGGGGGACAGAGTAGGCGCCGGACATGGTGAAGGTCACCGTGATCACTGCAGTGATCTATGCCAGGAAGTGGGAGCAAATACCTGTATTATAGAGGTATCTTCTCCCTCCTCCCCCCTGAAAGGTGCCAAATGTGACACCGGAGGGGGGGGGGGATTCCAAAAAGTAGAAGTTCCATTTTTGGGTGGAACTCCACATAAAGTTTTAGTCGTATTTTAGTCATCTCAATTGTTTTCGTTTTAGTCGTATTTTAGTAGACTAAAATGATATTAAGTTAGTGGACTAAAATGTTTTAATCAGTTTTAGTCGACAAAATTAACACTGCTCACAGCTTCTGGGACACTGTAATCTGGAGTGATGAGCCCAAAATAGAGCTTTATGGTCACAACCTCACAACCATAGCAACAAGAATACCATCCCCACTGTGAAACATGATGGTGGCTCACTGATGTTTTGGGGGTGTGTGTGGGCTAAAGGCACGGGGAATCCTATGAAAAGTGATGGCAAGATGAATGCAACATGTTATCAGAAAATACTGGCAGACAATTTGAATTCTTATGCATGAAAGCTGTGCATAGGATGCTCTTGGACTTTCCAGCACATTAATGACCGTAAGCACAAGACACCCAGTGGTTACAGCAGAAAAAGGTGAAGGTTCTGGAGTGGCCATCACAGTCTCCTGACCTTAATATCATCGAGGCACTCTGGGGAGATCCCAAATGTGGCGTTCATGCAAGACAACCAAAGACTTTGCATGAACTGGAGGCATTTTTGCCAAGGCAGATGGGCAGCTATACCACCTGCAAGAATTCTGGGCCCCATAAACAACTATTAAAGAAACACTGCACCCCATCACTGATGCTAAATGGGGCAATACACAGTATTAAGGACTAAGAGTATGCAGACTTTTTAACAGGGTTAATTTCATTTGTTTACTTATTGACATGTTTTGTTTTATGGTTGTGCCATTCTGTTATTACCTACAGTTGAATATGAATCCCATAAGAATTAAAATAAATGTGTTTTTCCTGCTAACTCATGTTTTCTCGTGGTACATACTGTACAGTATATTACCAATTCTCAAAGGGTATGCAAACTTTTGACTACAACTGTATATTCTCTTCTCTGTTTCTAATGAGGTAGAGTTTAATTCAACGTCATGATCGTATAAGGTCTACGTCCCTGTTTTGGGAAATTCCCCTCACTTTCTTTTCCAATGATGCCCAGCCATATCCCACAGGATGTCACCAGAACAATAATTAAAGGGAAAATCTCCCCAATGGGACAGCTATAGGAACCTGACACAAGTTGTAACCCTTTCTCACACTTTAAAAAAAAAAAAAACTAATTTTAATTATCCCTACTTTTTGTTCTGATGGCAGGGGGTCAGGGAAAATTTCCCCAATATGGGCCCAAAAAGTGCAATCCAATAAAAAAAAAAAAAAAAAATAGGTTGGAGTTGTGCTTTAAAGACAGACCGAGAGGAGTTTCTCACCTACACTGTGATAATATCTCCTAAGCAGCATTAGTAGTTTGTGGATTGTTTTAACCTGTTGCCTGGAGTTGCTCTTTAATTATTAGGTTAAACTCTAGAACACTGAGCATGAGATTACATCCCTCCCTGTTCATATGTGCTCTTATATTACAGTATTTAAGGAAGATTGCCATGTCAAGCAGCCACCTTACGGCTATTCTCCTCCAAGGAAACCTGATCTTCTGCCTCAAGCTCAGCAAAGGCTGCAAGCTCTGCAATTTCTTCCACAGGCACATTCTAATCTAAGTCATCTTTACAGCAGGGAGACTGCTGCCAGCACCTCCCTAAACCTTTCGCTCTCTCGCATAAGCCATTAGCCCAGATCCCAAAGACAGAAAAAAATGAGCAAATGCATTAAAGAGCTTGGTTTGGTGTCAAAAATATTACATTTAATGAATGAAAATATTTATTCTAGGGACGGAGTTACATAGTAATATAGCAATAAGAGCTGGACTTACTGTACATTAACATGATAACATTATAAAAGGCTCTCTATAAAAAATGCCAGTAGCATACCTATTCAATAAGACAAAGAACATGTGCAAACTGCAGTAACCTTTAGTAACCAATCAAACTGCAATATACTGTAGAGAGATTGGTAAAAAGATTAGCTCTAGTTGATTGCTATGAGCTACTACATGCTCATGGTTGCTGTTCACATTTAATTTCAATATGTTTGTTAAGTTTTAACGTTTTACAATACAAAGCAAAAAACACAGGCATAATGGTACATTTTCGGTAAAATAAGGCAACAGCAACACCATAAAAAGACATGGCATACATTAAAATAAAGTACAAATCAGCATGGTGTTCATTAAACTATCTTGTTTAAAAATAATTTGCAAGGAAAATTAGTACCAAAAGAGGTGCAGACCATCCCAGATTGGCTCAATATTAGCATTAAAGCGTTTGTATACCACGCTTGGTGACTTTTACCTGACGTCAGCGGCGCATGCACTCTGAAGGTCCGGCGTACCGTGACGGAATTTTAGAGCTTCTTGCCGGATGGAGAGTGTGACGTCATCGCAACTCCGGCCACTCACAGTGCTGGAGGCCGCGGACCTGGAAGAAACGCCAGGGGAACATGTCAGCCCCCCCTATCAATGACCAGGCGCCGCTGTGGGGGCTTCGTTCTAAGGTAAGTATTTCATAATGCGCTAGTATGCGATGAATACTAGCACATTATGCCGTTGTCTTGCAGTTTTATTGCAGTTTTATTTTGTTGATTTTTTTCAGCGGTTTACTACCGCTTTAAAGTAAAAAAAAAAGGTAAAGGCAACATAAATAAAAAGAAAAAAATGAGAGTGCAAAGGAAGGAGGGAGAAATGGGGGGGGGGGGGGTGGGAAGGGGATGGAAGATCCAGGCAGCAGCCACAGGTAGCTTACGAGATATTTAGTCTACTACATTAAGGTCAGCCCTACTGATCTACTTCCTACTGCTCAAGTCTTATAGACCAGGGTGGGAAGAAGGTTTTCAGCAGGCATGGAAGTATACACATACTTTTTGAACTTAAAGGACAACTTCACTTCTAGTCCTGTAAAGCTTCCCCCTACTTCTCGATGTACCCAGCAGTGTTAAATACCTACCTTAGCCCTGGTCCAAAGATGTTTACTGAACAGCCCTGTCCACCACAGCACAGACTTTGCTAAAAAAAAAGAAAACCTTCACCCACTGTGTACACGGTCAGCTGCCCTATTCTTATGACTGGTCTGTACTCATGCAAGAGGCAGCCTTCCATTGGAATACAGACTATTATAGGAATGAATGGGCCAGATAGGCACAGGGCCTGGCCAGAACTTTTTTTAAGCAAATGCGGGTGGGTTACATGTGGGTTACAATGAGGGGGAGAACAGAGATTCACGAGATATAACTCCATTAAATGTCCTTTATGCTTTGTTTTGTGTGATGGGGCCAATTAAAAATAAAGATGGTAAGAATTGACATTGAATACACATAATATATAAATATACAGTGCCTTGAAAAAGTATTTTCACAAGCTTTTTCCATCGTTTAAGTGTGGACCTTAATTTAAAGAGGACAGTATAAAAGGCACATTCGATGCCTTGAAAAAGTATTTATACCTCTTGAAATTTTCTACATTTTGTCATGTTACAACCAAAAACATAAATGTATTTTATTGGGATTTTATGTGATAGACCAACACATGGCACATAATTGTGAAGTGGAAAGAAAATGATAAATGATTTTCAAAATTTTTTACAAATAAAAATCTGAAAAGTGTGACATGCATTTGTATTCAGCCCCCCTGAGTCAATACTTTGTAGAATCACCTTTCACTGCAATTACAGCTGCAAGTCTTTTGGGGTATGCCTCTACCAACTTTACACATCCAGAGAGTGAAATGTTGCCCATTTTTCTTTGCAAAATACCGGTAGCTCAAGCTCTGTAAGATTGGATGCAGAGCATCTGTGAACAGAAATTTTCAAGTCTTGCCACAGATTCTCAATTGGATTTAGGTCTGGACTTTGACTGGGGCATTCTAACACATGAACATGCTTTGATCTAAACCATTCCATTGTAGCTATGGTTGTATGTTTAAGGTCGTTTTTACATAGTTACATAGTTAGTCAGGTTGAAAAAAGACACAAGTCCATCTAGTTCAACCATAAAAAAATATATATATATCGTACAATCCCATATATCCAATTCTATACCCACAGTTGATCCAGAGGAAGGCAAAAAACCCCAACAGAGCATGCTCCAATTTGCTACAGCAGGGGAAAAAATTCCTTCCTGATCTCCCGAGAGGCAATTGGATATGCCCTGGATCAACTTTACCTATACATTGTTATTATTATTATTATACAGGATTTATATAGCGCCAACAGTTTGCGCAGCGCTTTACAACATCAGGGAAGACAGTACAATCACAATACAATTCAATACAGAGGGATCAGAGGGCCCTGCTCGATAGAGCTTACAGTCTAGAAGGGAGGGTCACGTGAAACAAAGGGTATTAGCTGTGGGGGATGATCAGGTGGACAGAATGGAAATATAGTTATTAGGTGTGGGTGGGATAGGCTTCTCTGAAGAGGAGGGTTTTTAGGGATCCTCTAAAAGCTAATAGAGAAGGAGATAGACGGACCGATTGGGGTAAGGAGTTCCATAGGCTTGGGGAGACTCTGGAAAAGTCCTGGAGTCGAGCATGGGAGGAGGTGATGAGCGAGCTAGAGAGCAGGAGGTCTTGAGAAGAATGAAGAGAACGATTAGGTTGGTATTTAGAGACTAGGTCAGTGATGTAGCTGGGGGCAGTGTTGTGGATGGCTTTGTAGGTGGTAGTTAGTATTTTGAATTTAATTCGTTGGGTGAGTGGAAGCCAGTGGAGGGGTTGACAGAGAGGGGAAGGAGACACAGAGCGGTTGGTAAGGTGGATGAGTCTGGCAGCAGCATTCATGATGGACTGAAGGGGGGTTAAAGTTTTCTGAGGTAAGCCAATGAGGAGGGAGTTGCAGTAATCGAGGCGAGAAATGACCAGGGAGTGGATAAGGAGCTTTGTTGTGTCTTTGGTTAAAAAGGGGCGTATTTTGGAGATGTTGCGGAGGTTGATGCGGCAAGATTTGGACAGTGATTGGATGTGAGGATTAAAGGAGAGTTCAGAGTCTAGAACTACTCCTAGGACCTTGGCGTGTGGAGATGGGCTGATAGTTGTGCCATCAATTTTAACAGAGAGATCGGGGGAGGAGGCACGAGGAGGGGGAAAAATGACCAGTTCAGTTTTGGATAGATTAAGTTTGAGGAAGTGGTGTGACATCCAAACTGATATATCTGATAGTAAATTAGAGATACGTGAGGCGAATGAAGAAGTGAGTTGAGGGGCAGAGAAATAGATTTGAGTGTCGTCAGCGTAGAGGTGGTATTGGAAGCCGTGGGAGGCTATCAGCTGACCCAGGGAGGAGGTGTAGATTGAAAATAGGAGAAGTCCAAGAACAGAACCTTGGGGGACCCCAATTGAGAAAGGAAGGGGAGAGGAGGAAGTAGAGTTGTAAGTAACGCTAAAGGTGCGGTTGGATAAGTAGGTAGAGAACCAGCGAAGAGTACAGTCGCGGAGACCAAAGGCATGGAGTTTTTTGAGGAGGAGGGGGTGGTCAACCGTATCGAAGGCAGCGGAGAGGTCCAGGAGTAGGAGTACGGAATAGTGTCCCTTAGTTTTGGCCGTTAATATATCATTTGTTAGTTTTAGGAGAGCAGTTTCTGTGGAATGTTGAGGACGAAATCCAGACTGAAGGGGATCAAGAAGGTTATTATCAGCAAGGTGGACGCTCAATCGGTTGTAAACTAGACGTTCAAGGAGTTTGGATAAAAAGGGGAGCAAGGAGATAGGGCGCAGGTTGTCAAGATTAGATGGGTCCAGAGAGGGCTTTTTAAGTATGGGGCTGACTAGTGCATATTTCAAAGAGTTAGGGAAGATGCCAGAAGAGAGGGAGAGATTGAAGATGTGGGTTATAGAGCGTAGAATAGAGCCAGAGGGTGAACGTAGCATTTGCGAGGGAACAGGATCCAGAGCGCTGGTGGTAAGATGGACATTAGCAAGTAATTTAGCAACTTTGTCTATAGTGGTGGGATTGAAAGAGGGAAGTAAAGATTGTACCTGTGGGCATGAGGTGTATAGAATAGGGGGCATCTGAACCGTACAGATTTCCTCGCGAATTCTAGCAATCTTCTGTTTGAAGTGATTGGCAATCTCCTGGGCAGTGAGTGAGTTAGTGGGCGGAGGCAGTGGGGGACGAAGGAGCGAGTTGAAGGTAAAGAAGAGTAGACGGGGACGGGATGATAAGTTTTTAATGAGGGTGATGAAATAGCATACAGTTATATTATGTACATTTAGGAAAGTATCCAGACCTTTCTTAAAGCAATCTACTGAGCTGGCCAGAACCAACTCTGGAGGGAGTCTATTCCACATTTTCACAGCTCTTAATGTGAAGAAACCTTTCCATATTTGGATATGAAATCTCTTTTTCTCTAGACGTAAAGCATGCCCCCTTGTCCCATCTGTTGACCGTAAGGTGAATAACTCAACACCAGGTTCACTATATGGGCCCCTTATATATTTGTACATGTTGACCATATCCCCCCTTATTATCCTCTTCTCAAGATTGAATAAATTCAGTTCCTCTAATCTTTCCTCATAGCTGAGCTCCTCCATACCTCTTATCAGTTTGTTTCCCCGTCCCTGCACTTTCTCCAGTTGCCCGATATCCTGCTGGAAGGTGAACCTCCACTCCAGAATCAAATCTTTTGCAGACTCTAACAGGTTTTCTTCTAAGATTGCCCTGTATTTGGCTCCATCGATCTTCCCATCAACTCTGACCAGCTTCCCTGTTCCTGCTAAAGAAAAGCATCCCCACAACATGATGCTGCCACCACCACGATTGTGTGTTCAGGGTGATAATCAGTGTTAGTTTTCCGCCACACATAGCGTTTTGCTTTTAGGCCAAAAAGTTCAGTTTTGGTCTCATCTGACCAGAACACCTTCTTCCACATGTTTGCTGTGTCCCCCACATGGCTTCTCGCAAACTGCAAACGGGACTTCTTATGGCCTTATTTCAACAATGGCTTTCTTCTTGCCACTCTTCCATAAATGCCAGATTTGTAGAGTGTATGACTAATAGTTGTCCTGTGGACAGATTCTCCCACCGGAGCTGTGGCTCTCTGTAGCTCCTCCAAAGTTATCTTGGGCCTTTTGGCTGCTTCTCTGTTTAATGCTCTCTTTGCCCGGCCTGTCAGTTTAGGTGAACGGCCATGTCTTGGTAGGCTTGCAGTTGTGCCATACTCTTTCTATTTTCGGATGATAGATTGAACAGTGCTTCGTGAGAGGTTCAAAGTGTGGGATGTTTATTTATAACCTAACTCTGCTTTAAACTTCTCCACAACTTTATCCCTGACTTGTCTGGTGTGTTCCTTGGCCTTCATGATGCTGTTTGTTCACTAAGGTTCTCTATTGGGTGGTTATAGGTATCAGAGTACAGGGGGCTGAATACAAATGCACACCCTCTTTTCAGGTGTTTATTTGTAAAAAATAAATAAAAGCCATCTATCATTTCCTTTCCACTTCACAATGTGCCACTTTGTGTTGGTCTATCACATAAAATTTCAATAAAATACATTTATGTTTTTGGTTGTAACATGACAAAATGTGGAAAATTTCAAGGGGTATGAATACATTTGTTAGTGTTTTAGCCTTGCTATGTTTTATTTTTTTACTTCCATTTTTGTTGGTTTACCTGCAGAACTTTGCACATAGATATGATCTGTATTACATCACTGAAAAGTCACTCTGTTGAGTGTTTTGTATTAGGGGTGGATACAGAGAGACTTGTCTGTTCTGTTAAATAGGCTCAGGGTCTAGCCAAACCTTAATGAGCTTGTCATCAGTGGGTTAAATCTGACTAACTTTGACAAAACAAGAAGGCAATGTTCTGCAAGGTTCCTTAGATAACTGTCGCTCGTGGTACGAGATTTTCCTATTTGCTGCTCTTCCTTGAGTTCTTGGGGAGTTCTAACTTTTTTGGTGTGAGAAAGCTGGAGCCCAGGCCTGGAGGGTATCAAACCTCACTGTTTGCAGGCTGTGTGCCTGGAGGTCAGTTGAGCCTAAGAAGACTTCATGTACATTTTAGGTATTCCTCCTCCTTTGTCATAATGGGGAGTCCCTCTTTTGCAACAAGACCCCTTTAGGTGGAGAATCTCTAAAGCTATAAGAACTGCAGGACACAGATCTTAAAACTCACACCAATCATAGGCTCAAAATCCCCTGTTTTCTAGGTGTTGCTACAGTGTTGGGATGTAATAGCTTTGAGGGTAGGGGGTCATCTTGATTCTAACCCCCCCCCCCCCGCTTTGCCCAAAACACCTTTTCATAATAAATAGAGAAATAAAATACACCATATACAAAGCACTAAATTAACAACATCAGATTCCTGTGCATGTGACAATCATATTAATTTGCTTTAATGCAGCTATTTACATAGACATACAGAGTCACCTTATGTATAGATGCCACATATGAATGCACCCTTGGTAGATTGCCAAGAGTTGGGGTTATGGCTAAAGCTTGGGGACATTATCAACGTTGTGGTATAAGTTTAATTTATTTTTATATAAAAATCCATACCTGTGAATCAGAGGTCTAACTTTCCAATGGGCGTAGGGAAAGGGGAGCCTACAGACACAAACTGCAGTATGCGGAGGAAGCAGAGTATCAGAGGCTGGCCAATAACCTGTAAGTAGAAGAATACTTTATTCATAGGTTACGTGCTGCCTGGTCATTATGATGTTTGACTTTCCCACCGCTCATTTCAATAAAATACATTGTAAAAAAAATCCTGTGGACTCAGCAGAGTGGGCAGGTCTGCTACTTTTGGATATGGGTAACTATTACCAATGAGATTGTTTTAAATTGCATTTCCTTCCACTAGCCTTATTACCTCACTAGCGTGTTTTATAAAGCGTCACTTTTGAATTATTAAATAACTGATTGCACCACTGCCAAGTTGTCCTCATGTGACCTGTACTTTGCATTGTAATTGGTACGTTCTTTAACTTATAATGTCTTATGCGATGATGCGTAGCTTTAAAATATGAACAAGCCCTGAGGTTTAGACTTGCTGCAACCTCGGGTTTGAGGCAAATTCTGTGGGTTCAAGTTTAGTGCACAGTCAATTTATGTGCACATTCGTCCTAGAGATTTTTTTTTTAACCATAATGCTCTGCATGACTTTGAACAATGGTCAGCAGGCTGGAAAGAGCCAATAAGAAGGCTGTTGGGTAAAGCTATCAAAGGTATCCATAGGGGTTGCTTTACTAAAAACTAGAGAGTACAAAACCTGGTGCAGCTGTGCATGGTAGCCAATCAGCTTCTAACTTCAGCTTGGCTCGATAAAAAAAATAAAAAAAAATAAAATAAAAGCTGATTAACTGGTTTCTATGCAGAGCTGCACCAGATTTAGCATTCTACAGTTTTAGTAAATCAACCCCATTGTGTTCATTGTACTTGAAGCTGCTGTAAAGGGAAGCTGACAAACAGCAAAGAGAGAGATTAGGGTCAGTTAGGAAACTTACATTCTAATTGCTAGTTCATTGGACAATTAACCCCCTTGCTTCCTTTTATTTTGTTCTTTTTATTTGGGAGATTTTTTTCTTTAATTCCATTTTGTGGTTGATTTGAAGTGTTTAAAGTGTATATACATTTTCTAATAGAGAAGGAAAGGGTTAGGATTTCTCCCAGATTTTTATTGCTGTCTGTGTCCCCTTTAGGGACAGTCACCCCCCCCCCCATTAATCACTGGGGACCATTGTCATCTGATCCAAAATTGAGGACAAATCCACCAATGGAGACACCTCTTTCAGTGACAACTGTCTATAGGTGTAGTTATTCCCTTCACTTTGGAGAGATTTCCTGAACTAATTTTTTTTGTTTTTTCTGATATAAAAGATAAGATAGCTTGCCAGGAATACTTCCTCTGACCTGCCTATAACAACTCGGCATCCTCAACTGTAAGCCCTAGAGACCCTTTTCTCCTTAAAATTGAAAGACTATTCTAAGCAAACTCATACCTGTTTCAGTAAAATGGCGCTTTACAAAATAGACATACTGCCTTGTTTATTATATACCAACCCAGTTGGGGTTCTGAAATAATTTTTTCACACTTTGAAATCTTTCTTACAACACTACATATGGGCTGAGTGCCCTGCATATTTGCATTACAACCTTTTGATAAAGCCTAAACAGTCCAGAGCTGCGGGCCTTCCACAGATAGAGCTTTTTTATAAATATACCCACCTCACGAGACTGATTGATGAAATATTGATGAAATATGACATAAACTTCAGGTCCAGCTGAAATCTCAATTATCTCCAGTTTTCCTGACTTCCATTCCATTGATTAAGCCTTCTCATTGCCCACAAATCAAAACCCTTCCAGTGTATATTCCTGTGGGACCCTCCTATTCAAGAAACATAAGATTTCCTTCTATGTGGACCCTAGGATCCCAGTACCACCCCCCTAGTTTCCCACTGGGGCTTTTCTGACCCATGTAATTTAAATGAATGTGTTCTAAACCTTCACTTATAGGCCATGCCCTTGATTGGATCCGCCCTAATTCATTGACCTCTCTGACAGAGGTTCTGGACCACTCTGATCTGATATACTTTCAACTTTGGGATTTACTGTATATGCCAACCTAAAACATCAGGACAATCTCCAAAGAGATCTTTCCTCTCTTTAGTCTTTATGCTCACAGCCCTTGGACTCAACCCGCCCTGTTATCACCCTCTAAAAATGTCTACTATATAATGTTTCCCCTACATCCATGATGGAATGGGAACATAAACTCCATCTTTATAGATGAGGACAGGCCCAAATCATATATAATAATACATAAACTTTACATAGCTAGTTTAGCTCAAGAGCAGAACTTCAAGATACTCACTAGATGGTACTGATGTCCTGGATATTATTTGGTGGGGCTGACTGTGGATAGAACCCTGGTGGGGCTAACTGTGGATAGCACCATTTTGGAAAAAGGTCCTTGACACACAGTTGAGTGACTACATTTCATGTTATTATAAAAAAGAGCCTCCTCCAATTTTTCTAATAGTAGAAAGGGCCATCATTCACAGACACTGGAAAACTATAACCGCACCAACTATGCACAAATAAATAAATTAACCAAACCTACTGATACGTGTGAACGAGCTAACCGTCCAAGTATATGACAATTATCTCCAATTTTCTTTTGTTTTGCTTCCATGGATAGCCCTCATTTCCAAAAATTGTTCACACGATGGGGTTGATTTACTAAAACTGAAGATTTCAAAATCTGGTGTCGCTCTGCATAGAAACCAAACAGCTTCCATTTTTTTTTTGTCAAAGCTTAACAGAGCAAGCTAAAGTAAGAAGCTGATTGTCTACCATGCACAGCTCCACCATATTCTGTACTCTCCAGGTTTAATAAATCAACCCCAATGAGTCCTTCTATGCACACATAAGCTTTGGACTATGACTGAGGGTGGTGTCCCCAATCCAAACAAGTGGCCACTGCCCCCACCTATAACTGGTCTTTGCAGTAAGGAGCACTGGAAGGGCAAAGTATGTCAAACAAATACAAAGAGATTCTAAGCGCAAACTTACCAACCAGCTAGCGACCCACCAAATTGACCTGTCTAATAATATGCATTACCCGGTTAAGGACCGGCTTCTGTAGATTTACGTCGGCAGAATGGCACGGCTGGGCAGAGTAACGTATATTTACATCACTTTGAAAAGGCAGTCGCCGGTGCACGCGCGCCCCTGCCGCGAGCTCCGTGACCGTGCCCAGGGAGAGGAAAGTGTAAACATGCTACTCCCCGTTCTGCCTAGTGACACTGTCGCTGATCGTCTGCTCCCTCTCATCGGGAGCAGCGATCAGTGACATGTCATTTGTAGCCACGCCCCCTAACAGTTAGAATCACTCCCTAGGACACACTTAACCCCTTCAGCGCCACCTAGTGGTTAACCCCTTCACTGCCAGTGTAATTTTCACAGTAATCAGTGCATTTTTATAGCACTGATCGCTGTAAAAATTACAATGGTCCCAAAAATGTGTCAAAAGTGTCTGATGTGTCCGCCATAAGGTCGCAGTCATGATGAAAATCGCAGATAGCCGCAATTTCTACAAATTTTTTTTTTTATAATAATAATGCCATAAAACTACCCCCTATTTTGTAGATGCTATAACTTTTGCGCAAAACCAATCAATATACGCTTATTGCAGTTTTTTTAACCAAAAATATGTAGAAGAATACGTATCAGACTAAACTGTGGAAAAATGTTGTTTTTTTATAGATTTTTGGGGGATATTTATTATAGCAAAAAGTAAAAAATATTGAATTTTTTTCAAAATTGTCGCTCTATTTTTGTTTATAGGGCAAAAAAAAAAAAAAACGCAGAGGTGATCAAATTCCACCGAAAGAAAGCTCTATTTGTGGAAAAAGAAGGACATCAATTTTGTTTGGGAGCCACGTCGCACGACCGCGCAATTGTCAGTTAAAGTGATGCAGTGCCGAATCGCAAAAAGTGCTCTGGTCTTTGGCCAGCGAAATGGTCCTGGGCTTAAGTGGTTAAGAACAGGGGTTTAGTCTGCAGGCATTTGCAAATACATGCATAAGCTACAGGCCCCGTCAAGGCATCCTGTTTTTGTAGTTCCTAACTCTAATTTCTGAAAGTCTCCACAATGAAAGCACATGCATTTTAACTGCTTGCGACCATATACTGTTGTAGCGGCCTCACCCCATCTCCTTGGTCTAGGGGTATGTCACACGACAGGGTGAGATGCGCTACGGCCCATGTCCTCCCCATAGCTGTGGGTGAGGTGAAGGCCAGCACCAGATATTTCCTCGGGCCTATGTGCTTTGTTCTAGAATACAGTCCTGCTGTGTCAACACTTCCCTCTGCTCCCATTAACTAGAGTTCCACACACTGATCACAGTCCAACTCTTGCTTTATTGTACATCTTACAATAAACAGTGCTTCAGTAGCCATCTGGTTGCGACTTGATAACATTTTGATACGGGGAATGAGCAGGTCGAGGCACTATCCTGGTTATCAGCTAAACCACTGCGATCTCGCCAGCGGTTACTATAGCATTCAGCTAGAAAGGACTTAGAATCTGAGAGTCTCTACCAGCGACTCAAGAGAACGTAGATAGGAGTACCTTCGCTGCACTGCGGCCTCTATCAGGGGAAGATGTCCCTCCAAGGGAGTTACCAGAGGCCCATCCGTCACTGGGTTGATGCTGCTCCAGACTCTCCGGACGGGTAACCTCCCCGGCCTCCTCGCCTCAGACATGGGCCCCATCCACCTCAGGGACCCTCGGACGTCTCCACCCTCGCGGGATCCAGTCAAAGTCACTGGACCCCAGGCCTCCTAGTTCAGTACCTCACCCGAGGCTGAAGGTGCCTGGGATCTACTCCAACTCCATTCCTAACAGGCCTAGGGCACCTGAGCCGGAATCCAGAACTCGCCCGCACCCAAGCTTAAGGTGCCTGGGCGCGTGAAGAACTTCCTCCAGAAGACCTCGTGGTTAGGGTGTCTCCCCCTTTTATCTCCTCCCATCGACACCACGGCAGGTTCCCCGCCCTCGCCGTACCATCGCCGGAAAGGGACAAAAAGGCTAGCACTGAAATGGCAAATCTACCTTGAGCCTCCAGGTACCCCGCCACCCAGAGGCCAAGGAGATTATTACACCATCCAATCCTCCACGAACACAAGTGGTCCACTATCCCTATACTTCCACACCTGGGTGTCCCACATAAATTTAGAGACCCCGCTACATACTCCCCCCTGTGATTTGATGCTGGTCCCCAGCGTCTGGTGCGAACCCATGTCTCCCATGGAGTGAGGACACAAGCCTAGCCCCAGAGGCTATCCCTAAAATGTTGAACCTCAACCATACCAAGACCTGCTCAAAGGGAAAGGGAATATAAAACATTAAAACTTTTCCTTAAAACATCTATCATGTACACATATACAATCCCTCCCGTCACTGTCTAAGAACCACCCCATACTCAATAGTCTTGACGGACGAATCTCCTGCAGAGGGAAGAGAAAAAAAAACAACACACAAGGAAATCTACATACTGACACTCTTGTGTTAATTTGGAATGAATGGGTCCATCAATCAATAGACCCATTCGCTCCAATGAGTAAAGTGAAGCATGTAAAAAACAAAAACAAACAGCCGTTGCACAACACTGCCACCTGGTGACAGTGCCGCGGTAATGACACTTGGTGCAATCTTCACTCTTCCTGCGTCCCTACACTAATTCTACCCCAAAGTCTGTCTTTGAACTGTGAGGAAGAGAGAACAACAAAAACCCCCTCTCATTCCTCCAAAGAGTAGAAACAAAAGCCCAAATAAAGAACTAGGGCACAGTTCGGATGCTCCGGCAGGAACACTTCTGGAAGATTGTAGAAAGGGAATAACAAGTGAGTCTCTTCTCACAAGTAAACCTTCGGGTCAGGCAAGAACAAGGGCTTCAGATGTTTATCAAAAACCTCAATTGAATAGTCAGCATCATCTCCATCTTTCCTGCAGATGCGCACCTTATCTGTGTGGATATGGCGACCCCACATCCAGTCAGCTCTGCAGTCCCGAAACTTTTTCGACACGGATGGAGAACAGGACAAATATCTTCGTGCATGGGGTACTTTGAGCTTTTCCCAAACAAATTTGTCATACCATCTCTGGTGTATGACCTCAACTTCGAAAAGTAAGTCCCGAGGCAAGTAGGGATATTCCCACCCATACTCACGGGCGACTCTCTGTGAGAAAAGTCGTTGCAATCTGGCCAAAGGAGGCATGGCTTCCCGCTCACCTTCTCCGGGTTGAACGATGGCCTCCGGATGCCGAGGTACTTTCACTACCTCTAATGGCTTTTCTCTCGGTGCTCGTAGTGAGGCTCGCTGCATCCCCGCCACCAAGACGGGCGATGTTGTAGATTGTGGGAAGACACTCTGAGGACTAGACTTTCTCGTAGACTCCGGGGCTTGTACCCGGGGCATGCTGTCTCCTATTGACATAGGGGAATCCTGCAGTACACGTAACACAGGCAATGGGCGTTTGTCCCAGCCCTTCCGATGAAACAGTTCATCAATCTCCCCGTCATCTCCACAATCTGACAGCGACTCTAGGTCGGAAGTGTCATACATCTCGGCGGGAAGGTAGTCTCTGGTAGACGTGGTACTACCCTCCCTTGCGAGCTCCACCGACTGTGGACCCCCGACACCTCCAACCACCACCACAGTCCCAGCCCCTGGCTCACCTTGACCTTTTGTAGAACTGGGATGTCCAGGGCTCTTTCAACCGGATCCATCCAGGCCAGGCAAGCGACGGGGTGAAGCTCGACCACGACCACAGGAGGCCTGCACCAGACCAACTTTCCTCTTCGGAGGTGGGAGCAGAGAATCTGTGGTGACCGAAACAGCATCCTCTGATTTTTCTCTCTCAGTCTCTGATTGGGCAGTCACACCGCCCTGGTCAGTGCGTACAGGAACCTCCGCAAAGGCCTGGATCTCTCCTTCTAGAGTAGCGGTACCTGTGAGGCTGTTGAGGCGAAGGGCCCGGGGCCTTACTGTGGATGGCTCCACCTCGAACAAGAACTCTTTGCATGCCTCGCAACGCCCGAATGGCTTCAGGTGGACCACCAGTCCCGAGCACCCGGGACAGATCACACCGAGGGCCTCAGTGTCTCTGCATGAGTACAAAGCCAACTGCCCTCGGGGCCTGAGTCTTATCCCCGTGTCTGTAAGGGGAGCAGCGAACGTAGTCATCTTTGTGGGGTAGGGAACCGGAATCCACGGGGAGCTTGAGGCCATCCCGACTATCTGCTGCTCCATCACGCACTGACCACACGCCGAAGTCTCCACGTGAGTTCCTCCACATGGCCAGACTCCTCCCATGACTTGCACATTTTCGCGGGCTTCCTTCAAGCTCCGCCCATGAACTGTACAGTCACGGGGTACCTCGTGGCGCAGTGCAATAAAAGCCCCCACATGTAGTACTTCACACGGCTGGACTCCTCCCTCTTCTCGCTCCTCTGCATGGGCCTTTCCCGTCCTAGGGTCATTTCCACGACTTTGAGCAGGGATGCACTTTGGCCAATCACATGGCCGACCTGCTCGGAACTCCTCCGGGCAGCAAAGTCCAGACACAGCCATTCCTTCTTCCAAAGTTAAAACACATATCATCCCGGACTCACGAGCACCCAAGTGTAGCGGCCTCACCCCATCTCCTTGGTCTAGGGGTATGTCACACGACAGGGTGAGATGCGCTACGGCCCATGTCCTCCCCATAGCTGTGGGTGAGGTGAAGGCCAGCACCAGATATTTCCTCGGGCCTATGTGCTTTGTTCTAGAATACAGTCCTGCTGTGTCAACACTTCCCTCTGCTCCCATTAACCAGCGTTCCACACACCGATCACAGTCCAACTCTTGCTTTATTGTAAATCTTACAATAAACAGTGCTTCAGTAGCCATCTGGTTGCGACTTGATAACATTTTGATACGGGGAATGAGCAGGTCGAGGCACTATCCTGGTTATCAGCTAAACCACTACGATCTCGCCAGCAGTTACTATAGCATTCAGCTAGAAAGGACTTAGAATCTGAGAGTCTCTACCAGCGACTCAAGAGAACGTAGATAGGAGTACCTTTGCTGCGCTGCGGCCTCTATCAGGGGAAGATGTCCCTCCAAGGGAGTTACCAGAGGCCCATCCGTCACTGGGTTGATGCTGCTCCAGACTCTTTGGACGGGTAACCTCCCCGGCCTCCTCGCCTCAGACATGGGCCCCATCCACCTCAGGGACCCTCGGACGTCTCCACCCTCGCGGGATCCAGTCGAAGTCACTGGACCCCAGGCCTCCTAGTTCAGTACCTCACCCCAGGCTGAAGGTGCCTGGGATGGACTCCAACTCCATTCCGATCAGGCCTAGGGCACCTGAGCTGGAATCCAGAACCCGCCCGCACCCAGGCTTAAGGTGCCTGGGCGCGTGAAGAACTTCCTCCAGAAGACCTCGTGGTTAGGGCGTCTCCCCCTTTTATCTCCTCCCATCGACACCACGGCAGGTTCCCCGCCCTCGCCATACCATCTCTGGAAAGGGACAAAAAGGCTAGCACTGAAATGGCAAATCTACCTTGAGCCTCCAGGTACCCCGCCACCCAGAGGCCAAGGAGATTATTACACCATCCAATCCTCCACGAACACAAGTGGTCCACTATCCCTATACTTCCACACCTGGGTGTCCCACATAAATTTAGAGACCCCGCTACACTGTATATATACGACAGCAAAGTGGGTCCTCTGCACAGGATCGCATACCTGTACGTGATCCTGCACTTCCGGGTCTAAAGTGAGCATGTGCGCAGCCGACGACCCGCTCCTGCTGTGATTGGACACAGCAGGAGCTAATCAGCTGGTCCGTCGGAAGCAATGTCCGCCGGGACCCGCAAATCGTTCGAGAGAGACAGAACGGTGGTCTGCCTATGAAAACAAGGCAGGTCACCATTCTGTGAGAAGGGGAGGTAGTGATCCTTTGTTTCTTCTAAGCAGGAACACAGATCTATGCCTTCCCACAGTACAAGCATCCCCCACACAGTTAGCAAACACTCGCTAGGAACACATTTAACCCTTTGATCGCCTCTGATGTTAACTACTTCCCTGCCACTGTCATTAGTGTAATAGAATGTATAAATATTCAACTCCATTTTAAGTAGAAATGAACTTTGACATACTTAGCTTAACTGAATAGAGTCACACACTGCTACTGATAGTCATTGTGATTAAGCCTGTTCATGCAGTAGCCTGATTGTCAGCAGTATAATATAAGATAAGAATATACTGAGTTTGTATAATTTTTAGAAACGTATGTGTTAAGACATAGCCCCTCCTATCTTTCTTTTACATATAAGCCACTCTAAAAATCAATAAAGCCCAGAGATCTAATGAACACACTATCCATTTCCAAGTGTCATTTTGATTTCTCACGGATCCGGGGGTCACTGAAAATGATCTTGCATTTACCTGAAGTACACCTGGGTGGCGATATTACCTGCTTCAATTAGTACAGTGACAATTAATATATTTAGCACGGATCACAGTATTGATGTCACTGGTCCCCAAAAAGTGTCCGATTTTTTGCTGCCATTACTAGTAAAAAATAAATTAAAAAATGTAATTCCATAAACCTATCCCATAGTTTGTAAACGCTTATTGGGATTTTTTACCAAAAACATGCAGCAGAATACATTCTGGCCTAAATTGATGAAGAATTTTTTTTTTATTGGATACGTTTTACAGCAGAAAGTAAGAAATGTTTTTTTTTTTTTTTTTCAAAATTGTTTGTCTGTTTTGTTTATAGCACAAAAAATAAAAACTGCAGAGGTGATCAAATACCACCAAAAGAAAGCTCTATTTGTGGAGAAAAAAAAAGACATTGGTTACATGGGTACAGCTTTGCACGACCACGGAATTGTCAGGGTAAACCTTCTGGAGGGCAAGTATATAATGGATAGGCAGAGGGCAGGTGACTCTGGAAGGAGCCCATCCCTCGATAAAGGTACAGGGGCACACTGAGCACCCAGCACATATCAATATGGCAGCAAATATGTCAGCATATGAAAAAATAGGAAGGGAATAAGGGCCTTCCAAGAAGGTCACAATAGTTGGACACTGCGGTTACTTTCATAAAATTTTATTGTAGAAAAACACCATAATATCAAAAATAGCAACAATTACAAACTGAGTGTAAACCTTCCAAAGTAATTTAAAAAGACAATGTTGTCATTAAACAGGGATCGCAGCTGCGCATACATCCATTAAACCAAACACACAACCAACTCAGGGGACTGGGATTAATTAAAGTATTGGTTACAAGGAACTACACATACTAACATCCCACTCCTTCATGTAGTTGCAAATTATAACTAGCCCACAAGGAATTGTATAAGTGCGGTTGGGTAGAAGTTGGCTGTCATTGGCTAACAAAATGCGTCAACTTGACGTCAGCGGAAGCGTTGACTGTGTTTTACCCAGTGAATGGACAAACTTCAAGTGGAGATTACCCATGTGACTAAGAGCGGAGCTCAAACCGAACAAATGGGTCGAGGTACGAGGAAGCAGGCAAAATGGTGAGAGTATCTCTAATCCTCCCTCCCCATCCTCCACTACAAGTGTTAATGAACTTTTCAAGTTTGCTTAAGAAGGTGATCCACGCCGTTTATTTCCACTGGACATTATAGCCTGTGTAAATCAGCCACTTATGCCTCATGTAGATGAATGAGAAGCCCTCAGCTTAAAAGGATCTTAACTAATCCTGGACTGCAATATTTGGGAAAAATATAGGGCGGCCCATGCAATACCTACCTGCTCCAAAATGCATCCATTCTTTACCCAACCAACAGTTATACAATTCCTTGTGGGCTAGTTATAATTTGCGACTACACAAAGGAGTGGGATGTTAGTATGTCTTTTTAAATGACTTTGGAAGGTATACACTCAGTTTGTAATTGTTGCTATTTTTGATATTATGGTGTTTTTCTACAATAAAATTTAATGAAAGTAACCGCAGTGTCCAACTATTGTGACCTTCTTGGAAGGCCCTTTTTCACTTCCTATTTTTTCATATGCGTTTTTCTTGGTCGCATGGACTGCGCCATGCAGTGAATACTACATGGTTAAAGATTAAAGTAATATAACATATTTATTAATTCGTTTGGTTACATAGTAACAAACAATGCGGTATATCTGGGTATCAACAATATTTTTTCAGCAAATATGTCAGCGCATGTCCAATATAAACAAAAAACACTGCCCCACCTATAACTGGTCTTTGCAGCAAGGAGCACTGGAAGGGAGACATGTGTCCAACAATTGCAAAAAGATTTCCAAGCTCAAATTTACCAACCATCCAACTAGGTGTCCCCCCATCTCACTCACCCAGGCATCATCTTTCTCCCCACTCTTTATTTCTACCTCTCTACTCCTCTTTCTTGTTCTACTCAATTTTCATAATCATGTTTCCCAACTTCCATACCCGCACCTTAACATAGTTCTCATCCTTTAGGGGCAGGTACTGTAGTTCCTCATACAGAGAAGCTCAGCCCACTCTGTTAGAGACAATGGGGTTGATTTACTAAAGACTTTTTGCGCACAGTTTATTTGCCTTTAGTAAATCAACCCCATAGTGATTGTATCTGTTATTATTTAACCATCTAATTTATTATTATTATGTGTCAGTTTTGAGTCATTGGGGTTGATTTACTAAAGGGAATAGACCATGCACTTTGCAAAAAAAAAGCATTTTTGCCTGCACATGATTGGATGATGGAAGTGAGCAGAGTTTCTGCTCATTTATTAAGCTCTGGAGCAACTGCTCTTGCAGAGTGCAACTTAAAAGTGCATGGTCTTTTTCCCCTTTAGAATATCAAGGGGTTGATCAATGGGGTTGATTTACTAGGCAAATAGACTTTGCACTTTGCAGTCGCCCTCTGCAAGTACAGTTGCTCCAGAGCTTAGTAAATGAGGTAAGGCTTCACTTTGCAAAGAGTACCCAATCATGTGCAAATAAAAAAAGCATTTTTGCTTGCGCATGATTGGATGATGGAAGTCAGCAGAGATTCTGGTCATATACTAAGCTCAACTGCAAAGTGCACAGTTTTTTTGTTTTTTTGCCTTTAGTAGATCAATATGTCTGAGGTGAGTGGGGGGGCCTGGGGGGGATGGATGGAGTGTGGTGAAATAATTGCTCTTATTATTTTTTGATCTTTAGCCCAATAACAGTGGTGGTGCGTTCATAGTGGGCACAGGAGCGCTGCTCCCTCTCTCCCCTGCACCGTCACTCAAGTCAACAATACATACATTCATGCATTGCATGAATGTATGTATTGTCGCCGGCGCCGCTGCCGCCCACTATTCAGATGGCTGGCCCCCTGGCGAGCGCCGGCCATCTGAATAACAGCAGTTGGTTGGTTTTTGGAAGTGTCTATCAGAGCCAGCGGCTCTGATAGGCTTCCCGATTACAGCCTGAGGGCTGTAATCGGCTTCCAAATAGTTAACCAAATAGTTAACCAAGGGACGCACGGGCTGTGCGATCCTTGATTAACACTGACACGCGTCTCAGCCAATCAGGTTCACCGGGTCTGGTTACCGGTAACCTGATTGGCTGAAGCGTCATCGAGGGCGGGAGAAGACATCGAGGACGGAAGAAGACATGAGGGAGCGTGGAGGAGGACGGCGCTGACCCGAGGAAGGTAAGTGCAGTGCTGGGGACAAACTGGCTGTATTTGGGGGGAAACTTGCTGCATTTGGGGGGAAACTGGCTGCATTTGAGGACAAACTGGCTGCATTTGAGGGGGCAAACTGGTGGCGTTTGGGCACAGTGGCTGTGTTTAATGGGCACAGTGGCGGCAATTGATGTTTTTTTTTTCAGTTTGTTTGCGCCCCCCCAAAAATTTTGAGCACCAGCCGCCACTGCCCAATAATCTCTTTACCTCCTCTAATGGTTCTATCTCCTCTTCCAATCTAGGAAAATCCTTACAATACAATAACTTGGGGGAGTGATGTAGTAGCAATGCATCTGTATGACATCACAGGGGATGACACATTTCAACACATTGGGTGCAAGCCTCAAAACTTGCACAAATATCGACATGGAAACAGAAGAAGAAAAATCACAACTACTGAATTGCTGGAAAAGCTATATGCGATATGTGCTCTGTGTGTACATTTCCTTGTACTAGACGCAATTAAGCAAGGAAAAATGTTTGTGGTCACAAACCCTTTAATAAAGACGCCATTTATTTTCATTTTGAGCTTGACTATCCAAAGTTCATTTGTTTGCTGACAAACAAATGGCGCCAAGAAGCCGTCAAATATATTCATTTTTTTAAATCAACGAGTCACTAGTAGTAAACATTTTGACATTTAAGGTTAATCCTGTCTACTAAATGAGTACTAATAATGTTATACAATCTCTCAATAATAACTTCAGACCAAACAGGGGAACCAAGATAAATGATAATTAAGTGTTTTGTATTCCAAGAATGAAAAAAAGTGTTTGTTATTAGATTAGACTGAGTAAATATTTTATTCTTCACTGAGTAACATCATTAATCGGACTTATTTCTAAACAGCCCTCAGAGTTGAGACAATTCATTCTGGCTGCTAGTCAATGTACCAGGCAATGTTGAAATTGTTAAGTGGTTTTTAATTCTAAACAGACTATAAAACATCCCATAAAAATGGGTTCACGCATTGTATCAATTGTTGTATTATCCATATGTGTTGCAGAATCATACCCTATAAACGATAGCTCAACGATAACATGCCTTCTAATATTTAAAGAGTAACTCCACTTTCGTGGGGAAAAAAAATAGCAAATAAAGAAGAACTAATATAGCGCATATAATTGCGACACTAATCATATTGTAATTGAATGTTTTTAAAAATTAATCAATCAATCAATTTTCAATCTGCAGCCGGTGTAATTTTCGGAGAATGCATTGCAATATGGCTACCTGAGGTTGTTCTGTATACAGAATGTGTACTGACCACTCCCCAGAAACATCATTTCCTGCTTGTGTGATTGGCTCACCAATTTTCCCTGAAGTCTGCCTAAGATACAAGTCAGATTTCAGGCATCCCCTGCAACAAAAATTTCATTTTTGGAGTGGTACTTTTAACCACTTAAGCCCCAGACCAATACGCAGCTTAAAGACCAGAGGTGTTTTTACAATTTGGCACTGCGCTGCTTTAACTGTAAATTGTGCGGACATGCAATGTTGTACCCAAACAAAATTTGCGTCTTTTTCTTCCCACAAATAGAGCTTTCTTTTAATGGTATTTGATTGCCTCTGCGATTTTTATTTTTTGCGATATAAATAGAAAAAGACAGAAAATTTTGAAAAAAAATGATATTTTCTAATTTTTGTTATAATAAAAATCGAATAAACTCAATTTTAGTCATACATTTAGGCCAAAATGTATTCAGCCACATGTCTTTAGTAAAAAAAAATGTCAATAAGCGTATATTTATTGGTTTGCACAAAAGTTATAGCGTCTACAAACTAGGGTACATTTTCTGGAATTTACACAGCTTTTAATTTATGACTGCCTATCTCATTTGTTGAGGTGCTAAAATGGCAGGGCAGTACAAACCCCCCCCCCCCCAAATGACCTCATTTTGGAAAGTAGACACCCCAAGGAAATTGCTGAGAGGCATGTTGAGCCCATTGAATATTTTTTTTTTGTCCCAAGTGATTGAATAATGACAAAAAAAAATATTTTTTTTTACAAAAAGTTGTCACTAAATGATATATTGCTCACACATGCCATGGTTATATGTGGAATTGCACCCCAAAATACATTTTGCTGCTTCTCCCAAGTACGAGGATACCACATGTGTGGGACTTTTTGGGAGCCTAGCCACGTACGGGGCCCCAAAAACCAAGCACCGCCTTCAGGATTTCTAAGGGCGCAAATTTTTGATTTCACTCCTCACTACCTATCACAGTTTTGAAGGCCATAAAATGCCAAAATAGCACAAAATCCCCCCAAATGACCCCATTTTGGAAAGTAGACACCCCAAGCTATTTGCTGAGAGGCATGTTGAGTCCATGGAATATTTTATATTTTGCCACAAGTTTTGGGAATATTACAAACTTTTTATTTTTTTCACAAAGTTGTCACTAAATGATATATTGCTCACACATGACATGGGCATATGTGAAATTACACCCCAAAATACATTCTGCTGCTTCTCCTTAGTACGGGGATACCACATGTGTGGGACTTTTTGGGAGCCTAAACGCGTACGGGACCCCGAAAACCAAGCACCGACTTCAAGATTTCTAAGGGCATACATTTTTGATTTCACTCCTCACTACCTATCACTACCTATCACAGTTTTGAAGGCCATAAAATGCCAAGATGGCACAAACCCCCCCACCAAATGCCCATATTTTGGAAAGTAGACACCCCAAGCTATTTGCTGAGAGGCATGTTGAGCCCATTGAATATAATTTTTTTTTGTCCCAAGTGATTGAATAATGACAAAAAAAAACAAAAATTTGTTTTACAAAAAGTTGTCACTAAATGATATATTGCTCACACATGCCATGGTTATATGTGGAATTGCACCCCAAAATAAAAATTTCTGCTTCTCCTGAGTATGGGGATACCACATGTGTGGGACTTTTTGGGAGTCTAGCCACGTACGGGGCCCTGAAAACCAAGCACCGCCTTCAGGATTTCTAGGCACAAATTTTTGATTTCACTCCTCACTACCTATCACAGTTTCTAAGGCCATAAAATGCCAAGATCGCACAAAACCCCCCCAAATGACCCCATTTTGGAAAGTAGACACCCCAAGCTATTTGTTGAGAGGCATGGTGAGTATTTTACAGCTCTCATTTGTTTTTGAAAATTAAGAAAGAAAATTTTTTTTTTTTTCAATTTTCAAAACTTTGTGACAAAAAGCGAGATCTGCAAAATACTCACCATACCTCTCAGCAAATAGCTTGGGGTGTCTACTTTCCAAAATGGGGTCATTTTGGGGGGTTTTGTGCCATCTGGGCATTCCATGGCCTCCGAAACTGTGATAGGCAGTGAGGAGTGAAATCAAAAATTTACACCCTTAGAAAGCCTAAAGGCGGTGCTTGGGTTTTGGGGTCCCGTACGCGGCTAGGCTCCAAAAATCTCACACATGTGGTATCCCCGTACTCAGGAGAAGCAACAGAATGTACAGTATTTTGGGGTGTAATTCCACATATGCCCATGGCATGTTTGACCAATATATCATTTAGTGCCAACTTTGTGCAAATAAAATAAAAAAATAAAAAAAATTGTCTTTTTCCCTCAACTTGTGTCAAAATATAAAATATTCCATGGGCTCGACATGCCTCTCAGCAAATAGCTTGGGGTGTCTACTTTCCAAAATGGGGTCATTTGGGGGGTTTTGAACTGTCCTGGCATTTTATGCATAACATTAGGAAGCTTATGTCACACATCATCCACTCTTCTAATCACTTGAAGACAAAGCCCTTTCTGACACTTTTTGTTTACATGAAAAAAAAAAAATATTTTCAAGAAAATTACGTTGAACCCCCAAGCATTATATATTTTTTAAAGCAAAGGCCATGCAGATTAAAATGATGGGTGTTGCATTTTTTTTTCCCACACAGTATTTGCGCAGCGATTTTTCAAACGCATTTTTTTGGGAAAAAATACACTTATTTTCATTTTAATGCACTAAAACACACTATATTGCCTAAATGTTTGATGAAATAAAGAAGATGATCTTAGGCCGAGTACATGAATACCAAACACGACATGCTTTAAAATTGCGGTCAAACGCGCAGCGGCGACAAACTACATACATTTTTAAAAGCCTTTAAAAGCCTTTACAGGTTACCACATTAGATTTATAGAGGAGGTATACTGCTAAAGTTACTGCCCTTGATCTGACCTTCGCGGTGATACCTCACATGCATGGTGCAATTGCTGTTTACATATGATGCCAGACCGACGCTTGCGTTTGCCTTTGCGCAAGAGCAGGGGGGGACAGGGGTGATTTTTTTTTGTTTTTTTGCTTTTTTTTTTAAACTGTTTCTTCCATTGTTTTGTTTTTTTACCATTTTTATTGTTATCTCAGGGAGTGTAAATATCCCCTATGATAGCAATAGGTAGTGACAGGTACGCTTTTAAAAAAAAAATGGGGTCTATTAGACTCTAGATCTTTCCTCTGCCCTCAAAGCATCTGACCACACCAAGATCGGTGTGATAAAATGCTTTCCCAATTTCCCAATGGCGCTGTTTATATCCAGGGGGACGACGACATTCCCTCCCACTGCTTGTAAAAGCAGTCTAGAGGCTAATTAGCCGCTAGGATTGCTTTTACATGAAAGCCGACCGCTGGCTGAAAAGAATGATACCAAGATGATACCTAAACCCGCAGGCATCATTCTGGTATAACCATTCAAAGTCCAGCAACATACTAGTACGTTGCTGGTCCTTGTTGGACATGTATTTTAATCTTTTTTTTCATGCAGCCTGTTGGCTGAACGAAAAAAAAAGATTGATGGGTGGGTATGCCCACCATTAGAATACCTCCCTTCATCCACCCACTTCTAATGATGGGCATGCATGCAGCATTTATATATGCTGAAGCATGGGGTCATCCTCCCGCAAAAAAGTTATGCCGCGTACACACGTCGGACTTTTCCACGGGCAAGACTCCGTTGGAATTTCGACCGTATGTACGCTGCATTAGGAGCAAAATCACACCTCCGCCCCAGTTGCCCCCATGCTTCGGCATATATGCTCTTTTTTTTTTTAACTGTGGTGGTGAAATCACCTCCTACAGCGTTGGAGTCACGGCTTTATGTACCGTGGGAGCAAACGCTGTTGCTGTCAAGATAAATAAATCCGCGCTGCAACTGAATGGCGTACCTGCTAAGCAAATGATGGTTAACATTAAAACAAAGTAACATTACAGTATAACAGTAAGACCTTACCATACCATACCTGCAAAGCAAATACCAAAAAAAAAACTAGTAAAAAATAAAACATTTTTTTAACGCAACCTGTGCCTAAAATATGTATATGCTGAAGCATGGGGGCATCCTCCCGCAAAAAAGTTATCGCACCTCCGCCCCTGCTGCCCCATGCTTCGACATATATGCTCTTTTTTTTTTAACTGTGGTGGTGAAATCACCTCCTACAGCGTTGAAGTCACGGCTTTATGTATCGTGGGAGCAAACGCTGTTGCTGTCAAGATAAATAAATCCGTGCTGCAACTGAATGGCGTACCTGATAAGCAAATGATGGTTAATAGTGATGAGCCGAACACCCCCGGGTTCGGTTCGCACCAGAACCCGCGAACGGACCGGAAGTTCGAACGAACATTAGAACCCTATTAAATACAATGGATGCGAACGTTCGAATTCTAAAGTGCTAATTATAACAACTATTATGCATGTTATTGTCCTAAAAAGGGTTTGGGAACCCGGGTTCTGCACCAGGGGACATGTATCAATGCAAAAAGAAGTTTTAAAAACGGTCGTTTTTCGGGAGCAGTCATTTTAATGATGCATAAAGTGAAAAAAAAAAAGTCAAATATTCCTTTAAATATCGTACCTGGGGGGTGTCTAAAGTATGCCTGTGAAGTGCCACGTGTTTCCCGTGTTTAGAACTGTCCCTGCACAAAATGACACTTCTAAAGGAAAAAAAAGCCATTTAAAACTGCTTGCGGCTTTAATGTAATGTCTGGTCCCGGTAATATGGATGAAATTCTTTAAGAAAAATGGCATAGCTACCCCATGACCCCCCCCCCCCCTACCCCAGCCCATTACCAGCCCCTTTGGGTCTTGTATGGATATTAAGGGGAACCCCGCACATAAAATAAAAAAGGCCCTATATACTCTGAACAGCCGTATACAGGCGGTGCATACAAGACAGGGACTGTAGGTTTGTTCTTATGTAGAATCTGTTTGTAATTTTGAACAGGTACATTGTTGAAGTGTAGCTCCAGCCCAAAAATCTATTTTTAAACTTTTTGGAAAACATAGGTAAGGGTTATCACCCCTGTAACATTTGTTTTGCTGTCTGTGCCCCTGTTCAGAACATTTCACCTCACTTTCCGTCCCAATGACAACTGTTTTTGAAATGTGGTGTTTTTCTTGAAACAAGGATTGCTGATAAAGCATCAGTACAGAGGAGACACCTTTCTCCCATATTTATTCTTACAGGAGAGAATTTTCCTTCCTAGTGGTAGATTTCCTCTCACTTCCTGTTGTCTTCTTGCGTTTGCAAGTAGGAGTCGTTTGTAAGTTGGATGTTTGAAAGTAGGGACCTGCCGTATATACTCTGCAGAAATAGGCCCCTTAGTTGTTGGTGTTGGCACAACACTGTAAGCACTCACAGTTACTCTTGGTTGGTGCTGGAACGCCCTGCTGTCAACTATTATATCAGGAATTTTAATTACATATAATTGTTGAACAGTGGTAGTAAAAATTGGGCCTTTGATGGTGGTGCTGGTGCCACAACACTGTAAGCCCTGACAGTTACTCTTGGTGGGTGCAGCAATGGGCCCTGCTGTGAATTATTAGATCAAGAATTGTAATTACATGCCCCTGTTGAACAGGGGCTGAAAAATTGGGCCTTAGGCACTGGTGGCACAACACTGCAACCCCTCACAGATACTGTACTTGGAGCACAGCAATGAGCCCTGTTGCAAAGTATTGCTTCAAAAATTGTAATGACACGCCCCTGTTAAACAGGGGCTGAAAAATTGGGCCTTAGGCACTGGTGGCACAACACTGCAACTCCTCACAGATACTGTACTTGGAGCACAGCAATGAGCCCTGTTGCAAAGTATTGCTTCAAAAATTGTAATTACACGCCCCTGTTAAACAGGGGCTGAAAAATTGGGCGTTAGGCACTGGTGGCGGCACCCATAAACAAAAATGATCTTCCAAGCTATCATCATCAATCGTATCATTGAGGACTCGGAGGAGGAGGATAGCCAGTCAACATAACAGCACAGGCACTCAGCATCAGCATCAGTCTTGAAGGGATGTGACATTTTAAAATCAATTAGTCTGTTATATCAGCATCAGGTGTGTGGTAGCTGGTGGTGATCCAAGACTGGTTCATCTTGATGAAAGTCAGTCGATCAACCGAGTCGGTGGACAGGCGCACCCTGTGATCCGTGACAAATCCTCCAGCAGCACTGAATGTGCGTTCCGAAAGAACGCTGGATGCAGGACAGGCCAGTAGCTCAATTGCATACTGTGCAAGCTCTGGCCAGTGATCCATCCTCAAGACCCAGTAAGCCAGAGGATTTTCGGTGCGGAAGGTGTCCAAGTCTGACCTTGCCCCTAGATATTCCTGCACCATGTTTATCAGACGCTGGCGATGGTTGCTGGAACCAATCATACTTTGGGGCTGCGGACTAAAGAATTGTCTGAACGCATCGGTCAGACGGCCACCTTCCCCACCGCTCCTTCTTTGACTGGCCGAAGCCTCAGCAACTCGTTGTCCAGGACCAGGAGTTTGCAACCTCCCAGTCTCTGGGAACGCGTTGCACAGACCTTTCTGCAAGGCCTCCCGGAGTTGTCTCATCCTCTGCTCCCTCTGCGACGGTAACATAAGGTCCGCAACCTTACCCTTGTACCGTGGATCAAGGAGAGTGGCCAGCCAGTAATGGTCCCTCTCCTTGATCCGAAGAATACGAGGATCCTTCCGCAGACTTTGCAGGATCAGGGAGGCCATGCAGCGTAGGTTTGCTGAGGCATTCGCTCCGGAGTCCTCTGGGTCACTAAGGACGACATGATCCGCAGCCACCTCCTCCCAGCCACGTACAAGTCCACTGGTTTCTTGGGACTGTAAATCATCCCTAAAAGACTGCTGCTGATGATGCTGAGTGCCAGCCTCCACCTCCATGCTGACACAATCCTCCTCCTCCTCCTCCTCCTCCTCCTCTTCCTGTGCGATGGGTGGGACAGAAGGAACACTGTCTGGGTAAAGGGGGCCTTGAGAGGCAAGGAAGTCCTCCTCTTCCTGCCTCTGTTCTGCCTCAAGTGCCCTGTCCATTATTCCACGCAGCGTGTGCTCCAACAGGTGGACAAGAGGTACAGTGTCACTGATGCATGCACTGTCACTGCTCACCATCCTCGTGGCCTCCTCAAATGGTGCCAGGACAGTGCATGCATCCCTGATCATGCCCCACTGGCGTGGAGAAAAAAAACCAAGCTCCCCTGACCCTGTCCTGGTGCCGTAGTCGCACAGGTACTCATTGATGGCCCTCTGCTGCGTGTGCAGCCGCTGCAGCATGGCCAACGTTGAGTTCCACCTGGTGGGCATGTCACATATAAGGCGGTTCTTGGGCAGGTTCAACTCCTTTTGCAGCTCAGCCAGGCGAGCACTGGCATTATAAGATCTGCGGAAATGCACACAGACTTTCCTGGCCTGCCTCAGGACATCCTGTAAGCCCGGGTACCTGCCCAAGAACCGCTGCACCACCAGGTTAAGGACGTGAGCCACACAGGGCACATGGGTCAGTTGTCCCTGTCGGAGGGCGGAGAGGAGGTTGGTGCCATTGTCGCAAACCACCATTCCTGGCTTAAGCTGGCGTGGCGTCAACCACCTCTCGGCCTGGCCCTGCAGAGCAGACAGGACCTCTGCCCCAGTGTGGCTTCTGTCCCCCAAACACACCAGCGCAAGCACGGCATGGCATCTTTTTGCCTGCGTACTTGCGTAGCCCCGTGAACGGCTACGGAGCACCGCTGGTTCATAGGACAAACCACAGGAAGAGGCCATGGAGGAAGAAGAAGAGGAGGGGGTGGAGGAGAGAGGTGTGTCACAACCAGTAGTAGCATTTTGGAGGCGTGGCGGTGGGACAACCTCCAACACTACTGCACCTTGTCCTGAATCCTTCCCAGCTGCCAAAAGAGTGACCCAATGGGCCGTGAAAGAAAGGTAACGTCCCTGTCCATGCCTGCTGGACCATGAGTCAGCGGTAATATGCACCTTACCGCTGACCGCCCTGTCCAGCGAGGCCAAGACATTGCCTTCCACATGCCGGTAGAGAGCCGGAATAGCCTTCCGTGAGAAAAAGTGGCGTTTGGGAACCTGCCACTGAGGAACCGCACATTGCACAAACTCACGGAAGGGGGCCGAGTCTACCAACTGAAAAGGCAGCAGTTGAAGCGCTAGCAATTTAGCCAAGCTAGCATTCAACCGCTGGGCATGTGGATGGCTGGGAGTGAACTTCTTTCGACGGTCCAGCAGCTGGGGCAGGGAAATTTGCCTGCTAGAATCGGACGTCGGTGTACTGCTAGCAGAGTGGGCGCAAGTACTTGGCTGTGACACACCTAATTCTACACCTTCATTCCTCTCAGTGCATGTTTCAGAGAGGACTGAAGTTATAGTGGGGTTGGAGATCCCAGCTGATGCGGTGCAAGGAGAGGTCCGCTTTGTTCTTTGGTGTGGGTCTTTGAGGTAGGCTTGCCAACGAGCTGCATGGCAGGTCAACATATGTCTGGTCAGGCATGTGGTACCCAAGCGGCTGATGTTTTGGCCACGCGATATACGCTTGAGACATATGTTGCAAACAGCAGCTGTGCGATCTGATGCACTAGCCTCAAAAAAGGCCCACACCAAAGAACTTTTTGAATGACGGGCAGAGGCAGCGCCCTGCACAGGCGGAGCTCTGCGGTGTGATTCCGTCGGTGTACTGCCCTTACGCTGGCCACCAAAGGGCATCCTGCCTCGTTGGAGATGTGCCTCCTCCTCATCCTCCTCCTCCTCCTCTCTCCTATTAGGCACCCACGTGGAGTCATTGACCTCATCATCCCCTCCCTCCTCATCACTGGAGCCAATCTGGCAGTATGCTGCAGCTGCTGGAACATGACTGCCAGATTGGTGTCCTTCTTGAGCATCCCCTCTGTCTGCTCTCACGCTACTGCCTTCCTCTAGCTGGGTTTCATCATCAGACCCTTCGAAACGCTGGGCATCCTCCTGGAGCATGTACCCAACACTGTGCTGAAACAGTTCGGGGGACTCCTCAGGAGGAGGACATGGTGGGTCTAGGGAAGGAGTGACTGATGATTTGTCTGACATTGATACCAGGGAAGACGACGCTTTGGCAGCTGCTTTTCCAGTACCCTGAGCCTGGGTGAGAGAGGATGAGGAGGAGGAGGAGGGCTTGGTCATCCACTCTACCAAGTCTTCGGCATGATGTGGCTCAACATGTCCAGCTGCCGAAAAGAAGGACAAGCGTGTCCCATGGCCATGTGCTGATGACAATGCACCGCGTCCACGACCAGCACTGTTGCCCCCAGACACAGAGCCTGCTTGCCCTCTTTTATTGCCTCCTGACTGTCTGCCTCTCCTTGTTTGCCTTCCAGACATTCTAATAGATGGCCTGCAGGGAGATGGGAAAAAAGCAATAAGGGCTACCTTCAGGTGTCCTTCTCTGTCCCTGGAAACAAGGACTTGCAGAGTGAAAGAAAAAAAACACTCTCCCTACCTACAGTTTTCTGTCCCTAGAAAAAATGTTTTTTTTAATCACAATATAGCACAAGGAAAATTAACTCACTGTCCTTACAGGTCCCTGGAAACAAGGACTTGCAGAGTGAAAGAAAAAAAACACTCTCCCTACCTACAGTTTTCTGTCCCTAGAAAAAAATGTTTTTTTTAATCACAATATAGCAAAAGGACAATTCACTCACTGTCCTTCCAGGTCCCTGGAAACAAGGACTTGCAGAGTGAAAGAAACTGACACTGTCCCTACCTAGAGTTTTCTGTCCCTAGAATAAATGTTTTTTTTAATCACAATATAGCACAAGGAAAATTAACTCACTGTCCTTACAGGTCCCTGGAAACAAGGACTTGCAGAGTGAAAGAAAAAAAACACTCTCCCTACCTACAGTTTTCTGTCCCTAGAAAAAAATGTTTTTTTTTATCACAATATAGCAAAAGGACAATTCACTCACTGTCCTTCCAGGTCCCTGGAAACAAGGACTTGCAGAGTGAAAGAAACTGACACTGTCCCTACCTAGAGTTTTCTGTCCCTGGAATAAATGTTTTTTTCAGCACAATATAGCACAAGGACAATTAACTCACTGTCCTTACAGGTCCCTGGAAACAAGGACTTGCAGAGTGAAAGAAAAAAAATACTCTCCCTACCTACAGTTTTCTGTCCCTAGAAAAAAATGTTTTTTTTAATCACAATATAGCAAAAGGACAATTCACTCACTGTCCTTCCAGGTCCCTGGAAACAAGGACTTGCAGAGTGAAAGAAACTGACACTGTCCCTACCTAGAGTTTTCTGTCCCTAGAATAAATGTTTTTTTTAATCACAATATAGCAAAAGGACAATTCACTCACTGTCCTTCCAGGTCCCTGGAAACAAGGACTTGCAGAGTGAAAGAAACTGACACTGTCCCTACCTAGAGTTTTCTGTCCCTAGAATAAATGTTTTTTTTAATCACAATATAGCACAAGGAAAATTAACTCACTGTCCTTACAGGTCCCTGGAAACAAGGACTTGCAGAGTGAAAGAAAAAAAACACTCTCCCTACCTACAGTTTTCTGTCCCTAGAAAAAAATGTTTTTTTTAATCACAATATAGCAAAAGGACAATTCACTCACTGTCCTTCCAGGTCCCTGGAAACAAGGACTTGCAGAGTGAAAGAAACTGACACTGTCCCTACCTAGAGTTTTCTGTCCCTAGAATAAATGTTTTTTTTAATCACAATATAGCACAAGGAAAATTAACTCACTGTCCTTACAGGTCCCTGGAAACAAGGACTTGCAGAGTGAAAGAAAAAAAACACTCTCCCTACCTACAGTTTTCTGTCCCTAGAAAAAAATGTTTTTTTTTATCACAATATAGCAAAAGGACAATTCACTCACTGTCCTTCCAGGTCCCTGGAAACAAGGACTTGCAGAGTGAAAGAAACTGACACTGTCCCTACCTAGAGTTTTCTGTCCCTGGAATAAATGTTTTTTTCAGCACAATATAGCACAAGGACAATTAACTCACTGTCCTTACAGGTCCCTGGAAACAAGGACTTGCAGAGTGAAAGAAAAAAAATACTCTCCCTACCTACAGTTTTCTGTCCCTAGAAAAAAATGTTTTTTTTAATCACAATATAGCAAAAGGACAATTCACTCACTGTCCTTCCAGGTCCCTGGAAACAAGGACTTGCAGAGTGAAAGAAACTGACACTGTCCCTACCTAGAGTTTTCTGTCCCTAGAATAAATGTTTTTTTTAATCACAATATAGCACAAGGAAAATTAACTCACTGTCCTTACAGGTCCCTGGAAACAAGGACTTGCAGAGTGAAAGAAAAAAAATACTCTCCCTACCTACAGTTTTCTGTCCCTAGAAAAAAATGTTTTTTTTAATCACAATATAGCAAAAGGACAATTCACTCACTGTCCTTCCAGGTCCCTGGAAACAAGGACTTGCAGAGTGAAAGAAACTGACACTGTCCCTACCTAGAGTTTTCTGTCCCTGGAATAAATGTTTTTTTCAGCACAATATAGCACAAGGACAATTAACTCACTGTCCTTACAGGTCCCTGGAAACAAGGACTTGCAGAGTGAAAGAAAAAAAATACTCTCCCTACCTACAGTTTTCTGTCCCTAGAAAAAAATGTTTTTTTTAATCACAATATAGCAAAAGGACAATTCACTCACTGTCCTTCCAGGTCCCTGGAAACAAGGACTTGCAGAGTGAAAGAAACTGACACTGTCCCTACCTAGAGTTTTCTGTCCCTAGAATAAATGTTTTTTTTAATCACAATATAGCAAAAGGACAATTCACTCACTGTCCTTCCAGGTCCCTGGAAACAAGGACTTGCAGAGTGAAAGAAACTGACACTGTCCCTACCTAGAGTTTTCTGTCCCTAGAATAAATGTTTTTTTTAATCACAATATAGCACAAGGAAAATTAACTCACTGTCCTTACAGGTCCCTGGAAACAAGGACTTGCAGAGTGAAAGAAAAAAAACACTCTCCCTACCTACAGTTTTCTGTCCCTAGAAAAAAATGTTTTTTTTAATCACAATATAGCAAAAGGACAATTCACTCACTGTCCTTCCAGGTCCCTGGAAACAAGGACTTGCAGAGTGAAAGAAACTGACACTGTCCCTACCTAGAGTTTTCTGTCCCTGGAATAAATGTTTTTTTCAGCACAATATAGCACAAGGACAATTAACTCACTGTCCTTACAGGTCCCTGGAAACAAGGACTTGCAGAGTGAAAGAAAAAAAATACTCTCCCTACCTACAGTTTTCTGTCCCTAGAAAAAAATGTTTTTTTTAATCACAATATAGCAAAAGGACAATTCACTCACTGTCCTTCCAGGTCCCTGGAAACAAGGACTTGCAGAGTGAAAGAAACTGACACTGTCCCTACCTAGAGTTTTCTGTCCCTAGAATAAATGTTTTTTTTAATCACAATATAGCAAAAGGACAATTCACTCACTGTCCTTCCAGGTCCCTGGAAACAAGGACTTGCAGAGTGAAAGAAACTGACACTGTCCCTACCTAGAGTTTTCTGTCCCTAGAATAAATGTTTTTTTTAATCACAATATAGCAAAAGGACAATTCACTCACTGTCCTTCCAGGTCCCTGGAAACAAGGACTTGCAGAGTGAAAGAAACTGACACTGTCCCTACCTAGAGTTTTCTGTCCCTAGAATAAATGTTTTTTTTAATCACAATATAGCAAAAGGACAATTCACTCACTGTCCTTCCAGGTCCCTGGAAACAAGGACTTGCAGAGTGAAAGAAACTGACACTGTCCCTACCTAGAGTTTTCTGTCCCTAGAATAAATGTTTTTTTTTAAGCACACTATAGCAGAAGCACAAAACACACTGACACTCTCCCTACCTATCCTTCTCTTTCCCTAAACTAAAGGAATCCAGGTTAAGCAAGAAAGAAATAACAGTCACTGTCCCTGCCTATGCTACTCTATCCCTGCTCCGGAACACACTACACTAGGCCGCCGTGCTGGCGGCCTTTTATAGTGTGGGGCGTGTACTAAACACCCTCAGCAATAATTGGCCACAGGCATCCTGCCTGTGGCCAATCATTGCTCTCCTCGCTGCCGGCGCTGTGATTGGCCAAGCATGCGGGGTCACAGTGCATGCTTGGCCAATCACAGCGCCTGGATGACACTGCGATGGCGTAGTGCATTGTGGGCCGTTCGCGTCACTCGAATTTGGCGCGAACGGCCCAAATCGTTCGATCTTCGTCGAACGATCGAACAGCCAATGTTCGAGTCGAACGTATGTTCGACTCGAACACGAAGCTCATCCCTAATGGTTAACATTAAAACAAGGTAACATTACAGAATAACAGTAAGACCTTACCATACCATACCTGCAAAGCAAATACCAAAAAAAAAACTAGTAAAAAATAAAAAAAATTTTTAACGCAACTTGTGCCTAAAATATATATATGCCGAAGCATGGGGTCATCCTCCCGCAAAAAAGTTATGCTGCGTACACACGTCTGACTTTTCCACGGGCAAGACTCCGTCGGAATTTCGACTGTATGTACGCGGCATTAGGAGCAAAATCACACCTCCGCCCCTGCTGCCCCCATGCTTTGGCATATATGCTCTTTTTTTTTTTTAACTGTGGTGGTGAAATCACCTCCTACAGCGTTGGAGTCACGGCTTTATGTACCGTGGGAGCAAACGCTGTTGCTGTCAAGATAAATAAATCCGCGCTGCAACTGAATGGCGTACCTGTTAAGCAAATGATGGTTAACATTAAAACAAAGTAACATTACAGTATAACAGTAAGACCTTACCATACCATACCTGCAAAGCAAATACCAAAAAAAAAACTAGTAAAAAATAAAAAAATTTTTTAACGCAACCTGTGCCTAAAATATATATATGCCGAAGCATGGGGGCATCCTCCCGCAAAAAAGTTATGCCGCGTACACACGGTCAGACTTTTCCACGGGCAAGCCTCCGTCGGAATTTCGACCATATGTATGCGGCAAAGAAAGTGACACTGGCGATAGGGGGTGAAAGGGTTACCTGGGGGGCGATCAAGGGGTTAAACCTTTATTAGGGGGGGTAGGGGGCTACCCTGGACCTAAAGGGGCCTAAACCTAACTGCTATGCAACTTTTTACTGTCACAGATGACACTAAATGCAGTGATCAGTAAATAAATAATCACTGCAATCAGTGACACTGTGACTGGGGGCTGGGGGGTGACCTGGGGGTGATCTGGGGGTGACTGGGGGGTGAATTGTATGCCTATGTGTACCTACGTGTCAGTGTAGTGTTGGTGCACTAACCTGATGTCTTCCCTCCTCGGCGCTCTGGACGAAAAGAGCGCCGCATGGAGAGATGACATCACTTCCTCTGCCTGTGTTTACATTACACAGGCAGAGGAAGCATTTCATTCGCCGGGAGCAATCGCGAGGGGGTGGCCAGAAACCAATGGCCGCCCCCTCATCCCGGATCGCTCCTGAAGTGATACCGACCAACTCATGTACCGGGGGGGGTCCGATCGGACCCCCCACCCGCACAAAGGCAGGCACGTACAGGTACGTGATTGTGCCTGTCCGTGCCATTCTGCCGACGTATATGTACATGGGGCGGTCATTGAGTGGTTAATAGGAGCACGTCTAAAGGGATGCAGGCCCAGCAGATTTCCTCATTAGTGCCCTGCAGCTGTGTGGCCACAGAAGGGGGTGGAGCAGAATAGGTAGGGGTGGGGTGGAGGCAGGGCCAGTGCTAACGCTAGGCAAACTAGGCAGCCGCATAGGGCGCAGCCATGGCCGCTGGTTTCCCTTTTATTATTTTTTATTATCAATTTTACTTTTTATTCTTTATTTTTACATTGTAAACATCCCTTGTAATAAAAAAAAAGCATGACAGGACCTCTTAAATATGAGATCCGGGGTCAAAAAGCCCTCAGATCTCATATTTACACCAACATGCAATAAAAAAAAATGTCATTTGAAAAAAAGGTCCCTTTAAGAGCTATGGGCGGAAGGGACGTTTTGACGTCGCTTCCGCCCTGCAATGTTATGGAGGCGGGTGGGGACCATCTTCTCCTCACATACTTCATATTTCATTACAGATATACACATGTTTGCTTTTGAAGAATGGATAGAATTCCATGAAACGCGTCAAGCTTTTGTACCTATTATGTTTAAATCAATCATGTGTTTTTTAATATATTTAAATTCCAATCATGTTTTTCCAATAAATTTTCTGTGTATTTTGGTATTTATTCCAAATTATGGGAAGCTACAGTAATGCCGCATACACACGACCGTTTTTCCCGTCGAGAAAAACGATCGTCTGTGGGCTTTTTGTCGTTTTTCTCGACGGGAAAAACGGCATTAATCACGACGAGAAAAATTAGAACATGCTCTAATTTTTCTCGTCGTGATTCCCGTTGTTTTTTTCCGCTGCAGTTTTCCCATAGGGAAACACTGCCACGGAGCCCACACACGGTCGTTTTTCTCGACCAAAAAAAAAATGTCGGGAAAAACGGACGTGTGTAGGGAACCAAGCCGTTCCCTCGTTTTTCCCGTCAATTTTCTCGACTGTGTTTTCACCGTCGAGAAAATCGATCGTGTGTACGCGGCATAAGAGGCGTTATACCCATGATCCTTCCTTATGGATATGTGTTTGTCATGCTCTATATGTATGTATACAGACCAAATACTGTGATAATAATCAGGTTCATGTATTACTGCTCAAATCCGGCATGTAATAAATGGCAATTATCAATTATTTGTATTGACTGCGTGACTCATTTAACCTCCCTGGCGGTATGATTATGTCTGATTTTAGGTGCTGAAAGCGGTACAATTATTTTGCATGGAAATTTGGCGTTTTATATTGTAGGACTGTAATTCTTAGAAATAACTCACTTAAATCTGTCCAAACAAGAGTCTAGTAGACATCCCGGGTATGATAAAGTTTGAAACACAAAATCATAAATTATATTATAATAAATAACTATAAATAATTATAACAAATAATAATATCAAAATAATAAAAATTATTCAATAATGTAATCAAATCAAAAACACTGAAATTTGCTCAGTTGCAGAATTGTTGCTGTCATTAGATTTAAGCCCTGTACACACGATCGGATAACCTATGGATTTTCGTCCAATGGATTTGCCCATCGAAAATCCGATGAAACTGTTTTTCATCAGTCTTGCCCACACACCATCAGTCAAAAAACCGACCGTTTCAAACGCGGTGACGTAAAACACTCAGATGAGCCGAGAAAAATGAAGTTTAATGCTTCTGAGCATGCGTCGACTTGATTCTGAGCATGTGTGGGTTTTTGATCTTTTTGACTTGCCCATAGACGATCTGAGTTTTCGATCGGTTTTTTATCCATCGGAAAAATTTAAAACATGTTCTATTTTTTAAAACCGATGGAAAAAAGACCGATGGGTCCCATACACGATCGGTTGGTCTGATGAAAACCATCCATCGGACGGTTTTCATCAGTCAAACCGATCGTGTGTACAGGGCTTCAGTGTTTAATGACGAATTTCCCCACAAATCGCTATCGCTCAATTCTGCAAGTGATCCTAATTTATTATCGCTGTTTTCTAGCTGGTTTAAAACCACTTTTGACATAAAGGGACACTTTTTGGTTTCTATGGACAATCTCCAGTTTCCAGGCAGAATTTCTTTTATTTATAATATAAAAGTGCATGCAGGGCACTGGACAGACCACTAGGGACAAAGGGGATGTGTCATTTTTTTATTCAGTACTGTAATCTGTAAGATTACAGTATACTGTATGTGTATTGTGTTTTTACTTTTTTGAATTTGGCGCCGATCTCCGCCCCCGTGCGCCGCAACGTCGCAGGGAACAGAGCTCGGCGGCACTGTGTGTGAATCAAGCGAGGGGACAGCTGGCAGACACAGCGGGGAGACATTGCAGGATCCAGGGGACAAGGTAAGTAACTCTCCATGTATCCCACGATGCAGCCCGAGTCTGGCTCAGGGTTACCGCTTATGGTACTGAAATTTCACCCAGAGCCAGACTCGAGAATACCGCCAGGGAGGTTAAAGTCCCACTTTGCTAGCTCTCCTCTTTTTAACCTAATAGGGATGGAGGCATGACTATGTCCCTGCCTCATTCAAAGTCCCGCCAATGCCCTGTTCTTACTGTGCTCACATGTGATACTGGAACTTACTGGACACAGCAAAACCAGCTACCCACCCTTGGACCTCAGCCGTCCCCCTTTTTGTAGCAGAGGTGGGCTGGCTAGGACCAGAAGCCCGGGAACTGAGCTACAGACATTTAACCTTTTCCCCAGCCTGGGCCAGCCACTGGCTCACTCAAACATACACACCTCAACCTGTCTACTGTCTGATTTTGGTAGCAGGGGCTGATTCTCCCCAAGCAAAACTATTGAGCAACAGGAGAATCAGTGATTGCAGCCTGTAGGCATTTTGAGCAGATGGTGCTCTTTAATATTTGTCATTGCTACTTGTATAGGTTTTTAGAACTACAGTACATAGTATTTCTCCCTTTTGTTGTAGCCTGCCAAGCTCAGTTTATGCTTTGGGTAGCACTGGAAAAAGTGCCTCTGGTATTTTTTAAATAATGTACATTGACAATATTCAGAAACTAAGATGAAGCAGACTGGGCTGTGTGTATTTTTATGTTCTATTATAAAATACTGGATTATGTGTGGATGAGGAAAAAAAAAAGCCAGTGACAAAAATGGGCCTGAGCTCCAATGAATAAAATGGGGATTAGGAACCAGCAGTCTCACATTTGGCTTTTTGAGCCAATGTAATACTTTTAGTAACTTGTTAAAGCTCAATTCCAGGTATGGACTTTATTGCATAGCTTCATTGGTCCAGTTTGGACCAATGTAAATGTGTATATTCACCATACCTGCAGGATCCATGTGGAAGCTGGAAATTACGGTAGTAGTTGCTGCTACTACAGGGATCAGCAATGTATTCTGGATCCCATTCAGAACTGCTGCCTTGCTGCATAGTGAATACAGGGGGCTTGCTCACTTAGCAGGCATGCCAAATCAGAGAAAGCCTTACATTTTTTTCAATGAATAAAAGGCATTCTTTGATGGAGGTGGAGATTGTTACCGCCCTGCCTCTCCACCTTGCAAAACAGACAAGGTAATTTAGGTTTTGCTGCAGGCTGGCTGGTAAGTGAGCTGGGAATTTGTGTTTGTTTTTGTTGTACGTTGCCCTTCCATGTGCTCCTAGCTGCAAAGGCTAGTTAAAGGTTGGGGTGGTTGCCATTTGTTTGTACAGTTGTTGAATTGGTGAAGGGACGCACGGGATACCTTCAGCTGCCATTGTGCTCTTAATGGGTGTCCAGTGTCCAGTGTGTCCCTGTATCTGACCAAACAAGAGTCTAGTAGACATCCCGGGTATGATACAGTTTGAAACACAAAATCATAAATTATAATATAATAAATAACTATAAATAATTATAACAAATAGTAATGTAATTATAATAAAAATTATTCAATAATGTAATCAAATCAAAAACACTGAAATTTGCTCAGTTGCAGAATTGTCGCTTTCATTAGATTTAGTGTTTGATGACGAATTTCCCCACAAATCGCTATCGCTCAATTCTGCAAGTGATTCTAATTTATTATCGCTGTTTTCTAACTGGTCTAAAACCACTTTTGACATAAAGGGACACTTTTTGGTAGCTATGGACAATCTCCAGTTTCCAGGCAGAAAGAACAGTTTTTATAATATAAAACTGCATGCAGGACACTGGACAGACCACTAGGGACAAAGGGGATGTGTAATTATTTTATACAGTACTGTGATCTGTAAGATTACAGTGTACTGTATCTATACTGTGTGTTTCACTTTTTGAATTTGGCGCCGAACTCCGTCCCTGTGCGCCGCAACGTCGCAGGGAACGGAGCTCGGCACTCAGCAGTGTGAATCGAGCGAGACACGGCTCGCACACACTGCGGAAGGACATTTCAGGATCCAGGGAACAAGGTAAGTAACTTCCCTGTATCCTGCAATGCAATCCCGAGTCTGGCTCAGGGTTACCGCTCTTAGCATGAAAAACTCACCCCGAGCCTGACACGGGATTACCACCAGGGAGGTTAAGGTAGGGGGTGGGCTCTCCCCCCCAGACAAACCTGCCCTTAAAGAGGTTGTAAACCTCCCTTTGTAAGTTGTACCTATAGGTAAGCCTAGAATAAGTCTTACCTATAGGTACTGTAAATACCTCCTAAAGATGTGCCGTTTATAAGATATTTACTGTTTACTGCACCGATGATATCATCAGCACATCCGTTTCTTCAGGCGAGTGTGCCGTGACCGGCAGCTTCCGAGCGCATGCGTGGAAGTGACGTCACGCTGCACCGGCCAGTCACAGAGCCGGAGTCCACGGCCCCGGAAGGAAAATGGGCGAAGATGGATGCGGCCTGCTGCGGGGATGACCCCGGGCTTTGTTTGCAGTTAAGTGTCACATAATGTGCTAGTATGCAGTGCATACTAACACATTATGCCTTTACTTTTGAGGGAATTAGAAAATTAGAAAGGAAGAAAAACCCACCAGGGTTTACTTCATCTTTAACCACTTGCTTACTGGGCACTTAAATCCCCCTTCTGCCCAGGCCAATTTACAGCTTTCAGCGCTGTCACACTTTGAATGACAATTGCACGGTCATGCAACACTGTACCCAAATTATATTTTTATTTTTTTGTTCACACAAATAGATCTTTCTTTGGTGGTATTTGATCACCACTGGGGTTTTTATTTTTTGCTAAACAAACAAAAAATGATGGAAAATTTTGAAAAAAAAACAAACATGTTTCATAGTTTGTTATAATCTTCTTTATAAAAACAGGTAATTTTTCTCCTTCATTGATATGCGCTGATGAGGCTACACTGATGGGCACTGATAGGCACTGATAGGCTGCACTGATGGGCGGCACTGATAGGCACAGATAAGGCGCCACTGATAGGCACAGATAAGGCGGCACTGATGGGCACTGATGAGGCGGCACTGATGAGGCGGTACCGATGGGCCCTGATAGGGGGCACTGATGGGTGGCACTGATAGGTGGCACTGATGGGTGGCACTGATGGGCACTGAACATGGGAGGATGTCTATTGATGCCCTCCCCGCAAAGTAGGTCCACGCTGTAGCGGTCATTCTGCTATAGTGCGGACGGGGTTGATCGATCCACTGCTATATGTGCAGTTTGGGAGACCCTTAAATTATCACAGGTGTCACTGATAGGTAGCACTGATAGATGACACTGATGAGCACTAATGGGCACTGGTAGGTGGCAATGATGGGCAATGGTAGGTGGAACTGATAGGCAGCACTGGTGATGCACTGGTGATGAGGCACTGATTGGTGACTCCGCAGCTGCTCTCCTTGATCGGGACTGATGTCCCTCTGACAGCCGCTGGTGATCGGCTTCACGAAAAATAGCCGATTACCGGCTCTGTTTACATCACATGATCAGCTGTCATTGGCTGACAGCTGATCACGTGGTAAGGGGTATGGATCGACCCCTTCCTCCGATCTGTGATAAGCCGAGTCTCATAGGGGGCGTGCAGGCCGCTCGAGCACAGGAGGACGTCTATTGATGCCCACTGCTATATGTGCTCCAGTTTGGGAGACCCTCAAATTATAGAATTAGGACTGCAGTACACTGGGGTGACGTGACGTGGCCGCTGCAGCTTACACGTATATTTGCAAATGTGTGCAACTAAAGCCTATGTTTTTAATGTTAATATTTTTGCAGGCTGGTTGGTAAGTGAGCTGGGAATTTTTATTTGTTTTTAGATGTACTGTGAATGGTGCCAGTGCCAAGTGGTGGACCTCTTTTGCGTACTGGGCTGCCTCTTGGCACAGGACCTGGAAGACAGGGAGGATCACTGTAGTAGTGATGCCTACTACAAATATTTACAGCTTTCACAGAGATACCAGCAATGGCATGTACATGCTTACATTGGTCCAAGCTGACTAATGTAACCATGCAATAAAATTCATGCCTGGAATTCAGTATCAGATGCTGTTTTAACCACCATACATGTAAGTAAGTGTGTTCAAGTGGTTATACTCGGGTTATGGCTGCAGCTGTATGCCAGAAACGCTGTATTTTTTTTTAGCTAGCGATGCTCTTTTATCTAAAAGCAATCCTAGCAGCTGATTAGCCACTTGATTGCTTTTACAGGCAGCGGCATCTCTCCAGGCTCACCCATGCGATCAGGAGGCTCTGGTGGTACTTCTGGGTTATCATAGAGCTGGTCATAGACAGGAAGGTCTCCGGCCATCTATATGGTCTAGGGGGCCATAAGCAATGTCATGATGTCACTTAGGGCAGATGTACACTGCCTTTTTTTGTTGGAAAGCATGAGATCAATTTTTCAATAATTTTTTTAAAATTTCATGCTTTCCAGGGCAAAGGAGAGATCTGTGGTCTTATAGACCCTGGATGTGATAAAGAGGACCTGTCATGGCTTATTTGTATCACAAGGGATGTTTACATTTCTTGTGATAGGAATAATAGTGATCAAAAAAATAAATAAAGGGATAGCGTAAAAATAAAAAAAAATGTAATAAAATAAATAATTATAAAAATAGATTTTAGGCACCCCCGTCTCCCCGCGCTCGGACGCAGAAGCGAACGCTTACGTAGGTCACACACGCATATGTAAACGGTGCTCGCATTACACATGTGAGGTATTGTCGCAAACAGTATAGTGAGAGCAATAATTCTAGCACTAGACCTCCATTCTATGCATACTTTTTGACACAAAGTACACGGGAACACAGATATATATTATGAATATGAAACTTTGAGGTAGCGTACACTTTAGGCTGTAGGGCTTACAAACACATGAGAACTTTGACTTAAATAAATGTTCTATTCACACTACAAATTAAGATGCAAACAAACACGTTTTAAAGGAAAAATTACAAAGAAAAGAATTCATTAGCAAAATGGTGCATGCAGACATCAGGTAGCATTTCCCTCCCTGTTTCTGGTACTCAGAGGCATGCCAGTAAGTGACAGGGACTGTGAGCTAATGTGCTATTTTCAGAGCATTTACATAGCAGGGGTTGTTCTTGATGGAAGTGAGTGCTCTCCTGATAAGTCAATAGAAATTGCTGGCGATTCAGGGAATAATAGTTTTGAAGCAATCCCAAATGAATGCACCTTTCCAGATTAGAACATGATGTCACTGCTTCAGTACTGGGATGAAGTCATCGTTAATGTTTTAAGCTAATGAGATGTCAAAGGGCGAAGTAATTGGTACCAATCTGAACTGTTCCCACAGGCTCAGGGTCCTGCTGTGCAGCCTGTGTATTATCACTGAATAAGACATCAGCTTCCAGCCCCGTATACGAGGAACGCTTACTGATTTTCAAAAATATTGCCAAGAGATACAATTTAAATGTTTCTTTGTACCATATCTTCATATCTCCATAGTGTGACCCCTTTACTAACACATTTCACCATTTACAGTGCATCCGGAAAGTATTTACAGAGCTTCACTTTTTCCACATTTTGTTATGTTACAGCCTTATTCCAAAATAATTCAATTAATTATTTTCCTCAAAATTCTACAAACAATACCCCATCATGACAATGTGAAAGAGGTTTGTTTGAAATCTTTGCAAATTTATTAAAAATAAAAAACAAAAAATCACATGTACATAAGTATTCACAGCGCTTGCTCAATACTTTGTTGAAGCACCTTTGATACCAATTATAGCCTCAAGTCTTTTTAAGTATGATGCTACAAGCTTGGCACACCTATTTTAGGGCAGTTTTTCCCATTCTTCATTTCAAAGCTCCATCAGGTTGGATGGGGAGCGTCGGTGCACAGCCATTTTCAGATATCTCCAGAGATGTTCAATCAGGTTCAAGTCTGGGCTCTGGCTGGGCCACTCCAGGACATTCCCAGAGTTGTCCCGTAGACTTGTTATCTTGACTGTGTGCTTAGGGTCATTGTCCTGTTGGAAGATGAACCTTCGACCCAGTCTGAAATCTAGAGTGCTCTGGAGCAGGTATTCATCAAGGATGTCTCTGTACATGGCTCCATTCATCATTCCCTCAATCCTGACTAGTCTCCCAGTTCCTGCCACTGAAAAACATCCCCACAGCATGATGCTTCCACCACCATGCTTCACTGTAGGGATGGTATTGGCCAGGTGATGAGTGATGCCTGGTTTCCTCCAGACATGACGTTTGCCAATCAGGCCAAAGAGTTCAATTTTTTTATCAGACCAGAGAATTTTGTTTATCATGGTCTGAGTGTCCTTCAGCTGCCTTTTGGCAAACTCCAGGTGGGCAGTCATGTGCCTTTTACTGAGGAGAGCCTTCCGTCTGGCCATTCTACCATATAGGCCTGACTGGTGGAGTGCTGCAGAGATGGTTGTTCTTCTGGAAGGTTCTCCTCTCTCCACAGAGAAACGTTGGAGCTCTGTCAGAGTGACCATCGGGTCCTTGGTCACCTCCCTGACTAAGGCCCTTCTTCCCGATCACTCAGTTTGGCAGGACGGCTTGCCATAGCTAGAGTCCTGGTGGTTCCAAACTTCTTCCATATATACATGATGGAGGCCACTGTGCTCATTGGGACCTTCAATGCCGCAGAAATTTTTCTGTACCCTTCCCCAGATCTGTGCCTCGATACAAACCTGGCTTGGAGGTCTACAGACAATTCCCTGGACTTCATGGTTTGGTTTGTGCTCTAATATGCACTGTTAACTGTGGGACCTTATATAGGACCTTATATAGACAGGTGTGTGTCTTTCTAAATCATGTCCAATCAACTAAATTTACCACAGGTGGACTCCAATCAAGTTGCAAAAACATCTCAAGGATGATCAGTGAAAACAGAATGCACCTGAGTGTCATGGCAAAGGCTGTGAATACTTATGTATGTAGCGCCCCTTTACTTTTCAGGGGTGCTATGTGCTTAAATTTAGGGGTAGGTCTGAGCTAGTACCCAGGCTCAGACCACTTTGACCTCTTAGTATTCGCTTCTGCCTGTGTGATGTAGCCTGATGCACAGTTCCCTGTGGCCTGTAGGTGGCACTGCCATGTCAGGTCAGGGTTGAACCGTGGGTGACATTGCTATGCCTTAGGGTGTCCTCTCTCGGCAGCAGTACGGCAGGCGTAGCTGGCCTGCTGTGCATGCTGGGAGAGGATACATAAGGGGCAGACGCCATTCTTTTGGGGAGTCGGTGGGAGTCTGGAGTGTGAGCGGTTCGGGCCACCCGGCCCTCCAGGCCAAGGGTGCACGCATGCATGGGTCTCAGGCACCTTTAGCCTGGGGCTGCAACTCCACTAGTAGGCCCAGCACCTTTAGCTGGGGCCTACCTCCAAAAGAAGAATCCCAGGGTGCCCGGGAAAGGGTGGACCCGCTCTAAGAAGAGGAGACCGGGGGAGGACCTTTCTGATGGACCGGTGAGAGTTCACGGTGAAAGAGAGGCCTTGTTACCTTCTGGAGGGATTCAAAGATCCACCAAAGGCCTTGCAACGTGCTATAACTGGCACCTGTCCTTGTGTTGCAACAGCTGAGAAGTTTGGGACTTAAAGATTCTGTGGCAGAGGATCTCCCGATCATATCTCAAGTAATACCTAAAGTGAACGTTCGAGCATCACTCTGACTGCTAGGATCCGCTCTTACAGGGGACTATCCGGGTGAGCTAAACCTACTCGGGATCAAGTAGCGACTATCATACCAGTTTGTGCCTGGACCCATCTCCCAAACCTTGCTGTCCTTTCTCTCATCCACCTTTCCTGTCTGCTGAACTTGAACTTGCTTGTGAAATAAACTCAGCGTTGGAGTTAAAGTGATGTGGACATTGGCCTTACTGGGGAATAATAGAGACTTGTCCCTATATTTTAGGAGATGAGAACCAGTCTGCTGGGATACCTTGCTGCAGGACCCAAAATTGTTAACACCGCTCAACCTCCTCAAAAGGGAGGGTACAGGCATATAGCGCGGTGTGCCTTGACCTTCAAGTGATCCGAATGCAGGAAAAGGTCTGTGTGCTACATGTACATGCTATTTTTTCGTTTTTTATTTTTAATAAATTTGCAAACATTTCAAACAAACTTTTTTCACGTTGTCATTATGTGGTATTGTTTGTAGAATTTTGAGGAAAATAATGAATTGAATCCATTTTGGAATGAGGCTGTAACATAACAAAATGTGGAAAAAGTGAAGAGCTGTGAATACTTTCCAGGTGCACTGTAAGTATTTAGAGCAGTGATTTCCAAACAGTGGCCTGTGACCCTTTACTGGCCTGTGACCCTTGGGACACTATATCTCCAACAACACAAGGCACTATTTGTCCCACTGATACCAACAATGGGGCATAATTCATCCAACTAATACCGATGATAAAACACTGTTTCTCTCACTGAGACCAATGATAGGGAATTGTTCCTTCCACTGACGCCAACAACGGGGCATAATTCATCCCACTGATACCAATGATGGGGCATTAATCTTCCTCCTATTACTATCCCCAGGCACGATGTATTTTTTTGCTCCTGTTGTCCACAGTCCAGTCCCCCTGAAGTTTGAAATACAGTATACTGGCCCTCTGTTCAGAAAGTTTGGAGACCCCTGCTATAGAGGCATAGATGGAAAACAAAAATTATTAACAGCAGGAGTATAATAAAAGTCAGTGCAAATCAAATTTGTACACAAACACTGTCCTGATCATACTTTGTTAAAAGATGGAATGGGCAGAAGTGTGACTATGCCATCATTTCTCTATGTAGTCAGGGTGATTCTAATAGAGGTGCTTGACACTTCCAGACTTTAGCACTGTCTCAGAAAACCAAGTTAACCACTTAAGCCCCGGACCATTTTGTAGCTAAAGGACCAGAGGTGTTTTCAGAATTTGGCACTGTGCTGCTTTAACTGGAAATTGCGCGGACATGCAATGTTGTACCCAAACAAAATTTGCGTCCTTTTCTTCCCACAAATAGAGCTTTCTTTTAATGGTATTTGATTGCCTCTGTGATTTTTATTTTTTGCGATATAAACGGAAAAAGACTGAAAATTTTGAACAAAAATTATACTTTCTACTTTTTGTTATAAGAAAAATCGAATAAACTCAATTTTAGTCATACATTTAGGCCAAAATGTATTCAGCCACATGTCTTTAGTAAAAAAAATGTCAATAAGCATATATTTATTGGTTTGCGCAAAAGTTATAGCGTCTACAAACTAGGGTACATTTTCTGGAATTTACACAGCTTTTAATTTATGACTGCCTATCTCATTTCTTGAGGTGCTAAAATGGCAGGGCAGTACAAAACCCCCCCAAATGACCCCATTTTGGAAAGTGGACATCCCAAGGAAATTGCTGAGAGGCATGTTGAGCCCATTGAATATTTTTTTTTTGTCTCAAGTGATTGAATAATGACTAAAAAAAAAAAAAAATTACAAAAAGTTGTCACTAAATGATATATTGCTCACACATGCCATGGTTATATGTGGAATTGCACCCCAAAATACATTTTTCTGCTTCTCCTGAGTACGGGGATACCACATGTGTGAGACTTTTTGGGAGCCTAGCCGCGTACGGGCCCCCGAAAACCAAGCACCGCCTTCAGGATTTCTAAGGGCACAAATTTTTGATTTCACTCCTCACTACCTATCACAGTTTCGAAGGCCATAAAATGCCAAAATAGCACAAAACCCCCCCAAATGACCCCACTTTAGAAAGTAGACACCCCAAGGAAATTGCTGAGAGGCATGTTGAGCCCATTGAATATTTTTTTGTCCCAAGTGATTGAATAATGACAAAAAAAAAAAAATACAAAAAGTTGTCACTAAATGATATATTGCTCACACATGCCATGGTTATATGTGAAATTGCACCCCAAAATACATTTTGCTGCTTCTCCTGAGTATGGGGATACCACATGTGTGGGACTTTTTAGGAGCCTAGCTGCGTACGGGACCCCGAAAACCAAGCACCGCCTTCAGGATTTCTAAGGGCACAAATTTTTGATTTCACTCCTTACTACCTATCACAATTTCGAAGGCCATAAAATGCCAAAATAGCACAAAACCCCCCCCCAAATTACCCCATTTTGGAAAGTAGACACCCCAAGCTTTTTGCTGAGAGGCATGGTGAGTATTTTACAGCTCTCATTTGTTTTTGAAAATAAAGAAAGAAAATATATATTATTTTTTTCAATTTTCAAAACTTTGTGACAAAAAGCGAGATCTGAAAAATACTCACCATACCTCTCAGCAAATAGCTTGGGGTGTCTACTTTCCAAAATGGGGTCATTTGGGGGGGTTTGTGCCATCTGGGCATTTAATGGCCTCCGAAACTGTGATAGGCAGTGAGGAGTGAAATCAAAAATTTACACCCTTAGAAAGCCTGAAGGCGGTGCTTGGTTTTTGGGGTCCCGTACGCGGCTAGGCTCCCAAAAAGTCTCACATATGTGGTATCCCCGTACTCAGGAGAAGCAACAGAATGTATTTTGGGGTGTAATTCCACATATGCTCATGGCATGTTTGAGCAATATATCATTTAGTGACAACTTTGTGCAAAAAAAATAAAAATAAATTGTCTTTTTTCTGCAACTTGTGTCAACATGTAAAATATTCCATGGACTCGACATGCCTCTCAGTATATAGCTTGGGGTGTCTACTTTCCAAAATGGGGTCATTTGGGGGGGTTTTGAACTGTCCTGGCATTTTATACACAACATTAGGAAGCTTACATCCACTCTTCTAACCACTTGAAGACAAAGCCCTTTCTGACACTTTTTGTTTACATGAAAACATTTTTTTTTTTTTGCAAGAAAATTATGTTGAACCCCCAAACATTATATATTTTAAAGAAAAGGCCCTACAGATTAAAATGGTGGGTGTTGCATTTTTTTTTCCAGACAGTATTTGCGCAGCGATTTTTCAAACGCATTTTTTGGGGAAAAAATACACTTTTTTTTATTTCAATGCACTAAAACACACTATATCGCCCAAATGTTTGATGAAATAAAAAAAATGATCTTAGGCCGAGTACATAGATACCAAACACGACATGTTTTAAAATTTCGCACAAACGCGCATTGGCGACAAACTACATACATTTTTAAAAGCCTTTAAAAGCCTTTACAGGCTACCACATTAGATTTACAGAGGAGGTCTACTGCTAAAATGACTGCCCTCGATCTGACCTTTGTGGTGATACCTCACATGCATGGTGCAATTGCTGTTTACATATGACGCCAGACCGACGCTTGCTTTCGCCATTACGCAAGAGCAGGGTAGGACAGGGGTGCTTTTTTTTTTTTATTATTAATTTTGCTTTTTTATTTTATTTTTAAACTGTTCCTTCCATATTTTTTTTTTATCATTTTTATTGTTATCTCAGGGAATGTAAATATCCCCTATGATAGCAATAGGTAGTGACAGGTATTCTTTTTTTGAAAAAACTGGGGTCTATTAGACCCTAGATCTTTCCTCTGCCCTCAAAGCATCTGACCACACCAAGATCGGTGTGATAAAATGCTTTCCCAATTTCCCAATGGCACTTTTTATATCCGGGGGGGGGGACATTCCCTCCCACTGCTTGTAAAAGCAGTCCAGAGGCTAATTAGCCACTAGGACTGCTTTTACATGAAAGCCGGCCGCTGGCTGAAAAGAATGATACCAAGATGATACCTAAACCCGCAGGCATCAATCTGGTATAACCATTCAAAGTCCAGCAACATACCAGTACGTTGCTGGTCCTTGTTGGACATGTATTGTAATCTTTTTTTTCATGCAGCCTGTTGGCTGAACGAAAAAAGAGATTGATCGGTGGGTATGCCCACCATTAGAATACCTCCCTTCATTCACCCACTTCTAATGATGGGCATACATGCACCATTTATATATGCCGAAGCATGGGGGCATCCTCCCGCAAAAGTTATGCCGCACACACATGGTCGGACTTTTCCACGGGCAAGCCTCCGTCGGAATTTCGACCGTATGTACGCGGCATTAGGAGCAAAATTGCTTCTCCGCCCCTGCTGCCCCAATGCTTTGGCATATATGCTTTTTTTTTTAACTGTGGTGGTGAAATCACCTCCTACAGCACTGGAGTCGCAGGGATCAGGCCTGTCTCTGCGAACGCTGCAGTTATGTGTGTTGTGTTTTGTAAGTGACAGTGATCGATCGATACTGCACTTGGGTGGCCTGGGCTGGACGGAGGGGCAAAACGCAGGTGCTAGCAGGTATCTGGGCTGATCCCGCTAACACTGCGTTTTTGGGAATCCTAAACTGCTGGGGACGCTAGTATAGATCTGATCAGATCAGATATTGATCTGTTCAGATACTATACCACTAAGGGAGGTGTATGCTTCACGCGTGGGTGTTAGCATTACTGGCACTAACCTGACGATGCCTGGGGCGACGCAGACCCTCTCTGACGCTTAAACCTAATTGATATCACCCGCCGGGCCTGTCTCTGCGAACGCTGCAGTTATGTGTGTTGTGTTTTGTAAGTGACAGTGATCGATCGATACTGCACTTGGGTGGCCTGGGCTGGACGGAGGGGCAAAACGCAGGTGCTAGCAGGTATCTGGGCTGATCCCGCTAACACTGCGTTTTTGGGAACCCTAAACTGCTGGGGACGCTAGTATAGATCTGATCAGATATTGATCTGTTCAGATACTATACCACTAAGGGAGGTGTATGCTTCACGCGTGGGTGTTAGCATTACTGGTACTAACCTGACGCTGCCTGGGGCGACGCAGACCCTCTCTGACGCTTAAACCTAATTGATATCACCCGCAGGGGGTTAAACCTTTATTGGGTTATATACGGCGGGTGCCCTGACACTATGAAAAGCAAACTAACTAACCAGTGTCACCGTAACACTTATATGGTGATCACTGGTGAAAGGGTTAACTAGGGGCAATCAGGGGTTAAACATTTAGGTAATATATGGGGGTACCCGATGCTATAAAAACCTGCGGCGAATCTAAAAAAAATAACTGGCTACCTATCGGCATCACCGACACTAAGACAGCGATCAGAAAAACTATCGCTTAGTGACACTGGCAAAAGGGGGTGAAAGGGTTACCTGGGGGGCGATCAAGGGGTTAAACCTTTATTAGGTAATATATGGGGTTACCCGACGCTATAAAAACCTGCGGCGAACCTAAAAAAAAAATAACTGGCTACCTATCGGCATCACCGACATTAAGACAGCAATCAGAAAAACGATTGCTTAGTGACAGCGGTGCTAGGGGGTGAAAGGGTTACCAACCCTTTATTACCAAACCTTTATTGGGTAATATATGGGGGTACCCGACGCTATATAAACCTGCGGCGAACCTAAAAAAAATAACTGGCTACCTATCGGCATCACCGACACTAAGACAGCGATCAGAAAAACGATCGCTTAGTGACACTGGCAAAATGGGGTGAAAGGGTTACCTGGGGTGGCAATCAAGGGGTTAAACCTTTATTAGGCAATATATGGGGGTACCCGACGCTATAAAAACCTGTGGCGAACCTAAAAAAAATAACTGGCTACCTATCGGCATCACCGACACTAAGACAGCGATCAAAAAAACGATCGCTTAGTGACGGCGGTGCTAGGGGGTGAAAGGGTTACCTGGGGGCGATCAAGGGGTTAAACCTTTATTAGGGGGGGTTAGGGGGCTACACTGGACCTAAACTAACTGCCCTGACACTTTTACAGTCACAAATGTCACTGATTGCAGTGATCAGTAAATAAATGGTCACTGCAATCAGTGACACTGTGACTGGGGGCTGGGGGGGTGATCTGGGGGGTGATCTGGGGGTGTCTGGGGGGGCCTGGGGGGGCGATTTATGTACCTATGTGTGCTGGTGTTAGTGTAGTGTTTGTGCACTAACCTGTGTGTCTTCTCTCATGCGGCGCTCGGTATATGTGAGCGCCGCATGAGGGATGACATCACTTCCTCCTGCCTGTGTAAACATTACACAGGCAGAGGAAGCATTTGATTCGCCGGGAGCGATCGCGAGGGGGTGGCCAGAATAGAATGGCGGCCCCCTCATTACAGATCGCTCCCGAAGTGATCCTGGCTGCTCACTGTACCAGAGGGGGGTCCGATTGGACCCCCACCCATACGAAGGCAGGCACGTACAGGTAGGTGATTGTGCCTGTCCGTGGCATTCTGCCGACGTATATTTACAGTGGGCGGTCGTTAAGTGGTTAAATACCAACCACCAACTTCACAAATGCATGTTGTATACATACTGCACTGTCAGTTGGCTGTCTGTATTATATATACAAGCCCTAAAGGTTTTTTTAAATAATGGAAAATGTTCACCTGTCTCCTGTACTTCATCCACCGTGCATGGTATGACCTACAGTTTCAGATTTCACATAAAACCCGATATTGATGCTTGACTGTTCAGTCATTGTGAAACCACTATTATCTCTTTGTTGTGCTTAATCCAATGAGCTTCGAGAACAAAGAAACAAAGTACACAGAAAAGGATCTTTCCCTTAAACTTTCTGATGTTTAGTGGTTGTGGGATGGGAACACCCTACTGTATTATGATACAGGTGGGTATATCAATTTTTCATGGAAATTTCTTTGAAGTGCTTTGTGATCAGATTAGAAAAACACAACCTGTACATAATATTACATATCCTCTTAATTATTATAATATACTAGAGTTTGTATTGCTTCAAGAGCCATAGAAGAGTGACGGCAGAAAAAAGACCAAGTGGTCCATTTTTACTATTTATACAGTTGCAAAAAAAAAGTATGTGAACCCTTTTGGAATGATATGGATTTCTGCACAAATTGGTCATAAAATGTGATCTGATCTTCATCTAAGTCACAACAATAGGCAATCACAGTCTGCTTAAACTAATAACACACAAAGAATTAAATGTTACCATGTTTTTATTGAACACACCATGTAAACATTTACAGTGCAAGTGGAAAAAGTATGTGCACCCCTGGATTTAATAACTGGTTGAACCTCCTTTGGCAGCAATAACTTCAACCAAACGTTTCCTGTAGTTGCAGATCAGACGTGCACAACGGTCAGGAGTAATTCTTGACCATTCCTCTTTACAGCAAAAAGGAAGTTGTGGGACTTTAAATGAAGCATGGGGAAGTGCTTCCATCCCAGCTACTAAAAACAGAAAAGGGGGAAGTGGGACTTTGAATGAAGCAGTTGACAGGTAGGGGAGAGGATGAAAAACATAATGTTTATTGCAATTGTACAATACTGATGCATTACATGTGTGAAAGGTGACTTGCGCTTATGCAACAATACAACCTACATACAGATGCATGCATAAAAGTGACCATAATTGATCAAACAATAACTGATAATCATCATAAAAATGCATGTATGAAATGGAGCAGCACATGACAACATGATATTGGGTATAAAATCGTGTGAATCATAAAGACATGTCAGAATGTGGTCCTATTGTAGCAATTGGCTGCATCCTTGATACCCAACGCGTTTCTGTGTTTCAATGTGAACACTTCTTCAGGGGTGGATGCTAGGGACATCTGAAATATTAAAGTATGATGACATAAGATTATGGACGTATATGCACCAGAAAGGACAAGGTGTCAGTTCAGGTACTTACGGTATAAGCCAAGCCAAGGTATTGTGTGGAAGGTGCACCGGGGGGGTGTCTCTCCCAGGAGCTGGGGTGGCGAGGAATCCATCACACAGCAAGCACACACAGGCATAGTCTCCGGAGCGCAAACCACCATCTCCACAGGGCAGCCAGAGGTGAATACAAGTAATAAGTGGATATCTAAAATGGATGAGTAGGTCCATTAAGATTATAGTTGTATTGTTTTAAGTTTTTCCCTTCCCATTCCGGTCTTGGCACAATTCAGGGGTAAATTGTGTAGTTGGTTTCTGGGCTGAACTTATGACATCACTCTTTGTGGGATGTGAGTTTGTACAAGACACTGGGGACCAGTGTCAATTCATCAGGGGGAGAGTGTAGCAGGTATTTGAATTATGTGAGGACTCTGGTGGTGTGAGGTTCCTCGGGGCCCATGGGTGGCGCTGTTGCCTGGGGCTGGAGTTGAACTCACACCGCAAACCGTGCCTTTTTGTCCTTCCCTGGAGCTGGTACAGCGGGGCGGGGAACCCGCTGGGACGCAAAGGGAGAGGTCATAAAAGGGGCGGACGCCCTGTTTTGGGAGGAGAGTCGGAGGACGCGGCCGCACCCAGGCACCTTTAGCTTGGGTGCTGGTGTCCCGGTGTTCCGGGCCTAGGCGCCCTTGGCCTAGCTGGAGTAGGGATGGAGTCCATCTCAGGCACCTTTAGCCTGGGGTGAGGTACTATGGCGGATGCCTGGGGCTCAGTACCTTCGACTGAGTTCCGCGAGGGTGGAGGAATCCGAGGGGGCCCTAATGCCTTGGGTGCCCGTGTCTGAGTTTGTGAGGACTGGCGCGCAGTAACTTCTCTGAAGAGCCCGGCGCAGCATCGCTGGTGACAGAGAGGCCTCCATTTCTCCCTTGTACGGATTTCTTCCTCTGACAGGGGCAAAGTGAGCGAAGGTAAATTCACGTTCTACATTACCTAGTCAGTGGCAGTGACTATTCACCACTGGTGACAGCACAGTGGGCAGCAGCAAGAAGGGAAAGGATTGTGCCTCGATCTGTCCCCCATTTTCCAAAGGAGAAAGATAGTTTTATTGCTTGGCAAGAAGAATAAAACTGAGTTGTACCTATTCACTGTGTGGAACTTGGGTTACTCAAGCAAAGCAGTCAGGGACGAAGGACTGGACTTGACTCTAGGACACTTACACAAAAGCCCAATCTCTGGCCTTCATCTCCCAGTTACGGAGGACATGGGCCATGGTGTGTTTCTCTCTCTCTCCCAGGTACCCCTAGACAACAGCCATATAACCACCAAAGAGAGAGTGAGAGGTGAGGCCGCTATATATATATATATATATATATATATATATATATATATATATTTTACTTTTTTTTGTCTGAGTATAGATTTATGTTTGTATGCCAGAATCCACTTATTGTTGACTGGCCTATTACCTCTGCTAGAACACTATTCCAAGTGTTGACTGTGTCAGCTAAGCGCTGGAAGCTTCTTAATAACTGTATTTTCATGGAGGATATCTTTAAAATGGAACAGGAAGAGAACACAACCAAGTACACACAGAGGAAAAAAAACAGTACTTCCTCCTATTGCATCATATCATATGTAGCGGGTATGTACTTTTTAAACTGGTGAGGACACCAGTGATGCATAGTTCCCTGCGGCCCAGCAGGTGGCGCTGTCACTTTGGGCCGGGGTTGAACCATCACTGCAGTGCCGTACCCTTTGTGACCTCTCGCAGCGGTTGTACGGCGGGGCGGGGAAGCCGCCATGCATCCTGGGAGAGGGTATAAAGGGGGCAGACATCTTTGCCACGAGGTGGAAGTCCCGGGCACCTTCAGCCTGAGTTGTATGTGGAAAATCCGCGCTATCTCCCTAGGCGGTATCGATACCCAAGTGTTAACACACTACGCCAAAAAATTATAATATATATTGATTGTGCAATGAAGTAAAAAAGTGATGGTGCTGCAAATACAAAAAAGCTGGAATATACAGCTAGAAAAAAGTGCAAAAATAAATAGTAAATGCGCAACCGTGTAAGTGGCAACCAACGTGCCAAAAAGTGGTATATGTATGAACTAACACACAAAATTTTTTTAATAATTATATATATAAAAATATTAAACAAAAAAGTGTTCCCTACTGAGTGAATATATAAACACACCAAGAAAGTCCATAAGCTTCAACTGCCTGACTCTCACGGCAGTAGGAGAAGCAGTAAACTCATAAGCACACAAACAAGGGAAAAGTCCATAGGTAATGCAGAGCCAGCCAGCATGTATCAAAGTGATGACAGATCTTCAATAGTTGGAATATACTTCAATCAAGATGTATAGACAGGAGGCTTACCAGACCAGGTGGGTCCCTACTACGGGGACCGAAAGGGCTCAGCAACTACACCGAATAAGGTGTCAGCGATGCAGTCCTCTGTGTCCTCACTTCACTCGTCGAAACTCCGACTCCTGGTTTGCCTTGAGACTGCAGGCACGCTCATACGAGGTGATGGATACCATTTTAAAAGAGAAATTAAGAAGACTTCATGGTGCAGCATGTAAAAACGAAGTACCCTTTATTCTTAAAACGGGTAAACTGACATCCATATGGAGAAAAAACGAAATTTTTAAAAAAGCACTAAAACCCCGCTGTGGCGGCAGCCAGTCAGCTGGGGGCGTGGTGACGTCAGGGTCCTGAGCTCCACCCTACGCGGCGTTTCCCCGTAAGAGGCGTCGTCTGGGAAAGGAGGCTAGGTAAGCCTGGTAAGCCTCCTGAGTGTCTATACATCTTGATTGAAGTATATTCCAACTATTGAAGATCTGTCATCACTTTGATACATGCTGGCTGGCTCTGCATTACCTATGGACTTTTCCCTTGTTTGTGTGCTTATGAGTTTACTGCTTCTCCTACTGCCGTGAGAGTCAGGCAGTTGAAGCTTATGGACTTTCTTGGTGTGTTTATATATTCACTCAGTAGGGAACACTTTTTTGTTTAATATTTTTATATATATAATTATTTAATTTTTTTTTTGTGTGTTAGTTCATACATATACCACTTTTTGGCACATTGGTTGCCACTTACACGGTTGCGCATTTATTATTTATTTTTGCACCTTCAGCCTGAGGGCTGTTGTTGCGGTCGGGGTCCAGGCGGCCTAGGCCTGGGCACTTGGAGTTCGTGTTCCATCCCAGACACCTTCAGTCTGGGGTGAGGTACTCGGCCGGAGGCCTGGGGCCCAGTACCTTCCGCTGGGTCGCGCGAGGGAGGGATCATCCTAGGGGGCCCCGGGACTGGGGCACCCGAATCCAGAGGTGTAAGGGACCGGAGGAGGGACTCACCCGAAGACCTGGTGCAGCAGATTGCCAGTGCCGGGTGTACCTCTGGAGACCGCCCGGAGGGATATCCTTCCCGAACAGGGGCCAAATTCAAAGAGGAAGTTCAGTCCACGTTCAATGACCGGTGGCAGCGGTCCAACTATTTCACTCAGGTCAGTGGCAGGGGCCTGCTATTGGGCCCGTGGCAGGGGCCTCAACAGTTCATCCGGTCTGTGGCAGAGACCACCCTCACGGTCGGTGTCAGAGACCGTGCGTCAGGCCTATTTGCTAAAAAGGAATAGGAGAGCTTAGTTGTGCCTGGGCCTACTCGTTCCCACACCCCATGTTCATCTGTTATTGGAAGTTCAACTGAGTGTGTTCACCGTTCTGTGAGAGAAATAAAGGAGTGTTGGACTTTCGATTGGTGTAGGGCTCTATTATTGGCAGACACATCTCCATGGGACAACTGAGGCTTCGTATGCAGTGGACAGACTTGGAGGTAATTCAACTAACTTTGCTCAACCCTCTTATACACACGAGGGAAGAGCTTGGCGTAGTGTCCCTGCACTCTCCTCTCCCAGGTACCCCTAGACGCAAGCCATACACCGTAGGAAAGAGGGGGAGTGAGGGTACCGCTACACATATATGAACACTATAATACTGCAGCGCCACCTGCTGGATAGATAGGTATAATGCATACAGTAGTATAGTACACAGTACTTTACAATACATGCTTTTGTTCTTCCAACAGACTACTCTTATATACTATAATATCTTCTAAGGTGAGTTTTGAACTTTCCTTCTGCTAATTTGAGGTCATGTCTCAGTGTTCTTGATCTTGGTTTCTTATTAAAAATCCTGCCCCCCTGAACCTTATTCACACTCCATTTAACCACTTCAACACCGGGCTTTTTTTACCACATCAATACCGGGCCTATTTTGGCACTTCTCTCCTACATGTACAAATCATCATTCTTTTGCTAGAAAATTACTCAGAACCCCCAAACATTATATATGTTTTTTTAGCAGACACCCTAGGGAATAAAATGACGGTCACTGCAACTTTTTTTCTTTCACTGTATTTGCGCAATAATTTTTTTGGGGAAAAAAAAAGGTTTCATGAATTAAAAAATAACAAAACAGTAAAGTTAGCCCAATTTTTTAGGAAAATATGAAAGACGATGTTACGCCGAGTAAATAGATACCTAACATGTCACACTTTAAAATTGCGCACACTCATGGAATGGCGCCAAACTTCGGTACTTAAAAATCTCCATAGGCGATGCTTTCATTTTTTTTTACAGGTTACCAGGTTAGAGTTACAGAGGAGGTCTAGTGCTAGAATTGTTGCACGCGCTCTAATGCACGCGGCGATACCTCACATATGTGGTTTGAACGGCGTTTACATATGTGGGCGGGACTTTCGTGTGCGTTCGCTTCTGATCGCGAGCTACCGGGGACAGGGGCGTTTTACTTTTTTTTTTTTGATCACTTTTATTCCTATTACAAGGAATGTAAACATCCCTTGTAATAGGAATGTGTGTGACAGGTCCTCTTTATTGAGAGATGCGGGGTCAATAAGACTCTCTCATGAGATTGTGAAAACATTTTCACTGATCTCATACTTACTACAATGGCGGCTTTGTTTACATCTGAGGACCCAGGCGTGACGTCATCACATCGCGCCCGGGCCTTCGACGATCATAGAGATGACTGGTGACCATCTGGTCACCAGTCATCTCTATGCTCATCACGTGACCCACCACCGGCGCCGGATGATTCTCTCCGGGTCCCCGATGGCACGGGAGAGCCCGGAGAAGCACCGGATGGCGGCAGGAGGGGGGGATGTCCCCTCCCGCCGCCTATAAGAACGATCAAGCAGCGGAACCGCCGCTATGATCATTCTTATGGTGCGCAGAATCACCGGCACAAGAAAAGGATATCTGAATGATGCCTCTAGCTGCAGGCATCATTCAGATATCCCCCCTCATATTACGTCCACTAGGCTTGTGCAATTCGTTTCGTAACTAATTGAAATTTGTCCGAAATTAGCAACTTTCGGACATTCGGAAGCATTCGAATTTCCAAACAAAGCAATTACGAATAAAACCGAATCCGAAATAAATTATATCGCAAATAGCGAATGCCCGAATGTCTTCGGCATAATTCGTTATGAAAAAAGTTACGAATGTACGAATCCATTCGAAGCACAATAACACTCTGCTCTGCTCTCTGCTTCTCCCTCACTGTGCTGAACTCCCTCTCAAAATGGTGTACAGGGGCTGAGGCTATAGCCGCATGTAAAAAACAAAAGTAAAATACGAGATTTCGAATCGTTACAAATAACCGCTACGTATTTAGAAATGTACAAATCCATTCGAAGCACATTAGGCATAATAGGCAGCGTCGTTATGAGAGAGACACGGAAAATTACGAATCAACGAACCCAAAAAAAGTTACGAAAGTAGGAGTTGTGTCCAGAATCAACGAAAAACAATGTACTCTACCAAAAGTACGAATTATAAATCAACTAAAAATAAGGCTTACATTAATACGAATCATTCTGATTCAACGAAAAATGTCGCTTGCGAAAATACGAATTAGTCCGAAACTAAACAAATTTTTCCGTTGTGCACAAGAAACGAACCGAAACTAAACAAATTTTTCCGTTGTGCACAAGTCTAACGTCCACCCAGGATGGGAGATCCCATCTGTGGACGTCATATGACTATGGGCGGTAGGGAAGTGGTTAAAGGTTTCAACCATGTCTCCCCTTTCCCTTCTTTCCTCTAGACCAGGGGTCTCAAACTGGTGGCCCTCCAGCTGTTGCAAAACTACAAGTCCCATGAGGCATTGCAAGGCTGACAGTTACAAGCATGACCCCCAGAGGCAGAGGCATGATGGGATTTGTAGTTTCGCAACAGCTGGAGGGCCACCAGTTTGAGACCCCTGCTCTAGACTGTACATGTTAAGTTCTTGAAGTCTCTCCTGATGTTTTACACCCCAGACTTTTCACCAGTTTTAGTAGTCTGTATTTTCTTTGTCTTTATTACGGAGCTGCCATATTTGAGTATCCTCTTATACACTATATTACCAAAAGTATTGGGACACCTGTCTTTACACGCACATTGGGTTGAGGTGCAGGCCAGTCAAGTTCCTCCACCCCAAACTTTTCTTTGTGCACTGGTCCAAATCATTTGGTGGAGGGGGGATTATGGTGTGGGGTTGTTTTTCAGGGGTTGAGATTAGCCCCTTAGTTCCAGTGAAGTAAACTCTTAGACCCCTTTCTCCCTGAGGCAGTTTTTTAGGCGTTTTAGCGCTAGAAATAGCCGCTAAACAGCACCTGAAAACCGCCTCGCATTTATTTCAATGTGTCTTTTCATACTGGGGCAGTGCACTTGCAAGACGCTAGGAAAAGCCCTGCAAGCAGCATCTTTGGGGCGGTTTGTGAGCGCTGTATATAGCACTCCCAAAACGCCCCGCCCATTGAAATGAATGGGCAACACTTCCAAAGCGGCTGAAAAGCGTTTTGAAAGCGCCACAACTATGAGCATTTTTAACCCCCTTCTTTGGGGTTAAAAGCACCTAGCGGCCGGAAAAAGCGCTGCTTAAACAGCGCTAAACCCCCCTGAAACGAGTGCCCCAGTGTGAAAAGTGTCTTAAGGCATTAGCATACCCAGACATTCTGGACAAGTTCATGCTCACAACTTTGTGGGAACAGTTTGGGGATGGCCCCTTCCTGTTCCAACATTACTGCACACCAGTGCACAAAGCAAGTTCCATAAAGACATGAATGAGCAAGTTTGGGGTGGAGAAACTTGACTGACCTGCACGGAGTCCTGACCACAACCTGATTGAACACCTTTGGGATGTATTAGAGTGGAGACTGTGAGCCAGGCCTTCTTGTCCAACATCAGTGCCTGACCTGACAAATGTGCTTCTGGAAGATTGATCAAACATTTGCATAGACCAGGGGTAGGCAACCCCGGCCCTCCAGCTGTTTTGAAACTACAAGTCCCATAAGACATTACAATACCCTGACAATCACAGGCATGACTCCTAGAGGCATGATGGGATTTCTAGTTTCACCACAGCTGGAGTGCCAAGGTTGCCTACCTTTGCCATAGACACACTCCTAAACCTTGTGGACAACCTTCCCAGAAGAGTTGAAGCTGGTATAGCTGCAAAGGGTGGGCCAACTCGATATTGAACCCTTCGGACTAAGACTGGGATGCCATTAAAGTTCATGTGTGTCGTCCCAATACTTTTGGTAATATAGTGTAACATGGACAATAAATGTTTTCTTCCTTTTGAGCTCTAGTGAGATTTAGCACATGTACCCTTCAGTGCAGGCAGACTGAGTGGGGCGAGATTACAGAAATCATACATCACACAATAAACACAAATAAAATAGTGATAATTTTTGGAATGTTTGTGTAATTTATGGTTAGTAAAGTCATTCCACAATCATTTTCAACCACAGTGATGAAAATTCCAAGGAGCAGGATGGAAATGTTTTCTAGAACAAATTAATTTATAAAATTTCAAACTGTGAATGTGGTTTTTATTTGGGGAAAAGCATGCATACTGTAATAAATCTGTTTAATATGACTAGAATTCTATTCAAATACCTCTGGACAAAATTTTAACAGTATCCAAATGAAATGAATTGACTTAATGATGACAAGAAAAAATGTTTGTACAAAGGATTTTTCTATGAATGCTAGAACAAAAAAATCGAACCTTATATGGCTAGCATTAGAGAATTGGCTCTACTTCGCCAATGTAGCTTAGTAACAGAGCTTGTGTTTTCTGATTGGAGGAAATTTTTATCCAATTGTAAATATGCCTATCTGATCCTAAATATTTTTTTTTTATCCAGAAAAAACAATATGAGAGAAAAATGTGAACATTAGGGAAGGAAGAGGCTTGACGTCTAATTCTTAGATAAAAAAATATTGGCTGGAACTTTTCTTCAATACACAACATGGGAATTTATCAAGACTGGAGCAGACAGAATCTGGAGCAGCTGTGCGTCTATCTTCAGCTTGTTCAAATAAACTTTAAAAATGAAAGAAAGAAGCTGAAACCATGCACAACTGCTCCAGATTCTGTCTGCTCCAGTTTTGATGAATTCCATAATTGTATATTGAAACTTTAGAACAAAATAATGCTGTATTACAACCCTGGCTCCTGGGAGAAACTGTGTTGTAAAATAACTTGTGAAATTCAAACTGTTCCAAATTTTCAAGCATACTCTCTGGTGTCTCATGGAGATTGTTATTTGTGTGACTCAGGACTCCAATCCTTCTTCATCCCTTGAATGGGACTAGAGACCAAACTCAATATTATCTTAATCTGTAATATATTGAATACAATAAAAAACAATTAGTCTTGAGATGTGGTATGAATGGCCGTGACCCTTTATTACTGGTATGACGATATATTACCAATAATAACCAATATTTTTTGACGATATAACAATTTAATAAACTTACATAGTTTAACATACCAATGGTTCAGCTTTAAAAGCTCGAACCAACCAATTAATAACAATAAAAACCACTATAGGGACGGACCGCGACAAGGGGAGGGGTGCCTTTTCTTCTGCTGGAACTGCTGTTATGACAAAAAAACGTTGTTTTCATTCTTTTTATAACTTATTTTTTCTTATAGGTTTGTTGAGTCACCTGACCACTGTGGAAACTTCTAGAACTTAAATATCAGTTGACAGGTAAGTGACCAATTAAATAACTGCTAACAGACTAACTGATTTGTTCCTATTCCCATAGGTAGGGGGTGCTATTGCGTTCCCCCTACTTTCAGGGCAGTTGGTCACAGTTTACAAACTCCTAAAACCCAGCTGAATTGTCTTCATTTATTTTTCTAATGAAGTCAGGCTGCTTATACAGCAATGAATATCCTTGTTGTTTTGGGATTTTTTTTGTGCTTTGTTTTGCCCCAATGGTTAACATATCCTGTGCTTTTAGCACTCTGGAGCAGGGCCGGTGCTACCACTAGGCAAACTAGGCAGCCGCCTACGGTGCACTGCTGCCTAGGGCGCCCGGCCACTAGTGTTCCTACGCTCTTTTCTCTGCAGCAAGCAACTAAGTCTCACATAGTGTCAGAGGCGCAGGAGTGATGGAGAACTGTGTCTGTATCCCAACTCCCGAATGAATGGAAGCAAGAAAACACTCATTGATGGGCGCTGGCGAGGCTGCATTTGATGGGCGCTGGTGAGGCTGCATTTGATGGGTGCTGGTGAGGCTGCATTTGATGGGCACTGGTGAGGCTGCATTTGATGGGCGCTGGTAGGCTGCATTGATGGGCGCTGGTGAGGCTGCATTTTATGGGTGCTGGTGGGCTGCATTTGATGGGCACTTCATTAAAAAGGTGGGGCAAACCCCCCCCTCCGAACAGTGTTCCAATCAACAGTGCTGCTCAAGGAAGGTGAGCACTGTTTTTTTTCTCAAACAAAAGGTTTTATTGAACATAAGAAAAATAGCAGACAGTTCCAGAGCATAGTCAGTACAGATAATATGCAGGGTACAGCATACAATAAAAACTATTAGTACAATACATCCACCCCTCTCAACCCTGAATAAGTACAGATCATGGTTGTAATACAAGCAATTACCCTCAACCGGTTCCACAAGTCGACCAAAACAAACAGGTATCATATGCCTCGTTTCCACTGAGCAGATCAGTTTGGTATGGTACGCTATTTTCAGTGTTTCTATTATGAAAGCGGCCCATACAACCGAACCATACCACACCATTCTGGGTCCTGCTTCAGATGTGGGGCCATAGAAAATGATACGGTTTGGTTAGGGCGGAGTTACAATTCATTCCACTGATTGGCGGACACATTAGGCATTTTTTTCTAAACCCTGTATGACCCCTGACGGTCCGTCTTGCAGTGGAAACGCTCACCTGAATAGGCCGGACCATTCTAACCCTTCCAAACTGTACCGACCCGAACCGTTCCGCTCAGTGGAAACAAGGCATAACATACATATACATTTAGATCAGTATGTACTGTATGGGCTTTAAAATAAGGGATCATAGACCAAATCCACTGGGGTTAGACCGGGGACATCCAACCAAGGGGCCCAAAGTTTATTGTATTTGGTACGGGTCCCCCTACGCTGATATATACGTTTTTCCAAACGGAGAGTGACCCCCATTTGTGTAATCCATTCCTGCACTGTGGGAGGGTCAGTGGATTTACAGTGCCTCAGAATCAACTTATGAGCCTGAAACAGAGCTCGACCAATAGCCTGCTTAGGGATATCCTCCATCGGGAGGCCATCTATTATCCCCATTAAGCAAGGTTTAGGATCTAAAGGTACCTGGACCTGGAAAGCCCTGTTAAGAGTGTCAATGACTTTCTTCCAGTATAAGTGCAGTTTAGGGCACTGCCTCAAAAGATGGATGAGATCACCATGATCTCTACAGCATCTGGTGCAGGTAGAATCTGTACTCACCCCCATACGGGCCAGTCTAGCTGGTGTGTAGTGTACCCTAAGGAGAATATAGAGCTGTGACAGCCTTTGTGCCACGTTAAGCGAACACAGGGGGACCGCCTGCAAGGCTTCCTCCCACTGCTCATCTTCAAATGCACCAACATCTTGTTCCCACTGGGACACTGCCTTCAAAGGGGTGTCCCATAGGAAGAGATCAGTAGCATGGCATAACAGCAGGATATAAACCCCTTGTAGGTAGTTACTTCAAACAGGTAGGTAAAAACTGATGTAGAGTCCAAGGCCCAAATATCCGCCCCCCTCTGAGCATCAACTGCATGTTTGAGTTGCATGTAATAAAAGTACATAGAAGCCGGAAGTTGATAGGCCTCCCTAAGCTCTGGGAAGGGTCTCAATCTGCCATCCTTAAATACGTGGGTCATGTGTGACACACCATACTGTTTCCATTTCAAGCCATACGGTAATTTCGCTATTTCCTGGTAATAGTGATTATCCCAAATAGGGCTATATTTGGTGAATCTGTTCACTCCCTGGAGCATCCTGACCTTATTCCAAATCTTCTGCATGAGAGCATAGGTGGGAAAGAGTTTGTTAGATTTATTATATTTTAGGGCCTCTAAACCGTCCGCCACCCCCCCAGGTCGTGAAACTGAGTAGTTGGGCAGAAGAGTCCAGCAAGTTCAGTTCCAAGTCCTGCCTAGGATGTACAACCCGTGCGATATGCTGCATTTGTGAGGCTAGGTAGTACAGCCAGGGATTGGGTAACGCCAAACCACCAGCATCTTTTGAGTGCTGTAGCTGCTCAAGTTTGATTCTAGGAGGCTTCGTGAGCCATATAAGAGATCTGAAAATCAAGTTAATAATTCTAAACTTCTTCAAAGGAATGACCATTGGGGAGTTGTGAAGCACGTAGAGTAGTTGTGGCATGAGGATCATTTTTATCAAATTTACCCTCCCCACTGGGGACAACTTCAGCCTGCTCCACACCTTGACCCGATCGCGACAGCGATAGATCAAAGGGGTTAGGTTCAGATTGACATAGTCCAGCAGACAGGCTGTAACCTGTATGCCAAGATACCTAAAAGATGCTGAAACCGGAATATACTGCATGGTCAGTTGGGATGGGGGAGGCCCACGGTCCAGTAGTAGGAGGGAGGACTTGGTCCAGTTGATAACTAGACCAGAGTACTCCCCAAACCGCTGAAGGACTTTCATTGCTTCTGTCAGTGAAGTGGACGTATCGCCAAGGAGCAGCATGGTGTCATCGGCATATAACATGATCTTCTTCTGAAGGTCTCCATAGTGAAATCCCTGCATTGAGGAATTAGCACAAATTAGGGCAGCTAGGGGCTCAATTGCCAGAGCAAACCGGAGGGGAGACAAGGGGCAATCCTGCCTTGTGCCTCTATATAGGTTAAAGGTTGGCGAAATCCCACCCCTTCCGGATAGCCGCAACTGGGGATGAATACAAAAGTTGTACCCAGGCAATGAACACGCTTTCAAATCCAAATTTCCTCATTACTGCCCACAGGTACTCCCACTCAACGCTATCAAACGCCTTGTGGGCATCTAATGATAACAGCGCTCGATCCCCCATGTTGTCCGCCCGGGATTGGATATTAAGGAAAAGTCTCTGCAGGTTTATCGCAGTCGACTTTTGGGGCATAAACCCGGATTGGTCCAAGTGTATTATAGTGGAAATAACACTATTCAATCGTATTGCTAATACTTTGGGTAGGATCTTTACATCGTTTTGCAGAAGAGAAATAGGTCGGTATGATCCCCGCTCAAGGGGATCCTTATTTGGCTTTAATATCAATACTATATTCGCTCTGTTCATAGACCGAGGGAGGTTACCGGTCTCTTTCGCTGCATTGAACACCTTCAATAAGTGCGGAAGTATGGGCCCTTCATATTGCTTATATACCTCAATGGGGAGACCATCATCTCCCGTGGCTTTAGAATTAGGGAACAAACTGGTCGCCATCAAGCATTTCCCTAGAGGAGGCCGACATGCTAGGCAAGTGGACAGTGTCCAAGTAGTCAGTCAAAGATTCTAACGAGTATGCTTGCTTAGATTCATATAGAGAGGAGTAAAATCTCACAAGTTCTGCCATAATTTGGTCTGGGGAGTTGGTCACCCCACCGAGGTGGGTGCGCAGCGCCCCGATAAAGGGGGACATTTGGTGGGAGTGGGAAATAGTTGCTAACAGATGTCCAGTGCTCCTCATAGAATGCCTCCCTTTGAAAGAAGCTTTTTCTCTTCTCCGCGGAGGACGTGGTTCGGTACAGAGCGTCCTGCGCCGAGAGCCACGCCTCCCTATTAGCCTCTGTCGGATCAGCAATGAATGTGCCCTCCAGGTCCTCCGCCATCTGCTCCATTCCCTGCCTCTGAGCATTTGTCTTTCTCTTAAAAGCTTGGATTTCATTAATAAAGAGGCCCATCAGAACAGCCTTGAATGCCTCCTAGGCCATGGCCGCACCCTCGTCGGCGGCGTGGATACGCCAAAAGTCTAGAATGTGAGATTCTATCTGCTCATGGGAAGGGAAGAGATTCAGCCAAAACGCATTCATTTTCCACAGAGCCTTGGCCACCGTGGAAGGAGGGCGCACATCCAAGGTCACAATCAATGGGAAGTGATCCGATACACTTCTGAGAGCATACGCCACCTCCGAAATGTATCGTTCAGCCGCATATGAACATAAACAAATCTTTCCTTGACAATGAAGAATAACTCTTGGAGAAGCAGGAGAATTGTTTGACACCCTGGTTTTTTACCCACCATTGGTCCTTCCACCCCACCTCCTCTATAAATTTCTTAAGGGCTGTATGGTTCGTCCCCCTCCCACCAACCACCGGCGGATGTTTGCCCAATAACTGGTCCGAGTAACAATTGAAGTCCCCAAAGGCATACAACGGCACCTCCGGGTACTTCACTTGGTAGTCTACCAAAGCTCTTAATACCTGATTGTTGTACGGGGGGGGGGACATACACAAAAGCGAGAATGCATTTAAGAGAAAACAACCTGCATAAAAGAAAAACATATCTCCCATCCGTATCAATCTCGGAGCCTAGCTCCTCGTAATCTATGGAGCTATGTATCAACACACTCACACCCGTTGAATACTAAGTGTGAGTAGAGTGATAGGCTCTGCCCACCCACCGATAATTCAGACATGAGACAGAGTCATCTGTGAGGTGGGTCTCCTGCAGGGCACAAATGGCTGGCAAATGTTAGCTCATCAAAGACAACACCATGGTGCACTTTAGAGGGTCCTGCAACCCCCTAATGTTCCAAGACAGCACTGTCACAGTCGTCATCAGGGAGGGTCAAGTAGATTTCTTACAGGGGGAAAGAACCTCTTTCCCGGGATACCCCCAAGTAGACAGGGGGAAGGGACTTTTCTGTCATATTTGTAGATTAATGGCAATTGTTGACTTAGCCAGATAGTGAAAAAAGCTGTGACTCCACAGTCCTGGTGGTATAGTCTGTCTGCTCTGGAACAAACTTGTGCAAAGGAACAACATAGAACGCACAACGGTGCGGTAAAAAAATGTGCACGTCCCATCTGTTGCAGGCCAACCGCCTGTATGGGCTTGACATGCATAAGAGCGCAAGCTCTTTGCAATCCTGGACACTGACGTGTCAATGGGAACTTTAAAACTTCATGGGCCAACAGGTCCCGCAGGAATAAACACAGTTTCAAACTCGCATTGTGTGAAAAAGATCATTGTATGTTTTCGTCAGTGCCCTCAACCAAGGGGGAGATAAGGCAGAGCGCTTGGCAGTCATTAGGTGTGTCAGTCTTCATCCGCCACAGGTCTCTGAGCTTGGCGGAGCGCGTTTTCGTTGGCATCTAACCAGTCTGAGGCCTCAGCTGGGTGTTCAAAGAAGTGGGCCTGGCCCCGCAAGATGACTCTGAGTTTTGCAGGGTAAAGCATTGCGTATGAGGCCTGCAACTTCTGAACTGCGGCCGAAAAGTCAGGGTAAAACGAGACCCGCGTGCCATTGTACTGGATGTTCCTCTTTTCCCTGGCCAGCCTTAGGATAATTTCTCTTTCCAGGTAATTCAGAAAGCGTGCCAGTAGTGGACAAGGTAGGGTTTCCCGGTGGTAGAGGCCTGGTTGGTACTCTATGGGCCCTCTCTACCGCATACAGGTGGGTAAAAGCCTCTTTGCCAAAGACATCAGCCATCCACTGTTACACAAATTGCGTGGGGTCACGACCCTCCACCTTCTCTGGTAACCCCACTATACGCACGTTATTGCACCTGAGGCGATTCTCAAAATCCTCAGCACGCATGTTAGTGGCCCTAGCTAGGCGTGTGGTGGACTGGGATTCTCTAATTATCATGGGGAGTTTGTCTTCCATTTCACTTATCCTGCTCTCTGCTGCAGTGGTCCTTTCCCGTATTTTTTGTATATCCTGCCTGATCAGGCTGACTTCCTTTATCAGGCCACCAAAGCGTGCTTGCAAACTATTCACAGAGGCTATTCATTCACTGCTCTCAGGATGGCAGCTAGTGTAGGCTGTTCACCCCCCTCCACACCAGGGTCCTCAGACTTCTCCATTATATCATTACAGTCCTCAGCCTGATCCATCATGGCGTCTGCTCCCTGCTCCCTCTCCCCTCCTCCTCCGCGCCATTTTGGTGATCCAGCCGCGGGCTGTCTCCTCGCTGTCCACAGGTCATCATAACCTCTGTAAGAGCAGGGATGACAGCAGGGTGCGGAGAAGATGTTCCCAGGGCAAGACAGCGAAAAAACTGGTGTTTTAGGGTGCCGGAAACCCGGATAAAATCAGGATAAAGCCGGGAGCTCTGTGAAGAAGCATCTGCTCACATGCCGCGCTGGCCAGGCCCCCAAGGTTAGCACTGTTAAATGGATCAGTGTGCATGGAGGGCACTGTGTTGCATGTGAGAGCAGCGGTCTGACTCTCCAGAGTGCTAAAGCACAGGGTTTCCTGATCCTTGCTGCAGCCTGCATCACAATATACTATATGTTAAAAACTACAAGTTATGCCGCGTACACACGACCATTTTTAATGTCATTGAAAAAACGAAGTTTTTCTCAACGTGATTCTTCTCAAGCCTGCCTTGCCTACACACGATCGTGAAAAAAAATGCTTGAGCAAAGCGCGGTGACGTACAACACGTTCGACAACACGTACGACGGCACTATAAAGGGGAAGTTCCATTTGGATGGCGCCACCCTTTGGGCTGCTTTTGCTGATTTCGTGTTACCGCGTGTTAGTAAAAGTTTGGTGAGAGATCGTTTTCTGGTGTTCAGTTTGTGCTCGTGGGTTTGTATCTGTCTTTCAGTGCTTGTAGTCAGTTTGTATCTGTTTTTGCAGTGCATTCTTGTCCGCTCGTTACAGTTTTTCAGGTTGTTCTTCAGAGGTCTTGCTGTTCTTCAGTGCGTTCTTTTAGTTCGTTCTGATTAGATGACCATTTTGTAGCCATGTTGCGGGTACGTTCTTGTCGCCGAGATCGTGCTGTGCTTGGTGCTGGGCTTGTTGCTTTATCCCAGCTCCGGTCCATGAACAGGGTGAGGAGGAGTTCATGGACCAAGAAATGGTTGCTCCAGCGGGACCAATTCTGTCACATGCCTCTGCTGCGGGAGATCCAGGAGAATAACCCTGATGACTACAGGAATTTTCTTAGGATGTCTGACCCTGTTTTTCAGCAGCTCTTGGCTTTGGTGTCCCCCTATATCACCAGGCAGGACACCATTATGAGGGAAGCCATCACTGCTGAGCAGAGGCTAGTTGCTACGTTGCGCTACCTGGCAACAGGAAGAAGCTTGCAGGGCCTCAAGTTCTCGACAGGCATCTCCCCCCAGGCTCTGGGCCTCATTATCCCAGAAACCTGTTCTGCCATCATCCAAGTCCTACAGGTGGACTATATTAAGGTAAGTTTTGTCCTTTAACCTCACATTCTATGTATTTAATACTTGCTAATGTATATAATTTTTTTCAACAGTCCCTAAATACCATGATTGTAATATGCTGTGAATGTCCCCTTTGTCCCCATGCATGTTGTAAGCTTTTAATGCTCCTTTTTTGGCCTATATGCATATTTCCAATAACCAACCTCTCCAGCATTCTATCCTGGGCCCAAACACACCTAGCCTAGTCACTTTCCAATGTTTTTTGTCAGCTCCATTGTAGTGCTTGACCCCCCCTAAAATGTGTTCATTTTTTTTTGTTCTAATTCAGACAGAGTGCTAGAGCCTTTATTTCTGAGGTCCCCAACTCATCTCGAAACCCCCCCCCCCCATAAAATAATTTTTTTTTTTTTTTAAAGGGTAAATTTATTGAGATATAGACAAAATCTTATACAGTGTACTTTACATACATCATGTAAAGAAAATGGTTACACATATGCGGTACAGTTTTGATAAATCCAACAATAAACATATCTGTAACACGTGCGTGTTTCACATCCTTCTTGTATCTATGTTATACCACAACCTACACTAGACATCCAAACAATCTGTGCTGCACTTCCATCTTACATGTATCTTTTCATTTTATATTTTTCTCTTTTTTTTTTTTATATTATTCATTTATTATTTATTTAATATTTTATTTTTATTATCAACTTTCCAAGTATGGATTAACATTGCTAACCCCAACAGCTACTTCCCTCCCACCCCCCTCTTTTCGAACTAAAGCTTGATCCATATGGTACTAGGCTGGTATAAGTATGGTCCTGATCTTACTGCAGTAGGTATCTCACCACTATATAAATATATATATATGTATATGAATCTCCCCTCGACTATCCTAGTGCGCTTCTGTCTCCTCATTGAGAATCTGAGTCATCCTTCAACCATCCCGACCATATTTTGTCGAATTTCTGCGGGCATCCTCTGGAGGCGTATGTCAGCTTGTATAGTGGTAGTGCTTGGTTCACCATTTCTATCCAATTCTGTAATGTGGGAGGGGTCGGCTCCCTCCATCTAAGTGCTATCGCCTTCTTTGCGTAACAAAAAAGAATTCTGAGGAGTTTTTTCTGCGAGTCCGATATCCCTTCCTCCTCCAGATCGCCTAAGAGGCATCTGGCCGGAGAATAGATATTAGGAATGTCCATCTTTTCTTCCAGAAAGTGTAAGATTGTTTTCCAAAATACCATCACTTTAGGGCACATCCATACCATATGGAAGAAATCCCCCATTTCATTTTTACATCTGGGGCATTCTGACGTGTCCCTTCTTCCCATTCTATACAACCTATGTGGAGTGTAATAAATCCTGTGCAGATAATTGAATTGTAGTAATTTGTCTCTGGCTGACACCATCGCCGGTATAAGGGAGTCTAGGATCTCAGTCCACGACTCCTCTGACATGGATGGTATATCTCTCCTCCATTGTGCTGCCACCCTTTCCAGTCCAGCGGAAGAGGGTGCCAGCAGACTGAAATAGTACCTGGAGATGAGTTTAGCGTGATCCTCCTCCGCTATCATTTTTTCCGTGCATGAGGGGGCAAGTGCCACCCCCCCTCCCCCATACTGGGCTCTAGCTGCGTGTCGCAGTTGTAGGTAACGAAAGAAAAAGGTATTGGGCAGATTATGTTCTGTCTTGAGATCTGCAAAGGTTCTAATCCTCCCTTCCCTGAACAATTGGTGGGCATACTTTACCCCATATTCCGCCCAACACTCCCCATCTGGAATTTTATATATTTCCTGCAGTTGCGGGTTGCACCACAGGGGGGCGTTCGGGGATCTCGTTAGGCTAGTTCCCTTCATTCGGGCATTGCACATGTGAAATATTTTGTAAGATAACTTCAATAACCCCGCTCCCTGTTCCGGGTATGGTCCGTCCCGATACACAACATTATTCAGAGCTTCATATGAATGTACCTGGGCCGCCTGAGTGGCAACCGAGGCGTTCTCCATTTTGGGGAAGCCCCACCAGTGTACATGCGTTAGCTGTGCAGCTAGATAGTAACATTGAAGATCAGGTAACGCCAATCCACCCGATCTCATTGGTAAATACAATGTGTCCACTGACACCCTGGCTGGTTTTGCCCCCCACAAGAAGGGCAGAAGCATTGTATTAATTTCTGAAAACAATTTTTTGGGTATGTACACCGGAGCATGCCACATCAGGTATAAGAACCTAGGGAGATAAATCATTTTATATATATTCACTTTACCAAGGAGGTTAAGGGGTAATTTGTTCCATACCTGAAGACTATCCTTAAGACGTGCTAGCAAGGGAGTTATGTTATTAGTGATGAATGTGTTCAGCGGTAACTGTATCTCGACCCCCAAATAACGGAAGCGAGATACCACCTGTAGCGGGACCTCCGGAGGGAGAATCGGTGTGCACGTGGAGCAGAACGGGAAAATCACTGATTTATTCCAATTAACTTTAAAGCCAGAGTATATTCCAAATCCGGATATTCTGTCTAAGGCTGCTGTCAAGGACCCCTCCGCATCCGCCAGGTACAGGAGCATGTCATCAGCGTAAAGTGATGTCTTTTCTTCCCTTTCGCCCACCATGCAACCCCTAATCTTCCCATCCCCCCTCAGCACAGCCGCCAGGGGTTCAATGGCCAGGGCGAACAGCAGGGGCGACAAAGGGCACCCCTGTCTGGTGCCCCTCGCTATTTTAAAATGGTCAGTGATGGTATTGTTCACCCTTAATCGTGCTACCGGTTCCGCATATAATAGCTCTACCCAGGCTATAAATCTAGGACCAAACCCGAGCCGCCCAAGGACTGCAACCAAATATGGCCATTCAATAGAGTCAAAAGCTTTGTGGGTATCCAGGGATACCACAATCCTAGTATCCGGTGTTGGGCCCGCAGTTTGTAATATCGTGAAAAGACGTCTCAGGTTTATGGCCGTTGAGCGCGTCGGTATAAATCCCGTTTGATCAGGATGAATAATAGATGCTATAACTTTATTCAGTCTGGCTGCAAGAAGTTTGGCTAGGATCTTGGCATCTACATTAATTAATGAAATGGGCCTATATGATTCACACTGCTCGTGGTCCTTGTGCGGCTTAGGTATTAGTACAATTAACGCCTCCCTGAGGGAATCTGGAAGCCTCCCCAGCTCCCTAGCATTATTATATACTTCAAGTAACTTTGGTATCAAACTTTCCCTGTATGTATCATACCACTCCACAGGGTATCCATCTAAACCTGGTGTCTTGTTTGGTGTCAGGGCGCTAATGGCCCCCGATATCTCTTCAGCAGACAGTGGGAGCTCTAGCTCCTGTGATGCTTCCTCCGACAAATCCAGAAGCGGGATATGGGCCAGGTAACTCTGTACCTCCTCTTGCCCATATGTCACCTTGGAAGAGTATAAGTCAGAATAGAATGTGATGAATGCGTTAGCTATATCACTTTGCGATGTGCACAGATTGTTCTGTCTGTCAAATACCCGTGGGATAGAAGCGGTTGGTTGTTGCGAATGTGCTAGGTATGCTAATAGTCTGCTATTTTTGTTACCGAATTCAAATATCCTCTGAGACTGGTACAGAAGCTTTTTTTGTGTTTTTTCCACTAGGACTAAGTCAAGCTGCCTAACTTCCTCCCTCCAAATTTTATGATTTTCCTCTGTGGGACTTTTAATATATTCCACCTCTGCACTCGTGGCCTTTTGTTCAGAGTCTTTCAGTTTCCATTCCCGATCTGACCTAAGCTGTTTAATAAGACCTCCCGTAGAGCCTCTAAGTGTCGCCTTAAACGCATCCCATGTGGTTCCCACTGGTACTTCCCCTCTATTTTCTATCCAGAATGTGTTGATAGATTTTTGTGTGGCTCTCTCGAATATTTCCTCCTTGAGCCATAAGGGGCTCAGTCTCCATATATTAAGTCCTCTCGGTCTCTCTAGATCAATAGAGATCATGAGTGGCGAGTGGTCTGAGACAGCTCTGGGGAGATACTGGACATCCACTACTCTGGGTAGCAGTTCTGTGGATACAAAGCACATGTCTATTCTAGACAGGGTACCGAACGTGGCAGAGTAGCATGAGTACGCCCTGGTGTTTGGGTGTTTCCACCTCCACGCCTCCGTAAGATTGTATGGTTTCATGCCCGCCTCCAATGGGGAGCTGTCCATAGCCGCCATGCCAAATCTATCCATTACAGGTGACAGCACCACGTTCAGATCCCCTGCCAGAATTATGGGTCCCCCCATAAAATAATTTAATTGGTCCATCAGAGGGGGTGAGGAATCTGATTAGTGCTAATTTTTTTAGCTCTTATTAAAATACTCCTTCAAAATTAATGTTATACTGATGTTTTGCCAAGAATGTTTTGTGATAATCTGCTTGCAATGTTTATGTATCAAAGTATTATTTTTTTTTTCTTGTTTGACTCCACAGTTCCCTTCTACGCCGCAGGAAAGGCAGAATGTGGCATCAGAGTTTTCCCAGCGTTGGAACTTTTCCAACTGTGGAGGAGCCATTGATGGCAAGCACGTCCACATCGTGCCACCACCCCATTCGGGATCCTATTATTTTAATTATAAAGGGTTCCACAGTATCCACAGTATCGTGCTGATGGCGGTGGTGTCTGCCAATTATGAATTTATTTTTGTGGATGTGGGGAAACATGGGCGGTTGTCTGACGGAGTGACCTGGCATTGCCACCTGCGGCAGAGAATGAAGAGGGACTACCCTTTGTTTTCATAGCAGATGAGGCGTTTGCGCTAGGCCCACATCTGATGAGGCCTTTTCCCCAAAGGACCCTCACCCCTGAGAGAAGGGTCTTTAATTTCAGGCTGGCCAGAGCCAGAAGGGTGGTTGAAAATGCCTTTGGCATCATGGCCAGCCATTTCCGCCTCTTTCAGACCTCAATAAATATGGCGGAGTACAAGTGGAATCACATTGTAATGTGCTGTTGCATCCTACATAATTTTCTAAAAAAACACTCTCCAAATTATTTTTCTTCAGTTGGGCCTGAGGCCACACGATATTCAGATTTTGCATTGCCAGCCCAGGAAGCTGGCCCTACAGGTTGGCCCCCCAAAGCGGCCGTGATGTGCGCCAACATTATTTGGACTATTTTATGGGTAGGGGGGCCATTGCAATGCCTGATGTCCTTTGAATGTTTGCTTTTAATAAAAAAATACTTTATAATGAAAACATCTTGTTTTATTTTTCTTTGGGTTGATTTAATCTTTCTCCTAGGTTATCCTAGTGCACTTGTAGTGCCATGTGTATTTTTCTTTAGTAAATAACCATTATTGTCAGTGTAAACACCCCCAGTTTTTTTTGTTTTTAGGCAACATTGATATAAGAAGCCACACATTGTTGAGTATAAAATATTTTTAATTGTTTCACATTTTAAATGTGTATTTTTTTTTAACAAAATAGAAAATGGTATATATTTTTTTTTGGGGTATTTATCTTGCTAAAACGCATGAACCATATGTAACTTGTAAAGTTCAACAAAACAAACAATCAAAACAACAAACAAAATTAAAAGTAAAATTTGGTGCCATATTCAATATTTAAACCCTCCCAAGCACATCTCTGATCTTTTTTATTCTTTGCTCCAGCTGCTTGGTCTTTTGCCTGATCTGGAGCTAGTTTTGGTTGATGTGATCCAGGTCACGAGAGCACACCATGATTTTGTTGATCACCATCTGGGCACTGTGACTGGTGAATCTTTCTTGCTCCACAGGCAGAAAAGCACCTAAAATTTGGAAGCACACCATGTATTATAAATATGCAGGCCTACATCTATTACCTGAATCTGTGGTGTATGACACTGACCTGTTGTGTTGCCATTTTCCACTTCCTCCACTTTTTCCTCCACACCCCGCGGTTGTGGGTCTTGGTTTGGAGGTGTGGGGTTCCTAGGCTCCCGTCTCAAAGCTTTTTGAAGCCCTATGAGATTCAACCAAAAGGTATACTTGAGTAAAAAAAGATTTTAGGCCTGAAAGAGGAATATGAATCATTCTTTGGAAGTGTGGTATAATTGTCTGTTTTGTCAATAGTTCTAAGCTGAACACATGATTTTATCCATTACCAAAGCTGGTACATTGATCTATTTTGGTCAAGTTTCACACATGGAAACACACCAGGTATCCACTGGATCACCTGTGTGTGACACCCTAAAAAGGTTGTTCTTGTGGCCCAGACTTGTACTAATGAGCCCAGATGTGTAACCAGCTGCTGAGCATACTCTCCTTACCATACACTGAATCCAGTTAGATTAGTTAAATATAGTTACCAACACATCTACACAACCATGTTCCAAAAATATTCACACATAAACAGTTCAAGATGTCAAGTTTCATGTTCTTGGGCACAATAATCAGTCGTAGGAATCATCGTTCAATCGCTCACTAATTAAATTACTATGTTTTTGCCTGATACAGTGTTAACTAAATTTGACCATGCCTAAATAGGCATGGTCAAATTTAGTTAACACTGTATCCGACAAAAAACATTGTATTATTATTAGTGAGCGAATGATCGATGATTCCTACGACCGATTATTGTGGCCAAGAACATGAAACTTGACATCTTGAACTGTACTACATTAAAGAAAAAGCACATGCAGCACCATGCTAGTAATAATAATCTGAGTAACATGAAAATTACTTACTTTTTCTAATAACTTTTTGAATTTTGTGGTATTGCTCCCTCAACTTGATGTCAGACCATATTTTGCGGAGCTGTTCTTTTGACCTGCGCACCCCAAATTTAATTTGCAGAGTTTTCACCACTTTGTCCATTATTTTGGCCTTGACCTGATTAGGCTTTTTGTATGGGCCATGTTTTGCATCATAATCCTCCCTCCTCAATATTGCCACCAATTCAACCATCTCCTCGAACGCCATGTTTGTGGCCTTGTATCTCCGGCATCTGTGGGTCTGTGGTTCTTCCTGACTTTCCTCCTCAATTGAGGTTGCCACTTGCAGAGTGTCCGCCATGCTGTCTTGCATTACGACGAGCGAGTAGGGGCGGGGAAAGTAGTATAACGAACGTCAGGAGCGGGGAAAGCGTGCGGAGCTTCGCGCAGGTGCAGTGTATATAACTGTAATCCGCATGGGTCAAAACGACGTTCAGTGTGTGGAAGAAGGTCGGAAGCAACAAACGTGTAGATCGAGGGTACGTAACATTTTTTTGACTTGACTGATCAGTAGATGAGTTTGTGGCCTATATATGGTGAGAAAGATTAGTAGTAGAGTCTTGACTGACATTAGTATTTTTGTCTGTTTTTTGACTTGCAGAAATCATGCAGGTATTCAAAGATACTGAATTTAAGGCAGAGTTCTGCAAAGGTGGTAGAATCCTCCAGTTTTATGGCAGACAAAAAATAAGACAAATAAAAATAAAGAAGCCAGGAAGATAGCACTGGAGAGCATGCTTGAATTTATGAAAACACAGATCCCCACAGCAACAATCGAGGATGTCAAGAAGAAAATTGGGACCATTAGGGGCACATATCGGACTGAACGCAACAAAGTCCTAAAATCAATGAGGTCAGGAGCAGCTGCAGATCAAATTTACAAGCCAAATCTGTGGTACCACAGTAGGGATGAGCTTCGAGTTCGAGTCAAACTCATGTTCGAGTCGAACATTGCCTGTCCGCCCGTTCGCCGAACAGCGAACAATTTGGGGTGTTCGCGGTAAATTCGGAAAGTCTATGGGAGAAATCTAAAGTGCTAATTATAAAGGCTTATATGCAAGTTATTGTCATAAAAAGTGTTTGGGGACCCGGGTCCTGCCCCAGGGGACATGTATCAATGCAAAAAAAAGTTTTAAAAACTGACGTTTTTTTGGGAGCAGTGATTTTAACAATGCTTAAAGTGAAACAATAAAAGTGAAATATTCCTTTAAATTTCGTACCTGGGGGGTGTGTATAATATGCATGTAAAGTCGCGCTTGTTTCCCGTGCTTAGAACTGTCCCTGCACAAAATGACATTTCTGAAGGAAAAAAAGTCATTTAAAACTCACTTATTAATGAATTGTCGGCTCCCGGCAATACATAGAAAAGTAATTGATAGAAAAAAAAGCGTGGGGGTCCCCCCAAATTCAATTACCAGGCCCTCCAGGTCTGGTATAGAGATTAACCACTTAACGACCGCCCACTCTAATTATACGTCGGCAGAATGGCACGGACAGGCACAATCACGTGCCGGTACGTGACTGCCTTCGTATAGTTGGGGGGTCCTGCTGGACCCCCCTTCTATACAGTGAGCGGTGGTTATTTGTTCGGGAGCGATCCGTGATGAGGGGACGGCCGTTCGATTCCGGCCACTCCCTCGCGATCGCTCCCGGCGAATAAAAACCTTCCTCTGCATGTGTAATGTAAACACAGGCAGAGGAAGTGATGTCATCTCTCCTCGTGGCGGTCTTTTCGATCCGGCGCGAGGAGAGAAGACATCTAATGCCGCGTACACACAATCATTTTTCCCGTCGGGAAAAATGACATTTTTTCCTTTGGATGAGAAAAACGATCGTCTGTAGGCTTTTTGTCATTTTTCCCGACGGGAAAAACGGCATTAATCACGACGAGAAAAAAAACGTAAAAACAAAAAACACAAAAAAATATATAAAAAAAAAAAAAAAAAAAATAGTTGTTGTTTTATTGTTCTCTCTCTCTCTCTCTCTCTCTCTCTCTCTCTCTATTTTCTCTCTATTGTTCTGCTCTTTTTTACTGTATTCTATTCTGCAATGTTTTATCATGCTTGCTTTTCAGGTATGTAATTTTTTGTTTTCAGGTGTGCCATTCAGCTGCAGCGCGGAATTATTTATCTTGACAGCAACAGCGTTTGCTCCCACGATACATAAAGCCGTGACTCCAGTGCTGTAGGAGGTGATTTCACCACCACAGTTAAAAAAAAGAGCATATATGCCGAAGCATGGGGGCAGCAGGGGCGGAGGAGCGATTTTGCTCCTAATGCCGCGTACATACGGTCGAAATTCCGACGGAGGCTTGCCCGTGGAAAAGTCAGACCGTGTGTACGCGGCATTACTTTTTTGTGGGAGGATGCCCCCATGCTTCGGGATATATATATTTTAGGCACAGGTTGCGTTAAAAAAATTTTTTATTTTTTACTAGGTTTTGTTTTGGTATTTGCTTTGCAGGTATGGTATGGTAAGGTCTTACTGTTGTACTGTAATGTTACTTTGTTTTAATGTTAATCATCATTTGCTTAGCAGGTACGCCATTCAGTTGCAGAGCGGATCTATTTATCTTGACAGCAACAGCGTTTGCTCCCACGATACATAAAGCCGTGACTCCAACGCTGTAGGAGGTGATTTCACCACCACAGTTAAAAAAAAAGAGCATATATGCCGAAGCATGGGGGCAGCAGGGGCGGAGGAGCGATTTTTCTCCTAATGCCGCATACATACGGTCGGAATTCCGACGGAGGCTTGCCCCTGGAAAAGTCCGACCGTGTGTACGCGGCATAACTTTTTTGCGGGAGGATGCCCCCATGCTTCGGCATATATAAATGGTGCATGTATGACCATCATTAGAAGTGGGTGGATGAAGGGAGGTATTCTAATGGTGGGCATACCCACCGATCAATCTCTTTTTTTCGTTCAGCCAACAGGCTGCATGAAAAAAAAGATTACAATACATGTCCAACAAGGACCAGCAACGTACTGGTATGTTGCTGGACTTTGAATGGTTATACCAGATTGATGCCTGTGGGTTTAGGTATCATCTTGGTATCATTCTTTTCAGCCAGCGGCCGGCTTTCATGTAAAAGCAATCCTAGCAGATAATTAGCCTCTAGACTGCTTTTACAAGCAGTGGGAGGGAATGACCCCCCCCCGGATATAAACGGCGCCATTGGGAAAGTGGGAAAGCCTTTTATCACACCGATCTTGGTGTGGTCAGATGCTTTGAGGGCAGAGGAAAGATCTAGGGTCTAACCCCCCAATTTTTTCAAAAAAAGAGTACCTGTCACTACCTATTGCTATCATAGGGGATATTTACATTCCCTAAGATAACAATAAAAATGGTGGAAAAAAATAAATATGGAAGGAACAGTTTAAAAATAAAATAAAAAAGCAAAATAAATAATAAAAAATAAAAAAAAGCACCCCTGTCCCCCCCTGCTCTTGCGCAAAGGCGAACGCAAGCGTCGGTCTAGCGTCATATGTAAACAGCAATTGCACCATGCATGTAAGGTATCACCGCGAAGGTCAGATCGAGGGCAGTAATTTTAGCAGTAGACCTCCTCTGTAAATCTAATGTGGTAACCTGTAAAGGCTTTTAAAGGCTTTTAAAAATGTATGTAGTTTGTCGCCGCTGCGCGTTTGTGCGCAATTTTAAAGCATGTCGTGTTTGGTATCCATGTACTCGGCCTAAGATCATCTTTTTTATTTCATCAAACATTTGGGCAATATAGTGTGTTTTAGTGCATTAAAAATAAAAAAAGTGTGTTTTTTCCCCAAAAAATGCGTTTGAAAAATGGCTGCGCAAATACTGTGTGGAAAAAAATGCAACACCCACTATTTTAATCTGTAGGGCCTTTGCTTTAAAAAATATATAATGTTTGGGGGTTCAACGTAATTTTCTTGCAAAAAAAAAAATGTTTTCATGTAAACAAAAAGTGTCAGAAAGGGCTTTGTCTTCAAGTGGTTAGAAGAGTGGATGACGTGTGACATAAGCTTCCTAATGTTGTGCATAAAATGCCAGGACAGTTCAAACCCCCCCCCCCCCCCAAATGACCCCATTTTGGAAAGTAGACACCCCAAGCTATTTGCTGAGAGGCATGTTGAGCCCATTGAATATTTTTTTTTTGTCCCAAGTGATTGAATAATGACAAAAAGAAAAAAAAAGTAGGATTTTTAAAACAGCTTACCTGTAAAATCCTTTTCTTGGAGTACATCACGGGACACAGAGCGGCATAGTCATTACTATGTGGGTTATATAGAATTACCTTCAGGTGCTGGCACTGGCAACTTCCAAAACAGGAAGTACCCTCCCCTATATAAGCCCCTCCCATCCGGGAGCACCTCAGTTTTGTAGCAAAGCAATACGTGTCCCCAAAAGAGGGGTGGGAGCTCTGTGTCCCGTGATGTACTCCAAGAAAAGGATTTTACAGGTAAGCTGTTTTAAAAATCCTACTTTCTTGTTCATACATCACGGGACACAGAGCGGCATAGTCATTACTATGTGGGACGTCCCAAAGCAATGCCAAATGAGGGGGGGGATACACCATACATAAGCTGGGCGCCATCAGGCATGAGGATCTTTTGCGGCCTGCAACACACTGCGCCCAAAGGCGACATCCTCCTGACTTCTAACGTCCACCTGGTAGAACCTAGTAAACGTGTGTACTGAAGACCATGTTGCGGCCTTACAAATTTGAGCCAGGGAGGCCTGGTGATGCACTGCCCATGAAGTTCCAACTGCTCTCGTGGAGTGCGCCCTAACTTTGAACGGAGGCGGTCTACTTCTCAAGCCATAGGCTTGTATTATGACCTGTCGAATCCACTTGGCTAAAGTAGATTTTGATGCTGCCTGACCCTTTCTGGGGCCTTCCGGCAGAACAAACAAAGAATCCGTTCTACGAATCTGAGCAGTGGCTTTTAGATAAGCTTTAACTGCTCTTACTACATCCAAAGAATGCAATAACTTTTCCTCTACTGAGCTCGGTTTGGGGAAAAAAGAAGGAAGAACCACATCCTGGTTCAAGTGAAACCTTGATACCACCTTAGGAAGAAAGGCTGGGTGAGGACGTAATACTACTCTGTCCTCATGAATAACCAGATATGGCTCTTTACAGGACATGGCGGCTAATTCCGACACTCTTCTAGCCGAGCATATGGCTACTAAAAATATCAATTTTCTGGTGAGTAGAACCAAGGAAATGTGCCGCAAAGGTTCAAATGGCTGCTTCTGCAGAACCGACAGAACCAAATTTAGATCCCATGGACATATGGGAGCTTTAATCGGTGGAATAATACGAGTCACCCCTTGCATAAAGGATTTGACAAGTGAATGCATAGCCAGGGGCCTTTGAAATAGTATTGATAAGGCCGAAACCTGACCCCTGATAGTACTTAAGGCAAACTTCCTGTCTACAGCCCACTGTAGGAAGTCCAGAATTCTGCCTATAACGTACTTACGTGGATGCCACTTTCTGGCCTCGCACCAAGTGATGTACGCCTTCCAAACTCTATAGTAGATCTGCCTGGATACAGGCTTCCTGGCATTGATTATAGTTGATACCACAGAGTTAGAGAGACCTCTCTTCTTTAGGATGTGGGATTCAATAGCCAGGCCGTTAAACTTAGAGTTAGTAAGGAAGGGTGGTATATCGGCCCTTGCGAAAGCAGGTCCGGACGACGTGGAAGGGTCCAAGGACTCCCCACAGACATTTTGATGATCTCCGCGTACCAGGCCCTTCGGGGCCACGCTGGAGCCACCAAGATCACCGGCTTCTTTTCCAACCTGACTCTGCGAAGGAGTCGAGGCAACAATTGTAGCGGAGGGAATGCATATATCAGTCTGAACTGATTCCAAGGGAACACCAGAGCATCCGAGCCGCAAGCGAGGGGATCCCTTGTCCGGGAGACAAATCTGTCCACCTTTGCGTTGAATCTGGATGCTAGCAGATCTACATCCGGTGTTCCCTACCGCTGACATATTGCTCGGAAGACCTCGGGATGAAGGGACCATTCCCCTGGGCATAACTGTTGGCGACTTAGAAAGTCCGCCTTCCAATTCTCCACCCCTGGAATGAAGACAGCTGACATACATGGGACATGCTTTTCTGCCCATTCCAGGATGTGACTTACTTCCCTCTGGGCTGCACGACTCCTGGTGCCTCCCTGATGATTGATATATGCCACTGCTGTGGCATTGTCTGATTGAATTCTGACAGGGGACCCTTGGAGTCTGGATGCCCAGGCTACTAGGGCATACCGGGCTGCTCGTATCTCTAAGAGATTGATGGGCAGGGTTTTTACTACATTTGACCATCTGCCCTGGAGAGACCATTGCTCCAGTACTGCCCCCCAGCCTATAAGGCTGGCATCTGTAGTGACCACCTTCCAGGATATTGGACTGAAGGGTTTTCCCTTCTGGAGATTCTGGGGGATCAACCACCAGCAGAGACTCTTCCGAACGGAAGGGGACAAAGCCATCGGGAAGTCTAGAGCCTGAATTTTTCGGTTCCAGGCTGACAATATGGCCCTCTGTAAATTCCTTGAGTGGAATTGGGCGTATGGCACAGCTTCGAATGATGCTACCATCTTTCCTAGCAGCCTCATGCACAGGCGTATGGACGGCTGTCTTTTTGCACAAAGTAGGCGGACCAAGTCCCTCAAAGAGGATACTTTGTCTTGAGGTAGGAAAATCCTCCTCTGGTCTGAATCCAGCCGTAGCCCTAGATATACCAGGTTTTTCACTGGCTGTAGGGCTGACTTGTCCAGGTTGATGACCCAACCGTGAGATTCTAGATACTTGATTGTATCGACAATTACCACTTCTAGCTTGGCAACTGAGTGGTCCATCAACAACAGGTCGTCTAGGTATGCCATTATCGTTACACCTCGTGTTCTTAGATCGGCCAACAGTGGGGCCAGAATTTTTGTGAACACTCGTGGTGCTGTGGCCAGACCGAGTGGTAAGGCTCTGAACTGTAAATGGCGTCCTTCTACTGCAAAGCGTAGAAATTTTTGATGACCTGGAAAGATGGGAACATGCAAGTAAGCATCTTTGATGTCGATCGAGGCTAACCATTCCTCCCCCTGTAGGGCAGCGGTGACCGATCGGATCGACTCCATCCGGAAGGACCGGATGTTTAGAAATTTGTTTAGACTCTTTAGGTCCAATATGGGTCTTATGTCCCCGTTTGGTTTCGGGACTGTGAAAAGGTTTGAGTAGAAACTCAACCCCCACTCTTCCATAGGAACCTCCATAATTACTCCTTGGAGCAATAGTTGTTCTAACGCCACTAGGAGACACCTTCTTTTCAGAGGGTCTTTTGGCATGCCTGACCACATAAAATGGGAAGGAGGAGACTCTTTTAACTCCAACTTGTATCCCCGAGTTACTGCGGAGAGCACCCATCTGTCTTTGATCGTCTCCCGCCAGGTCTCTGTGAACAACTGAAGTCTTCCCCCCACCCGTTTGAGTGGGGGCAGCCCTTCATAGGCTTGACTTGGAGGCTGGTTTAGTACCTCTTCGGATCCAGGGCTTTTTATTACCCTGTGACTGTCCCTGATTTTTACCTCCTGAGTTTGACCGAGGAGGCCGTCGGAACTGCTTAGTAGCAGACGTCCCAGGGATAGGAGAGGTAGTCCTCTTAAAAGATGGACCCCTAGACCTCTTTTTAATTGGTAAGAGAGTACTTTTACCACTGGAAATCTTCTGGATATATTTATCCAGGTCTTCGCCAAAAAGGCGTTCTCCATGAAATGGGAAGCTAACTAAGAGCTTCTTACAGGGAGCCTCAGCAGACCAGTTCTTGAGCCACAGAAGCCTACGCATATGTACCAAAGACAGCATGAGGCGGGAGGCCTGATGGATAGAATCCTTGATGGCGTCAACCGCAAAGCATAATGCTCTAGGCAGATCAGCCAGAGCCTGGGCCTGCTGGTCTGGCAAATCCCTCAGGACCATTTTCATTTGATCCTTTAAAGCTTGGCAGACCCCAATAGCTGCCACTGCTGGCTGTGTAACAGCCCCTGCTGTGGAAAAAGCAGATTTTAATAAAGATTCCAATTTTTTGTCTACTGGATCTTTGAACATTTGAACATTATCTACTGGACATGTCAGTGATTTGTTCACAGAAGAAATGGCTGCGTCCACCGTAGGAACATTCCATCTCTGGGTGAATTTTTCCTCCATGGGATAGATCACCTGAAATTTTTTAGGTGGAACAAATAGTTTATCAGGATGTTCCCAGTCCTGGTATATAAGTCCTTCCAATAACGGATGAATTGGAAAGGAGCAATTAATCTGGGGAGCTTTTAGCGACCCCAACGAGGAGACAGCAGTAGTTGATGGTTCAACAAGAGGCATTTTAAATGCAGATCGAACCATGTCAGTTAGGGTCTGGACCCACAATCTTTCAGTCTGTGATGCTGAAAATGGTTCATCTACTGTCGATTCCTCAAAAACAGAGTTAACCTCCTCCTGATCCCCTTCAGGTAGGTCAGTCCCTTCCTGGGACTGTTGCTCTGCCAATAGGCACTCTAATGGAGGGGATGGAGATCTGGCGCGCTTTCTTTCCTGTAGAGAAGAAGCGATCAATGCTGCCAATCTCTGCTCCAATCCCTCCAGAGTTGAGGCAAAAACCTCCTCTGTTATATATGCAGGAGCAGGTGGACTGAGGACAGCCGCAGTACCTGGCACTCCCGGGGGTTCCTTATGGGTATTAACCTCTGATTTCTCAGGGGAGGAAGGTGCAGATGACTGCTCCAGATCCTCAGAGCCCGATGGAGACCCCCTACACTTCCTGAGAGGTATATCTCGGAGTTTTTTAGGCGGCATATTCCTTAGTTCAAAGCTGAGGTATTCCAGCCGCAATACACCCCTTTACTGAAATAGTCTAATGCAATTTGCTGCTATGTACATCAGTGGGTGTCTACTAATGCGTCTTTCTGGGGATGCCTGTATCAACCGCCCGCTGTAAGCCCCTATACCATACTACCAGCTCCTTTTCATGCTCTGTGTCCATAGCAAGCAGCGTGGACTGAGTCCTTTTATCTTGCTGGGACGCCCGCACATGCGCAGAAGCGCTGGGCGCACAGAGCGCGTCATCCGCCAGGCTCCGCCCCCTTTTTTGAAGCTAAATCTTATAAAAAGAAAGCGTGTGTGCGCGCGCGCGCGCGTGCATGTGTGCGCTCTTGGCGCCATGTAGGGAGAGGAGCCAGGGTCCCTGTTTCACCAGGCCTCGGGGATGGAAGGAAACTACTTGGCAGCATGACAGAGGAATGCAGCTTCCCTGATAGAGAGCTCACTCATCTGCCTGGACTTTCACCATGGAAGGAATAGTCCCAAGAAAAAAAGACGTTCCACAGTGGCCTCTAGTGGACAAACACAGGTACCGCACTTTTGTCTTTTTTTTTTTTTTTTTAAAAACCTCCTTTATGTAAAACATTTCTAGGTTTACAGTTTTTAAAACTTCCTTTATGAAAAGACATTTCTAGGATTTCTTAGGCATATACAGCTATTAGCGGGAATACCTTTAGGTAACAGGCAGAAAGACATATTAGGCTTGGGGGTCCCCTCAATAGAACCAAGTTCCTGAGGGGCCCCCACTTACCTTTTCCCCGCCACAGGACTTTGTTTGGTCCACAGAAGCCCAAACTTCACCTCTCACGGCAGGCATTGTACTAGACCTTCAGGGACCGGGTTCCCAAGGATTGCACTCCCCTGGACCTGTATAGCACCCTGCACAGATAGCCTCTTGGTTTTGGGTATGACCAGAGTCTGGATCCCAGGGTCCAGCCCTCCTAAGAGAGGCATTACAGGCAAAACCCTGCTCTTCTCTGCAAGGCCCGGGTACCGACCGTTTAGCTATGAAGCTTTTTTGGTCGGATCCGGAATAGCTTGCTAAGGCCCAGAGAACCTGTACACAAGCCCAGATGAATACATGTTAACCTTGGCCAACACCTTAGACACTGGCAAAAAACTGAGGTGCTCCCGGATGGGAGGGGCTTATATAGGGGAGGGTACTTCCTGTTTTGGAAGTTGCCAGTGCCAGCACCTGAAGGTAATTCTATATAACCCACATAGTAATGACTATGCCGCTCTGTGTCCCGTGATGTATGAACAAGAAAAGTTGTCACTAAATGATATATTGCTCAAACATGCCATGGTTATATGTGGAATTGCACCCCAAAATACATTCTGTTGCTTCTCCTGAGTACGGGGATACCACATGTGTGAGACATTTTGGGAGCCTAGCCGCGTACAGGACCCCGAAAACCAAGCACCGCCTTCAGGCTTTCTAAGGGTGTAATTTTTTGATTTCACTCCTCACTGCCTATCACAGTTTCGGAGGCCATGGAATGCCCAGATGGCACAAAACCCCCCCAAATGACCCCATTTTGGAAAGTAGACACCCCAAGCTATTTGCTGAGAGGTATGTTGAGTATTTTGCAGATCTCGCTTTTTGTCACAAAGTTTTGAAAATTGAAAAAAAGAAAAAAAAATGTTCTTTCTTCATTTTCAAAAACAAACGAGAGCTGTAAAATACTCACCATGCCTCTCAGCAAAGAGCTTGGGGTGTCTACTTTCCAAAATGGGGTCATTTGTGGGGGTTTTGTGCTATCTTGGCATTTTATGGCCTTCAAAACTGTGATAGGTACTGAGGAGTGAAATCAAAAATTTACGCCCTTAGAAATCCTGAAGGCGGTGCTTGGTTTTTGGGGCCCCGTACGCGGCTAGGCTCCCAAAAAGTCCCACACATGTGGTATCCCCATACTCAGGAGAAGCAGCAGAATGTATTTTGGGGTGTAATTTCACATATGCCCACGGCATGTGTGAGCAATATATAATTTAGTGACAACTTTTTGTACATTTATTTTTATTTTTTTGTCATTATTCAATTACTTGGGACAAAAAAAATATTCAATGGGCTCAACATGCCTCTCAGCAAATAGCTTGGGGTGTCTACTTTCCTAAATGGGGTCATTTGGGGGGGTTTTGTGCCATCTTGGCATTTTATGGCCTTCAAAACTGTGATAGGTAGTGATAGGTAGTGAGGAGTGAAATCAAAAATTTATGCCCTTAGAAATCTTGAAGGCGGTGCTTGGTTTTTGGGGCCCCATACGCGGCTAGGCTCCAAAAAAGTCCCACACATGTGGTATCCCCGTACTCAATAGAAGCAGCAGAATATATTTTGGGGTGTAATTTCACATATGCCCATGGCATGTGTGAGCAATATATCATTTAGTGACAACTTTGTGCAACAAAAAAAAAAAGTTTGTCATATTCCCGCAACTTGTGTCAAAATATAAAATATTCCATGGACTCAACATGCCTCTCAGTAAATAGCTTTGGGTGTCTACTTTCCAAAATGGGGTCATTTGGGGGGGTTTTGTGCTATTTTGGCATTTTATGGCCTTCGAAACTGTGATAGGTAGTGAGGAGTGAAATCAAAAATTTGCGCCCTTAGAAATCCTGAAGGCGGTGCTTGGTTTTCGGGGGCCCGTACACGGCTAGGCTCCTAAAAAGTCCCACACATGTGGTATCCCCGTACTCAGGAGAAGCAGAAAAATGTATTTTGGGGTGCAATTCCACATATAACCATGGCATGTGTGAGCAATATATCATTTAGTGACAACTTTTTGTAATTTTTTTTTTTTTTTTTAGTCATTATTCAATCACTTGGGACAAAAAAAAAATATTCAATGGGCTCAACATGCCTCTCAGCAATTTCCTTGGGGTGTCTATTTTCCAAAATGGGGTCATTTGGGGGCTTTTGTACTGCTCTGCCATTTTAGCACCTCAAGAAATGAGATAGGCAGTCATAAATTAAAAGCTGTGTAAATTCCAGAAAATGTACCCTAGTTTGTAGACGCTATAATTTTTGCGCAAACCAATAAATATACGCTTATTGACTTTTTTTTACTAAAGACATGTGGCTAAATACATTTTGGCCTAAATGTATGACTAAAATTGAGTTTATTCGATTTTTCTTATAACAAAAAGTAGAAAATATAATTTTTTTTCAAAATTTTCAGTCTTTTTCCATTTGTATCGCAAAAAAAAAAAAATCGCAGAGGCAATCAAATACCATTAAGTGAAAGCTCTATTTGTGGGAAGAAAAGGACGCACATTTCGTTTGGGTACAACATTGCATGCCCGCACAATTTCCAGTTAAATCAGCGCAGTGCCAAATTCTGAAAACACCTCTGGTCCTTTAGCTATAAAATGGTCCGGGGCTGAAGTGGTTAAGGGGAACCCCACCGCAAATTTTAAAAAAAAATGCGTGCGGTTCCCCCCAAATATCCATACCAGGCCCTTCAGGTCTGGCATGGATTTTAAGGGGAACTACACCCCAAATAAAAAAAATGGCGTGGAGTCCCCCCAAAAATCCATACCAGACCCTTATCCGAGCACGCAACCTGGCAGGCCGCAGGAAAAGAGGGGGACGAGAGAGCGACCCCCCCATCCTTCCTGAACCGTACCAGGCCACATGCCTTACACCTAGTCATTGCCTGAGCGGACCTGATGGGGAACTTTAGAAGGGGCGGGTCTATTCATGTATAACACAGTGAAGGAAGTTCCCATCAGGTCCGCCCCCTCGTATGTCAGACCCCGCCTACGTCATTGGCCTGAGCGGACCTGATGAGGAACTTCCTTCACTGTGTAATACATGAATAGACCCGCCCCTACTCACATTCCGCATCTGGTCCGCTTAGCCTTACACCTAGTCATTGGCTGAGCAGACCTGATGGGGAACTTAAGAAGGGGCGGGTCTATACATTTAATAGACTGCGGAGGAAGTTCCCCATCAGGTCCGCTCAGGCTCAGCCAATGACGGACAGCGCTGGACATCGGATCGCCACGGGACACTGGATTTCATTGCTGGAATTGTTTTTTTTTAATTATTATTTATTTTTTTAATAAAGGACTTTTCCAAGGTGTTTGTGTGTTTTTTTTTACATTTTTTTACACTTTCTTCGTGAAATGGTAGGGGTACAATGTACCCCTTACCAATTCACATAAGGGGGGCCGGGATCTGGGGGTCCCCTTTGTTTTAACAACAAAATGTTCCTTTATTGAGGCAGAAAAAGACAAGCATTATACACAGAAGTCCAGAATGGACCAAGTCATACACCGAGATAAAAGGGAAAGTACAGTACATAGAAAGCCATATAAACGAGTACATAAGAAGGGCATTTCGTATACCATCCAACAATAGCGTCACTTATACAGCTGAATAGATTCATACCCCAATTGAACCAGAACCCGCAGCAGTACCCCATCCCCACCCCCCAGTGTCCAGGGTCGGAAGGCCACTCCCTCCTAGATTCCGATAAGCCCCCCGCCTGCAGACCCCCACAACCACTGGGCAAGGGTTGTGGGGATGAGGCCCTTGTCCCCATCAACATGGGGACATCCTCCCCATGTTGAGGGCATGTGGCCTGGTACGGTTCAGGAGGGGGGGCGCTATCTCGCCCCCCCTTTTTTTCCTGTGGTCTGCCAGGTTGCGTGCTCGGATAAGGGTCTGGTATGGATTTTTGGGGGGACTCCACACCATTTTTTTTAAATTTGGGGTGGAGTTCCCCTTAAAATCCATGCCAGACCTGAAGGGCCTGATATGGATATTTGGGGGGACCCGCACGCATTTTCTTTTAATTTGCGGTGGGGTTCCTCTTAATATCTATACCAGACCTGAAGGGCCTGGTAATTGAATTTGGGGGGACCCCCACGCCTTTTTTTTTTATCAATGACTTTTCTATGTATTGCCGGGAGCCGACAGTTCATTAATAGCTGCGAGTGAGTTTTAAATGAATTTTTTTCCTTCAGAAATGACATTTTGTGCAGTTCTAAGCACGGGAAACAAGCACAACTTTACATGTATACTATACACACACCCTAGGTACAAAATTTAAAGGAAAATTTCACTTTTATTTTTTAATTTTGAGCATTATTAAAATCACTGCTCCCGTAAAAACTTCAATTTTTAAACCTTTTTTTTGCATTGATACATGTCCCCTGGGGCAGAACCCGGGTCCCCAAACACTTTTTAGGACAATAACTTGCATATTAGCCTTTATATTTAGCACTTTAGATTTCGAACGTTCGAGTCCATTGTATTTAATAGGGTTCTAAAGTTCACGCAAACATTCTGTCTGTTCGCAGGTTCTGGTGCGAACCGAACAGGGGGGTGTTTGGCTCTTCCCTGTACTGCAGTCAGCTAAACTTCCTTGATGACCATCTGGAAGCAAGGGAATCCCTTTCAAGCCTTCCCCCCAGAAGTAGCTCCAGCCTTCCCTGCAGCCAACCCTCCAGCCTTCCCTGCAGCCAAGTTCAACCTTCCTTGGAGGAACAACCTGAATTCCTGGAGGAGCCTGATTTAACCATTTGGAGACAGGTATAGTATTTAGCTAAAAATTTCTTGTACTAAAAGTATAATGATGTAAAATAGATGTTACTAGTGTGAAAAATTTAAAGATTTAACAGTGTTTAAAAGTGTTTGACATATCAATAGACAGTAGTGGCCAAAAATGATGGGGACAAGAATGAAAAATGCAGGGGTCAGAATGATTGTCTTTAATATTTATTAGCATTCAATTTGCAACTGTCATGAGGTGACAAATGTGTGTGATATATGAAGACCAAAATTTAACTATGTACCTTTTTGATACACAGACAGAACAAAGCCAGGATGAGGGGGGAGAAAATGTGAGCCAGGAGGAGGCAGGCCCCAGTGGAACCCAGGAGGAGTCAGGCCCCAGTGGGACCCAGGAAGAGGCAGGCCCCAGTGGGACACCGCGTAACGCCAGGCCCCAGATACCTCCTCTACGCATTCCACCAAAAAGGGCCAGGAGGCTTATACAGATGGAGGAGGAGACACAGGCCCTAATTAGGGAGGCTACTGCGGCCCTCAGAGTGCCCCCCACCGCTGCAGAGGTATTTGCTGCCCTTATTGGGCACAAACTGCCAACAATGGACATGGGACAGCGTCTCCGATGTGAGACCATCATATTGAAGGCGGTAAACATGGGCATGATGGGGAAGCTCACCGATTATACTGACCTTGTGGAGATTGCTCATGTTCCTGCTCCTGCTCTAGTTCCTGCTCCAGTTCCTGCTCCTGCTCCAGTTCCTGCTCCAGTTCCTGCTCCAGTTCCTGCTCCTGCCACAAGGCTGCAGAGAAGGCTGCAGGGAAGGTTGCAAAGAAGGCTACAAAGAAGACCAAAATATAATTCTATGATATGTCCTTCTCATGGTCCCAATTTTCTTCTTGACATCCTTGGTTGTTTGCTGTGGTGATCTGTGTCTGCACTAATTCAAGCAGGGTCTCCAGTGCTGTCTTCCTGGCTTCTTTGTTTTTCTTTTACCTGTGTTTTTGTTTTGCCTTCACCTTTAATTTGTTTTTATGCCAGAATAAATGGATTTTTTGTTTCCAGACAAGAATTGACCATGTGTTTTTATTAAAAATAGAGAATTTGCTAGTAAGTAGGCAGGGACATTTCAAAAAAACGTTTTCAAATTAACAAGGGACACTAACCTCTTTGAGGGTAAATAATACTAAATAATAATGTTGTTGTGGTAACTTGACACACTCAGAAATACCAAAAAAATTATGAAAATCAGTCTAAAATATTATGCAAATAATAACCAAAAAAGAACATCTTCAATAAAAGATTGTGAAAATATGTTTTTTTTTTTTAGGGAGATCTGGCTTACAAAAAATAAAGATTATTCATGAGATCACAATAAATATTAAAGAAACAAGTTTGTCATAACTCTGTGAGAATATCAGCAGCAAAATAATTTGATTATTGTAGCATTATAACAAAGAAAATAATACGCTGCAATAAACGATGCAATAATTTACAGCATGACGAATGTGCTATCTCCATTACGAACGCTAGTTTTACCAGAATGAGCGCTCCCGTCTCATCACTTGCTTCTGAGCATGCACGTTTTTTCCCCGTCATTAAAGCGTACACACAGCCGTTTTTCACAACGAGAAAAACAGCGACGTGAAAAAATAGAGCATTCTAAATTTATAATGCCCATTTTTCGCGTTGAGAAAAATGCTCTGGAGCCTACACACGATCGTTTTTAATGACCATTTTAGAAAATGGCATTTTTCTCGTCATGAAAAACGGTCGTGTGTACGCGGAATTACTCTAAATGCAGCATGACTGCATTATTTCAATAAATGGAGAAAGTTCAATTGGAGAAGACATTTGTGGGCACAGCTAAAAAGCAGATTAAAAAAATCTAGCATGTCTTCATAAAATATGAAGGTCAGTGGTCTTTATGGGATTTTTATTTCCTTATCAACAACCCACAGTTTTCCAACTAGTCGGTCCCAGTTCACTTGTAATTCTTATGTTCTTGCATCAAATTAAAGGGGTTGTAAAGGTTTGTTTTTTATTTTCTAAATAGGTTCCTTTGATTTTTCTTCTAAATGTATTTTTTTTTGTCTGAATTTCCCACTTCCTGTAAGCTTGCCCCCATCATCCGAGCCGTTCTGGCTAGGGGTTAGTCAGCGTGCTCGCCCCCTCCCTTGGGACTACATCCCTGTGGGGAGCATCTCCCTGCAGGGATGTAGTCTCAAGGGAGGGGGTGAGCACGCTGACTAACCCCCTGGCCAGAACGGCTCGGATGATGGGGGCAAGCTTAATGAGGAGGAACAGGAAGTGAGAAATTCAGACAAAGAAAAAAAACATTTAGAAGGGAAATCGAAGGAAAAGGTAAGTGAACCAACAATGCACTAGCTTAAGGCCAGGTTCACACTAGTGCGACACGACATCCGTCCTACTTTGGATCCGACTTTGCCCTGCGACATGAAGCCGACATATGTCCGACTTTCAATGAACGGGGATCCGACTTGGATCCCCGCCAATATCAGGCAGTGTTTGGTATGAATCTTGAAGGGGAACTCCAGGCCAAATTTTAAATTAAAAAAACGGCATGGGTTCCCCCTCCAGGAGCATACCAGGCCCTTGGGTCTGGTCTGGATTTGAAGGGGCGCCCCTACGCCGAAAAAACGGCATGGGGGTCCCCCAAAATCCAAACCAGACCCTTATCCGAGCACACAACCTGGCCGGCCGCAGGGGAAGAGGAGAGAGCGCCCCCCCTCCCTCCTGAACCGTACCAGGCCGCATACCCTCAACATGGGGGGTTTGGTGCTCTGGGGCAGGGGGGCGACCTGCGGCCCCCCCACCCCAGAGCACCCTGCCCCCATGTTGATGAGGACAGGGCCTCTTCCCGACAACCCTGGCCGTTGGTTGTCGGGGTCTGCAGGCGGGGGGCTTATCGGAATCCGGGAGCCCCCTTCAATAAGGGGGCCCCCGGATCCCGGCCCCCCACCCTATGTGAATGAGTATGGGGTACATCGTACCCCTACCCATTCACCTGGTGGACAAAAATTGCAATAAAAAAACACTACACAGGTTTTCAAAGTACTTTATTGCACAGCTCCGGGGGTCTTCTTCCGACTTCCGGGTGTCTTTTCCGACTTCGAGGGTCTCCGGTGTCGTCTCCGCGCTCTCCGGTTCTTTCTTCCGCCGGGCCTCCGCTGACTTCTTTTTAGCTCTCTTGCTAACAGAGGCCCGGACTTCTCCGTCTTCTCGTCCGGCTCTCCGTTGTCCTTCTGCCGGCCCCTCCACTAACTTCTTGGTAGCTCTTTCGCTAGTGGAGGGGCCGGGCTTCCCGTCGCTGTCGCCATCGGCTTCTTCTTCCCTCTTCTCCTCCTCGATGTTGACGCATCGCTTCTTCCCGCTGTAATACCGGCTCTCCGCTCCGCTCCGCATTAATATAGGCTTCTCATGACGTCACAGTCACATGTTCCCATGACGTCACAGTCACATGCTCCGGGGCCATGTGCCCTGGAACATGTGACTGTGACGTCATGAGAAGCCTATATTAATGCGGAGCGGAGAGCCAGTATTACAGCGGGAAGAAGCGACGCGTCAACATCGAGGAGGAGAAGAGGGAAGAAGAAGCCGACGGGAAGACCGACCCCTCCACTAGCGAAAGAGCTACCAAGAAGTTAGTGGAGGGGCCGGCAGAAGGACAACGGAGAGCCGGACGAGACAACGGGAAGACCGGGCCTCTGTTAGCAAGAGAGCTAAAAAGAAGTTAGCGGAGGCCCGGCGGAAGAAAGAACCGGAGAGCGGGAGACGACACCGGAGACCCCCGGAAGTCGGAAGAAGACCCCCGGAAGTCGGAAGAAGACCCCCGGAGCTGTGCAATAAAGTACTTTGAAAACCCGTGTAGTGTTTTTTTATTGCAATTTTTTGTCCACCAGGTGAATGGGTAGGGGTACGATGTACCCCATACTCATTCACATAGGGTGGGGGGCCGGGATCCGGGGGCCCCCTTATTGAAGGGGGCTCCCGGATTCCGATAAGCCCCCCGCCCGCAGACCCCGACAACCAACGGCCAGGGTTGTCGGGAAGAGGCCCTGTCCTCATCAACATGGGGGCAGGGTGCTCTGGGGTGGGGGGGCCACAGGTCGCCCCCCTGCCCCAGAGCACCAAACCCCCCATGTTGAGGGCATGCGGCCTGTAACGGTTCAGGAGGGAGGGGGGGCCGCTCTCTCGTCCCCCCCTCTTCCCCTGCGGCCTACCAGGTTGTGTGCTCTGATAAGGGTCTGGTTTGGATTTTGGGGGGACCCCCTCGCCGTTTTTTCGGCATAGGGGCGCCCGTTCAAATCCAGACCAGACCCAAGGGCCTGGTATGCTCCTGGAGGGGGAACCCACGCCGATTTTTTATTTAAAATTTGACCTGGAGTTCCCCTTCAAGAGCAGTACAGCACAAGTCGCATGCCAAAGTCGGATCATGCAAGACTGCGGTCCGACTTTGATCCGACTTCAATGATAGTCAATGGGCTGAAGTCGGATCAAAGTCGGACCAAAGTAGTACAGGGAGCATTTTCAAAGTCGGACCGACATGTGTCGGACCAGTTAAGACGGCTCCCATAGGGAAACATTGATTTTCACACGTCATGCGACATGAGCTCCCAATGTCGGAGCGTTTGTCGCCCCAGTGTGAACCAGGCCTCAAGGAACCTATTTAGAAAATGAAAAAAGAACCTTTACAACCCCTTTAATGTTGAGGCCTTATTCTGGGAGGAAACACAAGCTGCACTGACAAAATACTAAACTGCTTTTATATACTGTATAAATACAATATATATAAATCAGAGAAAAATATATATCACCACACAAGAGGTCACAAAAGAATCAAGCAGTAGCAACCCTAAAAGTTACAGGACATGCCATACAGACTAGAGAAATAAAAAGTATTGATAAGGAGGTTTCTGCTCACATGCCCCCCTTTCCTGGCCTGCCAGGCTGCATGCTCGGATAAGGGTCTGGTATGGATTTTAGGGGGGAACCCACTCCAAAAAAAAAAAATTGCCATGCTGTTTTTTTTTCCGTTTTTTTTTATTGTCAGTGTTTTGTCAAATAATGCAGATCATCAGGTAATGCCAACAACGATCGGCGCATGCGCAGTAGTGGCATCTGTAAGATTGGGGGTTGTTAGCTCTCGTGGTAGATGCGTTTTTCCAGTGATTCCAGCCAGTCAGGAACAATTTTTAAGGGCATGGTAGCCCACTTTTATTTAAAAGCACAAAAAGTTCACAAATACATCATTAGCCCTCGCAGGGGGTTTCCACCATTACTGTATCTTGCATACTCAACACTTTAGCCTCCTGGCTTTTATTCTAGCGATCCGGCTATCTCAGGCCTTTAGCCTAGGCCTAAAGTCTGCTCCTCAGAACAGAGTTTCCTAGAGATAAGCTCACTGCTCGCTTACTCCTGGTCAGCGCTTTGCTGCTCAAATATCAATAATATCTGCCTCTTGCAGACACGTACACTTTGGCTGCACCCATGCAGCATAGATAGACTCTGACTCTCAGAGGAATGGGAGTCCACCTCCCAACCCGCACGGATTCTGCGGGTTTTTCCCGCAGAGACACCATTTTCCCGCGGTCCCGCGAAGGACACTATATTCCCGCACAGCAAGAGCCAGAGGAGGGAGGAGGAGGAGGTAAGACCGATCACCGATCGGAGGCAATATCCCGCGGACCCCCGCCGCACAACAGTGAAGATGTAGAAAGTTTGGAGCAGCCCTGTCCAGCGGCAAACTCCCCGCCCCCCCCCCCAACATTGATTCCAAGCAAGTTCTGCAAAAACGAAATTGCGGTCCCGCGGCAATGTTGGGAGGTATGCTGTTGGGTGGAGCCCTGAACCATAATCAGATCAGAACTAAATAGCCCAACACACAGCTGTTCAATCAGCATGTCTTTCTCTACAAAATCTGGTGTAAACCAACACATTTTAAGGACGCACAGGGTCCCACCGTCACATATCCTCCCCCCCTGTTTCGAACCGGAGGGAGGAACACATAAACCCGTCATCATAAATGGGACACCTCTGTGCCAGCCATTGGCTGCGTAGGCCCATTTCTTCTTCCGGGTATGTTTCCACCAACACTTCGCTTTGACGCCTCTGTACCAACTATCAGTAGCAGGAGTCCTAATCTGCCCAACCTTTTCTCTAAAGGGGCACTCCACCCACACCTTCATCCGGGTGTGCTTCCACCAGCACTTCTTCCTGAACCGTGGGCTCCCACTAATCTCTCTATCCCTTCTACCTTCTGGCCTCAGGATCCTTCTTTTTTCTCCCACAGACCTACTCTCCCAGGACTGTTGGGGACCCCCTTTCATGAACTCTGTCAGGGACTGGCCATTCTCACTACCTGACGCAACATTAATCAACAACATTTGTTTCTCAGGTTCATTAACCCCTGTGTGGTTACTCTTAGCAACCAAACCATCTAGGATCAACACCATATCCTTCCGTTTAACCTCAATATTATCATTGGGATCTATTGTCCCTTTGTTTGCTAGGACATTGTCTATGGAGGGACCACCTACAGGCAAGCAGTTACTCCCTATGGGATAGTCCCGCAGTTTCACATCGCCCCCTGTTGTCCAACACTCCAATAGCAATTGTCCTACCAACGCACATTTTTCACCACCTTTTTCCACATCAATCTCTTTAACCATTTCTGTGTCCATTGGTACCTCAACCAATAGCTCAGAGTTGTCTGACAGTGCTCTACAGTGCCTCTCATACACTTTTTCATTACAGTTACCATCACTGTTATTTCCTGTCAAAGTGTCTCCGGGTACCTCAAACTGCACCTCTCTGCGCGTGGACTGAATTCCCACTACTGCCACGTCCTTTCCGGGCCCTTCCTTTACATAAGGTCTAGCGGGTGAGACAGTACGCGCGCCACGTACCAACCACTGCTCAGCCGCACCTTGGACCGCACCAGCAGGAAAGCACCCCATCACACCAGCGTACGGAGAGACTTTCACCATGTCCATTATCTCTGATTCCTCCAGCAATTCCCCCGAGCGCCTTCTGCACAAAACTGCCGCTGGAAGCACTCTCAAAGAGAACTGTAAGACAACTTTCCACAAAAGCAACCAACAGTGCAGCAACCAATTTTCATCAACATTGCTTAACAACGCATGCATCACCTGTGTCCACCGATTGGTACTATGCAGTACCATGTTGCCCTTCTGCGGTGGATACATGCAGGTGTATATTGGAAAGATTTTCACAAGTTCCCACAACATCTCAGTTATTTCTAGACATGCCGCATCTAAACACAGAACTCTAGGAACTTTTCCTTTACTAACAATGTGGAGGGACTCATTTGCTAAGGCGTGAGAGGCCGAGACACTTAAAGAGACCTCTACCTCAGAGGCAACTGACAAAATTTGCGGCTCCCCCTGAGCACTGCAAATCGCATGTGTCACACTCATCCTCTCACTTTCAGCATCACTGAGCCCTTCCAAGTCGCCATCCATTACCCCATCAATCTGACGCTCAACATTACTCATCTCTTTTACTGTGGACAAAACCTCTGCCATGTATGCGTCCTTTTCAGATCCTTCCAACTGGAGAGGGTTAATTTCTGCAAAAGCCAACGCACCCGTGTCTACCGGCCCTGCAGCCTCTCCATTTAGCACAGAAGAAACTGTGTCCACTCCACTGTTACCCACTGAGCCTTCCTTGTTTAAATGCACTTGTGGCAAAACATTTTTAAACACAACAGGCTGCAACAACATAACTTCACCACTTTGCTCAGGTGGTGCTTCATTAAACCCATTATTACTACAAGTAATTTCAAACATTTGAGTTTTACCATTTTTCTCATCACCAAGGTCAAGTACCCTCTTATCTATCAAAGCTGCACCACAGTTGTCCCAGGCAACCTCTGGCTCCAACAGACAGAGCTCCCTGGAGGTCTCCAAGGACACCTCTGCAGCCTTATATACCGTTGCTAAGGGGAATCGCATATCCTGCTCAGCGATCACCCCTACCTCATTAAGCATCACATTACCATAAGTACATGTATCATCTGCAATATCTTCGTCATCAACATTCACAAACATAGCAGTTTTACAAGTCCCATCAAATTGTCCCTTGTCACAACGCATGGCACCCTGCGTACCTCTCAGCACACTACCCTTCCTCTCCAAAGGAATTATTTTGCCCACTAGGGAGTCTTCACAGTTGTCCTGGGAAACCACTTGCCTCACTACTGCAGGCTCCTTGGTGGTTTCCCTTGGCAACTGCACAGCACCTGTCACTGTCACTAGGGAACATGGCATACCAACTGCTTTGGTCACCCCTAGCACATCTCTCCCAGCATTTTGCTGGATTACCTTAGGTGTACCTAGAGTCCATATGTCCTTTTCAATTTTTGACCTCGCTGCAAGCAGGGTTTTAACCTGTGTCTCCCCACTGATCTGGGTAGCACACTGCAGCAAGTTCATTTTTTCACCTTCAGTGGATCTCCCCTCTGGGGTCACTTCCACTTCAGTGTGAGCAACCACACAGTCAGCCTTTCCCATGATTTTAACAGGAACAGTCTTACCATTCTCTTTAGCAGGGGTTGAAGGCTTCAATTGAGGGCGTTGTCCCTTCTTTGCTGTGCTCTCACAAGCAGACGCCCCCTCCTGGACACAGGGTAACATTACATCCCTCTTGGAGTTTCCAACATCGCCTGCAGGCAAAACAAATTTCCTGTTGCCAGGGGTAACAGCAGACCCACACACCTGGTCATACCCCTTGCAGGATGCTGGATATGATACGCTCTTCTCTGGGCTTGCAGGCAAAGCATTAAGCCCAACAACACGATCAGCAGCTATATTCCACAAGCTTGGACAAGAAAAGATCCCGTGGCCCAGCTGACCACATTCCAGACATGGCACTTGGCGACTTTCTCCTCTTGCCAAGGGAGACAGCACTCTCCCCGCTGATCTTTTCCAGCGCTCTCTAGACTGGACTGCTCCTAGAAAATTGTCGTAGTCATCTCGGTTACTATACATCCCACGGTACACCTCCTGGTACTCCTCGATAAGAAAAGGTTGCACCAACTCAACCCAACGATTTCTGGGCCATCCTCTGTAGGAAGCAATCATCGCAAACTCCTCCAAAAAATCCTCAACATATTCCGAAGGTAACATAGGCCGTATGAAGTTAACTGTACGGATTTCTGCTTTGTTGGCACGGGCAACCGCACCCATCTGCTCACTCTTTACACTCAGAGCAAGCTTCTCATACCTTTGCTTTACTGGAGCCTGGGACAAAGGGCACTTGGAAACTTTATGCCCCCACTCACTGCACCGCAAACAGTGCACTGGGTTCTTAGCACTTTGCACATTGATAGCTGGCCATCTTGCACCAGCGTTGCCAGGGGCAACAGCATGCACTTCCCCTTTAACTTGGTTCAGTGCAGCCAAGTGTCGCCTGCACCAATCCACTGCAGACTCAGACTCTGGTGAACTATCCATACTTGCAGTCACCTGTGCACTCCTTGCACCAGTGTTGCTAGGAACAACACCCGCTCTGTCTCTCACCTCAGCAAACATTGCTTCCTATTTGCGTTTTGACCGCGCCATCTCTGCAGTCAGGCCAACAATGGTTTTTAACACAGTTCCTTTTAACACAGGACATTTTTGAAGTACTTTTATCCAAGACTTGCAAACAGCACACTTTCACATGCAGACTTCACTCTCTGCTTAAATCATTCATCCACTGGACCTTCCTAAGTGGACACATCCTCTCAAGCCACATTGAGCTCACTTCCACAGGCACATCACCTGTATACAACACAGTCCATTAATTGAACTCCTGTGCAATGCAGTTCGCCTGGCTGTCCCACACAGCTAACAGCAGCTCACCGCAGAAAACTTTGACTTTTCATTCAGATTGGCTGTTCATCACAGTATTGCTGCAAAACACACGGTTTCTTTTTACTCACTGTTTTTGGTATGCGCGGATCTGGAACTCTTCCAAAACTGCCCGCATTCTCCACCATATGTAAGATTGGGGGTTGTTAGCTCTCGTGGTAGATGTGTTTTTCCAGTGATTCCAGCCAGTCAGGGACTATTTTTAAGGGCATGGTAGCCCACTTTTATTAAAAAGCACAAAAAGTTCACAAATACATCAGTAGCCCTCGCAGGGGGTTTCCACCATTACTGTATCTTGCATACTCAACACTTTAGCCTCCTGGCTTTCATTCTAGTGATCCGGCTGTCTCAGGCCTTTAGCCTAGGCCTAAAGTCTGCTCCTCAGAACAGAGTTTCCTATAGATAAGCTCACTCCTCGCTTACTCCTGGTCAGCGCTTTGCTGCTCAAACATCAATAACATCTGCCTCTTGCAGACAGTCACACTTTGGCTGCACCCATGCAGCATAAATAGCCTCTGACTGTCAGAGGGATGGGAGTCCACCTGACTCCCATGCACCGACTTCCTGTCTGTTGGGTGGAACCCTGAACCATAATCAGATCAGAACTAAATAGCCCAACACACAGCTGTTCAATCAGCATGTCTTTCTCTACAAAATCCGGTGTAAACCAACACACTTTAAGGACGCACAGGGTCCCACCATCACACATCACGCCAGCTGATCAGCTGGTGTGATGTCAACACTGCACATGCACAGACCCTCTGAGGCATTATTCGACAGTCAGCAAAGCGCGGGGGCAAAATCTGATAGTGCCTTGCTCTCTCTGCAAGTGCTGTGTTGCAGTAATCGACAGACAACCGGCCAGAACATATAAAACACTTCCAAATGGAGAGAAACCTCATAGCAGAGTGCTAAGTTCTGAAGTATAATGAACCAGGCCAACACTTGGCGGCAACAGTTCATGTGTCATCACTCAACCAGTCCTATTATATATTGGGCTCTATCACCGTGTATATACACAATAATAGTAATAAGAAGGACCTTATAAAGGCAGAATCTGACTATCAGGCAGAATCTGCCTCTGCGCTTTACTGACCGTCGGATAATGCCTCTGACGATCTGCGCATGCGCAGTGTTGACGTCACGCCAGCTGATCAGCTGGAGTGACATCACTACTGCGCATGCGCCGATCATTGAAGGCATTATCCAAGGATCTGCATTATTCGACAGAACACCGGCATTCTTTTGTTTACATTTCAGCTGTCAGCGGGTTTTCATTGTTAAGGACATGGTGGCCAGCTTCTTGACCCACTCCTTAACAACCAGCTTTTCTTCAAACAGAATTCAGGTCGGTCGATCATTTTTTGACTGTTCCGAATTCTAATATTTCCTAAAATTTGGAATTTGTTAGAAAACGAATAAACAAAACTAAACTTGAAACTTCAGATACATCCAAATCTCAGAATAACCAAAAATGTGTCCAAATTTGATTCGGACCAAAACAAATTACACATATCTAATTGAGAGTCACACTATCTCTGGTAAGCGTATACAATGCTTTGGTGTACGGAGCACTGGGTGTCCGCTTATGAAAGTGTTTAAAGACATAGTGAAAAGTGGAAAGAGGAATTCACATTGGTGTACTTCCTAGAAACAATAATTTCACTACTGCATGGACATTTTTATCACTGTGGGGGTTATTTACGAAAGGCAAATCCACTTTACACTACAAGTGCAAACTACAAGTGCAAAGTGCATTTGAAATTGCACTGAAAGTGCACTTGGAAGTGCAGTCGCTGTAAATCTGAGGGGTAGATCTGAAATGAGGGGAAGCTCAGCTGATTTTATTATCCAATCATGTGCAAGCTAAAATGCTGTTTTTTATTTTCCTTGCATGTCCCCCTCGGATCTAAAGCGACTGCACTTCCAAGTGCACTTTCAGTGCACTTTCAAGTGCACTTTGCACTTGTAGTTTTCACTTGTAGTGCAAAGTGGATTTGCCTTTCGTAAATAACCCCCTAAGACCCCTTTCACACTGGGGCGTTTTTCAGGTGCTTTTGGGCTAAAAATAGCGCCTGTAAAGCGCCTGAAAATGGCTCCTCTACAGTCCCAGTGTGAAAGCTCAAGTGCTTTCACACTGAGGCGATGTGCTGGCAGGACATTAAAAAAAACTCCTGAAAGCAGCATCTTTGGAGCAGTGAAGGAGCGATGTATACACCGCTCCTCCACCGCGCCTGCCCATTGAAATGAATGGGTAACGCAGCCAAACCGCCGGCAAAGAGCGGCTGCAGCGGCGCTTTGCAGGTGGTTTTAACCCTTTTTCGGCTGCTAGTGGGGATAAAGGTGCCCTGCTGGCGGCCGGACACCTAAAAATAGCGGCGCTTTACCGCCAACGCCGCCCGCGCCCCAGTGAGAAAGCAGCCTAATACATGGATTGTATATGATGTTATATATGTATGTAGCGGCCTCCACTCTCTCACTCCGCTGTTGGCTGGTTTCTGCTTGTCTAGGGGTACCTTGGAGGAGAGAGTGCAGGGTCACCACGCCAAGCCTTCACCGCAGATGTTTGTGTGGTGTAAGCAAAGTTCCTTTACCTTCGGGTCGGTGTTCTGAGTTTGGAGCCTCCGTCTCTTCTGTGGAACCGTGTCTGCCAGTAAATGAGCCCCACAGCAATAAAAGTCCAACACTCCTTTATTCTTCAATGTCAGGATGAAACACAATCAGTTGGACTCCCTCAACGAACAGACAGGGGGTGTGGATACGAGTAGGCCCAGGCACAGTGAACTCTCCTATTCCTCTAACAGCGAATAGGTTTGGCACATGATCTATGCCACCTGTTGAGAATCTTGGTCGCTGCCACCGACCGGATGAACGATGAACCTTCCTCCTGACTGCACTCGGCCCCTGTTTGGGAAGATTCCCCTCCGGGCGGTCTCCTGAGGCTCACCCGGCACCGGCAATCTGCTGCACCGGGTCTTCGAGTGAGTAACTCCTCCAGTCCCTTACGCCTCTGGATTCGGGTACCCCACTCCCGGGGTCCCCTAGGGAATCCTTCCCTCGTGGAGCCCATCGGAGGACACTGGGCCCCAGGCCTCCAACCGAGTACCTCACCCCAGGCTGAAGGTGCCTGGGGTGGAACACGAGCTCCGGGTGTCCAGGCCTAGGCCGCCTGGACACCAACCACGAACCACAGCCCTCAGGCTGAAGGTGCCTGGGACTCGACGACCCCGTTACCAAAATGGCCGACCCCTTTATACCCTCCCCCAGCAAGCCCAGCGGAGCCCCCGCCCTGCTGTACTCATGCTGCGAGAGGCCAAAAAGGGTACGCCACTGCAACGATGGCTCAACCCCGGGCCCAAAGTGACAGCGCCACCCGCTGGGCCCCAGGGAACCACACATCACAGATTCCCCACCAAATTTAAACATAATAGAAAAGCATATACCCGCTACATGTATTTATTTGTTTATTTTCTTATGTTCATTTGGTGTATTGCACAGTAGTATGCACCTTATTTGTTAGTGCAACACAATATTCTTTATTTCTCTAATACAGTATATATATAAAAAATATATACAAACAAAGCATATATTTAGAGAGCGTGAGACTGCTATACTGCATACAAAATCGGACTTGCCACAAGCCTGATATTTATTGCCCTGTGACTAGCACTGGTGACATGAGCAGTACAATGGTCATTAAAGTCTCATGTGAAATATTTCTCTGTCAACAGATTGTTAATATAATGTCTGTCGTGAACAGTTTTTTTTTACCTATAATACATCAGACACTGCAGATGTTTCAGCATAAAATATAACACAAGGAGATGCTTTTACAAGAAATAAATCAAGAGACGAGGGGCAGGGAAGAAAAAGCTTCTGTAAAGTTAGTGTATATTACAGTGTAACCAAACATACTAATGAATCCCTGACCACTGTAATCCTACCTTCCCAGCTTACTGCATATGGCTCGGGTGTCTGTCCCAGCTCAGGAGCTATAACAGAGCTCTTGTTGAGAGTTGGGACTCATCAGCCGTGTGACTTACTGGGCCTAGGCCCCAGTGTGATGTGTTCTCCAGGCATGGGGTGATGAGATCATGACTCTGCACTCTCAATGGCGCCTTTTCTAATGTGAATCAAAGGCCTCTACATATTATGGTGTCCAGGTTATTGTACCTAGCTAGAAAGCTGATTGCCCGATTTGGGTTGGCTCCCACTGTGACTTCTAGGGCGCAGTGGATCGCCTACGTTAATTCTCTTCTACTTAAAGAGCAGTTGGCTTATCGCCATTGAAAAGCAGCTAAAAAATGTAACCTCATTTGGCAAAGTTGGTTTGATAACCCAAGTCTCTCCTCACCACAATTAGTGATGGATAGGTTATTACAATTATAGTTATCATGGTTATGGCACGAGTTTGGGAATTTCTCCTCTGTACATCTGAGAGTAGACAAAGGAGACTTCTGAGTAATCATCCCTCAATAAACTGGGGCAGTTTTGTTTTGCTCTATGTTTTTCTTTTTTACTGTTTTTCTTTTTTTATAAAATGTTGGAGATGCTTTACATATGATGTGATGCTCTGTACCTGGTTATATATCTCATGTTTAATGCAAGTGTGGATGGTTGTTATCTATACCTTTCAACTCTACAATGTACAAGCACTTTTTTTTTTTCCTTGTTAAAAAAAAGGCCTCCACATGCTATTCTTGCAAGAAACCCAATTTTTGAAACAGAGGGTGCTGCAGCCTAGGGTCCCTTTAGTTAGTTGATGCAGCCTCTACTGCCAAACATGCCAATGGACCACATGAATTACAAACGTTGTAAACTTGACGTAATTGTAAACGTTGTAAAGAAAGGTGTTTTTTGCCTGTAATAGCCAACCAGCATCCGATCCAACTCTTGTTTTGACAAGGCAGGTTTGATAATTTTTTAAGGAGGTCCTCACCCAACCTTTCACCCCATTCATCAAAAAAAAAAGTTAATGACATTCCAGACCCCCAATTCAGACTTATTCCTGCCAACTTTGCATCTGTGCTGTCCCACCATATGTTGGTGCCTGCCATAGTAAATACTGGTATGACTCCAGAGACACTGGAGAACATCTAGGGACAGCTTAACAGCTCTGGGTAGGTTGATGCAACCTTCTTACAATAAGTCTAAATCGGGCATGTGTAACACATTTACCCTAATGGTATCCATGATCTAAAAAGAGGAGTGCGGAAGGTGAAAATAACAAACACACATACTTACCTAACTGGCTGTAGCATCGATCCGATGCTGCAGCTGTCCCCCGCCGGCTCTACACCAAGAACTGTTCAATGAAAGACCACTTATCTCTCAGTTATCGGGTCTGTTCTGCTCTGCCCCTGTGTGGGGGCAGGAGCAGCTAGCTCAGAATTTCAGCGTTGCGCTGAGAGGCCGAGCCAGCTGCAGGGCAGGCATTTGGGTGGGTTCCCAAATCATTGTCGAAATCCCTGCAGAACCTGGTCCGGCTATGTGACAATCGATAGTGGGCTTTAGCCTGCTGTTGGCTGAGTCTGGGTCTTGGGAGTGCAGAACTAAGTGTACTCCTATGACCCACAGGTAAAGTATGGCGAAAGGAGCTTCTTTAATTTGTACAAATTCTGATAACTCTTTTTTTTTTCTCTTCTTCAGTCCACCTCTGTACAATTAAGGCTAAATTCAGAAACAGTAACGAAAGAGGTGAAGGAGTTGCTGAGAATCAGAAGTTTTATAGTTCAGTTTATAGTTCAGAAAACATGAAGCCATCTATCTTATTTATTTTGTTGGCCTGTGTAGTTGCAAGCAGACAGCATGCAGCCTCCAATAGTACATTCTAGCATTGTTTTTTTATTAAATATTATAAGGGGCAGTTTATGTACAATAAAGCCCTGTACACACGATCGGTTTTACCGATAAAAACAGTCCGATTGGACTTTTTTCATCGGACGAACCGATCGTGTATGGGACCCATCGGTCTTTTTTCCATCGGTTTTAAAAAATAGAACGTTTTACATTTTTCCGATGGATCAAAAACCGATAGCAAATTACGATCGTCTATGGGCAAGTCCATCGGATAAAAAACACACGCATGCTCAGAATCAAGTCGACGCATGCTCAGAAGCATTAAACTTCATTTTTCTCGGCTCATCTGAGTGTTTTACGTCACCGCGTTTGGAACGGTCGGTTTTTTGACTGATGGTGTGTAGGCAAGACTGATGGAAGTCAGCTTCATCGGATTTCCGATGGACAAAACCATTGGATTAGAATCCATAGGATATCCGATCGTGTGTACAAGGCCTAAGACATATTTGTTCAAGTTGTCTAAATACACTGTAAAGCTATTCACATTTATTTGATGAAGAATAGTGATGAGCCGAACACCCCCGGGTTCGGTTCGCACCAGAACGCGCGAACGGACCGAAAGTTCGCACGAACATTAGAACCCTATTAAATACAATGGATGCGAACGTTCGGATTCTAAAGTGCTAATTATAACGACTATTATCCATGTTATTGTCCGAAACAGAGTTTGGGAACCCGGCTTCTGCACCAGGGGACATGTATCAATGCAAAAAGAAGTTTTAAAAACGGACGTTTTCCGGGAGCAGTCATTTTAATGATGCATAAAGTGAAAAAAAAAAAGTCAAATACTCCTTTAAATATTGTACCTGGGGGGTGTCTAAAGTATGTGAAGTGCCACGTGTTTCCCGTGTTTAGAACTGTCCCTGCACAAAATAACATTTCTAAAGGGAAAAAAGTCATTTAAAACTGCTTGCGGCTTTAATGCAATGTCTGGTCCCGGTAATATGGATGAAAATCTTTAGGAAAAATGGCATAGCTACCCCATCAACCCCCCCCCCCCTACCCCAGCCCATTACCAGCCCCTTTGGGTCTTGTATGGATATTAAGGGGAACCCCGCACACAAAATAAAAAAGGACCTATATACTCTGAACAGCCGTATACAGGCGGTGCATACAAGACAGGGACTGTAGGTTTGTTCTTATCTAGAATCTGTTTATAATTTTGAACAGCTGCATTGTTTAAGTGGAGCTCCATGGCAAATTCCTTTTTTTTAGCTTTTTGTAATAGGGAACGGTTATCACCCCTGTCACATTTTTTTTGCTGTCTGTGCCCCTGTTCAGAACATTTCACCTCACTTTGTGTCCCAATGACAACTGTTTTTGAAATGTGGTGTTTTTATTGAAACAAGGATTGGTGATAAAGCATCAGTAGAGAGGAGACACCTTTCTCCCATATTAATTCTTAAAGGAGAGAATTTTCCTTCCAAGGGGTAGATTTCCTCTCACTTCCTGTTGTCTTCTTCCGTTTGCAAGTAGTAGTAGTTTGTAAGTTGGATGTTTGAAAGTAGGGACCTTCCGTATATACTCTGCAGAAATTGGCCCCTTAGGTGTTGGTGTTGGCACAACACTGAAAGCACTCACAGTTATTCTTGGTGGGTGCTGGAACGCCCTGCTGTCAAGTATAATATCAGGAATTGTAATAACATATAATTGTTGATCAGTGGTAGTAAAAATTGGGCCTTTGATGGTGGTGCTGGTGCCACAACACTGTAAGGCCTGACAGTTACTCTTGGTGGGCGCAGCAATGGTCCCTGCTGTGAATTATTAGATCAATAATTATAATTGCATGCCCCTGTTGAACAGGGGCTGAAAAATTGGGCCTTTGGTGGTGGTGGTGGTGATGGTGGTGCTGGTGCCACAACACTGTAAGGCCTGACAGTTACTCTTGGTGGGCGCAGCAATGGTCCCTGCTGTGAATTATTAGATCAATAATTATAATTGCATGCCCCTGTTGAACAGGGGCTGAAAAATTGGGCCAGCTTAAGCCAGGAATTGGGCCTTTGGTGGTGGTGGTGGTGGTGATGGTGGTGCTGGTGCCACAACACTGTAAGGCCTGACAGTTACTCTTGGTGGGCGCAGCAATGGTCCCTGCTGTGAATTATTAGATCAATAATTATAATTGCATGCCCCTGTTGAACAGGGGCTGAAAAATTGGGCCTTTGGTGGTGGTGGTGGTGGTGATGGTGGTGCTGGTGCCACAACACTGTAAGGCCTGACAGTTACTCTTGGTGGGCGCAGCAATGGGCCCTGCTGTGAATTATTAGATCAATAATTATAATTGCATGCCCCTGTTGAACAGGGGCTGAAAAATTGGGCCTTAGGCACTGGTGGCACAACACTGCAACCCCTCACAGATACTGTACTTGGAGCACAGCAATGAGGCCTGTTGCAAATTATTGCATCAAAAATTTTAATTACACGCCCCTGTTAAACAGGGGCTGAAAAATTGGGCCTTAGCCACTGGTGGCGTCACCCATAAACCAAAATGATCTTCCAAGCTATCATCGTTAATCGTATCATTGAGGAGGAGGAGGAGGATAGCCAGTCAACATAACAGCACAGGCACTCAGCATCAGCATCAGTCTTGAAGGGATGTGACATTTTAAAATCAATTAGTCTGTTATATCAGCATCTGGTGTGTGGCAGCTGGTGGTGATCCAAGACTGGTTCATCTTGATGAAAGTCAGTCGATCAACCGAGTCGGTGGACAGGCGCACCCTGTGATCCGTGACAAATCCTCCAGCAGCACTGAATGTGCATTCTGAAAGAACGCTGGATGCAGGACAGGCCAGTAGCTCAATTGCATACTGTGCAAGCTCTGGCCAGTGATCCATCCTCAAGACCCAGTAAGCCAGAGGATTTTCGGTGGGGAAGGTGTCCAAGTCTGACCTTGCCCCTAGGTATTCCTGGACCATGTATATCAGACGCTGGCGATGGTTGCTGGAACCGATCATACTTTGGGGCTGCGGACTAAAGAATTGTCTGAACGCATCGGTCAGACGGCCACCTTCCCCACCGCTCCTTCTTTGACTGCCCGAAGCCTCAGCAACTCGTTGTCCAGGACCAGGAGTTTGTAACCTCACAGTCTCTGGGAACGCGTTGCACAGACCTTTCTGCAAGGCCTCCCGGAGTTGTCTCATCCTCTGCTCCCTCTGCGACGGTACGATAAGGTCCGCAACCTTACCCTTGTACCGTGGATCAAGGAGAGTGGCCAGCCAGTAATGGTCCCTCTCCTTGATCCGAAGAATACGAGGATCCTTCCGCAGACTTTGCAGGATCAGGGAGGCCATGCAGCGTAGGTTAGCTGAGGCATTCAGTCCGGAGTCCTCTGGGTCACTAAGGACGACATGATCCGCAGCCACCTCCTCCCAGCCACGTACAAGTCCACTGGTTTCTTGGGACTGTAAATCATCCCTAAAAGACTGCTGCTGATGATGCTGAGTGCCAGCCTCCACCTCCATGCTGACACAATCCTCCTCCTCCTCCTCCTCTTCCTGTGCGATGGGTGGGACAGAAGGAACACTGTCTGGGTAAAGGGGGCCTTGAGAGGCAAGGAAGTCCTCCTCTTCCTGCCTCTGTTCTGCCTCAAGTGCCCTGTCCATTATTCCACGCAGTGTGTGCTCCAACAGGTGGACAAGAGGTACAGTGTCACTGATGCATGCACTGTCACTGCTCACCATCCTCGTGGCCTCCTCAAATGGTGCCAGGACAGTGCATGCATCCCTGATCATGCCCCACTGGCGTGGTGAAAAAAACCCGAGCTCCCCTGACCCTGTCCTGGTGCCGTAGTCGCACAGGTACTCATTGATGGCCCTCTGCTGCGTGTGCAGCCGCTGCAGCATGGCCAACGTTGAGTTCCACCTGGTGGGCATGTCACATATAAGGCGGTTCTTGGGCAGGTTCAACTCCTTTTGAAGCTCAGCCAGGCGAGCACTGGCATTATAAGATCTGCGGAAATGCACACAGACTTTCCTGGCCTGCCTCAGGACATCCTGTAAGCCCGGGTACCTGCCCAAGAACCGCTGCACCACCAGGTTAAGGACGTGAGCCATACAGGGCACATGGGTCAGTTGTCCCTGTCGGAGGGCGGAGAGGAGGTTGGTGCCATTGTCGCAAACCACCATTCCTGGCTTAAGCTGGCGTGGCGTCAACCACCTCTCGGCCTGCCCCTGCAGAGCAGACAGGACCTCTGCCCCAGTGTGGCTCCTGTCCCCCAAACACACCAGCGCAAGCACGGCATGGCATCTTTTTGCCTGCGTACTTGCGTAGCCCCTTGAACGCCTACGGAGCACCGCTGGTTCCGAGGACAAACCACAGGAAGAGGCCATGGAGGAAGAAGAAGAGGAGGGGGTGGAGGAGAGAGGTGTGTCACAACCAGTAGTAGCATTTTGGAGGCGTGGCGGTGGAACAACCTCCAACACTACTGCACCTTGTCCTGCATCCTTCCCAGCTGCCAAAAGAGTGACCCAATGGGCCGTGAAAGAAAGGTAACGTCCCTGTCCATGCCTGCTGGACCATGAGTCAGCGGTAATATGCACCTTACCGCTGACCGCCCTGTCCAGCGAGGCCAAGACATTGCCTTCCACATGCCTGTAGAGAGCCGGAATAGCCTTCCGTGCGAAAAAGTGGCGTTTGGGAACCTGCCACTGTGGAACCACACATTGCACAAACTCACGGAAGGGGGCCGAGTCTACCAACTGAAAAGGCAGCAGTTGAAGCGCTAGCAATTTAGCCAAGCTAGCATTCAACCGCTGGGCATGTGGATGGCTGGGAGTGAACTTCTTTCGACGGTCCAGCAGCTGGGGCAGGGAAATTTGCCTGCTAGAATCGGACGTCGGTGTACTGCTAGCAGAGTGCCCGCAAGTACTTGGCTGTGACACACCTAATTCTACACCTTCATTCCTCTCAGAGCAGGTTTCAGAGAGGACTGAAGGTATAGTGGGGTTGGAGATCCCAGCTGATGCGGTGCAAGAAGAGGTCAGCTTTGTTCTTTGGTGTGGGTCTTTAAGGTAAGCTTGCCAACGAGCTGCATGGCAGGTCAACATATGTCTGATCAAGCATGTGGTGCCCAAGCGGCTGATGTTTTGGCCACGCGATATACGCTTGAGACATATGTTGCAAACAGCAGCTGTGCGATCTGATGCACTCGCCTCAAAAAAGGCCCACACCAAAGAACTTTTTGAATGACGGGCAGAGGCAGCGCCCTGCACAGGCGGAGCTCTGCGGTGTGATTCCGTCGGTGTACTGCCCATACGCTGGCCACTCAAGGGCATCCTGCCTCGTTGGAGATGTGCCTCCTCCTCATCCTCCTCCTCCTCCTCCTCTCTCCTATTAGGCACCCACGTGGAGTCAGTGACCTCATCATCCCCTCCCTCCTCATCACTGGAGCCAATCTGGCAGTATGCTGCAGCTGCTGGAGCATGACTGCCAGATTGGTGTCCTTCTTGAGCATCCCCTCTCTCTGCTCTCACGCTGCTGCCTTTCTCTAGCTGGGTATCATCATCAGATCCTTCCAAACGCTGGGCATCCTCCTGGAGCATGTACCCAACACTGTGCTCAAACAGTTCGGGGGACTCCTCAGGAGGAGGGCATGGTGGGTCTAGGGAAGGATTGACTAATGAAGATAATGATACCAGAGAAGAGGACGCTTTGTCAGCTGCTTTGCCAGTACCCTGAGCCTGGGTGAGAGAGGATGAGGAGGATGAGGTGGGCTTGGTCATCCACTCTACCAAGTCTTCGGCATGATGTGGCTCAACATGTCCAGCTGCCGAAAACAAGGACAAGCATGTCCCATGGCCATGTGCTGATGACAATGCACCGCGTACACGACCAGCACTGTTGCCCCCAGACACAGAGCCTGCTTGCCCTCTTTTTTTGCCTCCTGACTGTCTGCCTCTCCTTGGTTGCCTTCCAGACATTTTAATGGATGGCCTGCAGGGAGATGGGAAAAACAGCAATAAGGGCTACCTTCAGGTGTATATTGTGCAGGAGGCTTAGCAACAATGACACTGACACTGTCCCCTGCCTATCCTTCTCTGTCCCTAAACACAAGGTTGGAAAATATGGTTCAGCAAAAAAGTTTTAGAACAGAATAGCACACTGACACTTTCCCTCACTGTCCTACTCTGTCCCTCCCTACAAACAAGATTTAGCACAGAATAGCACACTGATAATTTCTACGAGTGTCCTTCTCTGTCCCTAAACTCAAGGATTGAAAATATGGAACAGCAAAATTGGTTTAGAACAGAATAGCACACTGTCAGTTTCACTCACTGTACCTCTCTGTCCCTCAACTCAAGGATTGAAAATATGGAACAGCAAAATTGGTTTAGAACAGAATAGCACACTGTCAGTTTCACTCACTGTACCTCTCTGTCCCTCAACTCAAGGATTGAAAATATGGAACAGCAAAATTGGTTTAAAACAGAATAGCACACTGTCAGTTTCACTCACTGTACCTCTCTGTCCCTCAACTCAAGGATTGAAAATATGGTTCAGCAAAATAGTTTTAGAACAGAATAGCACACTGACACTTTCCCTCACTGTCCTACTCTGTCCCTCCCTACAAACAAGATTTAGCACAGAATAGCACACTGATAATTTCTACGAGTGTCCTTCTCTGTCCCTCAACTCAAGGATTGAAAATATGGAACAGCAAAATTGGTTTAGAACAGAATAGAACACTGTCAGTTTCACTCACTGTACCTCTCTGTCCCTCAACTCAAGGATTGAAAATATGGAACAGCAAAATTGGTTTAGAACACAGTATCACACAGTCAGTTTCACTCACTGTACCTCTCTGTCCCTCAACTCAAGGATTGAAAATATGGTTCAGCAAAATAGTTTTAGAACAGAATAGCACACTGACACTTTCCCTCACTGTCCTACTCTGTCCCTCCCTACAAACAAGATTTAGCACAGAATAGCACACTGATAATTTCTACGAGTGTCCTTCTCTGTCCCTCAACTCAAGGATTGAAAATATGGAACAGCAAAATTGGTTTAGAACAGAATAGCACACTGTCAGTTTCACTCACTGTACCTCTCTGTCCCTCAACTCAAGGATTGAAAATATGGAACAGCAAAATTGGTTTAGAACAGAATAGCACACTGTCAGTTTCACTCACTGTACCTCTCTGTCCCTCAACTCAAGGATTGAAAATATGGAACAGAAAAATTGGTTTAGAACAGAATAGCACACTGTCAGTTTCACTCACTGTACCTCTCTGTCCCTCAACTCAAGGATTGAAAATATGGTTCAGCAAAATAGTTTTAGAACAGAATAGCACACTGACACTTTCCCTCACTGTCCTACTCTGTCCCTCCCTACAAACAAGATTTAGCACAGAATAGCACACTGATAATTTCTACGAGTGTCCTTCTCTGTCCCTCAACTCAAGGATTGAAAATATGGAACAGCAAAATTGGTTTAGAACAGAATAGCACACTGTCAGTTTCACTCACTGTACCTCTCTGTCCCTCAACTCAAGGATTGAAAATATGGAACAGCAAAATTGGTTTAGAACACAGTATCACACAGTCAGTTTCACTCACTGTACCTCTCTGTCCCTCAACTCAAGGATTGAAAATATGGTTCAGCAAAATAGTTTTAGAACAGAATAGCACACTGACACTCTCCCTCACTGTCCTACTCTGTCCCTCCCTACAAACAAGATTTAGCACAGAATAGCACACTGATAATTTCTACGAGTGTCCTTCTCTGTCCCTCAACTCAAGGATTGAAAATATGGAACAGCAAAATTGGTTTAGAACAGAATAGCACACTGTCAGTTTCACTCACTGTACCTCTCTGTCCCTCAACTCAAGGATTGAAAATATGGAACAGCAAAATTGGTTTAGAACAGAATAGCACACTGTCAGTTTCACTCACTGTACCTCTCTGTCCCTCAACTCAAGGATTGAAAATATGGTTCAGCAAAATAGTTTTAAAACAGAATAGCACACTGACACTTTCCCTCACCGTACCTCTCTGTCCCTCAACTCAAGGATTGAAAATATGGAACAGCAAAATTGGTTTAGAACAGAATAGCACACTGTCAGTTTCACTCACTGTACCTCTCTGTCCCTCAACTCAAGGATTGAAAATATGGAACAGCAAAATTGGTTTAGAACAGAATAGCACACTGTCAGTTTCACTCACTGTACCTCTCTGTCCCTCAACTCAAGGATTGAAAATATGGAACAGCAAAATTGGTTTAGAACAGAATAGCACACTGTCAGTTTCACTCACTGTACCTCTCTGTCCCTCAACTCAAGGATTGAAAATATGGAACAGCAAAATTGGTTTAGAACAGAATAGCACACTGTCAGTTTCACTCACTGTACCTCTCTGTCCCTCAACTCAAGGATTGAAAATATGGTTCAGCAAAATAGTTTTAGAACAGAATAGCACACTGACACTTTCCCTCACTGTCCTACTCTGTCCCTCCCTACAAACAAGATTTAGCACAGAATAGCACACTGATAATTTCTACGAGTGTCCTTCTCTGTCCCTAAACTCAAGGATTGAAAATATGGAACAGCAAAATTGGTTTAGAACAGAATAGCACACTGTCAGTTTCACTCACTGTACCTCTCTGTCCCTCAACTCAAGGATTGAAAATATGGTTCAGCAAAATAGTTTTAGAACAGAATAGCACACTGACACTTTCCCTCACTGTCCTACTCTGTCCCTCCCTACAAACAAGATTTAGCACAGAATAGCACACTGATAATTTCTACGAGTGTCCTTCTCTGTCCCTAAACTCAAGGATTGAAAATATGGAACAGCAAAATTGGTTTAGAACAGAATAGCACACTGTCAGTTTCACTCACTGTACCTCTCTGTCCCTCAACTCAAGGATTGAAAATATGGTTCAGCAAAATAGTTTTAGAACAGAATAGCACACTGACACTTTCCCTCACTGTACCTCTCTGTCCCTAAACTCAAGGATTGAAAATATGGTTCAGCAAAATAGTTTTAGAACAGAATAGCACACTGACACTTTCCCTCACTGTACCTCTCTGTCCCTACAAACAAGGATTAGCACAGAATAGCACACTGTCACTGACACTCTCCCTACCTATCCTTATTTGTCCCTAAACACAAGGAATCCAGGAATAGTAAAGGAAAAATAATGACACTGTCCCTGCCTATGCTTCTCTTTCCCTGCTCCGGAACACACTACACAAGGCCGCCGCGCTGGCGGCCTTTTATAGTGTGGGGCGTGTACTAAACCCCATCAGCAATAATTGGCCACAGGCATCCTGCCTGTGGCCAATCATTGCTCTCCTCGCTGCCGGCGCTGTGATTGGCCAAGCATGCGGGGTCACAGTGCATGCTTGGCCAATCACAGCGCCTGGATGACACTGCGATGGCGTAGTGCATTGTGGGCCGTTCGCGTCACTCGAATTTGGCGCGAACGGCCCAAATCGTTCGATCTTCGTCGAACGATCGAACAGCCGATGTTCGAGTCGAACGTATGTTCGACTCGAACACGAAGCTCATCCCTAATGAAGAACTAGAAAAGATGGGCTAGGCCAAACCAAACACAAAGATGTAATAATTTGCAGCTTACCAATCCTTTCATGTAGTGGCTGCATTAGTTTTCTTCTCCTAAGGTATTTTATTTTTCCTTATGTTCACCTGATAATCATTCTACTAACAGACTTTTGTTAATAGTGTGACAACGATCACTCACTACAATGTATCTATGAAGGAGTAGCATTGTCACCTGAGGCTGGTCTCCTGATTTGGTCTCCTGATTTGGGCTACAAACATCTCCTCCTCTCTACATATCCATTACATGGGGACAGGCGGATTTGTAACTTACAGAAGATATATGGAAAGGAAGATGATGTTGTTCATTTAATACAGTACATTCAATTCAGAGGAAGTGACAAGTACACTGTGTTTCTAGCAAGATAAATAGGTATTTGGTATTTTCTGTAGTTGCCCATAGGGATGAGCTTTATGTTCGGGTCGAACATGAGTTTGACTCGAACATTGGCTGTTCGCCCGTTCGCCGAATAGCGAGCAATTTAGGGTGTTCTCGGCAAATTCGAAAAGCTGCGGAACACCCTTTAAAAGTCTATGGGAGAAATCAAAAGTGCTAATTTTAAAGGTTAATATGCCAGTTATTGTCATAAAAAGTGTTTGGGGACCCGGGTCCTGCCCCAGGGGACATGTTTTTTCGGGAGCAGTGATTTTAATAATGCTTAAAGTGAAATATTCCTTTAAATTTCGTACCTGGGGGGTGTCTATAGTATGTCTGTAAAGTAGCACAGGTTTCCCGTGCTTAGAAAAGTACCTGCACAAAATGACATTTCTAAAGGAAAAAAAGTCATTTAAAACTACTCGCGGCTATAATGAATTGTCGGGTCCCGGCAATACAGATAAAAGTCATTGAAAAAAACAGCATGGGTTCCCTCCTTAGTCCATTACCAGGCCCTTTGGGTCTGGTATGAATATTAAGGGGAACCCCGAACCAAAATTAAAAAAAAATGCTTGGGGTCCCCCCCAAATTTCATATCAGGCACTTCAGGTCTGGTATGGATATTAAGGGGAACCCTGCGCCAATTTTTTTTTTAAATGGCGTGGGGTTCCCCCAAAAAATCCAGACCAGACCCTTATCCGAGCATGCAACCTGGCAGGCCGCAGGAAAAGAGGGTGGACAAGAAAGCACCCCCCCCCCCTCCTGAACCGTACCAAGCAACATGCCCTTAACATGGGGAGGATGTCCCCATGTTGATGGGGACAAGGGCCTCATCCCCACAACCCTTGCCCGGTGGTTGTGGGTGTCTGCAGGCGGGGGGCTTATCGGAATCTGGAAACCCCCTTTAACAAAGGTGGCCCCCAGATCCTGCCCCCCCTATGTGAATTGGTAACGGGTACATTTTACCCCTACCATTTCACCCAAAAAAGTGACAAAAATTGTAAAAAAACACAGACACAGCTTGGGACAAGTCCTTTAATAAAAAAGAAAAAAACATTCCAGCAACGGGGGTTTCTCGTGGCGTCAGAGGGGGCCGGGGTCACCCGTGACGCCACCGGGAAACCGCTGGAAACCCCCATTGCGTCAGAGGGGGCGGGGTCACCAGCGCACGTTGATGGGGACAAGGGCCTCATCCCCACAACCCTTGCCCGGTGGTTGTGGGGGTCTGCAGGCAGGGGGGGGCTTATCGGAATCTGGAAGCCCCCTTTAACAAAGGGGAGGGACCTCCAGATCTCGGCTCCCCCTATGTGAATTGGTAAGGAGTACATTGTACCCCTACCATTTCTCAAACAAAAGTGTCAAAATGTTAAAAACCACAGGAGACAGCTATGTAATCCATTCTCGATCTCCAGCGATGTAATCCATTCTCGATCTCCAGCGAGGATACGACGCACACGATCCTGCCTCCACGGGAGGCACCCGACGAATGACGCGTTCCATTTTGACTGCTCTTATATAGCTGAGGGCGGGGCCACCTGTCACATGACCCCACCCCCTCTGACACAAGGGGAAACGCCGGGGTTACTCAGTGACGTGTACGGGTGACCCGCCCTCTCTGACGCGTCACGGGAAACCCGCGTTGCGTCAGAGGGGGCGGGATCACCCGTACACATCACTGGGTAACCTCGGCATTTCCCGTTGCATCAGAGGGGGGCGGGGTCACTGTCAGACAAGTCACGCGTCATTCGGCCGGGAGCCTCCTATGGATCGTTCATAGCGGCGGGTCGGACTCGTAGAAGGACGCTGCATTTTTACTCACTTTTTTGGGTGAAATGGTAGGGGTACAATGTACCCCGTTACCAATTCACATTGGGGGGGGGGCCGGGATCTGGAGGACACCTTTGTTAAAGGGGGCTTCCAGATTCCGATAAGCCCCCCGCCCGCAGACCGCCACAACCACCGGGCAAGGGCTGTGGGGATGAGGCCCTTGTCCTCATCAACATGGGGACATCCTACCCATGTTGAGGGCATGTGGCCTGGTGTGGTTCAAGGGGGGCGCTCTCTCGTCCCCCCATCGTTTCCTGCGGCCTGCCAGGTTGCGTGCTCGGATAAGGGTCTGGTATGGACTTTTGGGGGGAACCCCACGCCATTTTTTTTAAATAGTGGTGCGGGGTTCCCCTTAAAATCCATACCAGACCTGAAAAAAATTGGCGCAGGATTCCCCTTAAAGCGGGATTCCACCTGCAATTTTTTTTTAAAGTCAGCAGCTACAAACACTGTAGCTGGTGACTTTTAATAAGGACACTTACCTGTCCTAGGTGACCGCAATGTTGGCCGCCCCCCCAAGGCCGACCCCTCAATCCTGGCAGGTCCCGGCGCAGCCATCCTCACTAAGGGAAACAGGCAGTGAAGCCTAGCGGCTTCACTGCTCGTTTCCTTCTGCGCATGCGCGAGTCTCGCGGCGCTTTGTGAATGGGCGGCTGCTCTCTGGGATACACACAGTTCCCAGAAGGCAGCGTGCCCCATTCACCAGAAGACAACGCGAGGAGGAAGAGGAAGAAAACCTACCTCGGACTAGGAAGAGGCAGATTAGGAACATCCGCATAGCAACTGCAATTTCTGGTAAGTAAAAAAAAAAAAAAAATTCAATTTTTTTTTCAGGATTTTGGTGTAATTTTATTTTAGGCTTAGGGTGGAACTCCACTTTAATATCCTTTTTTTTTATTTTGGTTCGGGGTTCCCCTTAATATTCATACCAGACCCAAAGGTCCCGGTAATAGACTAAGGGGGAACCCATGCCGTTTTTTTTCAATTACTTTTATCTGTATTGCCGGGACCCGACAATTCATTATAGCCGCGATTAGTTTTAAATGACTTTTTTTCCTTTAGAAATGTCATTTTGTGCAGGGACTTTTTTAAGCACGGGAAACATGCGCTACTTTACAGGCATACTATAGACACCCCCCAGGTACGAAATTTAAAGGAATATTTCACTTTTATTGTTTCACTTTAACCACTTAAGCCCTGGACCATTTTGGCTGGTTAAAGACTGACAGCCGCGATCATGGCTTTGTTTACTTCCGGTTACCTGGGCGCGACGTCATAACTTTGCGCCCGGGCCTCCGACAGTCATAGAGATGATCGGTGACTATCTGGTCACCGGAAATCTCTATCCTCGTCATCTGGCGCCGGCCAATTTGTTCTCCGGGCCCCCGATGGCACGGGAGAGCCCGGAGAAGCACCGGATGGCGGCGGGAAGGGGGGATGTCCCCTCCAATGGCCTATAAGAACGATCAAGCGGTGGAACTGCCGCTATTATCATTCTTATGCTTTGCAGAATCGCCGGCTGAAAAGAAGGAAATCTGAATGATGCTGCAGGCATCATTCAGATTTCCCCGCACAAAGTCAAGGACGTCATATGATGGTGTGCGGTATTGAGGTGGTTCAAATCACTGCTCCCGAAAAAACTGTAGTTTTTAAAACTTTTGTAGCACCCTCCTCACTCCCCTCTCTTTCTTCAGCTCGTCTGTCTCTTGTCTAGGGGTACCTTTCAGAGGGGAAGGGAGCGGGGACACCACGCCTGGCCTTCACCACAGGTGTCAGTGTGATATAAGCAAAGTTCTTTTACCTTCGGGTCAGTGCTGTGCACCTGGAGCCTCCACCGAGAGTTACCTTGAACAATGTCTGTCAGGAAATGAGCCCCACACCATTAAAGTTCAACACTCCTTTATTCTTCTTGAATGAACACAATCAGTTGAACTCCCTTGGTAGAAACAGAACAGAAAAGGAGGTGTGGATGCGAGTAGGCCCAGACACAATGTGTTCTCCACTTTCCTCCCTGAAAGTGGGTTGCGGTCTCCGAGCGAGGGGGAATTTCCTTCCAGGCGGTCTCCGATGAGAGGCTCACCCGTCACTGGCAATATGCTGCACCAGGTCTTCGAGTGTGGAGCTCCCCCCGGTCCATTACGCCTTCCGGATTCGGGTATCCACTCCCGGGGTTCCCTAGGATCTCCTTCCCTCGTGTAACTCAGTGTTGGGCACTGAGCTCCAGACCTCCATCTGAGTACCTCACCCCAGGCTAAAGGTGCCTGGGATGGAACACGACCTCCGGCTGTCCTCTAGGCCTAGGCCCGCCTAGAGAACCGACACGAACCACCGTCCACAGGCTGAAGGTGCCTCGGACTCCCCCGTGACAAAGATGGCCGGCCCCTTTATACCCTCTCCCAGCAAGCACGACGGGTTCCCCGCCCCACTATACCGCTGCCGAGGGAGGACAAAAAGGAGGCACGACACACAGCAATGATTCAACCCCAGCCCAGGGCGACAGCGCCACATGCTGGGCTGCAGGGAATTACACATCACCAATGTCTCTGCCAAGTTCAAATTACACCCGGGAACGTTTTTTTTAGCATTGATACATGTCCCCTGGGGCAGGACCCGGGTCCCCAAACACTTTTTATGACAATAACTTGCATATTAGCCTTTAAAATGAGCACTTTTGATTTTTCATGTTCGTGTGCCATAGACTTTAACGGTGTTTGCGTGTTCGAACAAATTTTTTGCTTGTTCGCATGTTCTGCTGCGAACCGGGGGGTGTTCGGCTCATCCCTAGTTGCCCAAGATGTACTAAGCCTGGAAAAAAAATGCATTATGTTATGAATAGTGATGAGCCAAACTGCCCTGAGTTTGATTTGAGCAAGGATTGATGAACTTCAAAGAACCTGAACCCAAATCAATGGGATCCGAATCTGTCAAATAAAAAATGCTCATATTCTGGATAAATAGACAAGGATGTTTAAAAAAAAAATGGCATGGGGGTGGGCAGTGCACTGCCCTGGGAAACATGTACCGATGCCAAAAAAATTTAAAAAAAATCCATTCAGCCAAGAGCAGTGATTTTTTATATGCTTAGAGATAAACATTAAAAATCTCCAATTCCTTTTAATAACATGCCTGGCTGGAGGGTGTCCTAAACCTGCATGTGAAGGAGCACAACCCTAACGTCCAGAAAGCGCTGCAGCAGCACTGACATTTACAAAGGATTTTTTTAGGATTGCTGGCAACTAACAGTCATTGACAGCTTCTTTTTTTTTTTTTTTTTTTATTCTTTACTTATTACATTATGCATTTACAAAACATATTCCAGGTCAGAAATATAGGTTAAATAATGACAGTATAGTTACATATGCCTGTCTCATTACATGGCCGCACATACAAGGGTAGTGACCATCTGGAGAGTAGCATGAAAAATACAAGAACAATCAGAGCCAAAACTAGGGGGGGGCACGTGCCCTATGTGCCACATTGGGGGGCGGGCACCATAAGAATTGCCACCTGTCTGGGTTTTCACTGGGACAGTCCAGAGATTTGGATTTAAATACCGGTGTCCCAGCGGATCTGTGCTGCAACCCAGAGCCCAGTGCCGAGTTCCAGCACTGAGCTCCAGTAACGGGTCTAAAAGAGGCACGTTAGTGTGGGAGCCCGATTGGCACACCTGCCCCGCATATATCGCGGGGTGTCTGGAATGTGGGAACTGCCGTGGCACCGCTATCTGCACCTCAGGCAGCTGACATCTCTCCCCTTGGCTGCCTGTAGAACATGCTGTAGAGGACTGAAGATGCCTTCTTCTCAGCTCTGACATTCTCCTGTACACAGACAGGAGGAGGATGGGCCCGGGAGGAGAGCCACTGCCTTTGCATGAGCCTCGCTGACCTGAGGTCTGCAGTGAGTTTATTGTTGATGGAGATTTGGAGGGGGGACCAGGGGTAAGAATTTATGTGCTGGGGGACACTTTGGGAGGGGAGGGGACTTGTGCTAGAAGGTGGCGTGGAGGAGAGGGCAGATAAGTGCTGGGGGGCGCTTTGGGAAAGAAGTGGGGGGCAGATCTGTGGACACTTCTAAACCTTGTGGACAGCCTTACCAGAAGAGTTGAAGCTGTTATAAACTCAATATTGAACCCTATGGACGAAGACTGGGATGCCATTAAAGTTCATGTGCATGTAAAGGCAGTTGTCCCAATACTTTTGATAATATACAGTAGTGTATCTCTCCCCTACCAAAACTTCTAGCACAAGCAGGGCCCAAAATGGGCAGGCGGGGGGCATGTGTCCCCCAGGTGCTGCATTGAGAGGGGTGCTTCCACTAGGGTTGCCACTTGTCTGGGTTTTGAAACATGTGTCCGGGTTCCAGTCCACCTGAAACTCGCACACATTATGCAGACCGGACTGCTGTTCCCCATGCTCCAGGAACCCGTGTGAACTCCCTGTCACAGGAGGGCAGCATTTATTAGAACTGATCGGCTGTATTTTCCTCCTGAAGCTGCTGAAAGCCAGCTTCTTCTCCTCTCTCCCATCGGCAATCAGCAGCTGCAGGAGGAAAATACAACCAATTGGTTCTAAATGGGGCCCCCACCACCCCTCCTGTCCAGGATTCATGTATTTCTGATGCCTGCCGCACCCCCCCCCCCCTTCATCTCAGCCACAGCTCTGCACCACAGCTTCCCTCCTCTCCTCTCTCGCCAGCTGCTGTGTGGGATGTGTCAGGATGGAGAACAGAGGAAGTGGCTGTTAAACACGTCATTTACTGGCCCCTTCCTTTTCTGAGAGAACACAGTGAGTGATCAGTACTGATCGCTTGTTGTGCTCATTCATAACTGAAGCATAGTAAACAGTGTTTATAGTGTAAAAAGTAAATAAAACATAAATTGTAATAAATACTAAAAATAAAAAAACTACTGACACCATTCACTGCTCTATTGACACAGTCCACTGCTCTACTGACACCGTTCACTGCTCTGACATCATTCTCTGCTCTACTGACACCGTCCTCTACCCTACTGACAGCAGCATGTCACTATTACCAAAACGTTGAAATATGTATTATTATTACCATCCTTATTGGTGTATAACATTAGAACTTGTCTCTCTGGGCAGGGGCTGGGGGTGTGTGGATAGAGAACTTCTCTCTCAGGTGGGGGGGCACTGAACTGAGTTTTTTCACCTGGGTGAAATAATGCCTAGCTTTGGCGCTGGGAACAATACACGCAATAATGTATAGTTGGGGGGAGGGGGCTGGGTACCAAATCCGTATTACTTTGTCGGGCTCCATAAAGGCATAGTGGAAGAGGTATGACATCGGTAAAGCTGACACATCTCCTCCGGTCTTGGAACTATCAGGAGGTGGAATACCTGGTCAGCACAAAGAATAGAACTCTAACATATGTTTAGTTTCAGTCCCTATGGTATAGGGAATTACAAAAGGAAGGAAAGGGAAGGAAAGGGGAACTCAGGAAATGTAGAGCCCAATACTAGTTGGGATCAATTGTGACTATTGTGTCCTGGGGAAGGGCCCAAAAAGAAAGAAAGGGAAAGAAAGGGAAGGGTCTAGAGCACAGGTGTCAAACACAAGGCCCGCGGGCCGAATCTGGCCCTCCAGGCTATTTCATGTGGCCCTTGCACCTCTACTGCAGCTGCAGGAGAGCTCCAGCCCTCCTCTGGTCTTCCTCCAGACCCCTAGTTTCTGCTTTCAAGCAATGCATCCAGCTTCTTCCCAGCAGCAGCATAAGGTAAGGGGGATGCACTGTGATGTAAAGGAGAGTAGGGGACTTAACTCCTGATGGTGGGGTAGCTCTTGACATCTAAAGTAAGGGGAGGGGACGTGCTGGACATCTAATCTTACAGATACAACCGGCCCTTTTGAGAACAATCATATTGCTGATGCGGCCCACAATGAAATTGAGTTTGACACCCCTGGTCTAGAGGGAGAAGACAATGAAAGGGGAATGGTGCTGAGGAGGAGGGAGAGATGGAGAAGAAAAAATCCTTCCCTGTGTAAGGGTCACCATTTTTGATACAGAGTCAATGTGCTGAGGGGAGCATGTTGTATAGGTCATTCATGGCAGCCCGGCATCCCTAGATTTATCTACTTTATAGTAAAGTGTAGCTGTCAGGCTTACAAGACCCCTGATTTAATTCAGTCTAGCAAACCAGTGACTTAACCACTTGCCGACCACCTAACTAGAAATGTACATTTTGATTTTGATGATAAATACAGTGGCTATGGCAGCCGCTAGCTTTTTCATTTTTTCCCTTTTAGATAAAAGTGATCCTGGCGGCGGATTCGCCGCTGGATCACTTTTATAAATGGAAAGAGAGGTTTCCCCCTCCCGTCACTTCCTGGTCATTCTTGAGCTTACCGGAGCTATCGGTAAGCCCGGAACTGTTTTGAAGCGCCCAATAGCTAGCCTACAAATACTGTAGCTGCTGACTTTTAATATAAGGAAACTTACCTGTCCAGGGTTCCCACGATATCGCCCCCCCCCCCCCCCCCCGAAGTCAATTCATCCATCTGGTCGGATACAGGTGCCGGCATTGCAACTAAAGGAAACTGGTAGTGAAGACTTCAGGCACATGTGCGAGTAACGCTGCTCTTTCTGAATGGCCCCATCGTCTTCTGGGACACACACAGGTCCCAGAAGACAGAGGGTGGGAAGAAGAAGGGGCTGAGCCAAATACAGAGATGACGTTACTCACCGCGGCGAGGTTAGGATGGAAGCCCTGCTGGAAAAAATTTAAAAAAAGGTACAAAACGCAAAAAAATAAAAATTGGATGTCCAAAAACGAGGGGGGATGGGGGGTGCTCAACTGGTTTAGACCTAGTTCTATTTTAGCCTGGAACTCTGCTTTAAAAAAAAAAAATGGTATGGGCTATGGATTTTACGGGGCAACCTCACAGGAAAAAAAATGAGGCCAGGAAAGAGGAAGGAGGAACAGGTGTGTGCCCCCCCCCCCTCCTGAACCTTACCAGGAGACCCCCACGACAAAGCACCTTGTCCCTGTAAATAAGTATATAAGAAGTATATAAAAAGCCTTGTAGTATATGACCTATAAAGATCTTGATGACCTTATATTGTTCAACAGCTGCTTAGCTACTTTCCTCGTTTAGGCTGCATTCACACCAGGGCATTTTAAATCGTGGGAAGACTTGCCACGATTCTGCCTGCGATTTCAAAGTGCTGATTTATCATGCGACAATTGCGGCAGAACCACATAGTATTTTTAGGTACCATTCAAATGAATGGCATCTGAAATGTGCGTTGTGTGATTTGTCATTCACACCTGGGCGCTTTGAAATTGCGGGCAGAACTGTGCCGCATTTATAGGTTCAAATGAATGGCATCTGAAATGTGCCTTGTGCGATTTATAATTTACGCCTGGTCGTTTTGAAATCGCGGGCTGAATCACCGCAATACAGTGTGACATAAAATATTGCAATGACCGCCATTTTATTCTCTAGGGTCTCTGCTAAAAAAATATATAACATTTCTTGTAATAGGAATAAATGTTATTAAAAAATAAAATAAAAAATAAAGGGACAGTGTAAAAAAAAAAAAAAGAAAATAAATAGAAAAATAAATAAAAGTAAAGCGCCACATCCCTTCGTGCTCGCGTGCAGAAGCGAACGCATACATAAGTCCCGCCTGCATATGTAAACGGTGTTCAAAGCACACATGTGAGGAATCACCTCATTAGAGCGAGAGCAATATTTTAGCACAAGACCTTCTCTGTAAATCTAAACAAGTAGCCTGTAAAAAAAAATGAAAGCATCGCCTATGGAGATTTTTAAGTATCGTAGTTTGTCACCATTCCATTAGCGTGCACAGTTTTAAAGCATGACATGTTAGGTATCTATTTACTTAGCGTATCAACATCTTTCACATTGTTAAAAAAAATAGCGCTCACTTTTTTTTTTTTTTTTTATTCATTAAAGTGTATTTTCTCCCCAAAAATTGTGTTTGAGAGACTGCTGTGCAAATAAAGTGTGGCATAAAATATTGCAATGACCACCATTGCATTCTATAGGGTCTCTGCTAAAAATAGCATATAATGTTTGGGGGTTCTAAGTAATTTTCTAGCAAAAAATACAGATTTTTACTTGTAAACAACAAATGTCAGAAAAAAGCCTGGTCTTAGTGTTGGTGGGGAGGTTTGTTTCCAAAGATCAGTAATGCAGACAAGGGCTGTATTCAATAAATGTATAGTCAGTGAGTGTTTATAGTGATGCAGTTGCACTGAATTCATGTGTAGCAGTTATCCCGGAAAACTACCTCTTTAACTCCTGTCCAAAACTGATGCAACAAGGGGCATTATCAGAAATTATGCAGTAGCTTCTTTGTTTAAAGCGGACAAACATGCGACAATTGCGGCAGAACCGCGCAAGTGTTTTTAGGTACCATTCAAATGAATGGCCTCTGAAATGTGCGTTGTGTGATTTGTCATTCACACTTGGGCGTTTTAAAATTGCGGGCAGAACTGCACCACATTTATAGGTTCAAATGAATGGCATCAGAAATTTGTCGTGCGATTTGTAATTCATGCCTGATCGTTTTGAAATCGCTGGCTGAATCGCGGCAATACTCCCCACGATTCAAAACACCCAGGTGTGAAGACAGCCTTACAGAGTACGGTACATTATATCATGCATTATAGTGATGAGCCGAACACCCCCGGGTTTGGTTCGCACCAGAACCCGCGAACGGACCGAAAGTTCGTACGAACATTAGAACCCTATTAAATACAATGGATGCGAACGTTCGAATTCTAAAGTGCTAATTATAACGACTATTATGCATGTTATTGTCCTAAAAAGGGTTTGGGAACCCGGGTTCTGCACCAGGGGACATGTATCAATGCAAAAAGAAGTTTTAAAAACGGTCGTTTTTCGGGAGCAGTCATTTTAATGATGCATAAAGTGAAAAAAAAAAGTCAAATATTCCTTTAAATATCGTACCTGGGGGGTGTCTAAAGTATGCCTGTGAAGTGCCACGTGTTTCCCGTGTTTAGAACTGTCCCTGCACAAAATGACACTTCTAAAGGAAAAAAAAGCCATTTAAAACTACTTGCGGCTTTAATGTAATGTCTGGTCCCCGTAATATGGATGAAAATCTTTAAGAAAAATGGCATAGCTACCCCATGACCCCCCCCCCCCCTACCCCAGCCCATTACCAGCCCCTTTGGGTCTTGTATGGATATTAAGGGGAACCCCGCACATAAAATAAAAAAGGCCATATATACTCTGAACAGCCGTATACAGGCGGTGCATACAAAACAGGGACTGTAGGTTTGTTCTTATGTAGAATCTGTTTGTAATTTTGAACAGGTACATTGTTTAAGTGTAGCTCCAGCCCAAAAATCTATTTTTAAACTTTTTGGAAAACATAGGTAAGGGTTATCACCCCTGTAACATTTGTTTTGCTGTCTGTGCCCCTGTTCAGAACATTTCACCTCACTTTCCGTCCCAATGACAACTGTTTTTGAAATGTGGTGTTTTTCTTGAAACAAGGATTGCTGATAAAGCATCAGTACAGAGGAGACACCTTTCTCCCATATTAATTCTTACAGGAGAGAATTTTCCTTCCAAGGGGTAGATTTCCTCTCACTTCCTGTTGTCTTCTTGCGTTTGCAAGTAGGAGTCGTTTGTAAGTTGGATGTTTGAAAGTAGGGACCTGCCGTATATACTCTGCAGAAATAGGCCCCTTAGTTGTTGGTGTTGGCACAACACTGTAAGCACTCACAGTTACTCTTGGTTGGTGCTGGAACGCCCTGCTGTCAACTATTATATCAGGAATTTTAATTACATATAATTGTTGAACAGTGGTAGTAAAAATTGGGCCTTTGATGGTGGTGCTGGTGCCACAACACTGTAAGCCCTGACAGTTACTCTTGGTGGGTGCAGCAATGGGCCCTTCTGTGAATTATTAGATCAAGAATTGTAATTGCATGCCCCTGTTGAACAGGGGCTGAAAAATTGGGCCTTTCGTGGTGGTGGTGGTGGTGGCGTTGCCACAACACTGTAAGCCCTCAGAGTTACTCTTGGTGGGTGCAGCAATGGGCCCTGCTGTGAATTATTAGATCAAGAATTGTAATTACATGCCCCTGTTGAACAGGGGCTGAAAAATTGGGCCTTAGGCACTGGTGGCACAACACTACAACCCCTCACAGATACTGTACTTGGAGCACAGCAATGAGCCCTGTTGCAAAGTATTGCATCAAAAATTGTAATGACACGCCCCTGTTAAACAGGGGCTGAAAAATTGGGCCTTAGGCACTGGTGGCACAACACTCCAACCCCTCACAGATACTGTACTTGGAGCACAGCAATGAGCCCTATGGCAAATTATTGCTAAAAAAATTGTAATTACACGCCCCTGTAAAACAGGGGCTGAAAAATTGGGCCTTAGCCACTGGTGGCGGCACCCATAAACAAAAATGATCTTCCAAGCTATCATCATCAATCGTATCATTGAGGACTCGGAGGAGGAGGATAGCCAGTCAACATAACAGCACAGGCACTCAGCATCAGCATCAGTCTTGAAGGGATGTGACATGTTAAAATCAATTAGTCTGTTATATCAGCATCAGATGTGTGGTAGCTGGTGGTGATCCAAGACTGGTTCATCTTGATGAAAGTCAGTCGATCAACCGAGTCGGTGGACAGGCGCACCCTGTGATCCGTGACAAATCCTCCAGCAGCACTGAATGTGCGTTCCGAAAGAACGCTGGATGCAGGACAGGCCAGTAGCTCAATTGCATACTGTGCAAGCTCTGGCCAGTGATCCATCCTCAAGACCCAGTAAGCCAGAGGATTTTCGGTGGGGAAGGTGTCCAAGTCTGACCTTGCCCCTAGATATTCCTGCACCATGTTTATCAGACGCTGGCGATGGTTGCTGGAACCGATCATACTTTGGGGCTGCGGACTAAAGAATTGTCTGAACGCATCGGTCAGACGGCCACCTTCCCCACCGCTCCTTCTTTGACTGGCCGAAGCCTCAGCAACTCGTTGTCCAGGACCAGGAGTTTGTAACCTCCCAGTCTCTGGGAACGCGTTGCACAGACCTTTCTGCAAGGCCTCCCGGAGTTGTCTCATCCTCTGCTCCCTCTGCGACGGTAACATAAGGTCCGCAACCTTACCCTTGTACCGTGGATCAAGGAGAGTGGCCAGCCAGTAATGGTCCCTCTCCTTGATCCGAAGAATACGAGGATCCTTCCGCAGACTTTGCAGGATCAGGGAGGCCATGCAGCGTAGGTTTGCTGAGGCATTCGGTCCGGAGTCCTCTGGGTCACTAAGGACGACATGATCCGCAGCCACCTCCTCCCAGCCACGTACAAGTCCACTGGTTTCTTGGGACTGTAAATCATCCCTAAAAGACTGCTGCTGATGATGCTGAGTGCCAGCCTCCACCTCCATGCTGACACAATCCTCCTCCTCCTCCTCCTCCTCCTCTCCCTGTGCGATGGGTGGGACAGAAGGAACACTGTCTGGGTAAAGGGGGCCTTGAGAGGCAAGGAAGTCCTCCTCTTCCTGCCTCTGTTCTGCCTCAAGTGCCCTGTCCATTATTCCACGCAGCGTGTGCTCCAACAGGTGGACAAGAGGTACAGTGTCACTGATGCATGCACTGTCACTGCTCACCATCCTCGTGGCCTCCTCAAATGGTGCCAGGACAGTGCATGCATCCCTGATCATGCCCCACTGGCGTGGAGAAAAAAAACCAAGCTCCCCTGACCCTGTCCTGGTGCCGTAGTCGCACAGGTACTCATTGATGGCCCTCTGCTGCGTGTGCAGCCACTGCAGCATGGCCAACGTTGAGTTCCACCTGGTGGGCATGTCACATATAAGGCGGTTTTTGGGCAGGTTCAACTCCTTTTGCAGCTCAGCCAGGCGAGCACTGGCATTATAAGATCTTCGGAAATGCACACAGACTTTCCTGGCCTGCCTCAGGACATCCTGTAAGCCCGGGTACCTGCCCAAGAACCGCTGCACCACCAGGTTAAGGACGTGAGCCACACAGGGCACATGGGTCAGTTGTCCCTGTCGGAGGGCGGAGAGGAGGTTGGTGCCATTGTCGCAAACCACCATTCCTGGCTTAAGCTGGCGTGGCGTCAACCACCTCTCGGCCTGGCCCTGCAGAGCAGACAGGACCTCTGCCCCAGTGTGGCTTCTGTCCCCCAAACACACCAGCGCAAGCACGGCATGGCATCTTTTTGCCTGCGTACTTGCGTAGCCCCTTGAACGGCTACGGAGCACCGCTGGTTCAGAGGACAAACCACAGGAAGAGGCCATGGAGGAAGAAGAAGAGGAGGGGGTGGAGGAGAGAGGTGTGTCACAACCAGTAGTAGCATTTTGGAGGCGTGGCGGTGGAACAACCTCCAACACTACTGCACCTTGTCCTGCATCCTTCCCAGCTGCCAAAAGAGTGACCCAATGGGCCGTGAAAGAAAGGTAACGTCCCTGTCCATGCCTGCTGGACCATGAGTCAGCGGTAATATGTACCTTACCGCTGACCGCCCTGTCCAGCGAGGCCAAGATATTGCCTTCCACATGCCGGTAGAGAGCCGGAATAGCCTTCCGTGAGAAAAAGTGGCGTTTGGGAACCTGCCACTGAGGAACCGCACATTGCACAAACTCACGGAAGGGGGCCGAGTCTACCAACTGAAAAGGCAACAGTTGAAGCGCTAGCAATTTAGCCAAGCTAGCATTCAACCGCTGGGCATGTGGATGGCTGGGAGTGAACTTCTTTCGACGGTCCAGCAGCTGGGGCAGGGAAATTTGCCTGCTAGAATCGGACGTCGGTGTACTGCTAGCAGAGTGGCCGCAACTACTTGGCTGTGACACACCTAATTCTACACCTTCATTCCTCTCAGTGCATGTTTCAGAGAGGACTGAAGTTATAGTGGGGTTGGAGATCCCAGCTGATGCGGTGCAAGGAGAGGTCCGCTTTGTTCTTTGGTGTGGGTCTTTGAGGTAGGCTTGCCAACGAGCTGCATGGCAGGTCAACATATGTCTGGTCAGGCATGTGGTACCCAAGCGGCTGATGTTTTGGCCACGCGATATACGCTTGAGACATATGTTGCAAACAGCAGCTGTGCGATCTGATGCACTAGCCTCAAAAAAGGCCCACACCAAAGAACTTTTTGAATGACGGGCAGAGGCAGCGCCCTGCACAGGCGGAGCTCTGCGGTGTGATTCCGTCGGTGTACTGCCCTTACGCTGGCCACCAAAGGGCATCCTGCCTCGTTGGAGATGTGCCTCCTCCTCATCCTCCTCCTCCTCCTCTCTCCTATTAGGCACCCACGTGGAGTCAGTGACCTCATCATCCCCTCCCTCCTCATCACTGGAGCCAATCTGGCAGTATGCTGCAGCTGCTGGAACATGACTGCCAGATTGGTGTCCTTCTTGAGCATCCCCTCTGTCTGCTCTCACGCTACTGCCTTCCTGTAGCTGGGTTTCATCATCAGACCCTTCGAAACGCTGGGCATCCTCCTGGAGCATGTACCCAACACTGTGCTCAAACAGTTCGGGGGACTCCTCAGGAGGAGGACATGGTGGGTCTAGGGAAGGAGTGACTGATGATGAGTCTGACATTGATACCAGGGAAGAGGACGCTTTGGCAGCTGCTTTGCCAGTACCCTGAGCCTGGGTGAGAGAGGATGAGGAGGAGGAGGAGGGCTTGGTCATCCACTCTACCAAGTCTTCGGCATGATGTGGCTCAACATGTCCAGCTGCCGAAAAGAAGGACAAGCGTGTCCCATGGCCATGTGCTGATGACAATGCACCGCGTCCACGACCAGCACTGTTGCCCCCAGACACAGAGCCTGCTTGCCCTCTTTTATTGCCTCCTGACTGTCTGCCTCTCCTTGTTTGCCTTCCAGACATTCTAATAGATGGCCTGCAGGGAGATGGGAAAAAAGCAATAAGGGCTACCTTCAGGTGTCCTTCTCTGTCCCTTTACTTAAGGATTTCTAAATATGGTTGAGGATGATTGCTTTCGCACAGAATAGCACAACGACAATTTCCCTGACTGTCCAAAAAACAAGGATTTCAAAGATGGTTGATGAGGAATGCTTTAGCACAGTATAGCACAAGGAGAATTTCCCTCACTGTCCTTCCCTGTCCCTAGAAACAAGGATTATCACAGTGAAAGAAACTGACACTCTTCCTACCTATAGTTTTCTGTCCCTAGAAAATTTTTTTTTTAAAGATGGTTGATGATCAATGCTTTAGCACACTATAGCACAAGGAGAATTTCCCTCACTGTCCTTCCCTGTCCCTAGAAACAAGGATTCGCACAGTAAAACACACTGACACTCTCCCTACCTATAGTTTTCTGTCCCTAGAAAAAATGTTTTTTTAAAGACGGTTGATGATCAATGCTTTAGCACACTATAGCACAAGGAGAATTTCCCTCACTGTCCTTCCCTGTCCCTAGAAACAAGGATTATCACAGTGAAAGAAACTGACACTCTTCCTACCTATAGTTTTCTGTCCCTAGAAAAAATGTTTTTTTAAAGACGGTTGATGATCAATGCTTTAGCACACTATAGCACAAGGAGAATTTCCCTCACTGTCCTTCCCTGTCCCTAGAAACAAGGATTATCACAGTGAAAGAAACTGACACTCTTCCTACCTATAGTTTTCTGTCCCTAGAAAAAATGTTTTTTTAAAGATGGTTGATGATCAATGCTTTAGCACACTATAGCACAAGGAGAATTTCCCTCACTGTCCTTCCCTGTCCCTAGAAACAAGGATTATCACAGTGAAAGAAACTGACACTCTTCCTACCTATAGTTTTCTGTCCCTAGAAAAAATGTTTTTTTAAAGACGGTTGATGATCAATGCTTTAGCACACTATAGCACAAGGAGAATTTCCCTCACTGTCCTTCCCTGTCCCTAGAAACAAGGATTATCACAGTGAAAGAAACTGACACTCTTCCTACCTATAGTTTTCTGTCCCTAGAAAAAATGTTTTTTTAAAGATGGTTGATGATCAATGCTTTAGCACACTATAGCACAAGGAGAATTTCCCTCACTGTCCTTCCCTGTCCCTAGAAACAAGGATTCGCACAGTAAAACACACTGACACTCTCCCTACCTATAGTTTTCTGTCCCTATAAAAAATGTTTTTTTAAAGATGGTTGATGATGAATGCTTTAGCACAGTATAGCACAATGAGAATTTCCCTCACTGTCCTTCCCTGTCCCTAGAAACAAGGATTATCACAGTGAAAGAAACTGACACTCTTCCTACCTATAGTTTTCTGTCCCTAGAAAAAATGTTTTTTTAAAGATGGTTGATGATCAATGCTTTAGCACACTATAGCACAAGGAGAATTTCCCTCACTGTCCTTCCCTGTCCCTAGAAACAAGGATTCGCACAGTAAAACACACTGACACTCTCCCTACCTATAGTTTTCTGTCCCTAGAAAAAATGTTTTTTTTAAAGACGGTTGATGATCAATGCTTTAGCACACTATAGCACAAGGAGAATTTCCCTCACTGTCCTTCCCTGTCCCTAGAAACAAGGATTATCACAGTGAAAGAAACTGACACTCTTCCTACCTATAGTTTTCTGTCCCTAGAAAAAATGTTTTTTTAAAGACGGTTGATGATCAATGCTTTAGCACACTATAGCACAAGGAGAATTTCCCTCACTGTCCTTCCCTGTCCCTAGAAACAAGGATTATCACAGTGAAAGAAACTGACACTCTTCCTACCTATAGTTTTCTGTCTCTAGAAAAAATGTTTTTTTAAAGACGGTTGATGATCAATGCTTTAGCACACTATAGCACAAGGAGAATTTCCCTCACTGCCCTTCCCTGTCCCTAGAAACAAGGATTATCACAGTGAAAGAAACTGACACTCTTCCTACCTATAGTTTTCTGTCCCTAGAAAAAATGTTTTTTTAAAGATGGTTGCTGATCAATGCTTTAGCACACTATAGCACAAGGAGAATTTCCCTCACTGTCCTTCCCTGTCCCTAGAAACAAGGATTATCACAGTGAAAGAAACTGACACTCTTCCTACCTATAGTTTTCTGTCCCTAGAAAAAATGTTTTTTTAAAGACGGTTGATAAACAATGCTTTAGCACACTATAGCACAAGGAGAATTTCCCTCACTGTCCTTCCCTGTCCCTAGAAACAAGGATTATCACTGTGAAAGAAACTGACACTCTTCCTACCTATAGTTTTCTGTCCCTAGAAAAAATGTTTTTTTAAAGATGGTTGATGATCAATGCTTTAGCACACTATAGCACAAGGAGAATTTCCCTCACTGTCCTTCCCTGTCCCTAGAAACAAGGATTTGCACAGTAAAACACACTGACACTCTCCCTACCTATAGTTTTCTGTCCCTAGAAAAAATGTTTTTTTAAAGACGGTTGATGATCAATGCTTTAGCACACTATAGCACAAGGAGAATTTCCCTCACTGTCCTTCCCTGTCCCTAGAAACAAGGATTATCACAGTGAAAGAAACTGACACTCTTCCTACCTATAGTTTTCTGTCCCTAGAAAAAATGTTTTTTTAAAGACGGTTGATGATCAATGCTTTAGCACACTATAGCACAAGGAGAATTTCCCTCACTGTCCTTCCCTGTCCCTAGAAACAAGGATTATCACAGTGAAAGAAACTGACACTCTTCCTACCTATAGTTTTCTGTCCCTAGAAAAAATGTTTTTTTAAAGATGGTTGATGATCAATGCTTTAGCACACTATAGCACAAGGAGAATTTCCCTCGCTGTCCTTCCCTGTCCCTAGAAACAAGGATTATCACAGTAAAACACACTGACACTCTCCCTACCTATAGTTTTCTGTCCCTAGAAAAAATGATTTTTTAAAGATGGTTGATGATCAATGCTTTAGCACACTATAGCACAAGGAGAATTTCCCTCACTGTCCTTCCCTGTCCCTAGACACAAGGATTATCACAGTAAAACACACTGACACTCTCCCTACCTATAGTTTTCTGTCCCTAGAAAAAATGTTTTTTTAAAGACGGTTGATGATCAATGCTTTAGCACACTATAGCACAAGGAGAATTTCCCTCACTGTCCTTCCCTGTCCCTAGAAACAAGGATTATCACAGTGAAAGAAACTGACACTCTTCCTACCTATAGTTTTCTGTCCCTAGAAAAAATGTTTTTTTAAAGACGGTTGATGATCAATGCTTTAGCACACTATAGCACAAGGAGAATTTCCCTCACTGTCCTTCCCTGTCCCTAGAAACAAGGATTATCACAGTGAAAGAAACTGACACTCTTCCTACCTATAGTTTTCTGTCCCTAGAAAAAATGTTTTTTTAAAGATGGTTGATGATCAATGCTTTAGCACACTATAGCACAAGGAGAATTTCCCTCACTGTCCTTCCCTGTCCCTAGACACAAGGATTATCACAGTAAAACACACTGACACTCTCCCTACCTATAGTTTTCTGTCCCTAGAAAAAATGATTTTTTAAAGATGGTTGATGATCAATGCTTTAGCACACTATAGCACAAGGAGAATTTCCCTCACTGTCCTTCCCTGTCCCTAGAAACAAGGATTCGCACAGTAAAACACACTGACACTCTCCCTACCTATCCTTCTCTTTCCCTAAACTAAAGGAATCCAGGTTAAGCAAGAAAAAAAAATGTCACTGTCCCTGCCTATGCTTCTCTTTCCCTGCTCCGGAACACACTACACTAGGCCGCCGTGCTGGCGGCCTTTTATAGTGTGGGGCGTGTACTAAACACCCACAGCAATAATTGGCCACAGGCATCCTGCCTGTGGCCAATCATTGCTCTCCTCGCTGCCGGCGCTGTGATTGGCCAAGCATGCGGGGTCACAGTGCATGCTTGGCCAATCACAGCGCCTGGATGACACTGCGATGGCGTAGTGCATTGTGGGCCGTTCGCGTCACTCGAATTAGGCGCGAACGGCCCAAATCGTTCGATCTTCGTCGAACGATCGAACAGCCGATGTTCGAGTCGAACGTATGTTCGACTCGAACACCGAGCTCATCCCTAATGCATTATCACAAAATATACACAATGTAAAGAATAAAGTAGAATTGAAGGTAAAACCTTTTTAGTTTTTGGATAGAGTTTTTTTTGCCATCTGTGTCCCATTGGGGAGATTTCTCTTCACTTCCTGCCCTATAGCCACAACAGGAGTTGAGAGAAGAAATCCCTCAAAATTTAGGGCCACAAGAACTAGTGTCCCCATTGGAAGATAAATGGCCAACAGGACAAATAGAGGGTGGTTCTCCTTAACCTGTGTATTGTCTTGAGTAGTTGTGTCAGGAAGCTAGTTGTTAGGTAATTTGGACAGGGTATAATCTCTAATCCTCATTAAATTAATAGGTACGATGCCCGGCGGGTGTGGCGAGGTGACTCTGTGTACATCTTGCAGTATGTATGCGGTCCTTGATCATCTGATCGAGGCCGATTACTGCTGTGCAAAATGTAAGCACATTGTTTCCCTGGAAGCCCAGGTTCTGAATCTGGGGAAGCAACTGTCAACACTGGGAAGACCCTCCACACTAAAGGAGAGCCGGAAACGTACCGGGCAGGTGATGGCAGGGGCCAGCACAGATGTGGGCGGAGACAAAGAGGTTCAGGCACAAGAAAATAGTAGATGGGTGACAGTCAGGAAGGGTAGAGGGCGAAGTGCCAGGGAGGCCGATCCAGGGCTGGAGCATCCCAATAAGTATGCTCCATTGAGTGACATTGGTGAAACCAGTCAGGGACCAGCACTGCTGTAGCTGAGGGACTCTCCTAGCTGCCGGGGGAAGAACTCCTCCAGTGACAGTGGGGGGAAGTGAAGGGAAAGGAAAGACAGATTCTGGTGGTAGGGGACTCAATTCTTAGAAGGACAGAGAGGGCAATCTGTAACAAAGACCTGAAGCGCCGGATCTGGTGGACAGATTACTGGGAGGGGCTGGGGAAGACCCAGCTGTCATGGTGCACGTTGGCACCAATGACAAATTTAGAGGCAGATGGAGTGACCTAAAGAACGATTTTATGGACTTGGGAGCTAAATTGAGGAACAGGACCTCCAAAGTAGTATTCTGAGGAATACATCGAGCCACACCAGAAAGGCAGAGGGAGATTAGGGAAGCGAACAAGTGGCTGAAGAGTTGGTGTAGTAAGGAGGGGTTTGGGTTCCTGGAGGACTGGGCCGACTTCTCAGTCGATAACCAGTACTATAGAAGGGACGGACTGCACCTAAATGAGGAGGGTGCAGATCAGCTGGGAATAAGGATGGCCAAAAAGTTAGAGGGTTTTTTTAACTAGGCGACAGTCCAGAGATATTGAGAGTTAGCGTGGAACATATTCCAGAGGGTAGTATTAGGGGCATTAGTGGTAGGGTAACCAAAGCACATAAACCCAAGGTAAGTATAGTAGCAAGTCCTAGTTGCAATCTCGGAACACCCAAGAGGATAGTATGTGACCGGTCAATATGTATTAATGCATTTAAGTGTTTGTTCACTAATGCCAGAAGTCTGCCAAGCAAAATAGGTGAGTTGGAAGCTCTGGTGCATGAGGAGAGCTATGATGTAATCGGTATTGCTGAAACTTGGCTTCATTCCTCACATGACTGGGCTATTAATATTCCTGGCTATGCACTCTTTCGGAAAGACAGGGTAAAAAGGCAAGGTGGAGGGGTCTTTCTCTATGTGAGAAGTGATCTCAAAGCGAGTGTGAAAGAGGACCTGGTGGATCGAGAGTGTGATGAGTCTGAAGCATTATGGGTGGAACTGCATACAGATGTGCGTAGTTCAAAGTTAATCATTGGAGTTTGTTATAGACCACCCAATGTTAATGAGGAGGTGGAGTCTCAGCTCCTTGCACAGATGAAAAGGGCTGCAAGGGCTGGGACGGTGATAATAATGGAGGATTTTAACTACCCAGAAATTGACTGGAGTAATGGCACTGCTGGGACAGTTAAAGGGCAAAAATGTATAAACCAATTGCAGGACAATTTTATGGTCCAGTTTATTGAGGCCCCAACTAGGAATGATGCTCTGTTGGACCTGGTAATCTCAAAACATGCAGAGCGTATTAGTAGAGATGTCCAGAACTATTCGCCGGCGAATAGTTCCCGGCGAACATAGCTTGTTCGCGTTCGCCGCGGCGGGCGAACATATGCGATGTTCGGTCCGCCCCCTATTCGTCATCATTGAGCAAACTTTGACCCTGTACCTCACAGTCAGCAGACACATTCCAGCCAATCAGCAGCATACCCTCCCTCCCAGACACTCCCACCTCCTGGACAGCATCCATTTTAGATTCATTCGGAAGCTGCAGTCTTAGTGAGAGGAGGGACAGTGTAGCTGCTGCTGATTTAATAGGGAAATCTATAGCTAGGCCAGTGTATTCAGTGTCCACTCCAGTCCTGAAAGACTCATCTGATCTCTGCTGTAAGGACAGCGTCCTGACAGCACCCCAAAAAGCCCTTTTTAGGGCTAGTACATAAGTCTGGTTTTTTTTTTTCCCTCTGTAATCTAATTGCAGTTGCCTGCCAGTGTGTGTGTGTCAGGCTCACAGCGTATACTGTGCCCAGTGCCACCACTCATATATCTGGTGGCACAGTAGACTACATTTGAAAAAACAAAAACAATTTTGACTGCAATAGAATAGCAGTTAGTTGCCTGCCAGCGTGTGTGTGTCAGGCTCACAGCGTATACTGTGCCCACTTGCCCAGTGCCACCACTCATATATCTGGTGGCACAGTAGACTACATTTGAAAAAACAAAAAAATTTTGACTGCAATAGAATAGCAGTTAGTTGCCTGCCAGCGTGTGTGTGTCAGGCTCACAGCGTATACTGTGCCCACTTGCCCAGTGCCACCACCATTCATATATCTGGTGGCACAGTAGATTACATTTTAAAAAAAGTCAGTTCCCTGCCAGCGTGTGTGTCAGGCCTACAGCATCTACTCTGCCAACTTCTGCCAGTGCACAGTGCCACTCATATCTGGTGTCACAGTAGAATAGACTACATAAAAAAAAAACAAAAAAACAATTTTGACTGCAATAGAATAGCAGTCAGTTCCCTGCCAGCGTGTGTGTGTGTCAGGCTCACAGCGTATACTGTGCCCACTTGCCCAGTGCCACCACTCATATATCTGGTGTCACAGTAGATTAAACTAAGACTAAGGCTAAGGTTGGGACTTTAAATGAGGCAATAACTATATATACCTCCATCCCGAGTAGATTGAAATGGATAACTAAGGGGTGGGACTTTAAATGAAGCATACTGTTAACTTGAAGGAACCAATCAATATAAACATAGTTTATTGATGCAAAAGGGGTATACATACACATGTAAAATAGTAACCTTTTATAATAGTAGGTCATAGTATAAGAGGCTGGACAGTGCATGGTAATACACAATTGTCTCCACATATACACACAATAACAGACCTTAGGCATGTAGACCAAATTTGCAGTGGTAACATATACACAGAGTAACAGTGTTGGATTGGTTCATTATAGTAGTAAAATACAGATATTGAAATAAAAACTGTGACGTAGCATCATCATATCACAGCTCTACGCGTTTCATGGTTTAAACCACTCGTCAGGAGCAGATGCACAGTATGGGGGTATCTATAATGAGATAGAAATGCCACAATGGTATAATAGTATAAAAAAGATGTAAACTTGTAAAAACACAGAAGAAAGAGGGGGAACAAATAAGGTCCCAAGCACTCTCACCTGTTTGTATTGTATGGGTACAGTTGTAGAATAATGTCGAAGGTAGTGGGCAACTATAGAGGGCATCATCCCCGGTAGCTGAGACGGTAGTGCCCATGGCACGGCAGTGCCAGCAGCCAGTGGTAGGGATAGGAGACAGAGGACCAGTTGTCAGCGGGGGTAAAAATGTTGGGTGGTGTAATTTGATTTGTAAACGCATTCCCAGTGGTATCTGTGGAATTAAAGATAAATCATAAGCTAGTAGACCAGTTGGTGAACTGGAAAAAGATTCAGGTGAAGGGAGTGAGGGTGTCAAGTGACTAGGCAGACAAAAGATAAAGTGACCATGAGTCAGGAAAGTATACAGTGAAAACCAAGGAAGTGTTGTAGATAATAACAAAGTGAGACATAGATACCTGCAAGGGTATGTAGGAGAGATAATACAAGGTGCAAGCGTGTCACTCAAAGAAAACAAACTAAAGTGATGGCGCTGGGCATGGAGGTTGTATATAACAGCCGTGAACGATGGGCGGCCGTCAACGCCACGCAGTGTCGTAGAGGGGCGGGGCCACCGCCTGAGCAGCAAGCCACGCTCGGCGTTTGGTGCCAAAAACCTCCCTCATACTAGACGCACGGTGGACAATCATGTCAACGGCACGGCGTCAGGAATGACGTCAGCCGATTGGCATGTGGGTGTGGCGTCGACACGCAATGAACGCCTAACCCGTCTCCTCGCATGGGGAGGGGAGGGGGAGGCGACGGAGAGTGCCGCAGCTCCCAGGGATGATGAGGCATAGGCCTAACCCCACTGCCAGATCTGGTCCCTATTTGGATAAGGGAAAACATGTTGGCAGATGGTGGGTCACAGATAATGGTAAAAAATGGTAGCTTCCATCCCCGAAAATTGTTGAAAAAACTAAGACTAAGGCTAAGGTTGGGACTTTAAATGAGGCAATAACTATATATACCTCCATCCCGAGTAGATTGAAATGGATAACTAAGGGGTGGGACTTTAAATGAAGCATACTGTTAACTTGAAGGAACCAATCAATATAAACATTGTTTATTGATGCAAAAGGGGTATACATACACATGTAAAATAGTAACCTTTTATAATAGTAGGTCATAGTATAAGAGTCTGGACAGTGCATGGTAATACACAATTGTCTCCACATATACACACAATAACATACCTTAGGCATGTAGACCAAAATTGCAGTGGTAACATATACACAGAGTAACAGTGTTGGATTGGTTCATTATAGTAGTAAAATACAGATATTGAAATAAAAACTGTGACGTAGCATCATCATATCGAAGCTCTACGCGTTTCGTGGTTTAAACCACTCGTCAGGAGCAGATGCACAGTATGGGGGTATCTATAATGAGATAGAAATGCCACAATGGTATAATAGTATAAAAAAGATGTAAACTTGTAAAAACACAGAAGAAAGAGGGGGAACAAATAAGGTCCCAAGCACTCTCACCTGTCTGTATTGTATGGGTACAGTTGTAGAATAATGTCGAAGGTAGTGGGCAACTATATAGATCTGGCAGTGGGGTTAGGCCTATGCCTCATCATCCCCGGGAGCTGCGACACGCTCCGTCGCCTCCCCCTCCCCTCCCCATGCGAGGAGACGGGTTAGGTGTTCATTGCGTGTCGACGCCACAAACACATGCCAATCGGCTGACGTCATTCCTGACGCCGTGCCGTTGACATGATTGTCCATCGTGCGTCTAGTATGAGGGAGGTGTTTGGCGCCAAACGCAGAGCGCGGCTTGCTGCTCAGGCAGTGGCCCCGCCCCTCTACGACGCTGCGTGGCGTTGACGGCCGCCCATCGTTCACGGCTGTTATATACAACCTCCATGCCCAGCGCCATCACTTTAGTTTTTTTTTTTGAGTGACACGCTTGCACCTTGGATTATCTCTCCTACATACCCTTGCAGGTATCTACCTGTATGTCTCACTTTGTTATTATCTACAACACTTCCTTGGTTTTCACTGTATACTTTCCTGACTCATGGTCACTTTATCTTTTGTCTGCCTAGTCACTTGACACCCTCACTCCCTTCACCTGAATCTTTTTCCAGTTCACCAACTGGTCTACTAGCTTATGATTTATCTTTAATTCCACAGATACCACTGGGAATGCATTTACAAATCAAATTACACCACCCAACATTTTTACCCCCGCTGACAACTGGTCCTCTGTCTCCTATCCCTACCACTGGCTGCTGGCACTGCCGTGCCATGGGCACTACCGTCTCAGCTCCCGGGGATGATGCCCTCTATAGTTTCCCACTATCTTCGACATTATTCTACAACTGTACCCATACAATACAGTGCACAGTGCCACTCATATCTGGTGTCACAGTAGCTTGCACGCATAGTACAACTAAACTAATCTATAAAAAATGACAGGCAGAGGCAGGCCACCCCGCAGGGGCCGTCGTGGTCGTGGTGCTGTGATTCCCTTTGGCCCTAGAATAATGCCCAGTGTTCAGAGGCCACGTACCCTGAACTTGAAAAGTTCTGAGGACATAGTTGACTGGCTAACACAGGACACCCAATCTTCTACAGCAGGGATATGCAATTAGCGGACCTCCAGCTGTTGTAGAACTACAAGTCCCATGAGGCATAGCAAGACTCTGACAGCCACAAGCATGAAACCCAAAGGCAGAGGCATGATGGGACTTGTAGTTTTGCAACAGCTGGAGGTCCGCTAATTGCATATCCCTGTTCTACAGCTTCCGCTCGGAACCTTGACACACCATCCTCCTCCAGCTCAGCTTTGGGCACCTCTCAAGTTACCACTCGCCCGCCTGCCGCCACCACCAACACTAGCACCACAGCTGCTTCACTTGATCTGTCAGAGGAGTTATTTACACATGAGTTGGAAGAAATGAGTGATGCGCAACCATTATTGCCAGAGGATGTAGGTAAAAGGGATATGTGTCAGTCAGGCAGCATTACACACATGGACGTACGGTGAGATGATGATGATGTTGTACCCACTGCTGCTTCCTTTGCTGAGTTGTCAGATACAAGTGAAGTGGTTGATGATGACAATGTGTCCGTGGCTGTCACGTGGGTGCCCACTCGAAGAGAAGAAGAACAGGGGGAAAGTTCAGATGGGGAGACAGAGAGGAGGAGGAGACGAGTTGGAAGCAGGGGGAGGTCGTCGCAAGGAGCTAGTGGCACAGTCAGACAGCATGTATCGGCACCCAGGGTCAGCCAGACAGCACACCAATCAACGCATGCTGTTTCCACCACCAGAATGCCGTCATTGCAAAGCTCAGCAGTGTGGCATTTTTTTTGTGTATCTGCCTCTGATAACAGCGATGCCATTTGCAACCTGTGCCAAAAGAAACTGAGTCGTGGGAAATCCAACACCCACCTAGGTACAACTGCTTTGCGAAGGCACATGATCGCACATCACAAACGCCTATGGGATCAAAACATGATGACGAGTACAAGCAGCACACAAGCTCAAAGCCACCATCCTCCTCCTGGTCCAGCATCTTCAGCCACGTCAACCACTGCTGTCCTCCTTGCCCCCTCTCAACCATCCGCCACTCTGCCTCTCGCCTTGAGCAGTTCCTGCTCATCTGCCCACAGTCAGGTGTCTGTCAAGGACATGTTTGAGCGTAAGAAGCCAATGTCACAGAGTCACCCCCTTGCCCGGCGTCTGACAGCTGGCTTGTCGGAACTCTTAGCCCGCCAGCTTTTACCATACAAGCTGGTGGAGTCTGAGGCCTTCAA